>BLKR01000283.1:0-618766 GCA_011170035.1 Teleogryllus occipitalis
AATAAAAATTAAGGTTATCATGTTTAGCTTCATAAAATAATGAGTTACATTTCTTTTCTCCAAATATTTTGTTTTAAAAATTTTAAATTCCATAAAAACATGAACAAATTAAATCTGTATTATACTAGTAACTAACTGTACTAATCTGTATTATACTAGTAACATGTATTAAAAATGTATGTTAATTAAATTATCAAACAAAGATCGCAACAATGGCAGGTAATTTATTTATCTTTTGAATTTATTCCTGTAAAAACAACTATTCTTTATTTACATTTGCCATTTCTAAATCATAAACACTGATCTACTCTTGATAAAACTACGATTCAACTAATCTTTCAACAAATGGAACTAGAAATCCATATGTGAATATTACAATAAAAACACGTGCAGTAAGGAATCTGGAGAACTACAGCGATGGCACAACAAATTATAAAACTTGCTATTACAGGCAAGCAAATCTGCACATGCGTCTGTAATTTGCAAGCTGAATTGAAACATTTAACACAAGAAGAAATGGTCATAATTCTATTGTCATTAAAATTATTTAAAACTAAAACATAAATCATTGCAGGTCTGATTGGATGTAACAATAAAATGTAACTTTTATATGCCCAGTATTTTATATTAAAAATAGGAACTGAAAATTTTAGAAGCTCAAACACAAAAGAAATCTCCAATCGATTTCCTTTCATCTCAAACCAACATTAATAAAGTATTTTATTAAATATTTAAATTAATATATTGTATATATTATACAATATTTGCATCAACAATTCAGTTATATTAAATACTAGATGTAACTATTGTAAAATAAATTTGTGAAATGATATTATAACGAAAATTTGTGAAACCAAAATTCATTGTTCTGCACACACTTGTAGGTGCACACTTTTGACATTTAAGTTATTTAGTCAACTACATTTTCTTGGACATTTTCAATGGAGATTACTATGAACTTAACACTGATCCATGGCTTATGGAGACAACATCAACTATCTCATTCTGAATGCGCTCTTGGGCTTTAGTTCAACTTTCATTTCAAATAAAATTATGATCAACACATTTATCTAACACTTTTCCATAAAACATGCATAAATAAAACCTCATTTACATTACATATGAGAATATATTACAATTATTACCACTTCATAATAGACTCATATCACAACAAACAAAATACAGCAATTCATCATCTTATTTGGTTATGCTACTCACTACTCAAATAAGACTTTTTAAAATAACCTATGAAACTGGAATTAAATACCAAGCAAGAAGTTGAACAAATGAAAAGTGAAATAATTATCAAAACTAAATTGACACAAAGGAAACAACAGCAACAACCACACAACAACAACAACAACAACAACAACAACCACAACACCACCACCACCACAACAACAACAACAACAACAACAAAAACAACACCGTTTCAACTTAACAAGGAAAGGAGTTTGCAATTGGTGTGCCCCAATGTTTCAGTGACATCCTAGAAATTGTTAGGTTGTCTGCCAGGTTGATACAGAAAACATCAACAGTCACTCATTTTTATACTATTATAAATTAATAATTCAGTTTAAATGTATTCACACTGAAAATGCATAAATCAGAAAGCACTGTCATACATCAATTACATTTGATCTAGAAGCTCAAAACATGAACAAAGAGTATACAACTCCCATATTTTACGCATGACACAAAAACATAAAATGTAGTAGAATCATGCATAAGTAATACCCTGTTTAATCCCAAGATTTTCAAACAAAACTGCTTTTTTGTATTAATATAACTTTAAAGAATACAACTGAAAACAAATTAAATTACAAATAATATATCAAATTTTGAAGTAACAAATAAAATATATTTAAAATAACCTAAATAATGCAAACATCTTGTATACACTGCAGTAACAAAAGTCTCGCTATCCTTAAACTATGTTGAAATAAAAAGAATAAAAGAGTGTGATTTATTTTCATGTCACGGTTACAAGAACAAATTTTTAAATCAGTTTTCCAGTTTGTGTTCCAAAATATCTACAAGACAGAAATATTACTTTCATATTATACAAGTATCATGGAAAGAAAAAGTTATTCATATTTTTGTACATAATGGCATTAGTTTAAAACTCTTCAATTGTTTCCACAGTATTATTTTTCACGATTGTTTTCTGGTATGATAACAACTAAATGGAATTAAATTAAAGCTATTAAGTGTTGCAGAAGCATCTTTGAAATTTTTTTACATACTAATTGTTTTTCAATAAATACTAGTGTTTTTTCTTTTACATATCATTGAAATATTGAAAAATATTTACACGGTGACTGAAATATTAATTAGAAACTTCAGGGAAATAAAAGGAACATAAAAATACCTCACAAAACAACTATATCATGTCAGTGTCATTTCTGAAGGATAATGCGTTTTCAATCCTGATTTGGAAAATAATACAGCAATTTCTGTGCATGCAATCATGAAGTCTCACACCTAATTCCAAGCAGCATGAAAAGTCACAATTACAGAAGTACAGAGGAATATGCAAGGCAGATCAATTTAAATCCGATTTCAAAAAGAATTAAGCATGCTTAGGTGAAAAATTATTTGCATTAGTCGAATTAACAAATTCTGTATGACTACCATTTTCCTTTGCCAAACATATATGAACAAATGATGAAATAATCAGATTACAACAATTATTTAATACATTAAACAAAACAGAAAATCTGAAGTTTTTAGTTTCTAATTAAAAACATTTGACAAACAGTATCAACAGTTACTTAAACAATTAACCAATAATTATTTCAAACTACATATCGATATTGCTCTTCTCGCTTCATACATTTTTCAAAAATAACGGATCCATTTCCAGAAAAGAAAATTTGATTTTCATGTGGATTGAAAGGTTCAAAACTAAGACTTATATTAATAAAATGTTTAAAACAAAATTATTTTTGAATTAATCATACAAATATTAACCTCAAAATATTTTGGAGACCAAATTAAAGAATTCAATACATTTTCCATCAGAGTTGTTTCGGCTTACATCTAGGGGATTTTTGGGGAGTTTTCCTCCATCTCAAGGGCTACAGCAACAGAATTCAGCCTACATAGCATAGAAGTTAAATTATGAGAAGAAATCTGAGAGAGTATTTAAAGTGGTAGCAATTTTGTCAACAGTCCACACTCTTTGAGAAAGTCTATTTATTTTCAGAAGACTATATTTGAAACTAATTCATAAAGAACTTTACTCTTATGATTTTTTATTAAACAGCAGTCAGCTTCTTCAATGTATTGAAAAACAAATAAATTGTTTTTTATGTGAAATAATACTTGAAATGATAATAAATTAACACTTAAATAATTTTGAGTAATTTTTGTTTGAAAAATGGAGTCACAAATATAATCAAAATAAATTGGAAATATCATGATGCAACAACATTCATTTAACATTTTTTTTTAAATTTATGTAGCAAAGTGAATATACGGCCTCAAGCAGCTGTGCAGTAACAAAAATTGAGAGATACATTCCATTTCATCTTGCATACACCTCAAATTACTCATCAAAAATTATCACTGGATATTTTGAACAAAACATACAAAAGGTATTTACCAACTAATCAAAAAAAAAAAAAAAATTAATACATGGTTAACACAAATATTATAGTAATTAGCAAACTTCTAGCTTCACTTTCGTAACTGAATACAATTTACACATCAGTTGAATGAGATGGAATATTAATATTGTAATGATGTGCATGACCACATTTACTTTGCTTTGGACAATGCCTTTATCAAGAGCAAGTGAAAAATTACAAACCTCAAATACATTTTGATTGTGCATTAATTTTTAATAAGACATTATATTTTCACAGAATTAATTCCCTGAAAAATTTAATTTACAGACTTTTTCACAAAACTTTCCACAACCTATAAGGACAGTCTATTTCATTCCATTCCATTTTTTTCACCAGCGAAGCAGTTTGCTGTTATTTTCAATCAAGACAGATTTAATAAAAAAAAGCAATTACAAAAAAATACTTAATTAATATGCTTTCAACTTAGGGTATAAATAACAAAAGGTTAAAATATAAAATAATATAAATTGATCACATTGGGCACGGTTGGATAACAGCTATAGAACCTGAAATTTTTTTAATTTCTAATGCACTAAATAGTCGGATATTTTTTTATTCCTTCTACAAAAACAATAAAGCTGCTAGTATGTAAAATGCTTTCATGCTTCAACTTACGCATGACAAAGGGATTGGAAACAGCCACTGCTGATAGATGGTGACAGCAGGGAAATAAGAATAGTTGGTAACCGAACACCTGGGAGGCTGTACATGCTTAAACCCACTAGCCTGATAAAACACCAACTTTTGGCCAAGTTCAATTTCCCTTTTAAAACTTAATTTTCCTTCATCACGGCACCTTGGTGTGGCTCAGTACTTCATGTGAAATTTTCCTCAAATAACGCATCCTCTACACCAGGAACTCTTTTTTCTTGCAAAGCACTCAATTTTCTCTCATAACGTGGAGTTCATCACTTTATAAAATTAATTTAATTCTTGGTTTTCTGAATTTATTTTACCATTGTGATTTTTGTTAAAGAATGTTGGTTTATACAAAAAATCCAAACAGCGAAGGGAAAACACTCAGCAAAGTTGTGATCAGACACACTGAGTACTGAAAGGAAATTCAAGTCAAGATATTCATCTTTAATTAAAACATGTTCATCATTCAGTCTTGCTTCATAAGTGGTAGTTAACATTTTTAAGGTGATCATTTCAGACAGTCAATTCATGCTGAGTACTACAGCGGCTTACTCAGACCTCCCCATAAAGCTGAATTGTTGAAATCAATATTATTTTAAATAATAAAAGAAAGTAAATGATTGATTCATCCTTTGCACTAACACGTGATGCAGTGACTCTTGTCAGTTTGAGACAATGAGGATACAATGAAGATGAACATAGTTTCTATCTTGAAGTTTTAGAAGCAAGACACACAGTTTGAACTATCATTGAAAAGAATATGGTCTACTGACGCATCATCACAAGAATGGATCAGGAGAGATTTTCGGAGACATGGTATTTTAAGGCTTTAAAGGAAGTTTATGATACATAAGATCTCATGCTTAGAAAGATTATATGTCCTTTTACGTTCTTTGGGAAATCCCAATTACAAACCATTGCAATCATTTGCCAAGTTGAAGGCAACGGAAGCTCTTTGTTGACTTAAATATAATTGATTGAAGAAAGCAGTTTGAGTGAAAATGTATTGAAAGTGTAACAGTTCAATAAGGAATAATGTACAAATGTTCAGATTTAGGAAACTCTTGTTATCACATAAGCAACAATTACACAGATTCTCCACAAAAAACACCATGAGGAAGAAATATTAGCACCTTCCAATTTCCCGTAGTTACAGAAGAGGGCAAGTGAATTCTTTCAAACAAATATAAGGCTAGTCCAATGGAGGAATGTCAAAAAGCAAGTTTTACAATGTAATAAGAGTGAGAAGAAAGAAATATACCATTATGACTTCTGATGTCTTCAGTCTGGAATATTCTGGGTGAAGATTCCCCATAAAAACTGAAGAAAACAAAAGAGTTGGCACCAAGGTGATTATTTTTTTTTCTTATCTCAGATGGAGGGCATGTTGCGAGTCCCCATAGAGAAACATAAAATTATTACTGCAACTTGATTCAGAACAAATTGTCTACTGAATGTTTGAAGGACTGAAGAAAAGTCACTAAGTCCGGCTGTAATGTTTATACAACCTGACAATGCTTCTGCCCATACCACTAGGGAAACACCAGATATTACCCATCACCCTTAGAGCTCAGACCTTACACCAATTAACAGTTTTCTTTTCCCTAATGTGAAATCAGATCAATTAGCAGGAACTGAAGGAGAGGGGAGCTGCTGGCTTCCTAAAGCAGTTTGGCATTTGATATTCAATATATTGACTAAGAGAACACTTGTTTTGACTAAAAAGAAGAGTACTTTATAAGATGTAAAGATTCAATTTTCAATTTATTTCATTTTATTCTCAAAATTCTCATAATGTCCGGTACCCAAGGCCAATAGATTTCACTTCCATTTACCAGCACACTGTAACTGATTATTCTATTGTCAAAGTGAATTCAATACTTCTAATGTGTTATGCTAAATGTACATCAAAATATGTCATTGAATTTTATGAAAAACATCCAGGAACTATTATAAAGGAGAAAAACTACAAAATTTTACCAATCTTAGAACCATCTAAAAAATTAAGGTTTTAATTTTAGAATCTGTTCATAATTCAGCTGAGAAATGTGTGAATATATATTAACACACTTGCAAAAAGAGGGTGTATCCAAAATCTCGTACAAGCACATGAGTAGTCTGTTTGATTACTACACATGTCCCTTAAAATATACGAGATCTTCAATCAACCACTTCATTAATTTTTTAATGACATAAAATTATAATTTCAATTTTTATCTCATCAAAAAATAATTTAAAAATGTACAAATTACATCTTTTAATAATAATAATAATAATAATAATAATAATAATAATAATAATAATAATAATAATAATAATCTATATATTTTAAAAAGTAAGGTATTCTGCCATGGCTTTGTTTCGAGCATCTACTTAACCGATTGTATTTATTTTTCCTTTAAATGAAAGAATGTGATCCCTAGATATGTTATCAGTGATTGTTTGTGTTGATTAACCAACATTTATGGTGTAAATTAATTTAATAAATAATTCTTTAATAGTACACTTATCAGTAGTCAATCGTTTTCTTCCACAAACTATTTTCAATATCGATAGATATGGAGTATATCGATAGATGTATGTTCTCGCCGCTTGATGTGTGTATTGTTTACAATTTGTCAAGGTTGTGTTTCAGGAGCAATATTTGCATTCTGGTAGTGACTGCGTTTGCATAAATTTGTTTCCATGGAGTATTTTGTAGAGAAATTCGGACAGTGAGTTTTATTCGATTTTACAGAAGTAGTCAAGTAATTTCGTTTACTGTTGGGTCTTAATTTATGAAATGTCTGTATTGTTCTGCTATGTACTTCCTGTGTGAGGGAAATTCTGCAAACCTTATTACTTCGTGTTGCTTAAATGGAAAAGTTTTCCTTCAAGTAACATGTCACAAGAAATGAAACAGGTATTTATAAATGATGGGACATCCAAAAACGTCAGAAATAATATCAGTCAATATAATTATAGCCTGCCTTCTGTATCATTCGGTACGGATATTATGTTGCCACCTGGTCACGGACCACAAGTGTTCAAATTTGTAACTGTTAATATAAAACAATTGCTTTTGTGTTGCATAATATCTAATCCTGACCATAAAAGTGAATGTTTGCAGAGATGAAAAAACTAGCATTAAATAAGAGAAGTTTGCTCTTTGTTCTTCCTATTTAAGAATTTGCTTTGTAAACATTGGTTGGTTGATTGATTGATTGATTGATTTTTCGTGTTTCCGGGCGCGTCAACTGCTTTCACATTTGACAGATCGCGCGCGGTCTGTCATGGCCCGTTTGGTAGGGTTCTGCTCCGGCATTCGCCTGGTGGTGGTCGGAGAAACCACGGAAAACTACCGATCAGAGCAGCCGGCCGCTAGAATTATCCTCCAGACAGCGACTGAATTCGACTTAGCTGACAAGCTAGTGTCGAAAATCCTGCCGCCGTCAGGACTGGAACCTTGGTCCTCCCGGTCAGAGGCGCTGCAGTGACTCAGTTGATGCAATGAGCTACCGCTCCCGGTATGAACATTGGTCTAGTATTTTACATTTATCTCAAATCTCACCGTCAAATTTTGAAGGGAAGGATAAAACGGTTACGTATGACTGAAAAAACTCTGGCAAGAGACGGAACAAATGTGAACTGGTTCGGACAGTAAGCCAGATAAAAGTGAACAGTGTTTGGCGTTTCGAGCGTGCGCGATAACTCTGTACTTCCGTTGAGTGCCTCAAAAAAGGGGAAGCAGGCATTGTGTATTATCGTTTGGTCGTCGATGCGAGAAATGAACGAGAAGCCGCCATATTGGCACACGTGAGCTATGATTGGCTGTTTGACGGCGCATGCGTGATAGGACTACGTTTGCAAAGCGCAAGAAAGGTCGACAGTTCGTACATTCGGGGTCGCGTATCCGTTTGTTGATCCCACGTGTCTGTTATTGACCATGAACGCGAACGGTACTACATGCATCAAGACACTCGGACACGGCAACTACGACACCTGGAAAATCCAAATGAAGGCACTTTTAGAATGATGCCTGGGGATACGTCAGTGGAGGAATCTTCAAACCAGAGCTGACGGAAAACAACGCAGCAGCTATTCAAGAGTGGAAAAACGAGGACGAGAAAGCAAAGTCCGATCTGATTCTGTCAATTGATGCAAATCAATTGAAGCTGGTAAAAATTGTGAAACTTCACGCGCATTATGGTTGAAGCTCGAGAAAACGTTCGCGTCAATAAGGGCCCGCCCGAAAATCGCGTCGTTACTGATGAATCTAAACTTAAAGAAAATGAGTGACAATGGTGACATTCACGAACAGTTGCGCGAACTTTTTGTTTCTGTCGATAAGCTGGCGGAAATGGATGTGATTATAAATAACCATTAACTCGCGACTCGTACTTCCTGTACAGTGTGCCATAATGCTATAAGACTTTCGATCGTGGCTATCGAACATCGCGATACATTGCCAATGCCTGACAATCTGCGGACCAAGATCATCGAGGAATATGAAGCGAGGAAGAATTCAAAAACGTTGAGTTCGAATCAAGGAGCCATGTAAGTCCAGAAAAAGCAGGAATCAAGAACAAGGAGAAATCAAGTCACGCCAGGAAGAACCAGAAAGAAAAAACGTTCAACTACGAATGTTTCAAGTGTCACGAACAGGGACACAAGTCGTCAGAATATCCACTTAAAAGAAAGAGCAACCACGGTTCAGCCAATGTGGCTCTCCGATAGATCATCTTCATCTGATAAGATGAAGTGAAGAACGACACATGTCAAAACGTGAGCAGCACAACCGCGAGTGACTGGTGCATCGATAGCGGTTGCACTTCACACTTGTGTCGAGATTTAAGTGTATTCACAAAGATAGAAAACCGTGACGGTGGCCAGGTGAAGTAAGCCAATGACGCCTTTGCCGGAATCATGGGAAAAGGCACGGCTGTGACCAAGACGATGACGCAAGGTGATTAATGCGACGTGAAGGTGCTTGGTACGTTGCACGTCCCTGATTTGCGACATAACCTCTTATCGGTCGCGAAAATCACTGACAACGGATACCAGGTGCAGTTTATTAAGTATCAAGCTGAAATATTCGACGAAAAGGGCGAGACTAAAGTGATCGCAATGAGAGTCGACGACCTTTATTACGTCAAAGATGAATCTTCCGAAAATTGTCAGAGTGGATTTTCTACCTAAAAGGACGTTGAACAGAAGACCCCTCTTCGAATCTGGCACAAAAGGATGGGACACATCTTTCCAGATCTCGTCCACGCATCGAAGACCGGAACCATTCGTGGCGTTGCACTCCCAACCGGACGTGAAAATACAGACTGCCGACGTTTGCCTCAGGGGAAGATGGCAAGGCCACCATTTCCAAAAGAGACCAATCGAAGGGCGACTAAGTTGGAAGTCATGCACACGGATTTGTGCGGTCCAATGAGAGTCACTTCCAACGGTGGATCGGCGTACGTAAAGGCACTCATCGACGATTTTTCAAGATGGACCGAAGTACGATTTTTGAAGAGCAAATCTTAAGCTTTCGAAGAATTTAAGAATTTCAAAGGCTTCGTCGACAAAAGCATGGTGTAAAAATTAAGGCGAACCAGTCTGATAACGGACGTGGAATTAGACGATTTTCTGAAGTCGGAGGGCATTAAACATCGACTCACCGCTCCATATGCGCCGCAGAAGAACGGTGTGGCAGAGAGAATGAACAGAACCTTAATTGAAATGGCTCATTTCATGTTGATCCAATCTGGTCTGTCACCATCTTTCTGGGCTGAAGCAGTATCTACGGCGTGTCACGTCAGAAATCGATGTCCAGCAAAGATCGAAAAGAAGACGCCTTATGAGCTTTGGAACGGGAGTCACAAACGTCGGCTATTTTCCACAGTTTGGATGCAGGACTGAACAAGACGCCAGTCAAGGGGAAGCTGGACGACAGAGCGGGAGTACGCCGAACAATGGAGGGCATATCGAATTTGGCTGCCAGAGGCAAGAAAAATTGAAGTAACCAGGGACGTAAGGTTCATCGAGAGCATCCTGTCAATGATGGCGTCGAGCGAGATTGATTCGACGTGGATCTCGTCAGATCGTTGGCCGAAGAAATCGTTCCCGCACATGAAGATTTGACCTTGCCCGAGTCGAGTGACCCAGGAAGAACCTTTCCTGGGATTCCCAACATCGGCTGTCGAAAACGCGGTTCGAAGTAACGACCAGGGCGAAAACGCTGCACCGGCTAGACGTCGCGGGCGCCCAAGGATCATCCGAACAGGGCGTCCAGGGCAACCACGCAGGGATTACGCTAGCGGCATGAGCGCGGAACAGTGATCGCAGATGTTGCGGAAGTTTCTACGTTGGAGGAAATGTCGGGGCCCGACTCACCCGAGTGGAAAACTCGATGGCTTCTGAAGTGGAATCAATCATCAGGAAGGAGACATGGCAGGTTGTGCCCAGGCCTAATCAGCGTACAATTGGAAGCAGGTTCGTTCTGTGAAACGAGTATAAGGCTGACTACAATCCAAAAAAGATTTCATTAAGGTTAAAAAATCTCCATCTTCATAATTGTAGTTGTAAGGCGACGCCGAAAAAAGTTTGAACATTTGCATTTGCATTTTTCGAAAACTCCTAGTTTTCAACGATAATGAGACCTACATCATTCTCTTTAACGTCCTTCACACTATCCAAAGACAAAATTTAATAAAAAATAAAATAATAATAATAATAATAATGATAATAATAACAATAATAACAAAGTATACAGAACTAGCAGCTGAAGTCAAGGCACTATGGCATCTCCAAAAAGTTCATATTGTTCCTCTGGTCATTTCGTGTATACAAGAGTTATACAAAATAACATTCATAAAAATCTGGAACTTATTCAAATACCAAAATATACCTATAAAATTATGCAAAAATCGATCATCTTAAACACATGCAGGATTGTTCGAAAATTCCTAAATTGCGACGAAACATGAATTGACCTGTGTCTTGGTTATTAACCCGACACAAAGTCAAATAAAAATCCGGTGAATACCGAGAAAAACAATGTATAATAATAATAATAATAATAATAATAATAATAATAATAATAATAATAATAATAATGTCAAGGTCTGCACAGGATCAGCACAATGTATTGTCTGCAAAGACAAAAATCTAGGAGACAATCATATGCTGGGTAGCAACAAATGCCATTCCGTCTCAGCAGAACTAAATAAACTCAGGAAAACAAAGAATGCCCAGGTTCCTCCAAATTAATTTAGGGAAAGGTAAGACATCTCATGAACTGCTTGTTCAAACGGCAAGGGAAAGACGTGGATGTGTTATTGGTTAGTGAGCAGCACGATATTGACGAAATATCGTATTACCAGGACTCAACTAGACGTGCGGGTATTCTATTACTTAACCCCAAACAGAGTTAATAAATTTAAAAATACAAACCAAGGGTTTGTATGGACGGATCTGGACAACCTCAGAATTTATAGCTGCTACTTCTCCCCTAACGACGCAATTGAAAAATTTAGTAAACAAATAGACGAACTGGATGCAAGTATGAACTCTGCACCAGGAGAAATCATCGTGGCCGGAGACTCTTAACAGCAAGTCCCCGGAATGGGGTGAAAGCAGATCTGACCGTAGAGGTGAGATCGTCTGCGAATTCATGGCAAGAAAAGACCTGGTGGTTTTAAATACAGGGACTTCGTGCACCTTTCAGAGAGGTGCTGTATCTTCAATAATCGACCTGACAATAGGAACCTCAAAGATAGCCAGGAATGCCCAGGACTGGCAAGTTCTTGATTTAGAGACGCTTAGCGATCATCGCTATACAGAATTTTTCACTTTACCCACTGGCAACAGAGCTGGAATAGAAGAGAGACAGCCAAACGTCGGACCATCGTGGAATACCAAAAAACTAAACGAAGAAAAGGCCACAACATTCCTTGAAGTTAAACTGCTGAAGAATATGGGATGGGGGAAAAAGCCGTGACCGCGACCCTCGACGAGGCGGTAAAGGAAACGCGGAAAATCGTTAAAGGCACGTGTGAAGTCTCAATGCCTAGACGCAGGGGTCCAAGGGGAAAAAACCATGTGTACTGGTGGACTGCGGATACTGCTCCGTAATGACTGTGTTAAAACTCGTCGACAAGAGCCAAAACGGACATAAGACTAAGGGAAAACTATAGGAAGCACCGTAAACGTCGTAAGTCCGAAATCAAAAGAAGTAAAACCAAATACTGGAAGGACTTAGTAAATGAGGTGGAGAATGACCCCTGGGGAAAAGCCTATAAAATAGTTATGGAGAAATTTAATCCATCCAACAGTGCGGGACTGGAAGACCTCGAGTGGGTGAAGATAATTATCAGAGATCTTTTTCCTTACAGAGAACGCTGGGTAAGGAATAGACCCACTGATTACCACTTCGACGAAGTTAATTACTTCACAAAGGATGAATTGGTTCAAACAATGACAAAGACCAAGATGAAAACAGCTCCAGGGCCGGACGGGATCCCTAACGTGATCCTTAGCATAGTGGTTTCAGTATATCCCGAATGTCTCCTGGATACCTTAAACCATTGCCTTAAACTGGAGAAATTCGTTAAGGATTGGAAAGAGCAGAAGCTAATTCTCATTAGGAAAGGAAACAAGCCAATTGAGCTGACGTCATCGTTCAGACCTTTGTGCCTGCTGGATACGATGAGTAAATTACTTGAGGGTTTGCTCCTCCTACGATTAGAGAAACACATGACTGCAGGATTTAACTTCTCAACGAGGCAATTTGGTTTTAGAGAGGGTCTCTCAACAATATACGCTATTACAGAAGCAGTTCAGTATGCCGAAACAGTCAAAAGTAAGAGAGGTTTTTGCGGCGCACTGGTGGCGATTGACATAAAAAACGCATTCAACTCCGCCAGATGGAAAGACCCAATACAAGCGCTGGTAGCCAAGGTCCCTGAGTACCTCGTGAGGATTCTGGATGACTACCTCAGCGAGAGGAAAATTACTTACACAAATGGATATAGGATAGAGGAGGACATGACTTGTGGTGTCCCTCAAGGATCAAGACTAGGCCCCTTTCTGTGGAATGTGCTATATGACGATCTTCTGAACATCGAGCTTCCGAAGAACTCTCAACTTATTGGTTATGCTGACGATACACTCATAGTGTGCCATAGTGACAACGTGGAGCTACTGGCGATGAAAACCAATGAAACTCTTCGCAGAGTAAAAAGATGGCTGGATATAAGAAATCTCCAGATGGCGGTAGCAAAAACAGAAGCCGTACTGGTTACCAATTGGAGAGCATTTCGACCCCCGGTGATCCGTCTGGGAGACGAGATTATTAGATGGAATCGGCAAATAACGTATCTCGGAGTCGAAATTGACTCGAGATTAAGCTTTGGACCCCATATCATAAAAATGGCTGACAAAGCAGCAAAGACTGGTGCAAACCTCTCCAGACTTATGCTGAATTCAAGAGGACCCAGTGAAAGTAAACGAAGATTGATATCTAGCGCAGTTAACTCGATAATGTTGTATGCTGCCCCAGTGTGGGCTGATGCTCTAAACAAAGAGTCTATAAGACGGAAATTTTCCCAGGTTCAGAGAAGGATGGCACTGAGGATAATTTCGGGATATCGAACTGTATCGGACAATGCAGCCTTAGTTCTGGCAAGTACACCCCCTATCGACCTTTTGGCTCAAGAAAGGAAAGCAATGTACCTAAGGCTGAAAGCGGCTAAACAACAAATGCGCCCACTGACAACAAAACAGGTCAACGAAATCAAAGCGGAGCTGCGAAGCGATCTTGTGTACAGATGGCAATACCGATGGGACTTGGAGGAAAAAGGCAGATGGACTTATAGTCTTACCTCCAACATCAAAGAATGGATAAGCAGAAAACACGGTGCAGTGGATTACTATTTGACGCAAGCCCTTACGGGACATGGATGCTTCAAAAAGTATCTCTATAGATTCAAAATTGCTGAAAGCCCGACATGTTCTGAATGCCACAAAGAAGATGATGCTTTGCACTCTATATATAATTGCAAAGCCTGGGAGGAAGTCAGATCTATATGCTACGACAAACTGCGAGTGGAAAAGACACCTGCAAATACAATCGAAACTATGCTGCAATCTCCAGAAAACTGGAACACATTTCGAGATTTCATAAAGCACATCCTCAAACAGAAGGCCATGATTGACAGCGGATAGAGCACTTGCTCACACCCAAACCCACGTGCGACGTAATGTCTCGCCCGACGGTTTCACACGTGGCAAAGGCGAGCGGAGGGGGTTTTAGTCGGTAGACCAAGTCTGGGAGTCCGACAGTACCGGCTTCACCGGTCTCCATAAAGGATTTCCCCCGCCTCACAACAACAACAAATAATAATAATAATAATAATAATAATAATAATAATAATAACAACAACAACAACAACTCCATCTTTTTTCCGAGTGGCTTCATGTAAAGAAACCCCAAAATTACAATATCGGTTTCAAATTCGAGGGGCCACATCAGCCAGATCTATTGGGGAATATAAATTTTGGAGAAAATTGAACGATTCAGCCGCTAGCTTTGTTCACAGACGGACAGACGTTAAGGCCGCTCCACAATAGCCCGCGAACGGGAACGAGAGGTACGTGCGCTTCACAATAAACGCCAACGGGGAAACGGAACAGCGCTCTGAATCTGGGGCAGGAAAAAAAAGAGAACTTCAAGAAACAGTTGCCGAAATCAAAGCACATATAGCTATGCTGTGTTACTCTTTGTCTTGCCATCTGTCTGATTTTTTGCGTAAGCTGCTTTGAATAAAAAAGTTTAACGAAAGAATGTTAATTAGAAAAATATAACTATAAGTACAAAGAATGGCAAAACTACGAACAACTTACTGAAAATACAACTACGAGAAACTATACTTTGTCAATAAATAAACAGCTCCAATGTACTTTAACGAAACATTTTTTAAAAAATTGTGGGGAATTTTAATTCTAAGTATTAATATGCACAGAAAAACAATTATACTATAAATACTAAAAATAACTAAAACAACTCAACAATTACTAACAAAACCCGCCTCAAGCCCTAACCTCGCAAATCCACGCTCTAACCTCAATATCGTCCTACATTCAATTCCGCTTCAGACCAGTGTCGCCTGTCACGCGCAGTTCGCGCTCTCAATCAGCTGGAAGCTTCGCCGCCATTTGCTGCACTTTCATTGGACGAGGGGCTTCGCGTTCCCGGGCTGAGATAAATGTTGACCATCGTACCCGTTCCTGTCAAGCTTCGCGTTCCCGTCGTGTTGTGAACGCCTGCCTGAGATCTCCATCTTTTAACTTTCTTTACGTACCCGTTCCCGGGCTATTGTGGAGCGGCCTTTAGGCGTCAATCGATTTTTCTATATCAAGGACCCTCAAACATGGATTTTGGCTTATCACTGGAACTTATCAAACACTACGCGACAAACTACTATGCTCACACTTTTTCTTGATCCTCGAGCTCCCTAGTCCTCGCTCAGCCCGGCATACCACGGCCCAGTAGAAAATATGAGCTCCACACGGAACGTCACGGCTGTTTGCAGTGCTGCCCACCTTCTTCCTTTCCAATGCGGACTTCCTAGTTTTCGGTCTCTCTTTCTTTCGACCTATACGTACCATGTTCCTTCTTGTTACTCAATTATTTCTTCAGAATAAAAAAAAATCTTCCGTTGTTTCTCATAGCCAAAGCGAGTTATTACACCGTTTTTTCTGTCAATACAGTTGGCAGCCCTGCACTGCCGTGACGTACACAGAACCCGCCTCCCCCACTGAGGAGTATCAAGAAAAAGTGCGCGATTAGTAACTCAACAAACACACTGGAAACGAAATACGTGGGCTTAGTCCTGGAAAATTACTCAACCAACCAGTTCAAAACATTCACCAAGATAACTCCCATCTGTAAATAGCAAATCACATAACATTTATATGTATCCCCACTACCCTTCCCGAAACTGACACCGTCATTGCAACCTTTTCTTTCAAAATGTCCGTCTAAATTGAGTCCTGCCGTGCAAAAATCATAATATCGGGGTTTTAATACACAATAGGACTTCACAACTCATAATCGTAAACGCAAAATCGAGGAAGACGGAAAAACGAGGAAAACGTAAAATCGAGGAAAATTATACATTACTTATATGGGCGTTTCGCGTTTATGGACTACTAATTTATGACGTAAATAACGGGAAAACGTAAAATCAGGGAACGTATAATCGAAGTTTCACTGTAGTATTAAATGTATTAATCAGAAATATTATTAATTATTTGTCAAAATTAAGGCCAAAGTATCTTTCTCATCAATAGTTTTAGTGGTAATTACAATCACCATAACAATAAGGCAAAGCAAACTTGTTATTTCAGGTGTCTACAATTACCTAACCACATCACAAAAATTTCTTTTGACAATCTGAAAAACTGAAATTTTTCAGAAGTATAAAGAGTCTAAAGAAATTAAACACTACAAGGTTACTCATACATACAGGCAATAATACACTGATTTACTAAAAGCAAATAGTAATGACAGCAAGCTCTTAAAATGCCACAAGTGAAGCAGTACACAATATACTTTATGCATCTCTTAATTAACAAGTAAGCATCTCAAGATTTCAAAAATGAAGCTTTATTGGCCAAATGTTCTTACAATATGATTTAATATATTAAAAAGGCTTTTATTTGTGAATGAATAAAACATTCAGGAATTATCCCATCAACAAAAATTACATTTAATCAAAAAGCTGAAAACGCACTGCACATCAAACAAAGATTTATTTTCCAGATATTGCATAAAATCTCTTAATTCTTGATTAAATAAAAAATAACCTTTTTTCCTCGGATAAACTTCAGCTCATAAGGATAACTTATTTTCTTAATAATTCCATTAAAAGCATGTGTCCATAATTATTAAGCCTGTCAAAGTTGCAACTTTAAATCCAAGATACAACTATTCTTTTTTGTTACATGGAATATTAACACAACGTTACCACTGAAATTTCATTTCTGCACATCAAATAAGAATTTGAGATACATTCAAGTTTATTTATACAGAAAGTTATTAAAAATTATTAAAATGAAATGATACGAATTAGTTTCTTACATACGTACTAATAAATACCACAAATACAATCTGCTCCCCAGTTTAAAGAATCAAAATGTAAATAGAATTTTATCAAAATTGGATGAAGAAGGTAAAAAGACAACATCTTTAATTTTAAAAAGATTGAAGCCCACAGACACCCTTTTAGTTCACAAGATTAGTTAAACCAATGTAGGTTGAGCCTCCTTGCATCACACTGCAGATCAAAGGTGAATTTGGCACTCACTAGATGACTTAACTACTTACACGCATGACAAAGAACAAAATAAATATAATTTATCTTTGTTTTTTCATTATGTAATTTGAATGCACCAACAATGATTTTCTTTATATATTTGTTACATTTATTATTATTCGTTATTATTGTTTTATACCTTTTGACTTCAATACATTGAAAAGCACAATGCTTAATTTTCTTTAATAAAATAATTATTTCAGAATTTTGTAACAAAAATATTTTCACTGAAGGTCCGGGACGAGTACACTAGTATTCAGTCCTGCAGACTGACGCATAAGACACAATCTCGGACTGGCTGCAGCAATCATATAAACAAGTTGCACTCATTATCATTAATATTAATAATAATAATAATAATAATAATAATAATAATAATAATAATAATAATAATAATACAATTATTATTATTATTATTTCAAATAACCACTAGAAATAACCACAAACCACTAAAATCCACATAATGGCTAGCAAAATTTGAAAGTAAGAGAAATTTGAAGCTGCATTCACACCTTGAGCTACAATGGGAAAACAACTTAATTTTATTTATTGGAAAGAAGTTATAAAGTACAAAGAATGAAACCAATGGAGCAAGTTTTGTTCACACTACATTTATTAGAAGTATTAATTGTAGTTAAGAATGCTTACCTCATCAAAGAAAACCTGCGTTTTGCGAAGTATATGCTTCAGCTCTGTAAGCTCAAGAAAATTACGTTTAAGAGCTTCAGCATTCTGATTAACTTCACGTAATTCATTCTCCAACTTCTCAAACGTAGCCTGTCAACAATAATACAAGTAATAAATGTTTATTTAATGATTTGTTAGTTTCTTGAGGTATAGGTGCCCTTCCACTGCTGAGATCTTTGAGTCTCATTAGTGATCTAATGAGTAGACGGTAATAATAACGATGGAATGACAGAAATTGTGGAATGAGAGGTAAAGGAAATGGGAGAACTCCAAGTAAACCTGTGGAGAACTCCCTTTGAAACCAGAAATTCGAAATAGATTGGCTGCGGATTGAACCTAAGCCTCAGCAGTGAAAGATGTACTAGCAATTATTCCACACAATAGTTAAACATTGACATACATTTCAAATAATAATAATAATAATAATAATAATAATAATTATAATAATAATAATAATAACAATAACAATAACAATAACAATAACAACAATAATAACAATAATAACAATAATAACAATAATAACAATAATAACAATAATAATAATAATAATAATAATAATAAACACTTATTGTTAAAAAATGTTATGCTATTAATTGTTTTAGTTAATAGAACTAAACCTTGAATTTGCACTGGCAAACATTTTAGAATGTGAATATAATATCAAATTAGGTACCAAGATTACATAGCAAAATTGTCCATTATCACATTAATTTTAATAAAGGCATATCAATTTCATTAAAGTTAAGATGTCCAAAAAAAATTATGAAAAAGAGGGGTCAACTTTTTTTTAAAGCCTTAACACTGCCTATTATTGATCTAAAAAATTTCAGTTCAACTAACTTGCTTGGCCACTCCATTTGGAGTCACTAGGTGTTTTTTGTTGTTGTTTTTTTTTTTTGTTTTGTTTTTTTCCACTTTTCACTCAATGGTAGGAGATTCCAGCCTTGAACATTTGTGTATTGTTTCATTTTGATTTACATCAAACATCCTGAGACTGGCTAATGCAAAATTAAAAAAGCATTTTCATGCCAAAAATCACACAGGTACATTTCCACCCTCTCTACCTTTCTTGCAGTGCCCACAGAGTGGCTAGAGTACTTCAGATGAAATTTCCATTCCTGAGGTTCAAAGCTGTACATATCTGGGTGTAGTAATCTGAAGCAACTTCAGCTGAGCTGATCACTTTATACTACACAAAAAGCTTGGGAAGCTCTTCATTTTGTTATGCCCATTTTACAAAAAAGCTAACTGTAAAATGAAAATACAGGCTTACACTTCTTTGGTTCGTCCCTTAATAGAAAGAGAAGTAGCGTGCTGGGAGAAAAGGTCAGATTAAAATGTTAACCCCCCCAAAGGGGGGGGGGGACTACTCACACATAATAAAATGCACAAAACAAAGCAAGGATATAGGTAAACTCAGATTTGTGAATAGGCCCATTGTTAACTGGAACATTGATTGATTGTTTTAAGGGCGCTTCAACAGCTAAGGTCATTTGCGCCCGTGTCAAATTAATTTAAGACCAGTGCACAATATTGTAGTGCCAGGCTAACCCAAAATCTTTAAATAGAAAGCAAAGTAAAACTGAAAAGGAACGTATCCTAATAAAAAGGTTTGGCAGAAAAATGCGTTTTTTTAAATCTCAGGCTAAATGCCAATAATCGGCATTATTATCTTCTCTCAGATAAGGCTATACAAGTCAGTCTGAGGCAAAAAGCCAAAAAGCTTGCAGAGAGAAGATTCGTCATTTCTAAGAATCTCCGCAAGGGAGCTAGCAAGGTCATGCCTTCGACGGCTCTCTCTTATCTTAACACAGTGTAAGAGAAGATGCTCCACGGTAAGATCTATTTTGTAGTATTCGCATATAGGGGGTGGGTCCCCGTGGAGGATATGGCATGGGAGAAATGGCAGTGACCGATCCGGAGGCATGTTAAAATGATCTCCTCTCGCCGAGCATCACGAGATGAGGAAGACCAAGGATTTATGGAATCCTTGATACTTGTGAGCTTAAAATCTGAGTTATGCCACTCTGTTTGCCATTCACTGTGGATAGAGCGTTTGATAAAGAGCTTAGTGTCTTCCGTGGGGGCTATGAGGATGTCTAATTCTCTTTTCTTCGAGGCAGACTTTGCCGCCTGGTCAGCTATTTCATTTCCTCTTATTCCCACGTGTCCAGGGACCCAACAAAAGACTAAAATATAGATGATGGATTTAGTGTTGGATGGTCATTGTCAGTGGGTCACAAGACGAGAAGGAGGAGATTGATTCAAGAGAGCTTTTGGAATCACTGCAGATCACTACTTTCTTTAATGACATCGATTCAGCAAATTTAAGTGCCTCCAAGAGCGCATACTTCTCTGCAGTATAGACGCTGCACGAAGAGTCTAATCGAAAACCTTGCGTGGCTCTACTGCAGTAGAAGGCACACCCGACTTGGCCGTTTTGAGAGGAGCCATCGGTGTAAATGAAATAATGGCCAGGATACGTAGATTTTATCGCCTCAAATTCCGATAAGAATGTACTGGGGGGAGTTACGGATTTAGGAAGGTTAGACAGTCTAAGATCTATTATCGACCGGTGTAGTTTCCAAGGGGAAACAAGGTTTCAGGGGGGTTTCACAGGGTTGGGTAGTTTTATATGAAGCTTCTGTAAGAGCATACGGAGACGGACTCCCAGGGGATGGGGTAACGATGGTCTAAGTGCATATGAGGTCAAGTGGGTTGGATGGAGGACTGCTTGGCGCGAGGGAGTATCAACATTGGATAATTTCGCGCCATAGGAGGCACTCAGAATATCCCGCCTTCGGCTCAGAGATGGTTCTCCACCCTCGGCCAAGAGGCATTCGATGCGACTCGTGCGGTAGGCATCTGTACTAATCCTTATGCCGACATTGTGTATGGTATTTAATGGCCAGAGGGTTGATGGAGACGCTGACCCATACACTATGCATCCGTAATCCAAGATAGGGCGGATGAGAGTTCTATACAAACACAAAAGACAAACACGGCCTGCGCCCCAAGAGCTACCAGTAAGAGTGCGAAGGAGATTCATAAGTGATACACATCGGCCCTGTAGTTTACGGATATGTTTTCGCCAGGTTAGGCTCTTGTGCCCAAGGAAGGTTGTGGATTCAACGAATGGAAGCTGCTGTCCTCCAAGAAAAAGGTCGGGGTGATTATGGCGGTGATGGATTCTGCAAAAGTGCATGCAAGTGGTTTTTGAGGTAGAGAACTTGAATCCTGTTTCATCGCTCCATTCCTGCAGTTCGTTGAGCACAAGTTGTAGCTGCCTCTCAATAACTTGCACGCTCTTGGAGGAGCAAAAAATTGCAGTCGTCAACGAACAGTGATGCCTTCACAGGCTCCCGGTTAACTGATGCAATACTACTGATAGCAATGGCAAACAGAGTGACACTCAAAATCGATCCCTGGGGAACACCGTTTTCTAACTGTTGACTAGAGGATAACACGTCGCCAAGGCGGACGCGGAAAGATCTTGATGAAAGAAAACCTACTAGAAACAAAGAAAGCCGTCCCCTAAGGCCCCAAGTATGCAAGGTGCGAAGAATACCGTACCTCCAGGTGGTGTCATACGCTTTCTCTATATCAAAGAAAATTGCTACCAGGTGCTGACGTAGCACGAAAGAAGTGGAAATTGCATAGCAAGGGTGACTAGGTGGTCCATGGTTGACCTGTGCTTCCTGAAGCCACATTGGAGAGGTGTAAATAGGTTCTTTTGTTCCAGGAGCCACAACAGACGTGTATTTACTATTCGCTCTAAAAGCTTGCACACACAGCTTGTGAGCGAGATAAGGCGGTAACTTGAGGGGGTTGTTCTGTCCTTTCCTTCTTTAGGGATTGGGAGAATAATGGTCTCACGCCAAATTCTTGGTATTGCGTGTTCAGCCCAAATCTTGTTGAAAATGCCGAGGAGAAAGGAACGAGCGTTTTCCGGTAGGTGGTTCAACATTTGGTTATGAATCTGGTCTGGTCCTGGAGCAGAATCTTTCGCACAAGCGAGGGCACAGGAGAGTTCGTCCATGGAGAAAAACACATTGTAATTTTCCTCCACGCGACTCGAGAAGTCTAATTTACAGTTTTCCATTTTTCTTTTCGTTTTTTGAAAGCCAGAAGGATAGTGTACGGAGCTGGAGATGTGTTCGTAATGAGAGTCCATTTCTTCAGCAATTTCTTGTGGAGAGGTTAGGAGATTGCCATTTACCATAAGCCCTGAGATAGACGGCGAAGGGGGGTCTTCCACCCATCTGTCGGACCTTTCTCCACACAAGTTTAGGGGATGAGCGGCAAGAGAGTGATGAGATGTAGGCTCTCTTGGACGCAGCCTTACTTTCCCGTATCGTTAATCTAGCTCTGGCTCGGGATCTTTTATAATTTATTAGGATTTCCATGGTTGGGAACCTACTAAGTTTTGCCAATGTCCTCTTCCGATTACGGACCGCGGTGGCACAATCAGCGTTCCACCATGGCACAGGGAGGTGTCGTGCATGACCCGACGACTTCGGGATGGCAAATGAGGCCGCATGAAGGACGGCGTTATTAAAATGGGCAACCATAGCATCGATGTCGCTTGAGCAGTTTTCCGATATTCGTAATTCTTTCTTGAATGTTTCCCAATCAGCTCGGTGGATTAGCCAGCGAGGAGGGCGGGCAACGTTCAGTTCGAGAATATTGAGGTTGACGCGAATGGGAAAATGGTCACTGCCATGCAGGTCGCCAAGGACAGTCCACTCGAAGATTGTAGAAACAGAGGGACTACAGAGAGCTAGGTCCACGGACGAGAAAGTGTTAGAAGATACGGAAAAGTGTGTGCTTTCGCCAGAATTTAGGAGAATTAAGTTTTGGTTATCTATGATATTTTCAAGTAACCTGCCTCTCGTGCACGACCTTGTGCCACCCCAGGCAGGGTTGCGGGTGTTGAAGTCCCCCACAATAAGAAAAGGTGCACGCACCTGAGAGAGCACATCTTCCAGTTCTTTCTGTCACAGGACTTGTCCAGGCGGGATATAAACGTTGCAAATGGTAACAGAAATAGTTCGGAAATTGACACGAACGCAAGATACTTGGAGAGTGGTTCGTATGTCTATTTCTTTAGATAGAGAGTCTGTGATAAAAGTGGCGACTCCGCCATGGGCGCGGAGGCCATCGTCTACGTCTTGCCTGTGGCAACAAAAGCCGCGTAGAGAGAGGGAGTGCTCAGAACGGAGATGTGTTTCCTGCAGGCAGATAACCACGGGTCTATGCATAGACATTAGTAACTTCAATTCGTCCAAACGGGTACGAAAGCCATTTAAGTTCCATGAGAGGAGAGCCATAGTTTCTAGTTCTTAGGTTTTTTGGTTCTAGGGTGGATTACGTATCGGGTTTCTTTTTCTTTTTTTCCTTCTCTGTTGAAGAATAATGGGTTGGTTCAAGCGGAGTTCCTCATTCTCTGCAGAGTCATCTTGACTACTGCTAGAGAGGGTCGCATGTATTGGGACGCCACGGTCCCTTAAGACAGGCGACCTAGATCTAGCAATAGGGCCTGTCGGTCTCGGCTTCTCTGGATGCGTTTGAGTGTTTGTTGAAATATTTATGCTTTTGGTTTCCGTTTTTGTTTCAGACTGGACAACAGATTTGGGATAGGCATCTCCGCCAATGTCATCAAAGGACACCTGGCAGGCAGCATCGCGCAAAGTGGAGGCTTTAGGCGTTTGGGTTTCAGAATTGACTTTCTTATGTTGACTCACGGTGTCAGCGAAACTTCGGGCCATGTCCACGGGGTTTCGCGTCTGGTAACGGCGTCGTGCCTCCGGAAAGGAAACTTTCTCAGAGACCCTGATCTTCTGGATCTCTCTTTCTCTTAAGAAAATGGGGCACTGGTTGGAATTTGATTGATGTTTTCCACAACAGTTCACGCACTTTGCCTCTGCGGAGCAGTTAGAGTCGTTACCACAGTGCACACAGACTGAGGCGCTCATGCAGCGAGGTTGCGTATGGCCAAACCTCTAGCATTTAAAACAGCGCAGAGGGTTTGGGACATACTGCCTGACACGGAGATTATAGAAGCTACAAGATATCTTCTCTGGCAGAGATGGAAGGTCGAAGGTCAGTATCAGAGTTGAGGTAGGAGTGAGTACCCCATTTACTCTCCGCTGAATCCTGTAAATCTCTGACACACCATATGGTTCGAAGAAAGCTTTCAAATTTTCTTCCGATTCGGTAGAGAAGTCTTCGTGATTTACCACACCCTTGCAGAGGTTTAAGGTCGGGTGGGCGGACACATGCACCTGGAGGCCGGCTATTTCTTTGAGGTCAGTGATTTTCCTGATCTGTTCGTCAGAGCGACATTCAAAAATTGTGCCGTTTCTTTGACGGACCACCGACTGAAATTTGCCAAACTTTTCGATTTCCCTGGCAAGTTTTATTGGGCTGACACTCTTCATAGTTTCATTATCTCTTTTACATAACATGACGAGAAAGCGGGGTTTAGTTGGTCTGTCAGATTCATTACAGAAAAAACTCAAGATTAACTGTTTCACCAACAAATCTCCTCTTCCTTATTGAAGAGGGCGGGGGGTAGGTTTTTTTTATCCATTAAGAGGATATCAGATTCATCCCCGTGGTCCCCACCCACCACGGAGCCCAACAAGGGGACACTCCATCGGAGTGCCAGGGTTGCCACGGGGATATAGTGGGGGTTACCACAGCACTGCACCGCCGTGGATCCCCCCCGCTCACCCTGGAGTTCAGTACAAGACCTAGTCCAAGCCGGTTGATCGGGAGTGGGTTAGCTCCCGACCGCCCGTCTAGAAGAGTCCGTAGCCAAAGCAAGTGTTTTGAGACCTACAAGGAATGTTCCCCAAAATACGTAAGAGCAACTATCCCTGGATGCCAAGAAAAAAGTAGCACGAGGAGAGTAATTGGGAAACAGACAGGCCCCTCAACCGCCAGGACATACATTCCCTCCGACACGGGTCGCCATTCACAGCAAACACATGGGTGGGCGTTCAGCATACAGAGGGGGCCAGTGAAATAGAAGAGGGAGACGAAAAGAGACAGGATGGTATAGAAGAATGAGAATGTACAATGGGGAGAAGAAAAATGACTTGTGAAGGAAAGGAATACTTGAGAGATCTCTCTGTATCCCCCCGTCAGGACGTGGACCAACCCACCTCGACGGGTTAACTGGAACACTTTACATGCAGAGGTACTAGTGACTCTTCCCAGGAGCTTGCAAGTTATGCGTTCAAGAGGGCAAAAACAGTAAGGGAAAAGTGTGGTATGTATACTTATTGTTAGTAAATTAATTACTGGATACTGAAGGGACATGCACTGAAGAGAAGTGAAGAGATGGGTATTACTCATTCACTTTACATTTGCATATGGAGCACTATGATCTGTTTACATCCAGTCATCGCCAACTAAACGAGAATCATATGACTACATTAGATACTGATCGATTAGAAATGATATAGATCCCCCTCAGTGCAGACAATGAAAGGGATACAGGATCCCGCTCAGCGCAGGGTAGAAGTGTGCAAGAACATTACCACTATTTAATATGTACAGAGCGTTCAGTCATGTGACAGGTTTTATTGACAGCCACTGTCGCCACACCACAAGGATCACGCATGGGGGTGTGGTCAGCTATTAATATGCAGAAATGATGTTTTCATTTTTACGAACGTTGGCTAACTTGTCTTGTAGCCTTGGAACAACCAAATATATTTTCAATCCAACAAAGGAGAAAGCTCAATGCAAAATATTTTATTATAGTGATAAAATAGTGTTGAAGTACTCTGAAACTATGTTCAAGATTACCATTTTTAAAAGTTAATAATTTATGTGAACTGTGTTCAGTTTGAAGAGTTCACTGCAGAAAAAGAGATGTTCAGCTAACGGGACTTCTCTTTTGTTGGCGGGCCCAGGGCAGGCCTTTTGGCCAAGTTTCAAGGACTGTTTTGCTTGTTTATGACTCTCTTTGTGCATTTTTGCGTGCCACCCCCAGGGAGGCCCAGGCCGAGCCCTTCTCCTGCACCTGCTGAACCTTTGGGAGACTGCCGACACAGACAAAAACAGATGTGAACGATTTCACTCCATTTACTTCAGAGAATTTCCATTATTTATTTAATATTTATATTATTTTTATATTATATTTAATTCACCGAAATATTAGATATAACGTTAATACAAACTAATAATAAGTTAAATTTACCGTTTAATAACATTAATAATAGCTATTTATAAAATATTTAATTTATATTTACTTGCATTTTAATTACTTTATTTCTTAGAGTAGATATTTATTTTTATAATAATATTTAATGTAGTTTATTATAAATATTAATAGTTTCTGAGTAACTCTAGCAATGAGTCTACTGCAGAAAAGAGAAGTGATGTAGCATCAATGCCATGGAGACACCTTTTTTATTACAAGATTTGTAGAAGAGCTGATGATGTGAGGCAATATAGAAACTTCTTCAATTATTGACCAGACTGCCTATGCATGGAGATTGAAAACTCACATTGTTCAAAAGTAAGTAAAATTATAATAAAAGTAAGAGAAGGAAATCAAATGGAAATCAAATAAAAACAATAGCTCTTATAGGCTTCAGTAAACAAAATATATGAATAAGTCAAATAATGAAATTAGAAGAATTAAAAACTGTTTTATGAAAGGAAATTCGAAAACAAGACAAATCCAAAAAAGCTATGGCATGAAGTAAACAATATTTTAAATGGAAAGAAAAATAAGTGTACTCATGAACATCTACTTCACACATTTCCTAATATGGATTTAGCTGCTTTGGCTGAAAAATTTGCCTCAAATTTTGTAATGCAAATAGATAATATAGTAAAGGGAATTGTAACAAATAGCATGGCCTTGGAAATATTGCAACATGAAAAACTAGTCAACTTCTATATGCCATTCTCTACAGCAGATAACATAAGAAATATTATCACCAGTGAAATTGAGGTTAATAAAGCACCAGGCTACAATGGTATTCGAGCAACAGATATCATTAGAAATGCAGATATACTCAGCGATGTTATCTCCAGGCTAATAAATAGGATGATCAGAAGTGGAGAATTCCCCAACGCTCTCAAAATATCCATTGTAAAACCTATCTACAAAGCAGGAGTTTCAACTGATATTGCAAACTATAGACCCATTTCCATTTTATCAGTAATGGAAAAAAAATATAAAAATATATTGTTAGCAAATTAAACAAGTATCTCTCTGAAAATAATATTATAAATGAAAATTAATATGGTTTCCAAAAAGGAAAAAGTCCTGAAAAGCTGATGGTTGAAGTCTCAGACTACATTTACTGTCCCCTCAACAAAGGCCTTGGAGTAATGGCTGCTTTTGTTGATTATACAAAAGCATTTGACACGGTAAACCACCAGCTATTATTAAACAAATTGAGTCATATAGGTGTAGAAAATACCTATTTGAAACTATTCGAAAGTTACTTGCAAAACAGAACATTTTTAGTAAAAATTATTGAAGCAAGTAACACTTATAACATAAAATATGGTGTGCCACAAGGCAGCTGCCTTGGCCCTGTTCTTTTTATTATATATGTAAATAATATCTTTAATGTAATAAACAAAAAGTGTCAAATCTAAATGTATGCAGACGATGTAATAATCTTATACTCACACAGAAATCATAATGTAATGAGAAATACGATGCAAAATTAACTCAATAATTTAGCTAAATGGTCAAGTGACAACCATTTATTTGTAAATTCTAAAAAAACAAAAATCATGTACTTTAAGACACCCCATATGCAAAATGTACTCTTTGAACAAATTATCATGCACAATAGGATGTGTCTAAATAATAGAACAGCCAAAAACTGTAATTGTGAGAAATTGGGTTTTGTTAACGAATATAGATATTTAGGCGTTATTTTTGATAACCACATGAAATTTGATAAACATACTGAACTAGTTTTCAATAAAAACAAAAAAACTGCTAGGAGCAATATACGCTATGAAGCAGTACGTAAATACAGATGTTCTAAAAATAGTGTACAACGCACTTGCTGAGTCGGTCTTAAGGTATGGAGTACGAGTATGGGGTGGAACAAGTAACGTGCACCTAAAGGCAATAAATGTTTTACAAATTAAGATTTTAAAACTAATAGCAAACAATAGAGAATTTTCCGAAGCAGAAATATTAAAAAACTGTGAAACATTAACTCCAAATGGTATGTACAAATACTGGCATATTATAAACAACTTTAAAGTCCAAAAATACTAAATACCAAAACAACATACATACTTAAGTAGAAAACCTCAATATATAGTGCCAAAATCTTTTAACAATTATGGAGAAAAATCTTTAAAATGCTTAGTTCCAAAATTATACAACAAGCTTCATAGCGATGTCACTGCATGCAGTAAACTGATGGACTTTAAAAAGTCTGTTAAAAATGTACTACAAGTTGAAGAAGAAAGATAGAGTGGTATATGACTGTATATTAATTTCTGTTTTTCATCTATTTTATTTTTCTGAAATTCATGTAAAAAGAAAAGGTTTTTTATGTTGTTTGTTTGTTTTTCTTTTCATTTCCTTCTACAAAATAAGGCTGAGAAACAACAATATTCACCATTTGTGGCTACTACAGTGCCAGAACTAAAATTATTATTAATCAAGTTGGAACTGTTATGAAGATAATAATGAAATGTAATAAATTGTAACAATGTATATTTTTATGTAATATTTTTTGTAATGGGAACCCAATGACAAGTCCTGTGGACTTATTGGGACCCCAAACCACATGGAAACAAATAAATAATAGATATTTATGTCACAAGTCCTCTAAACAAGTCTTTAAGGACGCAGCCAGAAGGTTAACTGTGAGGCGGAGCGATAGCGAAGCCAAGTAGTTAACCTTCCGGCTAAATCCTTAAAGACTAATAGAGGACGAGTTACATACAATGATTTTTGCTATTTTTTGTTATTTTAGTTTATCGCTTATTAAAAATAAACTTTTATCACTTTCACGAGTTCAGAATTGTCATTACTCTTGATTTTCTGTAGCAAGGGTTGGTGGTACTGGATGCTTTGTTTGTGATCAGACAGTTGAATGTTTTTTCTACTAATGCAAGCAGATTTGGAAAAATGTCTGGAAGTGTTCATAGCAACGGCCGCTAAAATGATCGAAAGTCCATTAAAAATATTTTAGCGGCCGTTGCTATGGACGCGCTCTTAAAGCAGTATTTAGATGGTTGGTTGCTAAGGGGCTAAGAGCGTGTTTACTAACGTAAATAACAAAAATAAATAAAAATTATTATTATTATTATTATTATTATTATTATTATTATTATTATTATTATTATTATTATTATTATTATTATTATTATTATTATTATTATTATTATTACAATATTATTATTATTATTATTATTATTATTATTATTATTATTATTATTATTATTATTACAATATTATTATTATTATTATTATTATTATTATTATTATTATTATTATTATTATTATTATTATTGCATGTTTAATTGTCTTGTGTGTGTTTGGCCTTAAGCCACCATCCTGACAAGGTTTTATCTGGGTTTCCCTTAGTCGCTTAAGACAGATGCCGGGATGGTCCTTCGCTTGCTTCCCAGAAGTAATATAGCATTTTGCCCTCCTTATCAGTAGGTTTTTTTAGGTATACTTCTCAGAAGATATTACCAGTCACATCATTATGTCTGCACATGTTAACTTCCTGTGTAAATTCTTTTTAGTAATTATTATATAATTCTAATTTTTTTATTAAAAGGAAGAAATTTTTCAGTTATTTGAATTTAATTTTTGATGTGTATGAACCAGGCACATAAAATGGTGTGTGAATAACTTCAAATAGTAGAAAAATTCTTCCTTTTAATAAAAAAAAAGAGTTAGAAATGCAGACTTAACGAAAAGTTTTATCTTTTGAGCAGTATGTTAGTTTCTCATGTTGTAAGCCATCTTAATGCAATACAATATTATAAATTATCAAATCAAATGTTGTTATATAAGATGTTTGAATACGAACATCGTTCATTGTTTTATCCAGTTTATAAAAATTTAAATGTATAATTTTCATTTCAAAATGGACACAGTTTATTCCTCACCCAGGCAAATGTGGTAGGCTGAGGCTAGAGGTAGGCCATGAATTTTTAGGATAGTAGTATTTTCTAAAAGGACTTAGGAAACTCATTTTGATTTTGTACAATTTAACTTTAAATTATCTAAGTGGATAAAATTTATTGAACTTAAAATAGGTTTGATGGAACTGTGGTATCCTTCAAATAAATAAAAATTCAAATAAAGGTAATTCTTTTTCACATATACATTTGCTTTTTTATGTTACTTTTATACCCATCTTCTAAATGACTTATTTATAGATGATAAAGTTACTGAAGGTATGAAATGTTTCAATTTTCATTTCTTATGTTAAAATTTACAAAGTGGTAATGAAAAACCATTAATCTTTCATTAATTTGAATACATTAACATTCTATGAGATCCTTTTAACGACAAGAGAGTTCAATAATTCATAGCACTTTTTAATCTTAATTTTAAGAACCGACTGTTGGTTTTCATATTTATGAAATTTACCTGATGTTATTGATCAATTGAATTAACTGAGAATTCTGTCACATACTACTCTGAGAATATTTACTAACTTGTATCCTTTTCCCCACAGAAATCTTTGAATGTAGTGTGAATATTTTCCAAGGTTGTGTAATCAGGACAACCCAGTATTATGAAAAGAAAATAGCCAATTAATGGTAGTTTCATGATAATTATGCATGTCTAACATGTCAATTAAGTATTGTTTTACCAGTCAAGAATCACTGAACAAATTATTAGAGTATTATTACCCCAAATTCACAATTAACTAACCACATCTATAAGTCAATGATCAATAAACTGTCACACTGGCTATGTCATGTCAAGTCATAAGGACAATGTGAAAATGAAATAGCAATTATAAATATCTCCTATCATAATTGCAAAACATTATACAACACTTAAATTAATTTGAATGTTCTGAACACGCAAGATCGAAAAGTACCAGCAGAATTCCAATAATTCTGCAAGGCCTACATGAGAGTTCTGCAGTATTATTCCATATCATACTCCTTGTCAGATGGCTTAATTCATTCAATCACACTGTACTTAACAGCATTTGAAAATGTTTTGTACAATTTTTCATCATTATTGATAGCGGAATTTAATGAATCTTTCGTGAAAACTGTTTCTAACCTCCATGTGAAGAAATTACATTTAACAAGAAAACTCAGCCAGTGAGTAGGCTAGCTGTTAATGCTACTCAGGCGACTGGCGGAAGAATATTTTTTGCAGTGCAATGCGGTCTTCGGTGACGCTCATTTGTTATAGAAGCATCTACTGCCCTGACTGCATCTATAGTCATTAAAATCATCTACTGCCCTGACTGCTCTGTAATAGATAAGTCCAATGGAGAAATAAAAATATTTTCCATGACTTTTAGTGAACAGTGTGAATTGTTGACGATATATTTTATTGTACATTATCTTAATCGTGTAAGGGTGTGCCTCCTAGCCCACTTTCAGAAAAGCATAATTTGTCAGCTGTATCAGTTGCGCTTGTACTGCCTTCCGAGTTAGCTAATTCAGTTGAGCTGAAATCCCTGTCGGATAATCTTTCACTCTCAGCATTATCACTATCTACACCCATGTTTATTATAATATTTTCAACGGCTTCTTCCATTAAACCATCTCAATGTCAATATTCCTCCATAATTTCATTAACACAAGCTTTTTTCCAGTCTTCCTGTGTAATACCCCTATTGTTGTCTTTGTCAATTGTACAAGAAGTGGAATCGAAACACTAATGACATTGTTGGATGCAATTTTTTGTTTCATTGTATTCTAAATTAATGGACCCAGCAATGCTTCGCTAATGCAGTGAATAACACCATCACAAAGTTCTGGTCCAATCATTCTCAATCACATTTTATGCCACGCTGTACAAAAATTCTAATGGAAGACTTTCTAGCAAGTATGGGTTTGTACTACATCCTGGTTTGGACATGGTTGTCAAGTATCCTATTGTTAAAATGTTCACTTTCAAATTTGGTCGTGCATTCACTACACCGTCGTGGAGAAATTTGATTTACTTGTCTGAGATTCAAGTAATAATTCCAGCCGATATTTCACAATTGCAGGGGAAGAATACTTGTTTGCAGTTTTTGCATTTACATGCGACATACACACATTTCATTTTATTGATAAGTAGATATAGCTAAGCTCAATAGGATTAAACTCACAATGATATGGAGGTAGACATAATACTGTAAATCCATGCTCAGCTAATATTTGGTTAATATATTATTGTTTAGTGTGTGTGTGTGTGGTGTGTGAACGAGTGAGAGTGAGTGTGAGCGAGTTGAATTTGGTATTAAATGCAGTTTACCATTTGTTGTTATTTTTTTAGTTCATTTCATGGTGATAGTCTCCTAAAGCTGATTTGGAATGGTAAATTAGCTCTGCATCCTTGATAAATCCCATCTTCAACACCTGCATGAACCACTATTGCTCTTTGGCAATTCTTTAGTACACCAGGTGTATTGTCAGCACTTATTTACAATGTAGTGAGTACGCACCCACGTTTCATCAGTATAAATCACTAGTTTCTGAGCACCATTGTCATTTTCTCTCCGAGTTCTAAGAAGAATTGCCTGGCGTTCAACAATGTCTCCTCTCTCTCTTAAAACTGACCTGTTTTTGCATTTTTTTAAAATTGAAATCAGCTTTTCTTTAATACTTTTGAGAATGGTCTTTTCTGAGAATTCAATGTCTGGGACATCTTTAATCACATTGTAGAGTTTTCAAAGAAGCGGAATTTCCCGACTAACCTCATAATATTCCCAAAATTTTCTTTTCACTTAACTTTTACCAAAATAATCTAAAAATACTTGTTTCTTTCTTCATCTCTCATCTTGGAGTCATAACTTTTTGACCACTCTGTACTACTTCACATACATCTGTTATTACATTGTAAACCGATCTTATACTCTCTCCTATTGATGCTGCAGCTCTGTTATTCTAACTTTTAATGTTACTAATAACCCCTTTTTACTTTCTTCTATACACATACAAGATTTTCTCAAAAAACGCTCCAAATTTTTGGTAAGGATAGTACTGAATGCACCCTATCCGATGACATAAATGCCATATTGCTCTATTCGTTGTTTTTTTTTCCATCAAAAATTACAAAAATGTAATTTTTTTTTACTTCTTTCATGTCGGTAATATTTACATTAAAGGCAATTTCTTCACATTATTAGAATTATGAGTACATCTGCTTTAAATAGTGTCAAGTAAAGTTTCTTGAAAACTCAACAGTTTTCTGTAAAAATGAGCTCTAAATTCCGCATTTTCAGAACCCGCAAACGCCATTTTCTCAAAAATGGCTCCAAATTTTTTCTTCAAATTTTTCCATTGGTTAGTGCTAATTGCACTGTTTAAGTTAATTTTCGTGTATTCTTTTGTTTTTTCAAAAATTACACAAATGTAATTTGTTTTAAATATCTCTCATGCCATTAATAAGCACATTTCCATTGATTTGTACACATTATTACATTTGCGAGTGGAAGTGTTTCAAATGACTTCAAATGAAGGTTTTCGAAAACTCAATAGATTCCTATGAAAAAGAGCTTCAAATTTCGCATTTACAGTAACGCTTAATCATCATTTCCTTCAAAGCAGCTTCAAAATTTGCAAAGAAAATTTCTATTTAGGATGAGGTTTTAGTCTTCTCTAAGTAAAATTTCAGATCTACTATTAAGAAACCGAAAAGTTGAGAAAATGTCAAGAAAATGTACTTTCAGTGATGATAGATGGCAGCTGGCCAGAGAATGGAGCAAGAACTTAAAAGCCAGTCCACACTGAGGAAATTAGAAAAATTTTCTACAAGAAAGTCTGTATCATTGTGTAGCACCTCGTTCTTTTTCTCACAGCAATAGTTCACTACATTATTTAATATTAATTTACTTCCAGAATGCACTCTTCCATACCGAGAGAGAGAGAGAGAGAAACAAGCACCTTTTTCTGATCCTGTCTCAGCTGATGTCAACATTGGTACAATGGTTTGACATTGGCACTATTCATGCACTCTCGGTTGTGGGTTCTCACTTTCAAAACCACAGTAGTTCCTAATTTTGCCATTTGCAAATGTTTAATGAACGAGTAATACAGAGTGGAAATGGGCAGATTTTATCTAGTTTTCACACATGTTTAACAGTGATTTAATTTAATTTTTTGTATTACATATCAGCTTTTTATAATATTTGGATATATATCAATAACTGCATTTGAGGTAATGCACCCAGTGTCCAAATTTTTCCATTCTTGAACCTTAATGCCAAACAAGGCATCTTTCTTGTGTCAATTACATATTTTAATCAGACATGGAACTTGACTGAACAGACTCTATAGTAAAGATTTCCGATTCACTAGGAGATTAACAAAATAAATATACAAATTCTAATACTATTCCTTATTTGTAAGAAATTGAAGATATTACAAAACAAAATTAATCATCTTACCTCTAAATCAATCATCTCTCTGGGTTGGGGAGCTTCAGGGTTTTCGCCAGTATCCAGCATAGGAATTTCATCTTTTTTAATCTCTTTTTCTAAGTAACGAAGTTTTCGTTCCATCTCATCACACCTCCTTACCTCATTCACAAACTTGCGTTGAAATGCATTCACATCAGGATTCAACTACACAGAGAAAAACTATTACAAGTACCTGTCAAGCTATACAATTAATATTTAGTGTACAACAAAGTTTCCTCCTCAAAGTTGCAAACTTAAGTTCTACACCAAAACATATTAGGTATCATTACAAACAGAATTTATAATCTTACAGAAAACGGTAATTAATTTCATTTGGTGAATTCAATAAAAAATAACAAGCAACAAAATATTAGGCATGAATTGTTCCGGCTCACAATCTATTTACTGGGTTGGGACATTTCAAAACCAAATTCCGGAAACAGCAAAGTACATCAAGTATATAAATATTGAACTCAACATTTTCTAAAATGCATAATACTTCATAATTTACACAAAGACAAATTCTACTCACATCACGAAATTGTACCAATCCCAATTCTCCTAATTCCGAAACACATGCGTAAGCTGCTTCACTTTGCAAAAAAAGTTGACATAATGTCATTTCTTCGCTTCGGAAAAGAGACCCCATTTTGCTATTGTCAAATATTCTAAATACACCAAAGACTTAAATACAAATCAATAAATTGGGCGAAACGCCCTCGCACTCCACCACTCCACACACTCCCTCGTCAGGTGACTAATTTTGACGTACTGACGTCTCGTGATATTTCCTGTGTATCGATTGAGAATCACATGAGTACTTTTGATCGATACCTTTCTCGAGCAGCTTCCATTGAACAGTGTTTCGTGAAAATTTGCTCTTTCAAAGTGAGAACTTTTATTGCACGATTTGACTTAAATAGACATACTAATAAAAAAATAATGCAATAAATTCTTATTTGCTGAGCCTTGGGTTGTAAGAAAAGTGTATTGGCACGCATTTTAAACCATGAATATGTAATGAATATGTAACAGAAATATATCATAATAAAACGTTACTAAGTAGAGTATGTTAATTAGTAATTAGTGTGTAGGAGTAATATTATTTAGTGATATAATTACTACTATAGATAAGTAAGGAAGAAATTAGTGATCTAAGACCGTTTTGGAATCTATGGAATATCTCGAACCTCGATGAATCAATGTGGTTCATTTACTGGATATTCAATATTTTGTTCTTATTTCCTATTATTGTTATGTGTCATCAAACGAATAAATATCTTAATGTAGCTTTGTGTAGTAATGACAAAACTTAATTTTTTTCATAATTTGTGAATAATTTATTTCAATATGTTGGTAATTCTGAATTGTTAATTTCTGTGGAGGCAGGTGGATCACAGACTGTCTATATTACCCCGTTGATGTCGCGCCGCGATTTCAGCCATTTTCCGGTGTTTGCCTAACTCTATTTACGGTTAGTGTGTGATTTGTGTTCACATTGCGTCACTGCTTATTATTTTCCAATTTGAGCATTGTGCTTGCGTCTGCAAACTTATCTCTAGTTATTCTTGTTTTTTGACCGTTAAGTGGTTATATTGCTGTTAAAATGGATATTCGCCCAAATCACACTATATACATCAATAACCTCAACGAGAAAGTGAAGAAAGAAGAATTAAAAAAGTCTCTCTACGCAATTTTTTCTCAGTTTGGCCAAATCTTGGATATCGTGTCTTTGAAAAACATGAAAATGCGAGGGCAGGCGTTTGTTATTTTCAAGGAAATAAGTAGTGCCACTACTGCCCTTCGATCTATGCAAGGTTTTCCCTTTTATGATAAACCAATGCGCATTCAGTACAGCAAAACAGATTCGGATGTCATATCAAAAATGAAAGGAACATTTCAAGAAAGGCCTAAGAAAGTTAAGAAGACTGTACCCCCGTCTGAAGAGAATGTACCAGATTCCAAGAAAGCAAAACGTAAAGCAGCAAAGGAACAGGCACGCCTTCTGAATCCTGCTGCAATGTCCAGCATGGGTCAAGGAATGATGCCTGGTTATGGACAAATGGCTGGAGGACAGACTGTTGGTTCACTTGTATCGACATCTGTACCAGAACAGCCACCTAATCAAATCCTGTTCTTGACTAATTTGCCAGATGAAACAAGTGAAATGATGTTGTCAATGTTATTTAACCAATTTCCTGGCTTTAAAGAAGTTCGTTTGGTGCCAAATCGTCATGATATTGCTTTTGTTGAATTCGAGAATGAACTCCAATCAGGTGCTGCAAAGGATGCGTTACAAGGTTTCAAAATAACACCATCACATGCAATGAAGATATCATTTGCCAAAAAGTAATCTCTTTTCCTATATTTATATTTCATTAAGTGAATGTGAATGATAAAATTCATGTGACATTACATTGCAGAGAGAGATAAGGACTATGAGCATTTTCAAAACTCCTATTTTGATTAAAATTGTAACTGCAATTATTTTCCAGATCTTTGAAGTGAACTTAGGTATAATTGTTAACATTAGTTTGCTGGTGGTTTTGTACACCTTACACAAATTTGTTACAGTGCATCGGAAATCATAGTGCTGACAAATTCAATTTTTGGTCTAGTTCATCTGTAATTGTTCTTTTGTATACATTAAAGTAGAAATTGTACTGTTCTGTTCTTCTGTTGAATTGTGCATGGGTTAAGATGGATGTGTAGCTTGCAGCATATAGATTGAGAAGAGGAAAATGTTCTGTCTGTTAAAGTAATTTCATTGCTGGTTTAATTTGAATGATCATAATGAGGAGTTTTGTGAGAGTATTGCACCATTTTTCTACGTATTGTAATACATTTAGTACAATAAAAAATATATATATATATTGCTTACTGATGAATTGCAACTTTCATTTCACTTCATTTATTTTAGTACTTTAACACTATTTTTTACACACTTAATTTATCATTGTGATGAAATCACTTTGTGAGACTAAGCAATGAGTGGGGAGAGGATTTTTGTGCCCTAAAAAATTTTGAAATATGTATGTAAAATTAACAATATTTCATTTAGTCCTCTATAAATCTTGATAAAATTCAGGAGAAGCATGCTTGGAATGAAGACAAATATTTGTGCAAACATAATATCTACTCGACTTCGCAAGAGTCGAATTGAAGTAAATATTACGATATTACGATAATTGAAGTAAATATTCACTTTAGTGAAGTACATTGTGTATTTTGTTGTATTTCTTTTGACTGTTTTTCAAAATGTTATCAAGAAATGTCCTACATTTGCACAAGTATTTTATCACATATAGAAAACAAAAACAAACAAAGTAAACTGTGACAAGCCCTTTCAAATCAATGAATAGATTCTTTGAAAAGATGAAACATTTAATTAGACAAGTCTCTATTTCAATGAAATATGCAAAATATATTTGCACCAACAGGGAAAAATCTGTCAAATATGCATTAATGTATTACTGTACATAGCATCATACTCTAACCATGTCAAGAAATTTCACTTAGCTATATACTGAAGCAGTAGACAAAAATATGCAAAATCATAGAAATCCACTCCCTGGTAATTAGGTTATATTCACGCAAAATAAATCCTTAATTCTCAGATACTTATTAATTAGGTGTAAATCCAAGTTGACATTATTTAAGGTCACATTTAACTTGACAGCACATGCGCCTCGTTCTGTAACGTCGGTGTACGCACCTAGTTCCACAGACCCTTCTGCTTGTATTTCCCATAATTCAATTTACCCTTATAATTTTGATCAAAGGAGTGTAGCAGAAAAAAGATGGATATTATTTTCAGTAAGATATATTTTTAAATAATCGATTACTGTATTTAGTGGTTTGTATGCAAATTGACAAAACTGAAAAAATGAAATAGACTGAAATATTATGTTCATTGTATTTGGTGCATTTTACATATCTAACAACTTTTCTTCATTGCATCATTTACAAACTGTTTGTGAATGCTCCAAACAAGTAAACTTTTTGCATATTTGGCACTAATATTTTTAAAGTCGCATAAAGTACTGAACGAAAACCATTGCACGAGTGCTAGCAGGTGGTCTCTGAGACCCGTGCAATGTTTTGGAACGTCTCATCGCTAGAAAGGATAACAATACTTCGATGTGACTCATCTGTGGAAAGGAAAGGTATGTGGAAGCAGTGGTCACGGATGGCCAAACTGCAATCACAATATTAGAGTAAAGGCTCACAGGTCACTTACACCGCCTGTGTGCACTGCTGGGTTAAAACTTGTTAAAATTCAATTTATAAATTTAAGAAAATAAATGGTATTCTTGTCTGCTAAGCCGATATGCCAGAGAATTTTAAAACGAACAAGAAATTGGTAAATTTCTTGTTAAAAAACCGTAACTCTTCTACAGTTAAAGATGATTTGACCTGCACATTCATCCTTGCAGGTTGAAAAGTATATTTTGTTAAAAAATGTTTGATTACAAAATTAGGTTTAATAATCGTCGGTCTGTTGGCTCAACTGTTCAATTGAATGATTTTTTCACGTTATTAGTAAGATAGTTTAGAAATTCACTTCTCACCGCTAAGTGCCTTGAAAACCCTCAATCCTTTTTCTACAATTCTAGAAAAATCAGGCTAAAAGTAATGCCCTTCAGAGGAATCAAATGAGCTATTGGTCACATGTATGGGTTCCTTAAAATCCCTTCAAAAATGTAATAGATTCTTAAAATCTCCAATAACCGTTTTTGAGAACTCTCAGAATGTTGTGGAAAGATCTGACAAAAATGGTCATTCTCCATCAGTAAGCTGAGATGCTCTGAATGGTGGAGTGGAGGTCTAAAGATAAGTAGTGTTGCAGGTTATCTGCTTACTATATTCGGCCTTAAGTGCATTTTTGAAAAGAAAGTTTCCATCTACATTAAACTAAGGAACACAGGAATAAATGAAGCCAAAATTTAGTCTTTCATACATTTTATTTATGATACTGTTTGACTGAATTATAATTTTATTTCGCTCAATGCATGCTAATTTATTTTTGTATCATATACAATATGATTTGATTTATTTCTGGATCTTCATAAGTGTTAAAAAAAATTACATATTTTTTACTTGTGTATGTTTCTACTGAACGTAATATGATGGTTGTTAACTTGTAAGGTCTACACATAACACTGTTATCAATGTCTATATGCGACTGGAAAAAAAATAATTACATTACACTGAATCAGGAATTTTAATTCTTTATGGATATTTACAAAGAGACATGATAGATAGTGAATGCATACTCAACAACAGCACCAATCTATTGTAACTGTCAGGTTAACAATTCTAGATTTACTACATACAGTGCCACAGATTGTTTTATCTTGCTTATATTAGCCAACAGTTTTCCAAATTACATTTCATAAAACTACACTGTATAAATTACAGCTATGTACAAAAGAAGTGTGATATGAATCTTTAGAAAAGGCCAAATGTAAGGATCCCTCTCAACTGGAGAATATCAAATTCTTTTTTGTGTTGTACACTAACCACAGACTTCTTCTATGTTAGTCACATTGAGATGTCTTCTCGTTTCTACAAAGTTTCAGTAAATAAATAATGAAAATATATATTAACAAGTGCATATCATTTTTAAATAAAATAGTATTTATAAGAAAAATTAAGTAAAACAATGCAGTATGTCTGAATAATGAAGAGTAATTTTTGAGAAACTTGAATTGCAAATATACTTTGCTTCACATTATAATTTGAATTTATTTCTTCAAAATATGTAAAAAATACATTATATTTTTCATCCTTAGAAATTTTTTTAAAAGATTTTTAATTAATGATCGCATAAACATTTAAGCAATTGTGTCTTTTTTACTGAATGAAATACCTGATTGCCTGCATGACAGCTATAAAAGAAAGCGTTAAAACAATATTATGCAATATTTTATATACATCTCAGAGAAACTTCAAGCTTAAGTATCTTTTATACTACCATAATAAAAGAACAACAACATGGAATGATGAAGATAAATTATCACATTTCCTCTCCCAGAATTTTTAATTTAGGCCAAAATATGAACTAAATTTGACTAGGAACACTTCATAATGCAAAATATTTCCATGTTCAAAACAATGAAATTGACGTGGGTAAAAATCTGAGTTTGCTCTAGTATGAAAAATCTGAAACTAAGTCTTTAATTGATTCCAAAATAAGTATAATAATACAACAAGACATTACTGGAGGTTCTTTTAAACTTTAACAAGGACATATTCCATTGAACACAAAAATGTGTTCAAAGATGAAAAAGCATGTTTCAGTGGACAAAAAAAATTCATTCTTTTACTGGTAACAAAATTCTGAGAGCGTGTTCCTCAGCAGGCTTATTCGGTATTAGCCATCAGTCTAATGCCAGTGAAAGTTGTAAAGAGAATTTTTGGTTGAAGATCATTGAAATGTAACTCAAAAACATTCAATAAACAAAGTCTAAAATGGAATACAACCAAAAAGGTTATTACATACCTCATTTTACCCAAATTTGCAATGCTGCAAAATTATAAATACATCCTTGAACAATGGAAAGGAAAAAATGTGTGCTAGTACACTTAAAGTAGGTGACATTGACACATTTTATCTCTGCCACATAATGGTATTTTTATATCGCCACGTAAAAACTTTTTTGTTCTTCATTGACAAGACATTGAAACAACACACTCTTTTGTACCAAAAGTTCAACAGAGAAATGTAAAACAGGATTTATTTACTGTAATGGAAATGTGAGTTTTACCACACAAGATGAGTTTGAGAAACATTCAATGTGACTATTACAAAAAACTGAATATATTTCTTATATATGTACAATAATTTACAAAACATTTTCATACATAATCAATCAAGCATTCTGGAAGAACAGTTGCCTTCATATTTATAAAAGTCAGTCACCGAGTACACCATATTGTGCATGTATTAGAGCCTGATTAGAAAGGACGGCCACTTCAAATTTTGGACTGGTGTAGGAGTCTCTCGTGAGGTCAAATTCCTCAGATATAGTAAAACATTTTACAGTAATATACAAAACATTGAATTAAGACTCGATTTGCTTTCAAAAAATCAATTTCACTTGTATTTAGATTGGAAGTAAATAAAAATCAATTTATGTAAGAAAACTTGTCTCTTACAAATGCTTAGCTTTAATAAACTTATACACATTTTAAAATATAATTCACAGGATTATTACTCCACTAGACATAAGTAAATAGAAGCAACACTTAGTACAATCAATATTTTAACTAAATTAAGACTGTGGAGCATACTAAACAGAACGCAGGTGTTCAAAAACCATTTTTAGAATTCATCAGACATAATTTTTCAGAGTTGAGTTCTTGTATTCTAGGGAGTTCCGATTCACTTTTATTATACATTTATAATAGATTGTTCACACAATGATTCTGTATCTTTTAATAATTTTTTTTTTTTTTAAGTTAATAAAAATGTTTCTTTTCAATTTTCATTAAGAAGGAAACTATTACAATTATTTCTAAAATTTCTTAACTAAAAGTAAGCAACAATGTGATTATTTATTTCATTTTTAGATAGTATATAAAAAGAACTTACAGATAATTTTTTAAAGTATTGATGAATATTTCAATATCTTCCTATGAACTTCCTTGTTGAATTTACTTTAACTTATCGGGAGAATATTTGGGAAAGGAACTGTAAGTAAGAAAATAATGTAATGAAAAATAGTTGGTGTTTCTTTGTTTTAACTTGCTTCTAAATGAACACTGTTGAAAAAAAATTTGAAAGACAAAAGTTGTCAAATTCTTTAAAGCTCTGCAGTTTCAGAGACACAAGTTTGCCTCCATTTTCATGATTCTTCTGTATTTCTCAATTTTGTAAATTGTTCACAGAGAATAATAACATTAAAGGAGATTGTCCCTGCTTCAAAGAATGGAAGGAATATTCATCCTAATATTTCTATAGTATCTGACAATTTATTGATTTATTTTTATATCATGACACTAAATTTTCACACCTGATGGCTTTCACAAAAACACAACAAACAATGAATATTACTGCATCTAAATTCAAACTGCAATTACTCAGCTTCCAGATTTTCTCCAGTTCTTGCAAATACTTTTATTTACAAGTTTCCACTAATCTTACACTATAATTCACAAAATATTCATTATTTGCAACCAATTGTTGCTCTCATTTTACAAGGATGTTTACATAAACACACTAACTTCGAGCTCTCAGTGGGGGACCACAAACATTGAACAACAGTAGATACTTTTCCACTGTGAAAATCATTGCACAGATCACCTTTATCAAGCAATTTGATGTCCTGAAATGGATCCCAATCCTTCTCATCACTAATACTTTCTGTGGTAATTTTAAATTCAAGTTGCATTCACATTTGCTTTATGCTATTCAATTCAGTATCTGGGCACAGATAAGTGAGTAGTACTTGAATCAACACAGACAGCAATTACACCATTACGCACAAAATCAAAGTGATCTTCACTCACATAATTCATTTCCTAACACTAAAAAGAAATTACAAACACTATGTGACTCCAGGACAAGGAGAAGCACAACCATTGCCCTGCATTTGAAGGGTCTTATGCAATGGAGTCAAGATCAGCCTTGTATCAAATAAATAGGCTTGTGCTTCATCGAACTACTTCAGAAGGTTGATTTCCTTCTCCAGGGCTTGAACTGGATGTAGTAGATGTACCTGTATTTGGAAAGGAAGAGTTCTGGAACACATTACCGAGATTTTTGAGACGTTGACTGCCAGCTGAACTACCCACTAGAGTACCACCACTGCCTAATGTATTGTTGCGAGATGTTTGAGAGGTTGGATAATTAGGCTTGGCATAAGCTGGTGTATCATCTATAAAAAATTCAATTAAATTCAGTATTTTCACAGGAGTGGACAAAATATTGACAAACTATAATTATTGTTCTACGTATGTTAAAATATATCAGGTAATAGATGAACATAATATACAATTCTCTTATTTACCTCTTCTACAATGTTGTGGTGTAGCTGTTTGACTTGTGTAGGGACTTGAATCACCTACAGATGAAGCTGTGCTTGTGGCAACAGGTGGTCGCAGATGACTACGAGCTGGTGGTGGACGGGCACAGCTGTAATTACTATCTGTGCTATAGGATGGAGAAACCGGACGACCTGAACCAGAAGCAGATGTTCGATGGGGTGGGTATTGTCGCCGAACATGTCGACGTGCATTTGCAACTGGGTTATGTGTGCACGGGCCTCCAACCTGGAAATGAATAGAAAACATTTTCTATAATTTACAGGAAAATTTTAAAGATTAAATCTAGATGTGAAAATTCTTTCTTAGTAACTGAAGTTACTAAATCTTTCTTAAGAAGGAAATTCTATTCATATATACTATTTTTGTTTCAAACTTAGGCTTAGTGTACTCAAATCTGAAATCATATTTAATGAGTATATCAAAAGCTCTTCTTTTAAACATTAAGTCACCTTTGTTATTTAAAGAAATGCTTAAAGTAATCACAGAAAAGTTTTCAATAAATAATTTTATATAATGTAAAATAAATTATTACTCTTATGATTTATATATTATAACACTTAGATACAAGTGAAAGGTTACTGCTAATGGAAAACTTCTGAAATTCAAAGGTATGTTTTGAAAAATTTACATTCAATTACAAATGTATTAAAATAAATTCCACCTGTGGAGGAAGCCCCGCTGGATTCTGATTAGCTAATTCTGTTGTCTCAGCATACAAGCAGCTTGATTCACTGCAAGAGCAACATGTGTCACTGGCATCTCCACTGCTGCAGCTACCACGGTCTTCATCCCAGGAACCTGCAGTGGTTGAATCCTCTCCACCTGGGCTCCGCCAACGATCACAGTCACTATAATCTCCCATTACTGCTTCTCCATCTGAAGGATTACCTGGAAGCATAGTTGTTTTTCATCTACTTGCTTTAAAAATAACTACTTTTAAAGCCTTAAATTGAAATATTAAAAATCTGGTTCTAAATTGAACTATTTGTTTAAAGTGAATCGTTAATCAATACGATTCATTTTACTATAAAAATTATCAAAGAGAATGTAGAAGAACTTGACTTAAATTGAATGTTTTCATCTTTGCTCAAAATAAATTTTATAATTAAGTAAACATTTTCTTAAAATATCAGCATTTTGAAGAAATTGCAGAAGGAAGTACTTAAAATGAATAAATACGATGTCAAAGATATGTTTACAAAGAGAAAAACATTTCATTACTATTTGAAAATATTACAAGTATTCTTACCCAGATCCATGGCCATTTGAGCAGCAACACTAGGGTGCAGTCTGGATGAGAGGTTTTCTGATGCTAAACTCGGGAGAGAAGATTGAATCCCTCGGTCCATAGCTCCATAACCAGCACTACTGCTAATCTGAGATGTACCTCCTGGAAAAAAAACCTTTTTGTTAGGAACTGAATAATTGGTAAACATTCAACCTTTCACAATTTATTTATTTTAAGGGAAGGAAATCAATGTATATAATTAGAAAAATTTTCTAGCACACATTTTGATGAATAAAGTAAAATGAACTATTATAGTCATCTAATGGTCTCAGAAGAAGAGATCAGAGCAGAACCAAAATAGTAATAAAAATCCAAATAATGAAAAAAGTCACAACCTTCACTTACTTAGGAAATAGGATTATGATATGAAAAGCGGACATAAGATGTAAAATAGGCAAGATATAACAGAATAAATGGAACTATAAAAGCAAATTTCAAAAGAAACACAACTCTGACTCAAAACAATACTATTATTTGGGAACAAAATCTAGATTGGCCACCGAGCCTATAGTTTATAATGAATATTCATAGATCAAAATCATCACGTGATACCAAGCGAAGTCACTCGCCTTCCACCAAGGAGGTCTGGGTTCAATTCCCGTCGAATCTCGTGTGAAATTTGTTCCAACAAATCAAGTTTGACTGCTTCACAAGGGCTAATCCAACCCCTATGAAGTGTCCTAAACCCTACCCCTATCCTTGTTCCTTCCCAATTCTGGCTGCTGGGTAGTGACACAGGAGCGTGTAGTGGGAGGCGCATATGTGGAGATGCTACCTGGCGGTCCTCTTGACAACTGATGGCTACGAGATGTGATGGACATAAATATACAGTAACAGAGGATTACTCCAAATATTAAAAATAAAGTAACAGAGGATTACTCCAAAAGCGCTCTACACCCAACAAGGGGTTAGGAGATGTGTTGCGTCGTGAGTTGTCGCAATGAATAAAAAAAAAACACACACACTGATGATGATATGTCTTCTAATGCAGAATATTACCACTCACCTGTTGAAGAATTGTGCTGCTGATAATCATCATGGCCTCCTCCAGTGTCTCCATACACTAATGACCCACTTTCATAAATTGATTCCTCCAAATGAGGATTTCCAGGTGGATTCCCACTAGGACTCTTGGCATGGTGATGATGATGATGATGATGGTGGTGATTGTGATGGTGGCCAGGGTGCTGTGACCCACTGTGATTACTACTTCCCCCAGTTGAACTGCCTCCAGCTCCTCCAAAGCCCATTGGAAAATTTGGAACCTGAGGCACAGTGGACATCAAGTTTAAAGTTCTTCTTCTTAAAATAAAAAATTAAAAAACCTTAGTTTCTATTGTCATTGCACTGAAAGGACTCTCTGAGTTTAATCAAAATAAAGGTTAGAAGCCATTTTTTATTGATTTTGAGAATTTTTTCTAATCCTGGTCAATTTAGCAATATCATTTCAGTCAATTTGTGATAATGACAAGCATTGAAATGTGTGTAAACAATGGGACAAGCCCCCCTAAGCCAATTGGGTAGAAGAAGCTTTGAAAAATATTTAGATTATACTGAATTGATTTAAGGGCAATCTGTGGGAATGTCCTATTGTTCCACTCAATGTTGAACAATCAGAAAGGTTCTAGTAAATACTGATAATCTCTTTTTTCACAATAATTCACAAGTTTTATATTTGTAGCCTTGCTGTAGTAGCCTAACAGGTGGTATCTACAAAATTATGGATGTGACAGTAAAACGAGATACTTTTGTTCACTGTATCTTGTTCCTTTACAGACAAATTACAGCTTATGTGTCTAAATCATTGTACTACTTGTTAAAAAATACCCATAGATCCAGAAGAAAATCCATTCTTAATCTGGATTTTTAACTGAAAATCCCTGTTTTGTTCGCCAGCCAGTTCGCCAACTTTGACTTAAGTGTGCCCTAGGCTGTCAAATGTTTAAGCGCCCTTTTAATTTGCTTTCTTTAAACATTAAAGCTATTTATAATATTTTTAATAAAAAATATTATCATATTTGTATTATCATATTTGTAACTGACGCAAATATTGTGAACGTATGAATAATTGATTATATGTATACATATAAATAATTCTTACCATGATATTGATTTAATAAATATACGATATTTTTGTATTCATTTTATCTGTATATATCAATGAATATATATTTGATTAATTAACACCTTTGTTTTTGTTACAAATACAGAAAAAAAATTTCTATAAAAAACATTCAAAAGTTCACCTTATGAAATTTTCATTCCGCTGAAATTTGTTTGCCCCCAAAAATTGCCCCCAGGCTGCAGCCTACTCAGCCTGTTCGGTAATCTGGCATTGTCACCACCTCATGTTCTGTTGTTTATTTAAACGTTTCAAGATAATCCCTTTATTTTAATAATAGTCTAGCACAATTAGCAGTCAACTCTGAAAATATTTTTTGTCTACATTAAATTTCAAATGGATGTAATCTACATCAAATACTCTCTCAATTTTACATACGACTTGAATGGGAGTTTCCAAACTACTTTACTCAACCGTTCAAAACTATGATCAACTTTTCCTCATCACTCTTTTAATTTTTTTCATCAACAATCCTGGGTTAATGAGAAAATTATTCATTGGGTATATTGAACTTTTTTAACATTAATATGAACATTAAAAATACTACTGACTCGCATATGCTATTTGGCTTAACATTTCAGTTCTTCACAAGAAACAGAAGCAAAATTCTTCCAGAAAATTTAAGAAACTTCCTCATTGCCCTTGTCAATTAGCAGTTCCTACATTTGATATGACTAAGAATGGACCTATAAGTATGAGAACTAAAGGTACTAGTGACGAATTCTCCGATACACTGCGAATACCACCAGTATATCCAGTAATTCGAAGTGTATAAGAAATATTTCATAACTTTGGTAATCCTCTAAAAAGTTATTGAGATTTTGAAAGCTTTAAAAGAGATGCTAAAAAATAACTTTTTTGCTACTGAGAGCCAATCAATCCTCAACATTGGTAAGCACCGTGAAGTTCATTAGAGTGAGAAGTTTCAAACAGTTCTTCATGCTGTCCAGGTGATGCACCGCATGCCAGCCATGATAACCTAACGCTCCTCATGTATCAAGGGTGGGGAGAGGGGAGGATGTGCATCTAGACAGTCAGTAGGCACGGTATACTTGATATAATGTTCATGATTCGCCAATGAAAGGTACCTAGGTGTTAACAGAAAGAAAATGTACATATGATCTACCAACAAAATGTAATAAAATATTCATGAGCCAATTAATTCAATGGCCTTCCACTGTTACTATTCTACATCTTTTCAAATCTTTTAAACTACTCTTTAAACAAAACTTTAAATCAACTCTTAGAGAGTTAAAAAGACTTACTCTAATCTAGTTATAACTAGTAGGTAATTTCTAACTTCTATTTATAACGTACTAAATATCTTGAGTACAAGAGATATTACACCCTCAAAAATGGCACCCTTCAATATCAATACTGTAAGTGATGAAACTAAATATTAACATGAATAATTGCTGCAAAAGGATGTTACTTTTAACAATTTGGCAACTTTGCACATTTGAGATCAGTTTATTGCCTTGCACTTTGGACATTTGAGATCAGTTCAGTGACCATATTTGGTATGACATCACAATACCATCAAAGTGAGAAGCAATGGCTTGAATAAGGCATTGGATGGATGCTAGTAAACATTTGTATTAGTGACATTTTCCAGCCTACATTGACATGCACTCTTAATCCAGCTTATTGGCTTCTTGGTCATTGACTACTGTGATCTATAGCAATTTTAAGTATATCTTTTGATATTCTTTCTGCAACTTTGACGTAGAGTGTACCCTCATATGCAGCCGCTATCGCACAGAAAAGCTATAGGTATAAGTATTTTCACTTATATCATTAAAAACTTTATACAACTATGTAAACAAGAATGGAAAAAACATTTGGTAACAATGGAGCAAAATGGGCTCCCTAAACAAGTGCTACAATACAAGAAGGAGAAGGAATGTAGGGAGGCCACACACAAGATGGTTCGTGTGTGAAGAAGGAACAGGCAGCTGATGAAGAGGACGAAGAAGATGAAGACAATGAAGATAAAGGAAAAGAAGATGAAGAAGATTATGAAAAACCATTACACAATTATAGAAAGGTCTTTTTGGGATGTGTATATAAGCTGAATTTTAATCAACTAATTGAAGCACTTGTTTTAATTACTTATGCAGTTGTAAGTCCTCAACTGATGTTTCATTGACTGGGAGGTCCTATGTTTGAATCCCATTTGGTAGGAAAATTTTTGATACCAGTACAATAACTGGCTCCAAACCTATCACCTCAGAAACAGCAACGTGATGTGAATTCTCTGAGACACTAAAAATGTCTCAATATAAATGGCATAAATGGAATATTAGAATTATTTTAGATTTTTCAAAGCTCAGTTTTATAACTGTCTTTGTATGTGTTAACAGAACATATCTGATTTTGAATTAAAGACCATAAAATATTTCCTATAAATTAAAACTCAATAACCTTTTATTTTCATTCACTCTTATTTGTCAAGAATTGATGACTAACAATCACAAATAAAAACAAGACTCTAAAGTTTATGTATATCAATGGTCAACCTACAGGTGGAGGGTGCTGCTGGGGAGGCATAAGGGAATATCTTCCTCCTGAGTTGCTGCCATACATGTTCTGTTCTGCAGGATTATTGGGGACCCAAGGTCCTGTGTATCCTGCACTACTGCAACTGCTTCCACCTCGAACAGGAGGCAGAGGAGGAGTGTTTCCCATTGGACCTAGAGGAAAATGTAATTTCCTTTATTATTTAATTACCTTCATTAAATTTAAACATTACATTTTAACTCTACAAATATTATTTGGCATCTTTCAAGGAATGCTGTAACATCCTGTAATATAACAGATGTATACTCTGTCATAACACAAAACACAAGTTTTATCCAACGTTCTCAGAGTAACAGATTCTTGAATTCTTGAAAGACAATGTTATAATAATTGTTGGATAGGAAAACAATTCCAAGAATATGCTATATTTGATATCTATTTAAAACAGAAAAGATCATTAATGTGTAGTAAGTATATCTATTTCTCAAGAAACAGATAAACTTACCCGCATGATTTCCCTCACCAGGATGAGAAAGATGACCAAGAGGTGTTCCTTCTCGAGAGCATGTGTTCCTCTTGCTAAGAAGAGGGCTATTGGAATTAAAACTTCCTGCATGAGGATGGAAATTGGGAGATACTCCCCTATTTGAGGAACTTCCGGATGGCATCTGAAACATTCACAGAGCACAATTATTGATGTCTGCTTATTATACTACTTGACAAGAGAGCATGTTGTGTTCAGTTATGTTCAAATTATATATAATTTTTGTGTGTTTACATCACCAGTTTTATAATATAACATTTCATTAACAATCAATATTTTTTCAAACAGATTCATTATATTTCAGTCAGACACATATTATACTTCAACTTAAAACATTACTTATATTACTATGCTTCAACTATTTTTTCAGGAATGGCCTAAAATTATTTTGCAATGATATATTCAATAAGAATATTTTATTTTGAAAATATAGAGAGAGAAACGTTTGGACAAGTCTGCATTCTTCTGACATTTTATGTGAGTTCATATTACACTGTGCCTGTATCAATTTTAATAAGTAATATTTTCTAATCCCCTTAATTTGTATGCTTTAGAGTTATCCTGATGATGAGGTTGGATAAGGTTCTTGAAACGTTGAATACCTTAGAAATGAGTAAATAAATAAATTTCATATGCTAATCATATTCACATGTTCATAAATTTCATATGCTAATTGTCTCAAATTAAGAGGACACTTCATGTAAAGTACTCTCTAAAACTATCCTATTCAAAATCACAAGGTATAGTATATACCTGTAACCTATTATTAGAAATGCCTTCATTCATCGTAGATGGTGGAGGATGCTCAGGTGGAGGAGGAAGTAGCTCTGACCAGTTAGGAAGTACTTGCTGTCCTCCAACTGGGAACTTTCTCACTTGTGAAGGAGGTTGATGTAAAGGTAGCCGACGAAGTTGCATGTTTCCATCATCTGTGAAACATATTTATATAATTATAATACTTATAAAAATTATGAATTTAACATTCAAACTTAATTTCAATACAAAACTTTTCAACAAAAAATAATATAAAATATTAGAAGCTGTCATTGTTGTAAGTGGGCTTACCAGCATACATATTGCCTACTTCTGAGCTAGGGCTACTCGATTTATTGCCAGGCTCAGGGTTTGTGTCCAAGCTTGACAAGTCTGGTTTCACGCATGAGTCACTGGAACTAGATGTCTTAGCTTCCCCAGGACCTCCCACTGTAATGGGCATAAACATATGCCCATTGTCCTTAAAGGAAAAAATAATCTCATGTAAAAATTATATCTTTCAAATTACAGAAATTAAAAGCATATTTTGTTCCAAAATAAAAATATTTCTCAATTAGTTTAAAAAATTTATCTCAATTAGTTCTCACCATTTCTCTTCGGGGAATGGAATTGATGAGTGTAGTGGTTGCATATGGAGCTGGTATTTCTGGAACGTTATCTTTATTGTTACGATTACAGCTGTAAAATGTAGTTAAATTTCGAGTATCCACTTCTGCATAATCAGTTGTATTCGAGATTAGCTCCAAACTTGGAGCACCTGTATTTAATAACTTGGTCTCAGAAGGAAGACCTGCATCTTTGTCAGCTGGACGCCATCCTCTGTCAATCCACAGTGTTTCCTTCCCATTCATTAAATTCAGTTGGGATATATCGTTGGCATTAACCACAGGAACTAAAATAAGAGCAAACAATGAAACCAAGGTAAAAGTTGACAAAATTATACTAATAAATACATTACAAAAACAAGAAGACATTATCTACCACAAATAGCTGACAACCAAGAGAGCTATCTATACTTGCAGAATATTGAGATCATTACAACAGATCTTTTTCATTTTGCCACTTCACTATTTAATGTTCCACTAATTTAATTCGCAAGAGTACATATTGTACATCTTGTGCAACATTTTTCAAATTTGTCCTTCTCAGAAAACAAATGTGTCAATTATGTTTAACTCATACATGTTAACTAAAAACATAAAGCCAAATTTGATATAAAGGTAGTTCAGCAAAGATCGTGAATTAAATCAACTGAAAGAAAGTCCCTAAGGTAGTAAAAAAAAATATCTACTTTGTGAACTAGGATTGATTAAATTAAGGAAAGCTAGTTGCAAGCAGATCTGTTCTACAACTAAATACATGCATTTTTTATATCGTTTGTCAATCTAATGATGCTTTTAATTTATGAAGTGATTGAACCTTGTTATAATGAATTTCTCTTTTATTCTATACTAATTTTTGATATATCATAAAAGAAGAAGAGGAAATATAGGAACAACATTAGAATATAGAGCGTAATAACTAATCTGCTTTATTCATATACAGTGGTACACCAAGAACTTTCAGGTAATATTTATAAACTAAATTGTTCCATTATATGTTATTCATATTTCAAATTCTCATCTAGAAAACAGAAAGAACATACAGAGCATATTTGTGAGGTACAGGTTGTTATTTCAACACAAGTAAAACACTAGTATGCACATGACATTAAATTATGTAACAAATAATGTTACGATGCCATGCATTCAAATTCTAATGGTATAGTACTAGAATCAAAGATAATTAACATTTTTCTTTATCCTTGGCTGTTCCTTAAATTCATTCTATTAATTTACAAAAATAAACAGCTCAAAGATTCACCCATTGTCTCTACTTTCCTGTCAGAACTAGTGAAGTCTTTTTGGAGCACCAGAACCTACTTTTCTCATTATTCAGATTTTATATCTGATAATGAAGTAAATATCACTAGATTTTTATAATAATTAAACTTAAGAATCTCTAACTTATAATCATATTTTTTACGTAGAAGATTTTGTTAATTGTTTTCTTTTTTATTTGGATGATATAATTTTAAATATATGTTCATGACAAATGTGAGATAAAAATACAGATTATCGATATAGTAAAACATGTCAAAAGCAAAGACACTGTTGAACCTTATGTAAAATGAAAGAGATGGTTCCTAAGAAGGAATTTCAAATGTAAAAACTTCAATATATAGTAATACAATTGGTTATTTTTTGTAGCTTATTTTCTTTCCAAACAAATTTCTAGACATATTGATTCACTACTTAAGAGACAATCCAATATTAAATGCATGAACAAATAATAAAAATAAAAACATAAATCAATTCTAGACATGCATTTACATAAGAGCATGAATTTATTGTCATCAAATGATATTTAGATATTTAGTGGTGATTTAGTTAAAAAAATCTCAACTGTACATATTAATAAACATCCTAGTTATCATACCAATTAGAATAAGCATTTTTGTAACTTTAATTTCAATTTCCTTCACATTATAATATAAATCAAACACAAAGAAACTTTTAATGATAAAAATACAATGTTTGCAATTGAAATTTCAGATAGAAAATTTGATGTACAGAGAATCTTTATGTGGAGAAGACAAGATGCAAGAAAGACTGCCTATATATGTGAGTCAGCTAATCCCCCATATGTCAGATTTTAAGATGCCACAAAATAAGAAGAATGATTTTTTAACATTTTCTCAATTAAAAACATTTCAGTAGAATTAACTGCAAAGCATATTTGCTAACAAAATATAATGAACCATCTTGCAATAAATGTTCAATTGTTTCTGTAAAAAATAAATTCACATAGTTGATTGTCGCAAGTAGTGTGATGTGTTCTAGAGAAAACAGTTCTGTCTTCACCTTAAATATTTACTTGATATGTAAAGATGTTAAGAAAATAAGATGTTTGTTGAGTGTGCAGATAGCTCCTAAAATCCAGCTCTTGAAAAGACAAAGGGAACTCTACACAAACTAGGACACTGAGGAGGACAAAGGAAAGGATGCATTCCAGTTACTGTGAGTGTTAGAGGGGGTGATATTTACGTGTGTCTAAATCAGGGTGGTCCAACGGGGGGCCCAGAGCCCAGATGTGGCCCATGGGGTGGGTGCGTCTCGCCCCCAAATGATTCTCAGCTGGAAACAACCACCGATGAGCGATTAGTTTTCATACGGCTGGTGTGATGAAATGAACATATGTGAAGTATAACAGTGACAGGAAAAGAAGAACTATGGGCATGAATTACTAGCACATATCTGACTACAACAAGAATATACACATTTTAACACATCTAGATCAGTGTTTCGAAGGCAGTATTGGGAAGTAAATATGACTATTTATTGTTTGTTACAGTGTTAATATTTTTTAGTGTTTCAAGAAAACTGTTAAGAGTGAAAAAGGTAAGTTCTTTTTCAATCAACATGCCAGGAACTGAATTGAATCACTGATCTAGAAAGGTAACACAATATTATATTAGAAGACCACCCTGACCTAAACCAGCACATAAAATCTTCTGTGTCTGTGAAAGTAAAAAGTGCATGTAAATTTTGTAATGAAACTTACCATTTAGGTGGCCAAGTTCCTTGCCCATTGCTTGTCTTCGGCGTAAATAAAGCATTCCCACAAAGCCAAGAACAAGAGCCAAGACAAGAGACGCCATAAGCACCAGGAACCATGTCTCTTGTACAACAGAACCACCACTTCCTTCACTTGGATGTGCTCTATATGAGAAAGAAAATTATTCAATTACTTTGACTTAAACAAAAGAACTTTAGAGTAAATGGTCTGAGGGTACCAATCATGATAGCCTTCTAGCACAATACCAAAAGGGATTATAATTCAGTATTGATCAGAATAAGATTATTCTTTCAAGGGAAACCATTGAAGAGTAATAGATGTAAAAATAAAAGTTTATTGTTGATGTTAGCCATTTTATATTTTTCATTGAAAGAAGAATATAAAATGCAATGATCAATATGTAATATCAAATACATCAACTCTGCAATACATAAAAGATATATTTCACAATGTTTTACAGTTGAAAATTTGCAAATAAATTTCACCTAGGAGGATACTGATGAAGTAATGCAGGGTCCATAATGAGAGAAACTGGACTAGAGAATGGACCCAAGCCTCTTCGTGTATATGCCGCAACACGAGCAGTATATGCACCACCAGTTGTAAGGTTATTCAACAACACGGAAGTTGTGGAAGCATTTAATGTCATTTGGGCTAGCACTTTCGTACCATTCCCTTTCACCTGGATCTGGAAGAAAACAAGGTTTAAAGTAAGATCGTAGTTGGGTGTGTGACAAAGTTTTGCTCTGGTTTTGTTAAAAAAGAATATAAAAAATTAAAATTTATAATAAAATGAATATCTAATGTACGTAACAAGCACTTTATCTGGCGATTCATGTTCACAATAATAGAATCAGATTTTGTGGGTTAAAATTAGTGAAATATTTCCTCTCATTTCATTTTCCTTAGATTTCCACTAAGGTACTCCTCGTCTGTTTTTATTTTCCTCATAATACAAAATGTATAAAAAAACATCATAGACATTTTCAAAATTCTCTAACTGTACCTTGTACCCAAGAAGAAGTCCATTATGATGGGCTGGTGGAGGGGATGACCATTTAACATATGCTGCTGTGGTGTTAATCATTCCAACTTGAATATTGTCTGGAGGTGCTGATGGAACTGGAAAAAAAACAAACAACCAAGAATAAATATGAACTGAAATTGTTTTGTAGATTGAGTAATAAATAGTAAAAGTAAATATCTTAGGTTATAAATTCTTATATGTTGTAATTTTCAGAAATACAAAAGTTAAAAAAACAGAATAAAATTAAAACAAAGATAAATAAAATTCATTCAGAATAAGATTCATTGGTAATTGAACTAATTCATAAAAAAAAACACTTTAATACACATACCATCTTCCAAAGTTTGAACATTCTTGGTATTTGATGGTTGACCTTCAACTGATTTGTAGAATGGAACCAAGAAGAATTCATACTTGGTGTATTTGCGCAAGTTAGTAACTGCATAGCTTGTAGCCCCAGCATTCAACACAGTAACCATATTATACTTCTGAGATCCCCCCGACAGATCTCTAAATCTCACGTATAATCCCTCTACATAGCCTTCACCAGACAAGATCTGTTATGTTCAGAGGACAGAAAAATCAGTTAGTGTCTCATAAATGGATGTTTTAAATTGCATTCTGCAGTCATTATGTATAAAGTGAATAAAAAATGACAAGTGTGTGTGTGTGTGTGTGTGTGTGTGTGTGTGTGTGTCTATATATATATATATATATATATATATATATATATATATATATATATATATATATATATATATATATATATATATATATATATATATATATATGTATGTATGTATGTATAAAAGTTATTTTATTAATCTATGATAAAGTTCTTTTCAATATACCCTTTTCAACTATTAATAAAATGTTTATATCATTGTCATAAAGAAAACATCAGTTTAACTTTAAAGAATTAATTTGGAGTTCTAGTTATTTGTTTCATTTGATTTGTGGATAGAGTTTTGATGATTAAAATTGTTTTCATTCTATCTGTGTACAATCCATAAACTTGACCAAGCATTATCATCTTTTTTCTGAACTCCTTTCAAAATGAAATTTGAAGTGTGGACTTACATCCCACAAGAGACGTACTGCTGTTGAGTTAAGAGGTTGAACTTCACGAAGTGTTACAACCTTTGCACTAAGTCTGGCACGTGCTTCATCAAGTTCATAACGTGGCACTGCTCGACGATCAGCCCTTAGTGTTCGTGCTGATTCTGAAAGAGGACTAGGAATAGATAGACCATATGGATTTTCAGCACGTACCAGGAAAACATAAGATGTGTCAGGCTTCAGATCACCAATCTGTAAACAAGAAATAGCAATATGATAATAAAACCAACAACAACAACAACAACAACAAAAATGCATCACAAATAGATCAATAAGAAAAAGGAAGCAGTTGAATAATTTACATTAAGTAATAAAGTAAAAAGATTTTGCGTATTAGACACAAAAATATTGTTTAGAGTAATATATGGTAATATTGTTTATATTAATAATTTACGCAATATTGGAAACACTAACAGAATTACACTTAAAAATTTCAAGTATTAGTACAAAAAAAGAAGTCAAGGGAAGGTAGAATATTATAATTAACTGCTTGCGATATGCTAATTCATGCACATCACAAAAAAAGAATAAAACTATGATAAAGAGATAATGGATAATGAGAATCATAAAGTTACATTTTATTTGCTTTATAACTGTTTGTACACAATAAATGATAATCTACAAGGAACTTACTGTAATTGTGTCTGTTGCAACTCTATTTGCTGCCACTACCCATCCTGTCTGAAGATCTGAACTGAAATACTCGACAGTGTAACCTATAGGAGGTTCTGTTGTTCCAGCAGTTCCAGTGGCACTACCTGACCCCTGGCGCCATGACAATGTTATTGAACTTTCAGTGACATTTAAAATACGAGGTTGTGGTGGAGAAGCTGGGAACAGGCTAGGATCTGGGGCTCGATGAAGACCTGGACCTGAAGGACTAGGATTCTTTTCCACAGTCAACGAAGCAGACCATGAAGTTTCACCACTCTCTGATGAAGCAGTACAAGTATATAGGCCAGAATCTGTTAACTGCAAGTCTGTGAAATAAAAACCAGTGAATTAAACCAGTGAAAAACCTTTAGGTTTTTCACGCACTTTATTTGATAAAATGGTTACACTAATACAATGATAAATCAATAATTCTCACCATCAATATGCAGAGTTCCAGTTTCTAAAACTGTTATTCTAGGACCCTGACCAGCAAGGGGAGAACCATTTTTGTACCATTTTATTTTTGGAGGAGGAGTTCCAGTGGCCTGACATGGAAGTGTTGCAACAGACTTTAATGGTAGTGTCTGGTTCACTGGTCCAATTTGCACAATTGGAGGAGGCACATCGTCAACTGATGTGACCTATATTTTGAAAAGGAAAGTTTTTTTTTTTTATAAAGACTGTTACATTGATTAAAAAACTGTGTTATTAGCAATACATATATTATATATAAATCTAAATGAATTAATAAAAAAAGATGTTACCTGGAAATACAAAAATTATTATTAAGAGGTACTGAAAATTAAAGTAATATACCTGCAGGAAGGCTCGTGCAGTATTTGAACCAGCAACACTCAAGGCAGAGCATACCAAGAACCCAGCATCTTCACGCTGAACTCCCTGAATTCGAAGACTACCTTCAGGAGTCACATGAAGATGTCCATAAGAGTTCCCAGGGAACATTAACACCTGGCTCCCCTCTTTTGTCCAAAACACTGATGGAGGAGGGTTGCCTTTTGCTACACATTCAAACACAGCTATTCCGTTCAGACCAACTTTCTGATCTTGTGGTTTTGTGATGAATGTAGGAGGAGCTAGAAGAAAAACATTTGTTTTTATTTAAATATTTTTTAAAATCTTACTCATTGAATACAATGTAATGAAATAAATTATTGATGAAATGAAGTGATTATTTGTGATCTCAAAGTTTGTTGCTTAGATTTACTTACAATGCACAGTCAGTGATGCTCTTGCTGATACACTGCCCACAACATTTTCAGCATCACAGATGTATAATCCTTCATCATCTGGAGTAACGTGCTCTATGTGAAGGCTTTTGTCATCAAGAATCTGTGCTCTGCCAATGGGCATCTTTCCATCATCACGTCGCCACAAGATGTTAGGAGCTGGGTCTCCTCCAACTCGACATTCAAATCTCACTGCACTGTCTTCTAAGACAGTGACATCTGATGGCTCTTTGCTGAAGAAGGGTTTGACTGTAAAATAAATAGAAATGAATGTACCAAGGAATTTGTGAGGCATCATTTCAAATAGCTCAACTAAGTGTTGAAATACATAAGTGTTGAAAATACCTTGACCTACCTAACCATGAATAAGTATTGAATGAAGGGGGCCTTTAAAAAAGTATTTCTTTATGGAGAGATACAACTGTGCCAATAATGAAGAAGAGGTTAATGAAAAAAGAACTTTCTCCATTCTCACTGTATTTTTATTGGAGAATATTTATTATTATATTTTTAATTTCAAAATAAATACTCAATTTATCAAAAAATGTACCTTACTTTTAAATTCGGGGGGGGGGATTGAAGTTTGCAAATTAATGACTCCATAAAACCTTCTCTTTTCAAAAATAAAATAATTCTTAGCAAAATTATATCACTTTTTGAAAATGTAATGTGAAATTATTCTTACCATGAACTGTTAAGGTAGCAGGATTTGACTCCCGTACACCAACCATGTTTTGGGCAATACATTGATATTTGCCTTCATCACCTTGTCGTACATCAGTTATCATCAAATTGCCTCCATCAACAACTCTTAACCTAACATCACAAAGAAATGAAATGGGTTTTTAAACTTGTGAAGAAATTAAATTGAATGTTATTTTTAATTTTCATTATTACATTTTAAACAATTTCTTATAGAGAATTAATAAAAAATAAACAGAGTAGTTTTTTATATTTTGCTTTCACTTTTAAATTTTTGTACACACCTTTTTGAATTCTCCAGTTCAATAACTTGCCCATTTTTTCGCCATTCAAGACTGGGTTCAGGATGGCCTTTAGGGGGCCCACACTCAAGAAGGGCAGTTTCTCCAGCAGCCACCCTTGTATCCTTAGGTACTGGCCGGAACTCATCTCGGAGAACTGCACAAAAATTAACAGCAGAGTTAATGGTTGTAAGTAGAATCCAGATTGTAGGCTTTGGAATTAAAATGCCATTTGTAACTTAATGGTAGTCAGCAAACAAAACTAATTAATAAAAATTACAAAATATTTGAAGTTAAAAAAAAATTCCTAAATGGTTTCTGAATAAAATAAATAAAGGAGTATGAGAGTAACATTCTTGTTTGAGGCATTTTTGTTAAAACAATAAATCAAGGGGCCAAATATTCATCATGCTTATAAATTGAGTGAAGAGATTGAGTGATAGATTCTTTGTCATGTGTCAGTTATACCACCTCTTTGGAAGTATAGCTTATTACATGGTGTTGTCCCTAAAAAATGCCAAATAAACAACTAGCTTGTGGGTGGAACTCAGAAAGAATTTCTAAAAAGGGACGTAAATCAGAGACTCTCAAAATCAGTTTACCTATGCATTAAATGAATGTTTTCTTTTGAATTTTTTCTCAGATAATGTATGTCTTAACAACAATATTTCCTTCTCAAAGAAATTTTGGTAGCCTATTGGCTACTAAGTTTTGTGCTTTTATTTGTTTCATAATTTTATTTGTTTCGGTGCACAATTCAGTAGATCCCACTTCATCCCACCAACTAGATATCAAAAGTCACAAACTAAAACAATCTGGAGTTTCTTCCCCAACGTATGAAATGCAAATTCAATCTCACCTATGATGTAAATAACATTTAATGACTTATTCCTCATTCCCATAGTGTTCTTCAACATCAGCATGCTCCTCCCCCCATCTCTTTTACCAATACGCACCCTTCTATTTTATTATAAAAGGTCTAACATATTTTTAATGACAGATCTTTTATCCTGTAATTGTTTAATAATATGCTTAATTCATCAGTACAAAGCAAAGGAGTCACAATATCTTCCCTAAACCCCTGTTGGTTACTTAAGAGCAATACTTTTTATAATAATATTGCAAAAGTACTTGAAAAAGAAATGATAACTAGGATTCACAATCTTAGAACAACTGTATAAGATACCTACTTCCCATAAAAAATATAAATAAATAAACAATTCTTATCCCATTTGTCTTTCTGTTCCATGTTGACAGTTTTGAGCTGAAACAAAGAAAACTAGTGGTGCAACAGAATGGTACAGACTTTCTTGTACTAGTTGATTTTCTAGTTTCTTTGGTTTGGACTAGCTTCTCTGCCTTGCCCTATCCTCTTGCCAGCTGCCATCTATCACCACTCAAAGTACAGTTTTTTGAAAATTTCTCAGTTTTTCAGTTTCCTATCAGTAGAACCAAAATATTACTTTAAGAACATTAAAGAAGTACCTTGTGCTATGTGGAAATTTTCATCGAGAAATGTTGAGTCATTTTATGAATATGATGTTTAAGCATTAGAAATAATGTGAAATTTGAAGCTCATTTTCATAGAAAAGTTTTGAGTTTTTGAAAAACTTCATTGCAACTCATTTGAAGCACTTCTACTCACAAATGTAATAACATATACAAATTGCTGGAAATGTACATATTTACAGCCTGAGAGATATTTCAGAAAGATTATATTTGTGTAATTCTTGAAAAAACAAAAGAATTCAGCAAAATGACTTTTATGTCATCTTAACAGAGTCATATCTATGGTATGGCAAACATGGCACATGCCATAAGCGCCGCTCGTAAGAGGCACTATTTAGAGTTTACCTGCTAAAACAAATAACAACAACCCTAATTTGAAGTATCATGACAGAGGGGCAAATTCTACACTTGCCACAGACACCTGAATACCTAGATAAGCCTCTGCATCTTAAACAGTGCATTTAGCACTATCCATATAAAATTTCGAAGAAAAAGTTTGGAGTCGTTTTTGAGAAATAACATTTTAGTGTTTCTGAAAATGTGGAAATTTGAGCTTATTTACACAGAAATTACAGTTTTGTGATACTTACAAAAAATTTGAAGAAAACATTTGGAACCATTTTTGAGGAAATTTTGACGTTGTCCCAGGGAGTTCATGTAAAGTATACACAAAAATTAATGAAAGTTATTCAAAACCTCAGAGCTTCCAGTAAGGCCAGATCAACCTGGGAGTATTCAGTTTGGAAAACATCCTAAGGATAATGTAGGCATTTAGTGTTGTTCACAGACGACAGAAGGATGGAATGTGTTAGAAGGAGTAATTAGAGGGAGTAACTACATATTAGAAAAAGATTCATCACTTTTTCTATATCAGGGCCCCACAGTATGATTTTTTCTGTCGAAAAATAGCTGTTTTTTGCTGCAGCATTGCATAACTTTCTCTATCCTGGGAATATGACTCCGTATATAGTACGTACACCAGAAAGTAACTAGAGGTGCTACAGAATGGCACAGACTTTCTCATAGCAAATTTTTTCTCATTTCCTTGGTGTGGACTGGCTTTAAGGTCTTGCTCCATTCTCTGGCCAGCTGCCATCTATCGTCACCGAAAGTTTTCTTGACATTTTCTTGACATTTTCTCAACTTTTCGGTTTCTTAATAGTACAACTGAAATATGACTTCAAGATTATTAAAAAACAGTAAAACCTCAACCAAAATAGAAATTTTCATTGAAAATTTTGAAGACGTTTTTAAGAAAACGGAGATTAACCAATATTGTAAATGCTAAATTTGAAGCTCTTTTTCATAGGAATCTATTAAGATTTCAAAAACCTTAAGTTAAAGTCGTGTAAAGTACTTCCACTCACAAATGCAATAATATATACAAATCGATTGAAATGTCAATCAGCGGCAACATATTTTAAAAAAATTACATTTGTACAATTTTTGAAGAAACAAAAGAATACACCGAAATGAACTACATGTCTTATTAAACAGTACAATTAGCACTATCCATTGGAAAAAACTGAAGAAAAAAATTGGAACCACTTTTGAGAAAATGGCGTTCGAGCGTTACTGAAAATGCGGAATTTTGAGCTCATTTGTACAGAAAACTGTTGAGTTTTCGAGAAACTTTATTTGACATTATTTCAAGCACATGTATTCATAAATCTAATAATGTGAAGATATTGCCTTTAAGGTAAAATTACCGACATGGGAGACAAGTCAAAACAATTATATTTTTGTATTTTTTTAAATAACAAAAGAATAGTGCAATATTGTGTTTATGTCATCTGATAGGGTGCATTTGGTAGTACCTGTACCAAAAATTTAAAGACAAAATTTGGAGTCGTTTTTGAGAAAATCTTGATTTTGTAATTTTTTTAAATAGCATATATTGCACACACTATGCACGAAAGCTACTCAAATTTAAAAAAAAAAGTTCATGACCTTACATTTCGAAAATTCGGAGTTAACCGTGAATATCGGACTTATGCCACCTTTATAAATGTCTTTTACTCTGTTCCTACAAGAAGTTTAAAGAAAAAATGTGGAGCCGTTTTTGAGAAAATTTTGAAAATGTCGGGGGGGGTTTCATATAAAGTACCCCCAAATTTTCAAGAATGTTTTTTCAAAATTTCAAAGCTTCTACTGGAGCCAGATAGACAGGGGTTTCTTCAATTTTTGGAAAAGATCGTACATGTGGTTTAGGCGGTAGTAGTGTTCACAGACGGACGGACGGACGTTTTGAAAACAAAAAACACACTTTTTCGATATCAGGGGACCCCAAAACGTGTATTTCCGTTGAAATCTCGAAATCGATTTTCCGTAGCATTACACAACTTTCTCTGTACAACTTATATTATTCCCGAATGTTTACGAGAAAGTAAAAAGAACTGGCGTATCCCAGTCCCAGTTTATCCCAGTTTATCCCAGCGTATCCCAGTTTGCGTCCAGCCTGAGTCATATTGCAGTAGGACTGATGAAGAAGCAGAATTCCTGACTAAAATTCCCTCCATCCTGGATTTCTAGATACATTAAACATGATTAAATCTAATATTTTTAATTAATTTGTCAATGAATGTTATTATAACTATTATTATTATTATTATTATTATTATTATTATTATTATTATTATTATTATTATTATTATCTATATATTTAAAAAAAAGGTATTCTGCCATGGCTTCGTTTAGAGCTTCTACTGAACCGATTGTTGTATTTTTTCTTTTAAATGAAAGAATATGATCCCTAGATTTGTTATCAGATATTGTTTGTGTTGATTCACCAACATTTACGGTGTAAATTAATTAATTAAATCATTCTTTAATAGTACGATTATCAATAGTCAATTGTTCTCTTTCAAAGGGTGGCAGTTTCAAAATCGATATACATGAGTCCATAGATGTGAGTCCACGCTACTTGATGTTTTGTTTTGATTGTTGAGATTTGTTTACAATTCGTTAAGGTTTTGTTCCAGTGTAATAATTGCATTGTGGTGTTGACAGTTTGCATGTATTTGCTTCTGTGAAGTATTTTGTAGAGAACATTCGCACAGTGGGTTTTGCTCGGTTGTAATACTTGAGTGAAGTTGTTTACAGGTTATGTCGAATTCCGAATTGTTGTCCACGCGCCCCAAAAGACGCAAACGTACATTAACTGAACGCAGGGAAAGAGAAAGTCGGCGTAGGTGTCGTGATAGTGAGGTCATTTCGTTTTCTATTGGGTCATTGTCTATGAAATGTCAGTTTTGTTCTGCTTTGTACTTTCCATGTGAGAGATATTCTGCAAACGATTTACTCTGCGTTGCTTAAATGGGAAAATAAGTATACCTTCGAGCAGTATGCCAGAAGAAATCAAACAGTTGTTTATAGGAGATGATGACACATCAAAAAACTTTAGAAATAATATCCTTCAGTATAATAGTGCTATATCTTTTGTGCCGATATTGCATTGCCATCTGGTCATGGGTCATACGTGTTCAAAAGTTTGGGAACTCAGCACAGAATATCATCGTTATACCCTCAAGATCCAAACAATGCAATATATTGTGAACATTAGTCTGGGTACAGTATTTTACATTTATCTCAGATCTCACCGTCAAATTTTAACGGGTTCTCACTAATTATTATTATTATTATTATTATTATTATTATTATTATTATTATTATTATTTCATATTTCAAAATTTCACGCTCTTCCGGAGTTTTCAAGTATAACTCAAGGACAGAACGTCAACACAAATGGTGAGACAGATGGTGAGAAGTTCTTGCTCCAGTGCACTCAGGTTCCGCTTCAATGATTTAGGGAGAGAACCTTGCGCACAATGTTGGTGGTTGCCAGCAACACGGCCTTCTGCATGGTTCTGAGGTGCCACTCATTTAGATGGAGTTTTTCTTTCACAATCCTCCAATCTTCAGCCACAAGCCCATTAGTTGAAATAACCACGGGTACAATATCTACCTCTATTAGTTTGTACAAGTTTTTCAGCTCAACTGAGAGTGGCTGATATTTTCTCCTCTTTTCTGCAATAGTTGTCAGCAGATTATGATCCAGTGGGACTGCGATATCAATTATTATTGCCCTATGAGTAGTTTTGTCGAATACGACAATATCAGGCTTATTTGCTTCCACTGTTCTGTCTGTAACAATGGGAGTATCCCACAAGATTTTTGTTCTCTCATTAGACAAAACTTGTTCTGGTAGATATTTGTAGTATGGCAGGCTTTCCTTTATCATGTCCGATCTTTTAGCAAGAGCTTGGTGGATGATTTTGGCTACATTATTATGACGTTGTAAATAATCTGTTTGTGCCAACTGAGAGCATCCACTGCAGATATGTTGGATAGATTCGGTGGCCTTCTTACACAGGCGACACTTGTCACTGATGTTCTCTTTCATAATATATCGCCTGTAGTTATTAGTGGCTACTACCTGATCTTGAATGGTCAGTACAAATCCTTCCGTCTCGCCAAAAAGCCCAGCTGTTCTCAGCCATTCAGTCGATCTCTTCACATCTATGGAGTTACTTTGAAGAGCAGTAGCAAACCTGCCATGGAGTTCCTTTGATCGCCACTGCTCAATTCGGTCCACAGGTTTCGGAACTCTTGGATTGTGATCTTCCTGGAGCAGCTTAAGAGGTGTATAGCCGTGATCTTGTGCACAAATGGTCGTCATGGATTTGTTGTTGGTGAAATAATTTCTGAGCTGTTTTTCTTGCTGGCGGCACATAACTTCAAGACTGAACAGTCCACGGCCCCCATGATGTCTTGAAAGATACAGCCTTTCGGTGGAACTTCGAGGATGATGCATCCGATATTTTGATAGAAGTGTTCTGACTTTTCTATCGAAAGCTTGCAAAGATGTCTCAGACCACTTGACAACTCCAAATGTATGTGATGCTGCTGAAAGAGCCCAGGTGTTAATTCCTGTAAATTTGTTTCTTGAATTAATACAGGACTTGCAGATTTTCGTCACACGAGAGAGAACCTTTCTTTCCACTTGTTTTCTTACTTTTTCATCTGCAGTTCCTAGGAGCTGCTGGAGGCCCAGATACTTATATTCATCGCCACTGAAGAGTTCTTGAATTCTCAAATCTTCCATCAAATGAGGTTCATTCTCTGTATTCTGGACGCTACCTCTCTTCACGTGAACAACTGCGCACTTCTCCAAACCAAGATCCATACAAACAGAGCTGCTGAAGCTTTCTACTAGTGTCAGCATGCTGCGAAGTTGTTCTGACCCTTTAGCATAGAGCTTGAGATCATCCATATATAATTGGTGGGAAATGATCTTCTTGGGGTTCTTCAAAGCATACTCATAGCCGGAAGCATTCAACATCCTACTCAAAGGGTTCAATGCTAGGCAAAACCAGAGCGGCTATCTCCCTGAAAAATGCCTCTACAAATTTTTAAAGTATCTGTCTGGTAACTGAATTTCCCTCGCATTACAAGCAGTGTTGTTCGCCAGCTGTTCATACACGTTGTAACAAATGTAATGATAGAGGGATGAACCTTGTAGAGTTGAAGGGTTCGCTGCAACCAAGAATGCGGAATAGAATCGAATGCCTTTCGGAAATCAATCCAGCCCACTGACAAATTATGCGCTTTCTTTTTTACATGCTTGGATACAATATTATCTATGATTAATATTCTTTGCATCCTCGAGATCCTTTCCTACAACCAACCTGTTCTGGCAAAAGCAGCTCATTTTCTTTCAGATGCTCGTCGAGTTTGGTGGCAATAATGGAGGTGAGAACTTTATAAATTGTCGGTAGACATGTAATAGGTCTATAATTCTCGGGGCAAGACGCATTTCCTCCTTTCGGTAACATAAATGTCACACCCATGGTACAAAATTCTGGCAGCACAGATGTTCCTTGCAAAATATTTTGAAATTGACTCGCCAATATATCATGAGTGCACGTCAGATATTTCCACCAAAAATTATGGATTCCATCTACTCCTGGAGCTTTCCAATTGTGAGTTCTCGTTATAGATCTTTTTACATCCTCTGTTGAAATCACAACTCCATTCATTTCTGGGATATTATGACACGCTTCTTCTTCCTGTCGTATCCAGTATGCTTCATCAAAATGTTGCTTTGGAGTGGACCAGATCTGAGACCAGAAGTCCGTCATGGCAGAAGCACTTGGGGGGTTTATGTCATTGTCGTTGGCACCTCTCGACTCTAGATATCTATAAAAGCCTTTTTGGTTGTTAGAGAAGAGGGAATTTTCTTTCTTGCGTCGCGCTGCTTCATTATACCTTCTTATTCTCGCCCCTAGAGCTGCTATTCTTTGTCTTAATCTCTCATCTTCAACCTTGAGTTTACTTTCCAGGTCTTTGTGTGTTCTTTTTATCCCCAGTCTTCTGAGAATTGAGCGAATAGTTGCGCGAACCATCTTTGAAATTCCTCCTTTGTCTCTGAAATACTCAGCAATATGCGAGATCTCGTCTAGCTTGGGCAATTTGATTTTCAATTTTCTTTAACCATACCGGTGGATTTTGTCTTTCATAAGGTTTCTTAGAAAGAGAAGTGCCATTTCCCACCCGTACTTGGTAACCTAGGTGTTGACAAGTAGCAATTGCAGCACAGTGAACCAGTCCGGCTACATCTTCAAGAGAAGTAGCTTCTGAGATGTTTGGGGCAATAATTTGGTTCATTTTGCCAACAACTTCATAGACATTAGCGCTGCATTTCAGTTTTGGTATTTTTGGTCTTATTATTATTATTATTATTATTATTATTATTATTATTATTATCATCATCATCATCATTATTATCATTATCTTCTCAAGTCTCACGCCTAGCAATGTGCCTAGAAGAACAACCTTTTGCATTGTTTGTATGAGCCAGTTCTTAAGATGAAGCCTTGTAGACGATGAAGTTAGTTTTTCAGAGACCAGTCCATTTGCAGAGATGACCACAGGAACTACCTCAACAGATACTAACCGCCACATGTCGCTCAGCTCAATAGTCAAGGCCTGATATTTTCGCTTCTTCTCGAAAATGGAAACAGCTATATTTCGATCTAAAGGGATAGCTATGTCGACTAAAATTCCTTTCTGTGAAAACTTGTCCACCCATATTATGCCAGGTCTGTTGGCTTCGACCCTGCAATCAGTGGCGACTGCAACATTCCACAAGAACTTCCATTGTTTCGTCTCCAGAACTGAATCCGGATTGAACTTGTAGTACGGGACCTCTTTCTCTACGATATCTGACTTTGCAGCCACGGCCTGACGGACAACCGCAGCAACGTCGTTGTGCCGACTTCGGTATTCAGTTTGTGCCAATGCAGAACAGCCGCGCATTATGTGTTGGAGAGTTTCACCGGGTTGATTGCAATGGCGGCAGCGGTCCTCTACACTCAGATCCCCAATCACATACCTTTGGTAATTGCGGGAGGACACTTCGTCCTGAATAGAAATGATGAAGCCTTCTGTCTCAGCAAAGAGGCCAGATTTTGTTAGCCAGGAGACTGACGATCCCATTTACTTTTTATTTTTATTTATTTTTACGTCAAAGAAAAAAACAGTTAAAACTGTGTATGACGTGCTATGGGGAGGAGTGAATTCTGTGCACGTTTTCAAAATTCTGAGATCCCTACACTAAGTAATATACTACTCGAATACTATTAAAAAACTCTCCCATGTAATAAAATCTATTTTCAAGGATAAATCTGCAATAAATTTTGGGCTCTTATCCACGTTGTCCTTCGGAATAATACTTCCCGTCGCGACAACATGGAAACGATAATTTGAATAACTATATTTCCTCGTGAATTCTAGAAGTCGTGCACAGATAATGAAGTTACATTTATGTCCAGAAGGAAAACAAGGGGCCATCTCAGCATTTGCTCAATGGATCAGGGAAACTGGACGAAAAACCTGATCGAGATTGGGGTCATTGACCCAGAAGCTACGATACAATACTTGTTACATATTGTTTAAATTATACAGTCCAAATGGTAAATAATATATTAAATATCACTGTTAAAATTAATGTTTCTTTCCTTGTGATGCTCAGTATAATCTCTAAATGTATAGAAACAGTTATGCAGCAGAAACGATTTCACTTGGGATTTAAACTTTTCTATCGAATTTAATCGTTTAATGTCATCTGGCAAAGTGTTGTAAAATAATGTACATGTATTGTATGTGAATTTTTTGTAATGAGCTGTTGATACTGTCACCTGATGAATATGATTTCTACGTCGAGTGTTATAGTAATAGACATCGGCATTTTCCGAAAATATATTCCCGCCCATAAGCAAGTCATTTTTGACAAAAACCATTGATTCGTAAATCAACAGACAAGGTAATGGTAAAATTCCTAGATTAATGAAGAGAGGCTTACAAGAATCACGTGGGCGGGATTTGGTTATTATTCGTACAATTCTGTTTTGTAATCTAAAAGTCTGGGAGCTATAAGATGTATTTCCCCAGAATATTATGCCATATCTCAAGCGGGAATGAACATTCGAGAAATATACACAACGAGCAGTATGAAGGCTGACTGAATTTGAAAGAATTCTGAACGCGTAGCATAATGAACTTAATTTTGTGTTCAATTCATTTAAATGGACGTTCCATTTAAGGTTTGTCTGAATTGAGAGGCCTAAAATTTTTGTTGCTTTCACATCAGTCAATGGTACACCGTTCATTTTCAATGGAGCACAGAATTGTTAATTTGAAATGGAAAACTGCATTAAAACCGTTTTCTTTTCATTTACTATTAATTTGTTATTTCGGAACCAATTTGAAACATCTGATATTGTACTATTTACGGTTTCTTTATTGCAAAGAATGTTCGTGTTCACAGCGTTCCCTTTGAGCTCAGCAGGAAACCTGCAGTGCAAACGTTTCTGGGTCCATTCACTCAGCCTATCTTCTTTGGTGATACACGGTCTCTCAGAGTCCGCTTGATTCAAATTCAATGGGGTAAAATTCTTGTCCGTGGCACAAATTGCTTCACGCACAACCGTCGTTTTCTGAAGGAGGTATTTGCGAAGATTCGCTTTTTGATTTGCTTCGCGCACAAGGACTCAAAATCCAGAAGACCTCTACCTCCTTCATTCCGAGATAAGTATAGTCTTGCCACTGAACTGTTGAGATGGTGCATGCGGTACTAGGTAAGAGTGGTCCTAACTTTTCGATTAAGCTCCTGCAGTGCAATTGTTGTCCAGTGAAGAATACCAAATGTATAGACAGCCACAGGTACTGCCCAAGTATTGATGGCTGATATGAGGTTCTTTTGCATTTAAAAGAGTTTTACAAATTTTTGAGACTCTTTGCACAACTTTTTGAATATCACGCCTCATCTTTGCTTCACTTGTGCTCAAAAGTTAATGAGCGCCTAAATAGTTATAGCTTTCCTCTTGCTTAAGTTCTTGGATATTTGTGCCACACATCAGGTCTAGTTTTTCAGGATCACGGATTTTTTCCCTTTTCACCTGCACTGCAGCGCATTTATCAATACCAAACTCCATTCAAATAGAGTCGCTGAAGATCTTTACAAGGTCAAGCAACATTTTACTGAGAGGGTTTAGAACTTGGGAGAACCCTAAGGGACAAAGACTATCTCCCAGAAAAATTCCTCGTTTGATCCTCAGTTCCTTGATGGTATAGCTGCCTCCAGAAAATGCTACATTTATCTTTGTACGCCGTTACCAAGCAGTGTTGGATTAGGTTCACGTACTGGGCATTTACTTTGTAGAGGCGAAGGACATGCAAAAGCAACGAATGAGGTATCATTTATTTTAAAATTGAAACAGTACAAAGCAGACTAGAAATATAAACTTTGCTAAAAAAACACAACTATAGGTTCTGTAACAGCACATACTGTCTCGTATTATTGGAAATAGTTACGGAATATTAAAATATTGTAATTTCTACCATATTAAAAACTCAGTGGTCTTGAAAAAGTTCAATTCAAACGAAGCGCCTGTGCCAGGAGTAAGTCGTTTCTAACTAATGAAACAAACATGAATAAATTCAACTATTATATTATTTGCAGCAAATACAAAAAAGAAAGAATAATATTACACACAAGCTTGCCTTCATTACATCCAAGTAAGCTAACAGTTTCTGAATACAATAATCAGCGATCAAAACTTCTTAAGTAAAATAAATGTATTGTTGGTTCTACGTTAAATATAGTACCTTCCTTAAATTTATTTCCTTTCATAAGAATGTTATCTACATCGTACAATTAACACAACCGGCAATAATCACAAAAATTCTAAGAAATTGCAGCCGTCGTGTTGCCATTTTGCGAAACATTTTGCCACCGTGTCAGACGAAGCGCGGGAAATTCGAATTTCGATATTTTTCCGATTTTCGAAAATACAGAGAATGTGCCGCTATTGGGGCCAGCACCTCTTTCTTTATCGTTCTTCCTTTCATGCGCGGAAAAAAATGGAGCAGTTTCTGAGGAAAACAATTGTTTAAAATTTAAAAATTGCCTATTTTTTACTTAAAACACAAAATGCGCTTATTTTCGAAACACTGAACGTGTCCTTATTTGAAGATCTATTTCCGACGAACACATTTCATTAAGAAAAAAATATCTTCATAATTCTAGCTGTTGGAAGACGCCAAAACAATTTTGAATTTTCGCAATTTTCGAAAAATCAAGGATTTCAACGAAATTGAGATCTGCGCCATTCTCTTAAGCGTTTTTTACGCTATCCGACGTCCAAATTTAATCAAAGCATTTTGTGCCTTTTTTTAAATTTGAAAATGTCCCAGGGGCTATGTAAAGTACCTCCCCCCCCAAAAAATAGCGATTTCCAATTCAAGGGGCCGAAACATCAGCCAGATCGATTAGGGAATGTCAATTTTGGTGAAAATCCTGCTTACGGTTTAGCCGCCAGTATTGTTCACAGAAATACAGACGGACGTTTTGACGTCCGGACGTTTTTTGATCTGAAGGACCCAAGAAACATGGATTCTGACTACACAAGGGGTTAGAGGAAGTAATTTTCTTCATATAGGGACAAGCTATCCACTGTTTCCACTAATGTATGCTACAGTATCCACGTTTTCGTTATAAGGGCCCGGCAATAAGGGTTTTTCTGTCGAAATTTCTCCGTTTCCGTCTCAGCATTACATAACTTTCCCTATACTGCGTAAGCAGTAGCGAGAAAATAATTATTTTTACTGCGTAATATTTTATTTCTATCTGTAACAAGAATTGTAATTCAGCTGAAAGACCAGAGACACTCGATCAGGGTTTTCGTCCATAATCCTTTGAGGAAATGCTGAGATGGTTCCCTTGCTTTGATACTGGACTAAATGTAACTTAACTCTCTGCAAAAGCTCTCTTTTGCTAGGCACGAGAGGAGTGGAGGGTTGGTTATTTGTTAGCAATGTATTCAAAATGAAATCTGAAGGTCGTTTCCCATGCAATTCTATCACATAGAGATCAACATTTCTTATATTAAAATGCTGCCTTCTACCTTCACTCATAATAGTGGGTAGTAAGAGAGAGTAGAGATTCTGGAACTCAGGAAGACGAGTGCACCCACACCATACTTGATTCGTCATACACGATTAAATTGTATAATAATAATAATAATAATAATAATAATAATAATAATAATAATAATAATTATTATTATTATTATTATTATTATTATTATTATTATTATTATTTTTATTCCTCTGCTTCACGACTAAAGATGTTACGAGTCGGTTGAATACAAAAACTATACTCCAGGTTCACAACCAGCTTCCTAAGGAGCAGATGCGGAAAATGTGGGCTGTTCCCAATAAAGCAATGTTGTTTTTGTTGTTATTGTTATTGTTATTATTATTATTATTATTATTATTATTATTATTATTATTATTATTATTATTATTATAAGATAGTGCCCGTGGTTGGAGAGAACAAAAACTTGAAATATTAAAAAGTAATAATTTGCTACTTACTACTAGAAGGTAGGACAATCAATTGTTCTGTTATTTCTTAGTGCATTCATAGTATTTTCACATTCTCGAGTCGGCACGTGCCCTACAGATAATCAGCTTCTGAACATCGAACAACGTATCCTGACGGAGGCGAAGGCGGCGGTAAGATCACACGTGGCGTCGACCGGAGAGGTTTTCCTGCTGCAGATGGCTCTGACAGACAGCTTCCGACAAATGGCTCTGGCTCCCGCAACTCGGAGCGCTTCCGAGCCGCCGGGGTGCCACCGAGGGTTTTAGGAGGCTGCGGCGCGACGCGGCGCGCCGGAACGATGGGGCCAACGTAGGGGGTCGCGAAGCAGAGCGGGAACGTCGTGGAGCAGCCAGGGGGTGGGAAGGGGGACCGTGGAGCTTTATAGCCGGGAGACGTTAAATCACAAAGTACTTTTAGGCGACCCATCTGATAGGCTCGCGAGCGTCCTTGGGTCAGGCGCGTGAGGGCGATCAAATCACGAGATGTTCGTCCCTTGGATAAGTGCGTCTGAAGAGTCAAACAGGGTTGAGGCAAGGTATATTGTTGTCGTATTTACGGAATGTCTGATATCGCCTTTTCCAATAAAAACCTAGATTCAAGTATGTTGCCATCATCATCGTTGCAGTCGTCGGCGTCTAATATGGAGATTCTGGATTAGGCCTGTCTCCAAAATGGACTGAACAGTAGGAAAATTCCAAGATCACATTGTCTCTAAACTGAGCTTACACTCATACGCGCCGGCAGAGACCGTCAACAGCGACGGTCTCACTCCGTGTGGTCCTTCACATGTGTCATTCCCTGACTACAGGAAAATGGGATCAGGTTATTTGGAGAATTTCATTTTGCTGGGAGGCACTTAGCCAGAATTATTTTTACATTATTGCACGGTGACATGGCACCTTGAAGATTTCTCGCCCTTGCTAGTGCTAATCCCTATCACATAACGCGGTGGTGAGGGGGGGGGGTGCGTGATTCAAGACATTAAACTCAAAAAAAAGGAACATGATGAGAAAACCAAAAATATTTTGAAAATTTGTCCTCGAAACTTCCTTGTTGACTAATATATGTATTGATTTTCTTACTCTCGTGTCACATTGTGTTTTCTTATGTGTTAGTAGAATGGCCTGTCTGTGGAATATGCACCGATTTGACATACTCATGAAAATATTCCACGAGTTTTATAACTTGATCTTTCAGATAATGCTTCTAACATGCCATTTCTACATCTTGGCATGCTTTCAATTTAACAGGTTCCGCTATCATTTCGTAGAGTACTCGTTCTAGACCTTTTCGCATGGGAACTAGGATTCTTTAGCACTCAATTCGTCATATCGTTCAGGTGAGTTTAAAATTAAACAAAAATGACGAAAGCGAAAATACAACTAGAGCATTATTTTTTTACATCCTTAATAGAATGAAACATTGGATACATTTAAATAAAGATAGTAGTATTTTAAACGAGAGCTCGCAGAAACATATAACTTGCTGTTTCAAATCTCCAGGTGCACATACGATCACTGGCAATACGATTATCACAGGGAAGCGGCACCCAGCGATTTCTTCCCCCGGAGGGCCTGAGAGCCATTTGTTTCAGTCGAGCTCGCTCTCGGCGGCGTCTGCGGCGACCGAGACGTTTCCGGGGGCCGAGACACACAAGCTGCGAAAATCAGGAAATGATTCATTGTGCGCGCCACTGCTCGTTACCCGCACGGCGGCGGTAGGACTCGACGCGCTCGATCGCCATTTGTTCAGTTTGGGAGCGTCTGTGGCGAATGAACGGCGCTGCGCACGTTAAAAGCCATTAGTTATTCCGGCGAAGCATGAGAGGCAAGGCGGGGCGGGCGCTGGGAGATTCAGTGCAGGAGGGGAGGAGGAGATGTGGTGCTGGGGCGAACGACCACGACTGGTGGGTGGTCAATGAAGGGGTGGGGGTCTGGGAGGATGCTAACAGGAAATGGAGTTGGATTGGGAGGCACGAAGAAGAATGGAGAAGGAAGAGAAAATAATAGAGAATGAAGAAAAACATGTGCATTAGGGAGTGATCATGAATATTCTGAAGAGTAGAGAGGAATTGTGGCCCGATGGTAGTGTGGGAGTATACACAAGGGTTTAAGTACGGCGCAATTCGGAGTTGGTTATAAAAGAAGTCAGGGAACATGCGGGGTATCAGATGGTTCAGGGAAGAAAACTGATGACGACATCTCTTGTGGACGGTGAGAAGATTGGAGAGGGGTGATAAGAAGTGTGGGGGCGTGAAGATATAGCGCTCGGGATTATATGTGGTCGAAGCAGACTAGTTGATGCTACCATCACGAATAAATCCCACACCCGTTTTTTCCACTCTTTCTTCAGAGCTAAATCAATTCTAAATTGAAATATATCTGATATCAAAATATCTTATTTGAACGGTACTGAATCATGCGTGAATGTGGGTGATGTGTCATTTGAATCGATGTACAGCGATCAGTGAAAAATAGGGTTAATTAATAATTGTTTACTACTCAGAAAATATTTGATATTTTTGAAATATGAATGAATTATGAACGCTACATTTAATGTTTTACAATTTTCACGAACAATAATTCACAAATTAAAAGTCCTCTAAACGATTAGAAGTGAGATTTCAACCACCCACAACGCTACTCTGTGCAGGCTCTCCAGTGGATAATGTTTCTTCAGCGGGAGTGGGAACTTTGGTTACGAAGACGTCGGCGTTGGGTGCGGGCGGGGAGCGTACAGAGCCGAAGCAGCAACGTGCAGGGTTGCGCGGTGCAAGAGTAGCTCGCGAAGCGGCGCAGGGGGCGGCGCGCGGCGGCCGCCAGTAGCTCCAACAGTCGCGATTTGTCAGCCGCTGGGAGGTTTGTAATTGGGAGATCTGTAGGAGTCGGCCGATATCACTGCCCGGCAGACCCGAGGCAGGTGGACAGGCGACAATAAAAGGCGCGGGGCAGGAGGAGCAGCGCCTGCGGGCTTTGGGGAGGCAGGCGCAGATTGGAAAACGGGCTTTCGTTTGGGATGAGAAGACAGTCCGCTGCCGAACTGACTAAAAATATCGGGAGAAAACGCGCTGTTGTGGAGAACGAAATACTCTGCTCAGTTTGTGACAGCAGCGATTCAAGAACATTCTGAACCCTCCCCCAATGAAGCAAATCGTGCGTTTGGTATAGGAAAAAAGTTTAAGAGATGAAATAAATTGACAAAAATAATTAGAGCAGATATAATTCGAAATGAATTGAAACTCAGGATGTACTTCTTAAATAGTAATATTAAAACTTTTGATTGAACTCTCCGTACTAAAAACTAAACCAGGTAAATATGATTTATGATATGGTGAAAACCTCTACTATAACAATAAGAATTAAACGTTTTTATAGACTCAATACGCGCTTGATTGAGTTTTCTCCTTTCACGAGAAACGTGAATTCTGTAGCTTAGCACTCCTAGTGGTTGCATTCTTCTATTAAAATACATTTTCACTGATATTCTTAAGTACTTAACTTCTCCTCGAAATGAAAAGATTAATTGCTTGATTGGGGTAAAAACTAATGAATGCTCGAATGCTCGAAATTAATATTAGTTCAATTTCTTTTCTTTCAATATTTCGGCCGAATCCATTCATTCCTCTTACGAGGTGGACCTCCAGCCCCTTCTTTTAGTAGCCCTCTGGCTTTATCGCTGAGCTATCGGAGGCCGATACGTATGCGTGCATATAGCCAGCAGTGGAGTCCACGCTGTTGGCTCATCAGCGTGCGTGGCGCCGTGTGAGAGGTGTGTACCGCATCCGCACGCGCTCACACGTCACAGACGCGCATACGCATACACAAATAATGCACTACTTAAGAGTAACTAATTGTCTTTTTCAGAGTATTTTTAAACTTAGTCTCAAACGTTTCGGGAAAAAGTGTAGCCTATGTAAAATATTATCTCACAACCATTGTAATGCACTCTTTTGTTGCAGAAAATTGCCACAGTAATAATAAAACCCAACATAAAATGAACTGGAGAAGTCGTCTCGACTTCAGCGGAACCGATCGGTGCTTCTTCGGCACTCTTACTATGTTATAGTTTTAGTTTTCTTCCGTCTCCCTTACGATCCAAACCATTACATATACATTACGTCCGCCGCCTGCAGCTCTGGGCGTGGACTTGTCACGCATGTACACACTCCGCGCCGCCCACCGCCGCCGCTGCCGACACCGGATGTCGCGAGCGCAAAAGCGGCGACGGCGGCACGTCTGCGGGTGACATCACCGCATCAAGACAGCGCGGAGAGGGTAGGGGTAGGTGCGCAGGCCGGCGGCGAAGACGAGTAATCGCGGAAGCTGCATGCTGGTGCCGCGGCGGCCGCGATGTTGTTGGTGGCGGTGGCAGCGGTGGAGGCGAGAGAGCATGCACCGCCCACTACGGCTTCCGCCCACGTGCCCGAAATTATTCATCCGTCCGATGAACAGCCGCCCGGCGGGGGGGGGGGGTCAAGCTGGCAGAACCCCCATAGCACAATCACATCAAACCAAATGGAATATTTAGTACTCATTTATTACTAATTAATTACCCCAAAATTAAATTTATTACTCCTCCCGTTTCTGAAATAAACATGGCTGTGCTGGCGTGACTGCCAAGCTAGCACAACCCAATTTAAAAAATGGGCACAATCGATTCAAATTTAATACGAATCTTTAGTACAAATTTATTACTCCAAAATTAAAATTATTACTCATGCTGTTTACGAAAAACATTTGTTAAAAACGGCATAGTTATGCAACCACGCACGACATTCGCATATGAAATTGGAGAGTATCAGCGGCCACAAACAACTAAAACCTATTAAATAATTAAATACACATGCAATATTAATTTATTACATCAAATATTAATTTATAAACGTTTTCACGGATTAATTAATCGTTCAAAATCGTTTTATATGATCGTGCTCGTTGGTTCTCTTTATGATCGATTTTGAAACTCTGGCATGTTTGGACATCTATGATTGAGTTTTCACAATATTTATTTAATACGTGGCAACGTTAATATTTTTCTTAATTGTAATAAATTAGTATTGAATGTATATTTAATTGTTGAATAGGTTTTAGTTGTATGTGGCCGTTGGTACTCTCCAAATTACTACTCGAATGTCGTGCGTGGTTGCATAACTTTGTCGTTTTTAACAAATGTTTTTCGTAAACAGCATGAGTAATAATTTCTCTCTAATATCGAATTTGAACCTCTTGCATGTTTGGACAACTATGATTCAGTTTATACAATATTTATTTAATGCGTTTCAACATTTATAAAATTATCTTAGATGTAATAAATTAGTATTGAATGTATATTATTTATTTATTTATTTCATAATAGCATAGGTAATAAATTTCGGTTTAGAGTAATAAAGTATTAATATTAATAAATTAGTATCAAATGTATGTTAAATTATGTTCTTGATTTATTATTGTGCTCGTTGGTTCTATCTATGATAGAATTTGAAGCTTTGGCATGTTTGGACAACTATGATATAATAATATTTATTTAATACGTCGCAACTGTTATAAATTTATCTTACGTTTGACAAATGAGTAATGAATGTGTATTTAATTATTGAATAGGTTTTACTTGTTTGTGGCCGTTGCTTCTTTTCAATTTTCTACTCGAATATCGTGCGTGGTTGCATAATGTCGTTTCTCATTTTTAAAATTATTTATTTCGTAAACAGCAAGATTAACTTCTGTTTAGGGTAATAAATTAGAATGACATGTCTGTTAAATTATGTTCTTAGTTTTATTTGATTGTGCTCGTTAGTTTTCTCTATTATAGAATTTGAATATCTGACATTTTTGGACAACTACGATTTAGTTTTTAACATTTATTTAATACGTGGCAACGTTTATAACTTAATATTTGGTGTAATAAATTTTTATTGAATGTATATTTAATTATTTAAAAATTTTAGTTGTTTGTGACCGTTGGTACTCACCACTTTTATACGTGAGTGTCGTGCGTGGTTGCATAACTAAGCTGCTTTTAACAATATTTTTTCCGGCATTTCCATTAAACAGCATTAGTAATAAATTTCATTTTGGAGTAATAAATTAGTAATAAATATGTACTAAAGATTCGTATTAGTTTGACAGCTAGCCTGACAGTTACGCCAGCATAATCATGTTTATTTCAGAAACGGGAGGAGTAATAAATTTAATTTTGGGGTAATTAATTAGTAAAAAATGAGTACAAACTATTCCATTTGGTTTAATGTGATTGTGCTAATATGGTTGTGCCAGCTTACCTTCTCCCGGCGGGAGCGAGACTCGGCGGCGCGGCGCTGCGCGGCACGGTACCCGTGAAAATGGTGGCGGGGAGAAACGGAGTGGAGAACGTCCGCGGCTGAGCGGATCGATGCGCACGAGTTCTCGACGCGGACTAAATATTCGATTTTTTTCTCCCAAGAAAGTAAACGAGTGATCAACCTTGATGATGTACTCATGCGGAAAGCATCGTGGCATCCTATTAAAATCCTGGCATCCTATTAAAATAGGAATGTTCGCGAATAACGGTATAATTTTGCACCTGAAGAACAGAATAAATTAAGTAGGCTGTAGACACATATATAAATCTCGATACATCATTTTATTGCTTTTCAAAGTAATTGGAATGTTTCTAACTTTATTTTATTGTGACCTCAAGTTTAAGAAAAAAATAATTAAGTTTTCGACGAAAATAATTAAGTTTTTTTATTGGTAAAGGAATTCCCTTATCCAAAGACATGTACTTGAAGCGATTCACTCACTCAAGTCTTTCTTTAATTTGCTATCAATTGAAATGTTATAACTAGGGAACGGATTTCCATGTAATTACATGTTTGTACAGGAACCAGCTATCTGCATTCAATAATTTTTTTTTGAGCTTACAGAACATTCTGAATGAATTAGAACTATTTTTACTTTACATATGTTTGTATAATTACATATTTTAATATTTTACCTATTTGTATGTATTTTGTTACATTTTAATTAATTTATACGTCGAAACAAACATTTCAAATGCGCGTTTGCAATATATGTTACATATTTCTTATAAATCAAATGAAATGCTGTTACGCGTCAATGACCACCATATCTTCACCATGAATTGGCAAACTTACTCCCCTCCCACTTACTGCGTACTCGGAAGCAAACATCGCGAATTTTTGTGAACAACAGCAATTTCAACCGCATACTTGCTCATGTTTCAAACAGACATTCGTTATTAATTGATCGAAAACTAACAAATATATTTTACATAAAATTGTCTTACCGTGTTGTTCGAGTTCTTTTTCTTGGGGGGGGGGGGAGTGGGTATATTCCCCTTAACCCCGTGGCCCGTGATCCCGTTATCCGTTGTTTCGAAACACGCACATCTTCTCTTCATCAAGCTGAAATTCTCTGGGAAGTGAAACACCGCACACCACCTCGCGTATGTTCCACTTTGGTCGCAGTTTCTAATCGCATTAATTTTCTCTCGTGGATTGAGTTGGCAGTGCGTCGTTGCTCGCTTGCTTCCTGCCCGCCCCGGCCGCTCAGCCGTGCCGCCAGCAGCCCACGGTCGAGGAGGCCGTGCACGAGAGCCCGCCAACAAGATCGCGTCGAGACCGGCAGAACTTTACATTTGCACTGACAAATTATTTATTTCTTGCTTTTTAAACACAAATTGTTGTAAATTGTTTTTCAATATACTACGTATTCGAAAACGAACAAGCGTGAAACAGGCGGGAAGCAAATCAAAACTAACCGGAACCAACGCGCCTGGCTGGTCTCTTCGGCAGTTACGTGGTACCGCATTGCCACATTGCCTCGTCAGTTTATCTGTTGTTCAAAGCGCTGCCATCGGAGCCGATGACTGAGAACAGCTATATAGGTCATAGTGAATTCTATAGGTTATAGTTAATTATAGTATTCTATAGGTATTCTACTATACTACAGGTATAGTAGTATACTATAGGTATATTCTACTATTCTATAGGTACTCTACTATAGTATATTCTATAGGTTATAGTCAATTCTCCGCGGCGCCGCGCTACGAGCGACGCGCGCTGGTCGACGGCGCGGTGCGGCGCGGCGCAGCGGGGCGCGTTCGGGGAACGCTTCGGAGTGCCGCCGTCGGGCGCGTTCGAGTTACCTCTCGGTTCGTGGCCCAGATGAATATTCAGCGAATCGCGAAAGTATTATGCAATTAAGACTAGCGTCGCCCGCTGTCACGGAGGGGTGAGTGTGAGAGAAGGCCAATGAGGGGGTGCACACCAACCGCAGCCTCCCCTCCCACGGGCGCCACCACCTTCCCACTCTCGTTTCTCCCTTGGTGTGGTGCCGTCGTAATTTACGAGCACGCCGACTCCGCAAAATAGTTGCGCTTTGAGCATTACGCGTTCGGAAGCGAAAACGACGAAGATGACAGGGGCATAGACTAAAGAGGAATTCTTTATTCTATTCTTTATTCTATGGCAGGGGTCATTTGGGAGAGGGGGAAGGCAAAGTATTGATGTAAAGATGTCAATGATGGATAGATAAAAGTAAAGATAATTATATATATATATATATATATATATATATATATATATATATATACACCCACACACTTGATTACGGTTTATGGGAAACACACAGGGGGCCTTATTTCTTGGTGAGAAAGGTAAACAGGTTGAACAGGTTGAAACTACTTAGATATGAGAAATGAAACACTTCGAAGAATTCACAGAAGACACGAATAGTCAGCCAACCATCAGGTGAATAGGGCCATGTGTTCAAAGAATATACATTGGTACACTCCAAGTTTGCTGACATAATCCTAGTGTTTCTTTATATCATTGAAAAAAAAAAAAAAAAAGAGAAATGAGAAAAATTAAATTGGTAGAATGACTGTAATTTTTATCTTAATGCAAAATACCAATGATTTAAGCTGATGATTTAACCAATGATTAAAACTAATGACTTAGCTGAACATTTATTTCCGGCATTATTCTCCAACAAAGCATTTCCTTTTAGTCACTTACTCGTCATTTTTCCATTTCACAATTCAATATGCCATCAATTTGTGAACCTGAGTGTCATTGGACGTGTGCCCAAATTCCGACCTCGTTTCATAACAATATTAGTCCGAGAGTTGTAGAGGTGCACATGGACCCACACAAAACCTTATTACCGGCCGTCATGTCTCCCAGTCAGACGTGCCTCATCGCCCTATTTCCACACATCCGCAAGCGAACGCGGCGCGCTATCGCCCGCGCGGCGGCGGCGGCAGCAGCCCCAGCCCGACGCGTCGGTCGCAGCGGCTGAGGGCGCGCGCACGCGGTTGCACGCTGGTCGTCCTGCGCCGCGCCGCGCCGCGCCGTCCGCGTTCGAATGATCAGCGGGCTTTGTTCGACGGGCACCGGCGCGCGCCCGCCGCTGCTGCTGCTGCAGCGCCGCCCCGCGGCTTTGTTTAAAAGCGCTTTCACAGCGCTCGCCATTAGTCCCGATTACGAGCGCTCGCCACCGCCGCCGCCGCCGCCGCTTGCACCCCACCCTCCCCGCGACCTACTGTGTACCTCCGCCCCCGTATCTCACCGCCCACTGCATTTAGAAGTCACTATTGACAACGCGACTGCATGAGATCGGGATTTCGATTATTTGCGGGATTTGAGATATTCAAAATAATGTATGCGAACTCTATACTTACAATAAATTACTATTTAGTGATTTTGTCTGTATTAAGTAATATTTTTGCATAAAAATCATAAATTGTTGGTAGTCACTTAATAAATATAAAATTGTATAAACTATAACTGGTTCCCTATTTTATTCAGCAGAGCAGGTTGAACAAATATCGATAATCCCGGGTACGCATGATGAAAGGTATTTCGTATTTCGAAAACCATGAAAATAGCGGGAGAGGTAGGAGTGTTATTTGTATGCTTTTAGCGTATTCAAGAGCGTCGTTTGACGATTTGAGATTTCTGAGATTTTTAAGCTACCGCATATTTAGTTTGGCTTTATTATTTTGTAAGAATGAAGGAGTTTCGCTCACCTTAAAAACATCCTTGCAGACACCAGACATCGCACGGTTTACATCGGAGAATTTGGAGCAATATTCAGTTATTGAAAGTCCTTATCAAACACAAACCATACTAAAGATTTAGCGGATTTGGTGGTATAATGGTTGCGTATTGGACTGTTGAACCCAAGTGCGCAGGATCCAACCCGGCCGAAGCCGATTTTTAAGGGCGCAAACATTCATCGTACGCCTTCCTTCGGAGGGGAAGTAATGCCGACTGTCACATGTTGTAGATTCACTGAATGTAAAATCAAGCCTAAGAGAAGTTGAGTTATATTTAAATCACCTGTATCGCCGCCCGAGTGATACCTTCTTTCTCCGCTAGATGGTGAACGGAGCGTAGTGAAATTTGCGTGGTCAGACGAAATAACGAGCCTGAGTAAAATAACAATCCTTACTGTTATTTTGATTAATGAGATTCCTGTTTCGCAATCCTACTCTTATTGTACTTTTAGTTGGGAAAAATAAATTGTTTGTACTTACTTATGAACATACCTACATTTATGTACTACATATGTAGTATTTTATGTACCCATTTTATGTGTAGTTTAAAAAAAGGCATATTAAAAATTTTAAGTGGCAATTTTGCCTGCATATTTTTACTGCTTTTAGATTTTTGTAAATAGTTCTGTATTTTGAAATTCGCCGTTATAATGTCAATGTTTCGTTCTATTTTCGTTTTAGTATGCTCAGAACCCATCAATTCCATTTCTATGATCGCAATCTTCGATTCTAAGTTTTAACTCGATATTAAAAATTTATGTTTGAAATATCAAGATATGAGATTCTAGAGTCCAACCTGGAAGTAGCCCTAAAATAATCTATTTCTGTACATTTGATTTAAGTGGTAAACAAAATTAATTCATCAAATCACTTAGTGAGTCTCTTTCAGTACATTTTTAATCCCACGGACTGAGTTGTTTTTGTTGTTTCATTACATAGCAAGCAAAAGTGATGTAAACTATTGAAAAATGATGCAAAATTATTGACATTAGTCTGTAATAAGCTCTGGCGCAAATATTTCATATGATATAATTTATATTAACCACTGGTATCAAGTATAAATAATCACATTCATTTTATTATTAATTCCAAGACATCCGTATTGCAGGTTGTTATTATTTCATTAATGCTTAATTGTAATACTTATATGAACGTTCATTGTGTAAATTAGTTGAGACAATACTGATTTTTTTATTGTCCTGCTTCAAATTGTATTGACAGTCAATTGAATAATCAAGAATTCCACAGTCATTAAATAACACCTAATTAATATTTGTGGTTGATGCATATTTTTCTGTCAAAAAACGTGATGTAAACTATTGAAGAATAATGCAACATTATTGACATTAATCTGCTCTGGCGCAAATATTTCATATAATATAATTTATATTAGCCACTGGTATCAAGTTTAGTTAGGGATCTGATGGGACGTAATTTTTGATACACTGCAATGTGTGTTAATTTGTAACTGTCTCTCATTCCTAAAATTTTTCAAAGAAGTACTTTGTCATCTGTGATCTTTGTGATGTTATTCGTTCTATTTACCACACAAGCTCAGACATATCAACATGTTTCGCAAAATGGGGATCGGCTGCAGCGATATGAAATATTGATTTGAATTTGGACATTCTGCAATTACAATTGCAACCACAAATGTTTAACTGGTCGTTTGCCATTATCATTTTAGTACTCCGTTGAGGCTTGTTCTAGTTAGCATTGAAGTTATCGTGTATGTTAGTCAAATAGAATCAACTGAGGCATTAAATAGAAATTCAATTAACATGATTGGGACAATTTCGTATTCCCTGGATGCATGTAGCACACTTGGAATATTGTTATTTCATTGTTATCATCTGTTGGAAAGCCGCTATAACATGTTGGAATTGGGAGTTGTTATTGTTATCAACCAGAGCAATGCAAACGCTCATTATTAACGATACAATACAGTAATAGTTGTATTATCGATATGAAACGTATCCATTCCCCTTTATTTCCAATCCTTTAAAAAAATTCTTTTAAAGATCAATACATTATTTCCAATGCAATATTGCAGGTAGATTTGTTCTTAGAATAATTGATCAACTTGGAAATCATTTTGCAAGAACCAAATTCACTCTCAAAACTCATGTTTAGAGAGAAATGCTGTGTAGTGTAATATCTCTGGCGAGTTCCAGGCAGAGAAGGGAAACAGGGTAAGCTGTTCAGTTCTTAGTGTTTTCGCTTCACACTGCCCAACAAGAATGCATTAAACTATTTAGAAATTTATTTCTCATGTTGATCGAGCACAATCAGCAGCAGTTGTTCAGTGGAATAACGTTTTAAAAATTCTTTAATTTTTTTTATTATAGACTATTTTAATTAACTGCCTACTTACACACTGAGAGACAATTATGTGTACATCGTTTCCCTGAACATAATCAGGCACAGTATACAAAGCATCTCGAGGTGGTAAACAAAAGAAGTGCTCCGAAATCTTCTGCACGTAGCACGTGGGCATCACCCGAGGGCGCTCCACTCCCCCTGCAATTACGCTCAGCGCCCGTGGACGTCGTGCCGTGCCGTGCCGTGTCGTGTCGTGTCGTGTCGTGTCGTGCCATGCCGTGCCGTGCCGTGTCGTGTCGTGTCGTGTCGGGTGGGTGGGGTGGGGTGGGGTGTGGTGGGGTGTGGTGTGGTGTGGTGTGGTGTGGTGTGGTGTGGTGTGGTGGTGGGGTCGGGTTGGATTGGTTGGGTTGGGGATGGCGAGGGGGGGGGGGGCGAGCGAGGCGAGGCGCCCTGCGGCGTCTGCGGGTGGGTGGGCGCCAGAAGAGCATTAACCTAAAAACCGCGGGGTCGACTTATCGAGCCGCCACGGCACCGCCGCCACCCCTGCCCCCCCCCCAGGGGCCCAGGGCGGGCTTTGTTAATGCCATCGCGCAGAGGTCGCGCTGCCACCGCTGGCTTTCGCTCCTCTCCTCCCGCGCCGATGAAAGGCGACGGTGTGGCGCTGCTCGAGTCAGAAAAGGGTCCTGGGAGAGGCGAAGTGCCAAGTAAGATGCCACTACCCTACACTCCGATTTAAACGTAATGCTTTTTCAAGGTCTCGAGCTAGAGGGAGAGGGGAGAAACTTCCAATCGGCAGTTTCGTTACGGTTTACATTTTTGTCGACAGTGTCCCCCTGTCCTTCCAGCTCTAGACATTAAGTTATAATCAGAGTATAGTTTCTTCTGCATTGATAAATTTTTGACACACTTCATACTTCATCAGTTTTAAGCATATATCATAGATTTCACCTTATATTTAGAGTAAAGCGCCCCCCCTCCGCCGCGTGCGTGATCGCTATCTATGCTTAAGTGTTCGGATTCAATTCCCAGTGGGCAAAAGCAATTCGAAACTCCCGCAAAATTTTCGAGTATCTCGAGGTCTGAGAAAAAAGGGAAACTGCTGAGGGCATGGGTGGTATTGACGTAATGACTTTGGTGTTGTAAAAGGTGATATTCGTTGCACCAACTGGTGCACCAACTGACTCTGGCTTCGGCCCTTTCTGGCTTGATAAGGAATATAATGGCAATCTACATCACTTCCTCCAAATTGCCAAGAATGCTTTACGGTTGCTTCTACTCCTCCCCGGTGATACGAGAATCAACCTTTGGACGGTTGATATCTACCTATAAAAACAATAGAGTAGTTGCTTCCTGGCGCATTTGTTCATGTTCACAAGTTCCTAAACCAAATGACTTATGAGTAGTTACACAATAACTCTAACATTAAAATGAGATTTTTGAAAGTTTTCTTGGCCCCCGTCCCACCACGCGCATCATCTACAGCGAGAAACGTGTTTTTTTATTTTAATTTTTTTCGTCAACTCAACACTATTTTATCTGATTGAAAAACTACGAAAAATAAGAAAATAATTTATATTATCAGAAAAACATATTTACTTTCTCGCTAACGCTTACGCAGTAGAGAGAAGTTATGTAATGTTACACAAAAAACGGCGAATTTTCGTCAGAAAAACTCTCATTGCCAGGCCCTGATAACGAAAAAGTGCATAAATTTAGAAAAAAATTATCCAACAGGTGATGTAGCCAGAATTCATGTTTTTTGGGTCTTTGATAACGAAAATTCGATTGACGGTACACCGTCTGTCCATCTGGAGTATGTGAACACTATCACCTAAACCATGCGTAGGATTTTCCCCAAATTTAAGAAACCTCTGCCGATCTGGCCTGAGCTGAAGCTTTATATTGTAACGTCGTAGCATTTCACTAGTCGTCGGACCGCACAAGGCGCGGGCCAGGGCGTGGGAGGGGGTGGTCCAGGCGTCGAGCTGGCGGTGCAACCGGAGCGGTCGTTTCGAGGGTGCAAGCCGGCGGGGGCGTGACTGGGAACATCCGGGGGTCAGCTAGCGCAGAATGTGTGAGGACAGATCGTCTGCAGCTGGTCGGCGGGCCCCATTGTGCGACGGGCCCAAAACTCTGTAATGAGGTGACGCGGTCCGCGGGTCTTCAGCGTGGGAGGTCTGTCACGTGACTCCTCGCTATAGACGCCGGTGGGGTGTTGGCGATTGGCATTCGAGTTGGGGCCGAATCGCGGTGCGGAGGCACTTTGTTGATCCGTGAGGGGTGGTCGCAGGTTTGCGAGGGTGGCTACAGCAGATGCCGGGAGCGGTGTTACAAGTTAGCACGCTGGTGTACGCTGGGTCAGGCTGGGGCGGCTTGCCTCAGGAATGGTAGTACTGTGGAGTGGCAGCGGTAGTTTCCGGAGGAGTATGTAAACATTGTAATATACAGTAATTGTAAATAAACCTGTACGAAGAAACTCCGTGTGTGTTGTTTTTCACATCACTACGAGGTCACAATATGAAGCCTCTGGCACATTATTAAAATTTTCTCAAAAATGCCTCCAATTTTTTCTTTAAATCAAAATTTTGCAATTTTCGAAAATTCACAGTTAACCGTGAAAATAAGACCTATGCCACCTTTACAAGTGTATTTTACTCTATTCTTACAAGAAATTTAAAGAAAAAAATTTGGAGTCGGTTTTTGAGAAAATTTTGAAAATATCCGGGAGTCTTTATGTAAAGTACCCCCAAAATTTTAAAGAATGTTTTTCGAAATTTCGTTTCAAATTTTTCGAAGTTTCAACTAGATCGAAATGGACAGGGGTTTCTTCAATTTGGAAAATATTTAACGTATGGTTTAGGCGCAAATAGTGTTCACGGGCGAACGGACAGATGGACACATGGACGGACGGACGTTTTGAAAAAAAAAGCCCTTTTTCGGTATTAGGACACCTCAAAACGTGTATTTCGAAGTTTAACAGCCTCTTTGCGAATGGCGATTCACGATTCTCAGATTGGAAACACTGGATTAAAAAGTAACTTTTCATGGGGTAAACCCCTCAGGGTGTTTCCAATTCCCCAACCAGCGAGAAAGTTTCAGAGAGGACATCCAGAGGTTTCGGAGTGCGTCACTCGACAGGCTGCGGCGGCGGCGGCGGCGGTGACGATGATGGTGACTGTGAAGGCTTCGGCAGCGGTGGTGGCGATGGTGATGGCGGTGGCAGAGATGGAGGTGGGATTAGCGGTCGCGATGTCGATGGTTGTGGCGACAGCGGAGGCGGCGCGCAAGACGCGAGCGATCGCGCAAGCCGCTGACGAGCGGCGAAGCGGCGCGGCGGCGCGGACGGACGAGAGCAGTGGCTCGCCGCTGAGCCGCGCCGCGCGCGCGTATTTATTGCTTCGCCCGGCGCGGGGGCGGAGGGCGCCCCCTGCGGCGCCGGATGTCTACTCGACCACCCGACCCAGCCAGCTGCGGCGCGGTGCGGCGCAGCGATTCGCAGCGCAGCTCGTCTCGGGCCGCACGCGGATACGGCGAGAATGGGAGCAAAAGGGCAAGTGAGTGCAATGAGGAAGGGTGATTTGAGAAGAATGTCTCTGTATCGATATGCCTCAATGGATCTGATATTTCATTTTCACGCAATAGTTTTAAGTCAGAAAATTTCAGCAACTGAATAACTCAGACAAATCATAGAAAGATTCCATTCGGTGGTGTTATAACATGGACATTTTAGAGCAATTTTTAGGATGAATGAGTCGTTTTATTTTACGGTTTATGAATGCAAGTAATTCAGTAGATTCAAATTGTAGAACATCCCAATGTTTGATTTAATTGACAATTTCCACTATCATATCTTACATGAGAATTATTCATTGTCAGCATGCTGTGTCAATAACGCATATTTGTATGTTAACCTCAGAAGTTCAAAACGTCTGAAAAGCAATATGTGTCCTTTATCTTCTACATAGCAATTCTAGAAAATGATCACTAAATAATCTTCACTTGTCACTTAATTCATTGACTACGTCAATTGTGGCTACGGTGGTAAATCGGTTAGCGTATCCGCCTGTTTCACCCATGTTTGTGAGTTCATACTCAATCGAAGCCGTGTATTTTTTAAGGGCGATAAAATCTTTCGTACGCCTTCCTGCGAAGGGGAAGTAAAACCGGCTGTTACATATTGTAGATTCACTGCATTGAAAAGATTCTCAGGCCTAAAAGAAGCCTCTGGGCAAAATTTAAATCGCCAATTTCATCGCCCGAGTAGTATCTTCTTTCTCCGTTGTGAAAGAATAGCGAAATATGCATAATCAGACAGAAGAGCAGGTCTGATGGCCTGAATCTCGTCACGTAAAATAAGGTATCATTGAATTACTTCTTCGAGCGGTTTAATAGACAAGAAACTAGACTGACTGACTGTTTCGTGCTTCCGACCGCTTCAACTTGATATGGTCATTAACATTACTAGACGTATTACATGTTTTTATCACGGGAAGAGGCAGTGTTCTTCACCCACTAGATGGCGAGATTCGGGGCCAACATATACGGTGTCTAGCTGGTTTTCCCCATCCAGGTACAAGAAAGCAGAGAGACAGGTTATTCATTTATTAGAACATTTAATATAACTCTGTTCATTCATATTCATTTTGTAGAACATTTAATATAACTCTGTTCGTTAATTTTTCTGGCATTAGTGGCAGTAATGTAAGAACTCTGGAGAACAAACTGTCCAACTGACGTGAATTCATGAATATATTAGAAGAGAAAAAGAGATGTTTACTTTGCGATGTGCATGTTGTTACGTAAGTACAAGAAGGAATAGGCTACTGTTTTTTATTAAAAAATTAGCTACGATCTACGACCTACGAGCTTTTATTAGACTTAATAAAAATAAAATTTATTACATCCTTACTCTAAAATCATTTATCTATCATATCTAGAAACACTTGCGGGAGTTGTATTAATATTACACACATTACCTTAGGTGCAGCAATATTTTTATCATATAATTTTGAAACCTGTAGCCTAGGAGACAATAAATTGTAATACAAATATTATGTACGTACTCGAACAGTTCGTGACCTTTAGTTTGTATACTCGAAAAAAAATTATGAAGTACAAAAATTGCCATACTTCACCGGATTAGTTGTTCTCTCCCATGAAAATTTTCTTTCTCACATCTTGTACATACCTGCAAAAGAAAGAAAACATTTCTAAGCAATTTGTAAACACATTAAATAACAAAATACAATATTCATTTTCGATCACTTCCTTGTTCGTGATAATACATTACAAATTTCCCCATGTTCAAATATTTCCATTCTGATTTACACTGTCGGAGAGATGTCAAAAGTTGACAGTGAATTTGTAGGCTTGAATTTCAATAAAAATTACATGTTCCAGGAAAACGCTGTAGTGTTCGACAATCTTTCCGACCAGACCGCGGGGTCTCTCAACACTGTTATTTCTTCCATCCCTAAAAACCGGAGCGCGCTCGGATCCCGCTATCGTGAGCGTCGTTACTACGAACGTATCGACAAACATTCGTCCCCCACGCGGTGGGCAATCTGTAAGCACACGCATTATGGAAACACGATTTGCCCTCGCCCTCCGCGCCGCTGCTGCGGATGATAAGGAGCGGGGCGCGGGAGGAACAGAGTGTGAACGACGAGTTGCGTCGCGGCGCCCGGCGAACCCTCCACAAGACAGGAGCTGCTCGCGGCATTTCGCCGATACGGGGTTGTCTCCGACTGGACGCCTGCTTTTCTCGGTCCCTCTCCCTCTCTGTCTCTGCGGGCAATAGCTCCCCATATATCCCTCCACCCGCCCCTCGTCAGAGGCGCGTCTAAGCGAAGCGCGCGCAATGGACCATGCGACGTACGGCGACCGCACCTCACCCATGAAATTAATGATTCGGGGGAAGAATTTTCACTTACGCTGACGAAGAATGCGTCACAGGTTACACTAAAGTGTTATTTTTTCTGAGAGAGCAGTCTTCATTCTTTGTGATAGGTCAGGATTCGGGACCTATGAATTCAGGATTTAGTGACTTTGATAAAGCATCCCATTGCAATATAGCTTAACAGATTTGCGACAGATTTGTGAGAAATAAAATATCCTTGATATATAATCGTTTACGATTACTTTCCAATGAAAGAATCTGAGTCTGCTTTAATAAATCTTATTGCGGAGAATGATGAGCAATATATCATTATCCATGCCATGAAATTCAGTAAAAGATTTTACAGAACTACTCGTACGGGCATGTGGCGATATAACTATTAAAGTAAGAAATAAAGGGAAAAATTAATTTTAAAATCATTCTGATACTTACAAACTTAGAAAATAGAAAACATGAATATTAACCAATAATCGCTAAAAGATGCGTAAACCGGGTAGTACTGAAATAAATTTAGTACAGCATTTGCAACACAACTTTTATTACCATTTACAAGACAATATAAACACAATTAATATTTTTTCATCTTTATTAATTTGTATTGGGTGTTCATAATGTGTGTATTACATGATCGTTGAATGGTATTATGTGTTCAGCCACAACATTAAGGAGTTCACATTCATATATTCGAATTACCTCCTTTTACGAGTTTACGGTGATTCAGTGTAAAAATTCTATCTCGCACCGAAATGGCAGTGTAATAATATGACAAAATCAGAACGGATTAACTAGTCACAGTAATAAATTATCGGATTATCATCACAGCTATTAAATTTAAAAATAATTGCGTATCTGGATGAGATAATAAAAATAGATAACTAATTATAAATTGACATTATAATCTGAAATAGCAATTATATAGATCATCGAGCGGCAGAATTATCAATTAAAACTGATATAATTGGTGGAGAGGCATATTCAAATTTAATACGATTCGTGCTTCGGTGTGCATATTGTCACTGATCCAAAAACCATAAATACATTTCCATATCAAATGTTAGTCAACGGCCATTATTTTGGGTAAATTTAGAGAAGGACTCTCAAATATCGTCCAGGAATAAAGTAGACTGGAAATCATTTTTATTCGGAAAACAGTACTCTAATTTTGGACGATTTGTCACACCTTAAGAGCTATTTGTGAGCCTTTGAGAAGTACTGCGTGGGAAAAACACGTTTATGGATGTCCCAATAACTATTTAAATAAGAGGATAGGTAATAGGCATGATGTTAAAATGACAGAAAAAAAATGTAACACTAGCGTTAAGCGTTTCTTGTAATAAGAAATAGGCTCACTTTCTATTTCCAACCTTTTAGATTGATTGATTGATTGATTTTTTCGTGTTTCCGGGCGCGTCAACTGCTTTGGTCATTAGTCCCGTTAGTGTAGTGCATGTTTCTTTCTCAGGAGATGGCTGTGATCTTCCCCCGCTGGATGGCGAGATCCGGTGCCGACCTACCGTCGGCTAGTGGGGCTTCCCCCTAACCACGACTCTCCCACCAACGGGGAACCGCCCCAGTCGGGACAAGCTCTAAGCTCCCGACCGGTCTCCCGGAATATGTGGTAGTGTAGTGCATGTTAGTGTAAGTGTGTGTGTAATGGGAGAGGATAGGACAAGGAATAGGAAGGACAGATCGCGCGCGGTCCGTGGCCCGTTTGGTAGGGTACTGCTCCGGCATTCACCTGGTGTTGATCGGAGAAACCACGGAAAACTACCGATCAGAGCAGCCGGCCGCTAGAATTCTCCTCCTGACAGCGACTGAATTCGACCTAACTGAAAAGCTAGTGTCGAAAATCCTGTCGCCGTCAGGACTCGAACCTAGGACCTCCCGGTTAGAGGCGCTGCAGTGACATCAGTTGATGCACTGAGCTACCGCTATCCAGCCTTTTAGAATGCACACGAATTCTTCAAAATCAAACAACATCGTATTGATGTTTAATTTGCATTACAAAATCACATTACTGTGATGAAGTTCATTTTCCACCACGGGGATTTTCTATAATTTGCAGAGCGATTAGCAAAGCTTTAGTTTCATCCGCAGAAACGACGAGTACGAGGAAAGAGCGGCGTTGGCGCCCTCCTTTACGAGAATCACGGGCGGCGGGGGCGAGGGGTTGTTCTCGACAGTTGTGCCGTGGTGCCGACCCTTCTCGAGCGGGCGTCGAGTCGGCGGCGCGTACATGACGCGGCGTCTGCGCCAGGCGACGCGAACGGCGACGGCGGCGGTGATGGCGGTGCTCCGACGTCACGAAACCGCCTCCCATGAAGCTGCATTGGCAGAGTTACCATCTTCGTTTTAAGCGCATAAAACGATTTCCTGCTGTTCACGCACGTTTGATTAGAGCTGTCCTCTCTAAATGTTCGGGAGCATCTACATTTTTCATAATGTTGCTTTGTCATATTTATCAACTATGTCGTACTCATTTGCCGGCTATCGTCGTTTTAAACTTTTAATTCTCCCTAGTTTTTCCTCCATTTCCAATCTGTAGTTCTTCTGTGCGAAGCTTAAGCTTCTGCCGTTTATTTTCACCCCCATGTTCTTCCTCAGTCATGTTCTCGTATTCTGTTTCTTTTGTTACAATAATGTTACGTAATTCCCAAGTTGCGTATTTTACAACCTTTCTCTCCATAAATTCTCTCATATTTACCGTTTCATTTCTTGTATTATTTTCACCTTCACGCCGTCACATTATTAATCTCTATTTCCTTCACACTTTTCTATTATGTGCTTGAGTCTCTAAATCTCCCACTCAAGCGTTATCTGTTCTCTTTTCTTTCTCCATTCCTTGCGCGTCATCTCCTCTCCACAGTCTTCGTCTCGAAGTCTTCGTCTCGTGGTCTTCATTCGTTACGACGCCACAGCGGTCGCCGCCCTCCCTCGTTACTGACGATTGCCAAATAAACGAAGGATTATACAAACGCTGGCATAACAGCCGCCGCTCCAAACAAACACGGCGCCCGGGCGGCGCTGGCATCCAGCTGGTCACTGGTTAGCGCGCTGCCGCGGCGGACGAGGAGGGGGAAGGGGAGGTGAGAAGGTGGAGGGGAGGGCGAGGAGATGGTGGTAACGGAAGAGGCAAAGAAAGCGGGGAAATGAAGGTGACGGAGGAAATACAGGATGTGAAGGTGGCAAAGGAGATGGAGGAATAGAAGGAAGGTGGAAGAGGAGATGGAGGAGTTAGCGGTGATGGTTGGTGGTGGTGGTGGTTGGTGGCGCCGATGGTTGGTGATGATGATGGTGGTGGTGGCGGCGGCGACGGCAGTGGTAGTGTTGGAGTTAGTGTTGGAGGTTGGGTTGGTGTTGGAGTTAGTGGAGTTGGTGGTGATGGTGGTGGAGGTGGCGGAGGCGGCGGCTGCGCAGTGTTCAAAAGGCGTTCACCGCGCCGGGCGTCTGTGCGTCCCCGCGTGGCGGATGGGCCCAGAGCGCGCAGGGGTTAACAGCCTCCGTCCCCTTGAAGATTCACATCTGGATACGGTTCTCGCTATTTGGCATTCTGGCAAGTCGGAAATACTATCAAGAATATGTGTGGCATACGGGAGAACAGAAAGGGGACGACTATGGGGAACGGTGCTGTAGTAGCACCTACAAGCGAGAGTTTGAAAGGGGCACCAAAAACTGGAGACATTCATCGATAAGACTCGAAAACTCTTGATTATTTTTAGTTCAATTAAGAAACATTTTTAAATAGATTAAACTATCAAGACTGCAAAATATTATTAATTCAACAAAATAAAAAATATTAAAAATAAATTAAATTCAACATCTCCGTCTCATCTCTTTATTATCTGGTATGTTGATGTTTCTTAGGAGTAGTAGTAATGCGTAGATCGCATGCGATCCCCTTAAGAGAATAATCAAAGCATTTGGATGCCAGCCTCTTTATCGACCCAGGCTTCCTTGGAAGCCTACCTCTGGCGCGGGTCTGGGGGCCTTCCGAGCAGGCGCGCCTCGCGGGCGGTTCTGCTTTATTGATGTTGTGATCTGCAGGGTGAGTAACATGAATGACGAATGCTTTCTTTTCCTGTTCGTTATGTAGTAGAATGTTTGGTTTACTTTCCGGAATACTTTTATTATTATGTATTGGAAGGTCGTATACATTTTGAAACGATTATTTTCTATGACGGGTTTGGCTTTGTATCCATAAAGAGTCCAGGCTGTTAAGCCTAGTATTATGAATTGTCAGATGATAGGATGATGATCGCAGGTATTTGACCGAATTTGACACAATGGACTAATGTACAAACTACGAGAAATTGGAACAGTGATTATCTGCAGAAAGTAATGGGAAGTTTTCTTACAGACAGATATTTTCAAGTAAAAGTAAATGACGTTGGATCGCCACTTTACCCTATTCTCGCAGGTGTCCCACGAGGCTCGGTTCTTTCACTAACACTGTTCTCAATTTTTACAGCAGACTATCCAACCCCACACGAAGCAAGTATAGCTCTTTATGCTGACAATACTGCAATTTCACTTCACATACCAACATCAACTTAGCCTATGATTACATACAATCCTACATTTTCAGTTATACGAATTGGGACAAAAAATTGATAATTAAAATCAACCCCTCAAAATCAAAATTCAAAATATTTACTCTCAGACATCCTACCTTCCGTACACCCATACAAATAAATAACAGCGATGTTCCCTGGATTTCTCATTCTTCGCCAGCCAAATACCTAGGTGTCTTACTGGACAAACGGTTAATTTGGAAACAGCACATTCAATCAACAGCCCATAAGACAGGAGCAATAGTTTTAAAACTACACCCGTTCATCAATAGACATTCCACCCTTAGTATAGAAACTGAGCTTCTCATCTATAAAATGATATTACCCACAATGACATATGTTTGCCCAATATGGCGCAACGCAGCAACAACCAACCTACCTATTTTACAGAAAATTCAAAACAAATATCTACGACAAACCTTGAAAGTCCCCTGGTTCATTTCTAACTCATAAATCCACCGAGAGCTTCAAATACCTCTTTTCTCAGAATTCATCTCACAAACCTCTCAAAAATACTACTCTCTCCTCCCAGCATGTCTCAACACTCCAATATTCAATCTCGATCAAAACGCTCATTATCCTTCACGCATTAGATCCAAATTCCCCAAAGACCTCTTTCACCCACCCTAATTCATAAAAATAATTTGCCACAATTTCCCACAAACACACAACCCTCCACTTATAAACAATAAATGCAAACTTCCCTTAGTAAAGTTATACAAATATGAAATTTTAAAAATAGTAGAGGGTTATACTGAGTCCGGCATTTTCCTAAGGATCGCCAAGCCACTTCGTTCGGTTATTATTATTATTATTATTATTATTATTATTATTATTATTATTATTATTATTATTATTAATGTAGATGTAAATGTACAGACGGTAACAATAGAGCAATGGTGAAATGTAAGGCAAGAGAGGGGCGAGGGAACCTGCCCGATTCGCCCACCACAATTTCCGCATGGACTGACCGAAATTTGAACCACCACCCCCAGAGCTGGAAAGCTGACAACACTGGAACACTGACCGCTACCCCAGAGGCCACCGCTAGCTAATGGTATCGTGAATTTCGGTTTCCCATCGAGTGGAAAGTTATCACGGGAGAAAGACTTTTCTGAATACGCGAAGCCGTGACAGTCGGGCAGACCGCGCTGCGCAAACGCTCGGAAGATTAAATCTAAATCCCGATTCGGAGCATGCGCCCGCCAAAGCAGTCAGTCAGCGCGGCGCCATTTGCGCCGGCGAAATGCTTTGGGAGCGCCACATCAAAGGACGCGGCCGTGCGCGACCGCGCGTCCACTGACAGCTGATGGACACAGTTGACTTTGTAAGGGAGGTGACTCCTTTCGGCACGCTAGATCACAATCGACTGCGTCATCAACCGCTTGGAAGTTGGCAACCCCACCGACTGCGGTGGGGTTGTGTGGTGGTGGTGGTGGTGGTGGTGGTGGTGGTGGTGGTCAGGGTGTTGGTGAGGCTGAGGGAGATGTGGTTTGTGGTTGGGTTCGTGGAAAGTATCACGAATAGAAAGAAATGAATGTGGTGATGTCGGGGGCGGCGGTGGAGTAAAATGTTTTGGAGGTAGTGGTGATGGTGCCACTATTACAATTATAAAAACAAGATTTTCTCAAAAAACACTCCAAATTTTTTCTTTAAATTTTTGGTAGGGTTAGTGCCACGTCGGTAATATTTACATTAAAGGCAATTTCTTCACGTTATTATATTTAAGAGTACATGTACTTTAAATAATGTCAAATAGAGTTTCTCGAAAACTCAACAATTTTCTGTAAAAATAAGCTCAAATTCCGCAATTTCAGAAACGCTCAAACGTAATTTTCTCAAAAATGTCTCCATTTTTTTCAAATGTTTCTAATGAATAGTGCTAATTGCACTGTTTCACAAGACGTAAAGTTCATTTTGGTGTTATCTTTTGTTTTTTCAAAATTTACACAAATGTATTTTTTTAAATATCTCTCACGCCGACACATTTCCATCGATTTGTATACATTATTAAATTTGTGAGTGGAAGTTCTTCAAATTAATTCAAATGAAGTTTTTCGAAAACTCAATAGATTCCTGTGAAAACGAGCTTAAATTTCGCATTTACAGTAATACTTAATCGCCATTTTCATAAAAACGAGTACAAATTTTTCAATGAAAGCTCTTTAGGGCGAGGTTTTGCTCTTCTTTAATATTCTTGAAGAATTGTTTCAGTTGTACTACTAGAAAAGCAAGAAGTTGAGAAATTGTCAAAAAATGTACTTTGGACGACGATAGATTTTGTCTGTTTTTGAGAAAATTTTGAAAATGACCGTGCGGCTTCATGTAAAGTACCCACAAATTTTAAGAAATGTTTCTCAAAGCTTCAACTTGAGCCAGATCGTCAGGGGAGTCTTCAATTTGGAAAAGATCGAACGAGTAGTTTAGGCGCTAGCAGTTTTCACAGACGGACGAACGGACAGATAGACAGACAGACAGACAGACAGACAGGCAGACAGACAGACAGACAGACGGACGGACGGACGGACGGACGTTTTGCTTTTAATTGGTTTTTCGGCATCAAGAACCCACAAAACGTGGATTCTGGCTACACCACGTGTTAGAGGTTTTTTTTCTCTTCAATTTCAACTGGTTTTAATGCACTTTTTCGTCACCAGAGCCCGGCAATGAATTTTTTTCATCCAAGCCGCTGTTTTTTTACACGCAGCATTACATTACTTTCTCTATACTACGTATATTACACCGTATACGTATACGTATACGAGAAAGTAAAAATGCAATGGAACATGCAGAGCATGCATATGGATGAATATAGGGAGAAGAATGGGGTAGATTACGAAAACAATAAATTTATTATACATCTGAAGAAGGACAGTGTAGATGATTTCCTGGAAAAATACCTATATGTAATTATTGTGAAATAAATTTACTTGGTAAAACATTTTTATAAATAGTGTTTTAACTCTTCATCCTTAGTTTTCACTGGAGAATGTTCGGATGAAATACATTATTGTAATACCATGGCGATTATGAAATGCAGGCAAATAAAATTTAAGAAATACTCTGATATCCGTTTTAAACATTTTCTTTTCATTTATTTTACATCCTGATCATTAACAATCGTTGTAAGAATGTAATTTATTAATTAATTCTTCCTAAGTATTCTAATTAAATTTGCATTGTTCAGTGAAGTAAAACATGAAGATTCTCATATTTCAGTATTATCATTTCAGGAGAAAGTTATCAAAATAATTGGTCTAAATGGTAATTATTCCAATGTTTCAAAACATTTAGTGAATTAAAATTAACTTTAAAGTTTTTAATGAAATTTTTTCGAATTGCGTATATTTGAATGTAGCACCAAAGACTAGCTTTATAAGTTGGCAGAACCGAATGTCCGCCATATTGAAAATTCTAGGGGCCAAAGCACGCTGAGAAACCGTTTACCACGGGCGCTGGGAGGAGATTAGTAACAGCGGGAGAGACGCGCGAAGGATAGGTGGGCTTGGAAGGAGGCGACGCAAGCCACAATTCTATAGGTTTGAGAGGCAAAATTGAAACGGGTATGGACAGTAGGGCTGTTGAGTAGCTCGAGGACGACGCGTCGTCGGGATTGCGAAGAGTAAGAGCGTCAGTGCCAGGTCAGTGCTGTCAGATGTAACGAAGTGATGTAAAATATCAATAATGTTGCGAGGTCGCGATTTAGCTATTCAGCAATGAAGCGGGGAGGTGGGGTAGTGAAACGTCGATGTTGTGGGGAGGTGGTTTAAGGGGGAAGAAGGTGCAGCGGGGACGAGTGGCGGGAGGTGTCATGGCGGGGTATGTGGTTAGCGGGGTGGCGGTGCGGTAGGGACGCGATGTAAGCGAGGAGGTAGCGTAGCAGAGGCGGTAAAGTGCAGAGGCAGTGTAGAGGGGCGTTGATGTGTCTGGTCTACGGTGTACACTAAACACTGTTTATGTGACTGGGCGAAACGGGTAAGCGGTGTAGCTGGATCGCGGTGCAGGGGAATGGCATTGTAGTGGCAGAGTGGAAGGGCGTTGGAGCAACTGGGCGATGTCCTGCTCAGGAGGTGATGTGGCGGAGTGGCAGAGGCAGCGAGGGCGGCGGCGGTGGCTGGTGCGACGGGGCCGACCGTGTCAACTGGCCCTAACGGACGGAGCGACTGCTCTCGAGAGCCACCCCGCGACGCGTCGCCACCCGCTCCGCCCCCGCTCCGCCCCCGCTCCGCCCCCGCTCCGCCCGCGCCACTTACACGCCTCGCCGCGCCCGCCTGTGCTCAACAGTCGTTCGCACGTGTCCAATACCATGAGTATCCTCGACATGTACTGTTTTCCAAAGCCAAATTCTAAAAATGTTAATTTTTCGTACAATCCAAACTCGACGGGTTTTTAATTTTTCTTATCTTCCGAACTCCAACTTAACTTCCGAACATTCGGTGCTGGGCGGAATGACTGTGCGGACGTGTTTTCCGGGAGCTCTGGTGAAAGGCGGTGATGGGGTGTTCCTTGGAATGTTACCGGGCGCGCGTGGGGTCTTTTGCCGTGCTCCTTCCCTGGAGCGCCGCGCCCGGTGCGACTCTACACAGCGATTCCTGGCGGCTTGCAGCGGTGTTGAGTTCTGCGGTTCTTGCTATGTTGCTGGTAATCGGCGGGGTGGAACTAAATCCTGGCCCTAGCAGCGACGCAGTTTTGCAGCCGCAAGCAATAACGTGTGCTGGTTGTGAACGGAACTTGCGTTCTGGAGCGCAGTGCGATAGGTGTTACCGCTGGTACCACTACAGCTGTGGTAACGTGAAGGGCCGGTTTAGAAGCAGTGAAGATTGGACCTACCGTGTTATTTGGGAGCAGGGGGCCGATGAGCGAATACGGGAGCTGGAGAAAGAATTGAAGACGAGGGCATTACTTGAAGATTGCATGAAAAGGAACAAGGAGCTGGAAGAACAGTTACAGGTGATTACCAGCAGTGTTTCTGAGACTACGTCAGATGCTGATAAGGGTACTGATAAATATGTGCTTGTTCTAGGGGACAGCATAGTTCGGCATACTGAAACTGGCAACGAGGCTCTGGACATTCCGCGCAGTCGAACGGCACAACTACGCCGAGTTTTCGAGAACCAGGACCTAGGCGGACTGGATGCAGTGGCAACAAACGACTCGAAAAGGAATGTAGACTATGTTATAGGTGACCTATATGAACTTGTAAAAGCAGCAAGAAAAAAGTTCCCTAATGCAAAATTAATTTTCAGTGGTTTATTGCGGAGGAGGGACACTCGCTGGACCCGAATAGGCCGAATCAATGATGGCATGGACTGGGTGGCGCGCACGCTAGATGTGCAGATGGTGGATTCTAACGCCTGGATTGCAGACGGCGACCTGGGCCGCGATGGCCTACACCTCAACAGGAGGGGTGCGTCAAAGCTGGAACGCTTATTTGCGAAGATCAGCGCGCACGCCGCCACAGCGGAGCCCGGGAGCAGCTGAGAAGAAAAAGCGATGGACACAGATGAGGGTAAGTCTCTGGTATTGCTGCAGGTAAACTGTAGAAGCATTGTTAATAAAAGTTTAAACTTTTGGAATCTTGTGGAAATATACAACGCCAATATTATTATAGGAACGGAATCATGGCTTAGTGTGGATATCTCAAATGCGGAGATATTTACGGGAGATTACGTAGTGTTTAGAAGAGATCGGGTAGTCGCGGTGGGGGTGTGTTTATTTACGTAAAAAATTGCTTGAATTCCGTAGAATTGTGGTCTGATCTAAAGTGTGAAATGATTGCAGTGGACGTTCAGGGTAAAAACGATCGAGATACATGGGAAATAATAGGAATGTATCGACCTCCAGGGGAAAATATGAATATCTTGCAGGAACTCGTAGAAAGAACGCACGTTGGTATCAAGGAGAACAGACAGTTAATAATCGGTGGAGATTTAAATTTATCCCAAATTCACTGGGAAGGTGAAGTGACGCAGGGGAGAGGGGCGCAGGCGATAGTAAACGAGCTAGTTTGGACAAATAACCTAGTGCAGATAGTAAAGCAGCCAACAAGAGATAATGCCATTTTAGACATATTTTTAACGCGTCCGGAGGGATCCGTTACTAGTTGTGACGTAGTTCCAGGTACATGTTCCAAGAACATTTAGTGGCAGAATACTTACGCGAAATTTGGGATAAGAATAAAATCATTTACGAAGGGCAACACGGTTTTAGAAAAGGATATTCATGCGAGACTCAGGTAGTCACTGTCAGTCAGGACATTGCTGATTCTCTCGATTAAGGTTCAATTGTTCATGCAATTATTATAGATTTCACAAAAGCGTTCGACCTCGTTCCCCATGATAAATTAATACAAAAAATTAGTAAGCTTAACGTAGACAGAAGAATTACTCTCTGGATTCGAGAATTTCTCAGCTAGCGTACTCAACGGGTGCGAATCGAGTCAAATTTCTCTTCGAGGGCAGAAGTAACGTCCGGAGTGCCACAGGGAAGTGTCCTAGGTCCGTTGTTATTCATATTAATGATATTTGGCAGGGAATTAAATCAAAAATACGTCTTTTTGCAGATGACTGTATAATTTATCGGGAAATTAAGAACACAAGTGATACAGAAATATTGCAGGCTGATTTAGATAAGCTAGAATCATGGGCTATCACGAATGAAATGAAATTAAATCCCAGCAAATGCAAGTTTATTAGATTCGCGCGATCTAGAAAGACAGACGATATCAAATATCAATTAGGAAATCAGGATATTCCGAGGGCTAAATTCTGTAAATATTTGGGAATTGTACTAAATGAGGATCTGGGTTGGACAGAACACGTGAATTATGTAGTGAAAAAGGCGTGGAAGGCATTACACTTTGTAATTAGAATACTTTGAAAAGGAAGTGGAAAATCAAGGGAATTAGGGTCTCTAGTGCGTCCGATATTAGAATTTGGCTCCATATGTTGGGACCCTCATCGTTTAGGGCAAATAAAATCTCTCGAGAAAGTACAAAAATATGCCGCAAAATTTGTAAGGAGAGGACGTTCAAATACTGAATTTATATCGTGGGAACCTTTGGAAAAACGCAGAGAGATATCGCGTCTTTGTGAATAAGATGGGATCGTCCGTGGGGTGAAGTACGGGCAAGACTATCAAAACTAACTCACGTCGCGCGGAAGGATCATAATTTCAAAATTCGGCAAAGAAAACAGAGAACAGATGTAGGTAAATTCTCATTTGTAAAACGAACGATACAAAATTGGAACAAATTACCTGCAGCAGTGCTGGAGACTCCCTCAGAATGTCAAAAATTTTAAAATTAGACTAAATATGGTTAATAGATTAATTTTGTAAAATTGTATTGGTTACATGTAAATATTTTAATGTTGTTTGATGTTTGTTTTGTGTATTTTTAGTAATTCCGTAGAAAACGCTACCAGCGGAAGTATTCTATGTATTCCAAAGTAGCAAAATAAATATTCTATTCTATTCTAACTCGGTTTTCATATTTTCTAAACACTACAAAGTTCAAAAAGCCTAGCAGTTATTATTTGAAACGAAAGAGTTCCTGCATAAGAATTGCCAGCGCGTGTGTAAGCTCAAATAATCGCAATTACTCTAAAAACGTTATAAAATTATTTCCTACTGAACCCTTTGAAACCCCCCATGAGGCTGCATCACAACGTTCGGGCGGCGGGCGGGCGGCCGCGCGGGGCGCGCCATCTGTGCGTGCGGCGCGAGTGCACTCGAGGTGCAGGAGTTTGTCAGCGGCAGCCGGCGCGGGGGGCCCAACATGTGATGGACGAAGCATTTTCACGAGTCCCCCGCCCTCGGCGCGCGCTTCTAATGCCGTGGCGGGTGATTCATGCCGGTGGGAATGAGATCGTGGGCTCCGCGCGCTGCGCCTTGGCTCGACACTTGGGCCGCGGGTGGCTGCAGGCGCACACACGGGCTGGAAAGGGCAAGGAAACTGCCTACTGCTTTCCTTACTTCTTTCGGTCACGAACGCGACCATTTGGTTGGTATCATATTATACTTGCCGTTTATGTATGGAGAATGATAACTGAACGTGTATTATAATGTCTACTTTACACGAAAATGAAAACAAGGTATGAAATAGATTCTAAAATATTAATGATGAATCTACATTATTACTAAAATTATATGAACGCGAAGAAAAAGAAAAATGGCGCTGCTGCAACTGATTTATGACTTATAAATGCTTATTAGGTTAAATGCGTACTGTGGAGACCTAATTTATCATAAATAATCACGTTGAAATTGATTATTTGTATCCAACCGAAGAATTGGCACATTGTACTTGAAAGCATCATCTTGTCAAGTGATAAAATAAGAACTTTTAAAAATTCGTCACAAAATTTCACTTATATGTCACATTAGGCCAAATTTTATATTACGCTTGGGGCGTGTTAGGGGTTGGGTTAGTTCAATCTGACCGAAATCAAGAACAGTTCATATATTTTCTTTGTACAAAAAAATCTAAAATCACATCGTATTGGAGTTGGTACGAATGTTAGTTTGGCAAATGGTTCGCTATACCTCTACGACAACCGGAATGCTGTTCGTTGGGTTGATAAGGCAAGAAGAATTTTAACAAGACATATTACGTCAGAAGTACACGGAACCCAACAATGGAACAGAGCACACATATCTCAAATTAACTTCCATCAAATCTACTTCCATCCAAAAACTCCCCTTCAATTATTTAGAAACCATAAAGATTCCTCGTTATTTTCGTCACCGCACAAGAAATATTTTTGGAGAAATTCTTCGATATTTTCTATATATATTCTTCAGTTTAAAGGATCAACGTAAGAATATTCATTGTTACTGTCAGCACCGTAGGAAGTACATTCGCGAGGAAAACTCAAGAAGGCATTCGCAGCTGAGTTAGATCACAATAACATTGATTTTTCATGATTCCGAGACTGGAAGATAAATGAAAATTAGGAACTTCGCGGGCTCGATTGTTTATATTACTGATAATCTAGCAGATTTCTGTAGTTGTAGATAACTGTAGCTTTTAGAATTCTGTCGCAACTTAGAATTATGTAAATCTAGACCAAAACAATTTATTTCGTACATCTACACAAATATATATGTATGAGCATCTATATTTGAAACCCGTGACTTGACTAATGAAACTAACATAAAATTATCTATTAATCAGCAATCCCCATACTCTTCCAAGAGCCCATCGAGAACGTCGCGTCATGGGTGGTTTCGCAACGCCTCCTGCGCTGTCGTGTGGGGCACGGCCGCCCGTGGTCCCCCGGGGGCTGGCGGGGCCACGTCCTGGCTCGTGCGGGGACCGTGGACGGCGTTTACTGCGCAGCCACACGCAAGTGACGCGGGGCGCGCGATCGGCGCAGCCCAGGGCGACGCAGTGTCAAACATCGTCCGCGTGTCCGCCGACGAGGCTCCGCAGGCGCAGGCGGGCGGGCGACGACTCCCTGGGTCACTGGACCACAAGACTTAGCGCACGGGTGCACGAGTTCGAGACTCCAAGTTATTTCTTCTGTGCTCCAATAGTAAAATTTATACAGATTCGTAATAAAAATAATAGGAAACAAACGTTCCAAGAATTTTATTAACGCAAGTATATTGACTGATGATTGATAACATTCCAAGAAAAAATGAAAATATTGTTTGTAAAACAAGATGAGAATGAATTATTATTATTATTATTATTATTATTATTATTATTATTATTATTATTATTATTATTATTATTATTATTATTAAAGGAATAAACATCGTATGTGACTTACTATTCTAAACTACTCGTATACTACAATTTTTCACTTCATTTCACTTAACTCATACTTTACCTTATACAAGAACTTTGTTCTGCGTTTAACAATTCTGGAACTCAATATACTCATACAAATATTATGGAGTACTACAATATTGCTCGCTTACTATTTTATAGTATTAGAGAAAATGTGTCATGCAATGTAATTCATCGAATAGTATCGATGTTTTAAAAATCAATGCGGAGTGAATAAAAATATTTCAAGAATCTTCAGGGACAAGCCATTCCAATAACTTCATTATTGTCGACTCTTAACAATATTTGACATTCTCTACTCTTTGCTTCTTCCTTTTACGTTTGTAACAATGACAGGTAGTAAGTTCAATGAAGGAAAATTAAAAGAAAATATTCATACATCAGAGCTAAATGAAGAACATTTTGACAACCACGTAGCTGAGACTCATTCTGACACACACACGACACACACACACACACACACACACACACACACACACACACACAAAGACAGATTCAATTCAATTTATTTTCATTTCGTGCCTTACTGATTTGATCTTGTAAAAAATCAAATATGTTTTTGTGAAGGTAATGAGAAATTTCTATAGAGCAATTTGATACCCATTTACACGGCTAATTCTGCTAATTTTGTAAGTGCACAATGTAGGTCGTCTATTCTGAAATGTACCATTTTCTGCACGAGTCTGGAAAATCCCTACCCTAGAGGGCGGGATGAACTGCCGACGTCTCCACGAGCACCCTGTGGGGGCGGCGAGATCACCGTCAGCGCGTCTTCCCTCACAGGAGCGCCTCGGCCCCCTGTCGCTCTCGCATCCGACGACGCAGGGAGGATGGAAAGCGACTCCAAAGCAAACTACGAATTTCATTACGAGACTCTCCTACACATTGTTTTTCCCCTTTTTCGATTGAATGAGTGATTGTTAGCGATTCCGGGAGCGTCAAATATTATGGTCTTAGTCCCTTACGTGTAGTGCGTGTTTTGCTCGAGAGATGGCGATGGTCTTCCTCCGCTGGATGACCAGATCCGGCGCAGACCTACCGTCCTTTTTCCGAACATAAATAGCATGAAAATAAATTCATTACACATTATATAATTATTCACGATTTCTTGTGCAATATTATTATTATTATTATTATTATTATTATTATTATTACTATTATTATTTTGATGATGATGGTTATGATGATGATAAAGAAGCACTTATTCTAATTGTGTCATACTTCGAGAATTTCTTAAACAAGTATTTCGTCATGTGAAACATTGCTATTACTGAAGCTATTGCAGTTTCAGCGGTGTTTCAGAAGTGTTGGATTGTGGTCCTTTCGACGAACAGATGATGTGAAAATGAAAAGAACACGAAAGGATTTAGTTGAAGGAAGTTAAAGAGCGATAACTTAGATGTGCACTCAGAGAAAGAACGTGCCCAACGGTTTAGTGAATGAGATTATAATGGAGCCTGTGATAGCGTGATATTTGTTAGGGAAATAGTACGCCTAATCTATGGTAGTATTTCAGGACTTTCTTCAAGAACACACCTATCAAACACAATTACTCATACTTTGTATGTGTATTGTTCCGCTGCTAAAGAGAAACTGGAAAACATACTTCTCGGATTTTCCTCTCTAGAGGCAGGAATAAACCCAGTACATGATAAGTAAACATGTAGAGGTAATCTAAACACTTGTAATCACAATATTCGGATAACAATGTTATCCTTTTAATTTTATCGTTTTCAACCTTAATGCTTTTATCTTCTTTATGCTCATGTTCATGTTTCAGTCCCATTTTCTTCAGCCTTGAACATTTTAACAATATTCTTCATTCACCAGTTCTTTTCGTTATTTCTCCTAGTTTCTAATTTGGCAAGCCAGATCTCATAATTAATAAGGTACTTGTTCATATCTCAAACAGTGAATACTGAAATTAAATTTCACTACTAATATATATCATAATTGTTGATATGAAATACTAGCTATTTTTTACAGTGCATCAATTTGCCAAAAGCGGATCACAATTTTCTAATCTAAAGTCTCTGGAAAATTTTATATTTGCACCATTAGTATAGATCTTTCCCATTCTATCACACTTCCGCCTACACCCTCAACCCTATACCCCACCCCTTTAGCCTCACGCACCCCATCCCCACTCCCATAATCGATCGATGCCTGCACGCCCCGCCAGCCCCACCGTCCACCGGCAAGCCAGCCGGCCAACCAGCCATTCATGCAGCGCGCGCGGCGGCAGCGGCGGAACCACAAAAACCCGAGGCCTGTATTGTTTTCAATTACTGCGCAGTATATCTATTATCGAGAAACCTCGGACGGCGAATGCCGCTGTCACTGCGGAGGCCGCATCACTTTTTATTCCGGCAATAAAACGGGCGACCGCCGACACCAAAACTCACTCGCGCGCGTCACTCCAAGAACGCGCGCGAGCGCCCGCTGGAGAATGAATATCAAAATTTGCGTCGCGAATCTCCCCTCCTCATTCTCGAGTCCCTCCCGGGAATCTCAACTGGTAAATTACTAGATCATATATAATACAATGAAAACCATTTTCATAAAGCGCCATTATTCACGATACTGTCGGGGTGCCGTGTGGTAAAGTGTGTGTGTGTGTATATATAAATTAGAAAAAATATTAGAAAAAATGTCCCGTGCGCCTGGGCGATGAAACACATAGATTTGGGCGCTATTATAAAAATGCCGCTCGGTGGCGGTGGTGGCGGCGGTAGCGCGAGCGTTTATCTGCGATGAAACGACGCGAGTGCACGCAGCCGGCCTCCGCCCCCTCTTCCCGGCTAATTACCGGCACACGCCCAAGCACGCATTAGCATACGCCCGCGCACGCCCCCTCACGCCCCCTGCGCACGCCCCCGCCCCAGGGCCTGTCATTAGGCGGAGGCCGCCATGCAGTTCCTGACGGTCGCGACCCACTGCGTCCCGGTCGCGACACCGCGCCGGAGAGTTTTAGGCCAGCTCCGACTAGAGTGAGTAGGAGACGGCTGCGCTGTTTATGGGTGGCTCTATTTGGATGGAGTGGATAAGCGGCGTACGACATGCGGATGAAGATGCTGATTATATGATATATGTTTGTGCTATGGGAAGGACAATGCAAATTTGCATATGCGTAGTCAAGAATATGAGAGCATTTTTTTTATCGGCCTTGCTTTTGGACAGAAGTTATACCCAGGAGATAAACCGTATTTATAATCCACAACATATCATTTAAAATAGTTTTGCCTTCTGTAGGAAGTATTCTATGGGATCAATGGCGCCAAAAAGGGATAAGAGAATATTTTTGCGGAAGGAGCAGACCCAAAGAGTTCCAAACTAACCGGTTAGTGAAAAATTAGAATCCTTCAAAATGTATTTCATTTTCAAGGATTCTAATCCTTGAAAATGCAGAGTCACTTCTTTATGAAAGATATTTGAAAACAAGTAGAAAATAAGTCACCAACACCGACATAAATTACACAACAAATGCACTTTCTGACACCGGCAGGGTAATCACAGTTATCATTAGGGGGCGGATTTTGATGACCTGAAACATCGCCAAAAGTGATCAATAAAATGCTCTTAAAATGCTTTAAAATGCCCTGAAACCAAAGAAAATTGACGTGAAAAATGTTTTCATAACCAGTTCGGATGAACACCTCAAGCAGTTAGATACGTTACTAATATAATCGAGGCTTCTTCCAATCATTCGGGTGAACTAGGCCTGCAAACTTTTGGTTTGGACTGTTCTTTGCCAGGAAATATCTGTCTTTAGTTATCCCGAAATCGGCCGAACCATGGTGGAAATACCACCATGGGCCGAACCGACAATGGCTCTGATATACGTCATAAGAATTTCATACTAACAACCGCTGTCAAAACAATTTCGGAGCGAACATATAGAAAAGACTACTGAGTAATTCTGTTAAGAACATTTGTTGCATATCGTAAATATTATTTGAAGCAACTACCATTAAAAATTACATTAAAATCGATGAAATCAGAAAAAAATGCATTAAAAATTACGGAAAAAGGTAAAAAATGACTTATTAGCCGAAATTGACAAAAAAATTCAAAATAATGACCCATAAAAATGGGTCATTTCCTTTTGTCATAACACAAACTACATTTCTATACTAAAGGGCATTGTTCTAAAGTGAAAAGAAAGAAAAAAATGACATTTCATTAAAATCCGCCTCTAGTTATCACAGTGTTGACTACCGTTTGAATTGTTTCGACAATTTTCCTGCAACAGTGACTAACATAGTATCAAGAAAGACGTGCTTCGGAAAACAGTTTGAAATAATTCTTTGTAAGCTTGGTGTTTCGAGTTTGACATGGCAAACAAATGTTGTAAACTGTCGAAAGACATATTTTCGCCAAGTGCCAAATGCCACTTTGACGAAGAGAACAACAACACATGTGTTCACAGTTCTCTGTGAACACATGTGTTGAGGGCAAGTGTCGACATGTTTGAGTACCGTGTCACAATTTAAATGGGAGACAGAAGTTTGAATAGACCACCAATATTATTTCAAAAATATGGCGCAGCGGAAGAGGAAAGGTAACAACAAGAAACATATCGCTTGCAGGTTGTACATGCTAATCTCATCCATATGAGAGACTGTAAAACAGGTACTTTCAACTCCAATAAATTATTCCTTTTGCAATTGCATGTGTTCTCTAGAACACATGCTACTCTAGTAGCATTAGATGCTACTCTAGTAGCATCTAAAGCAGTACGCTCACGTTCACCATGTAGCTTCCAGAGAAACACCCGCACAGTAGTAATTTTCGAGTTGACAACGTTCAATTAGTGCGAAGACATTTATTTCTACTTTCATTACACCAGTCCATCGTTTGTCGCCGTCTTTCACGAAGAATGCGAGGTGAAAGAAACCGGAGCTCTCTATCGCACTACTCCACAAGAGTCAGCAGCGGAGGCTGCCAATCGCAATAAATGCAAATGCGCGCTGGTGTTCCTCCGTCATTTATCTCTCGTCGGCCGTTATGACTCTATTTGTGCGGCACACAGCATTGGGGACGACGAGGGCGGTAGCGGCCTTGCTAGAAGAGCAGTCAAAGGGGAGACACGAATCCACAAGGGCGGCGGTTCCGGGTAAAAAAATGCAAAGAGCAAAAAGAGAAGGAAAACATTGTAATACTCTTCCTTCGATTGATCACTGAGTGCAGCAGGCTAAGCTTGCACCTGCCATCGAATTTCTTGTCTGTGATTCAGGGAAAAGAGGGGAGAAAAGGTACAGTTATGACACTTGCTGTTGTTCTTTCTAATACATTCCCCTACATCGAATTTTAAACGGCATCTTCATTTATAATTTGCTGTTCGAATTGCTTGTTGCTGTTCCTAGAATCGTCTGAACAGTCGCAGAAGGACAACGGGAAGAGAGATATACTCTCACTGAAACACTGGACGAAATCGTTCATTACCCCCCCCCCTGTCACACACATGCGTACACAAACACATTCAATCATCCGCCTCTTTTCAGTTCAATAATCTCAGCTGAAGACACATCTCTCAACAAGTTCCCCCCCCCCCCTTCTCTATCTAATCTCGTCAGCCACCTCTCAAAAGTTACTTCAATCGTACACACGTTCCTCTTTCTGCCAGCATGACTAAAACTGCAATTTGTCACACCGTCCCCACATCCGCTTCCGTCATTGCTTTCAAACTGGTCTCAGCGCATTTGGAAGCACGCCAGACTCATGTGTTCGGGTCTGGGGTTCAATTTTGGACGAGGTCGATGGTTTCGTCGCAAACGCCTGGATGCATGCGGCGTCATTCGATTTCATTGCTCGCGCATAAATTAATCACGGCTCGTGTACTATCCTCCAGTTATGATTGCCGCTATATCGCAGCGAAAAGCATAACTGGGCAACGGACGATCAGCCTGGTTTTCTGTCCTTCGTTAGGGAAAACTACTGCAGAGACACTTGGACGAATGTTGATTCTTGGACCCTGATCGTACCGATTGCAATGGCTGTTGTGTATCAAACAATTAAAGGCGTCATCACACAACCTCTATTTCCTGCCCCCCCTTTTTCCGTCTCAATCACCTATGCTTAGAACAAATGTTACAAACTTTTAGAGCATGTTCCAGGGAGGTGTTCGCTTTTGCTCAGTGGACATGTGGTACGAAATCTCAAATCATGAAGTTACAAATGTGACAAGTTTGACACGGCGCACCTCAATGGCTGTCAATTCATTCTGAACTGGTATTTGGTAGGTACAAGAATTCTCTAGGGGCGACCTGCCAGCGGGCAATGACAATATTGATTTTCTTTGTTGTTCAGCTAATCACAGAAATTTCTGGATTTTACGACAATGAAATTTGATACTTATGTGGTAACGCTGATGCACATTCTGACGCAATCAAAGCTGAACAATAAAGGCAAAACCTCAATGCTATCAATGCGCCCGCGTCCAGATTGTCCCCTACGAGTTTGTGTACATGCCAACCACCAACGCAGGATGAGCCTACCAATCACAGGTGGCATGTCAGAACTGTCACGTATGTAACTTCGTAATATGAGATGTCCCACTTAAATGGTCATCGGCAAAAAGTGATCATCGTCCCAGCTTCATGCCGTTAAAGTGTGCAACTTTTAATCAGAACTACCTTGTACATATCTACACCAAACATCGCAAGTAGCATCACCCGTTTTACCTAGCTCTCTCCTCTTCATCCTCAGTCCTGTATCACCATTTCCCGCCTCCGCCCTCATCACCGCTCGCTCCCTCCGAGCTGTTCGTTGCAGCCATCGTCATCATCGTCGCTTCTGGTTCCCGAACGAGGCCGCTCGGTTCAATTGGTGGCAGAAGTAATGAATTCGCGGCCGGCGTCGGCTGGCGGCGCCCGGAGCAAGACGCGGCCATTTGCATGCCCTATGAATAGGAACGCCGCCCGTAAATTTCGACGACGGGCGGGCGGGCGGGCGGGCGGTCCTCGCCGCGGGCACGGGCACAGGCGCCGCGCCGCGCCGCTACCGCCTCCGTTGATCGCCCACGAACTAAACGGTGCTCTCTGCGATCGGCGACAAGGCTATTTGCATTGTGTCGAATAAATGACGCAGTTTAATGGAACTAGAGTATTAAACGCACTGCGTCGGCAATAAAAGTCGAAACGTAATTCAACAGCATTAGATATACTAGGTAATTGGAATATTTATGTAGTCATGAATGTCATAAAGAAGAAAACAATGTGTTAGAGGAACATTGTATTAAAAGGTTTTTTCGTTATAATATAAACAAGGATATTTTCTTTTAAAAGCTATAGCACCTACTGCAAAATTGTATTTAGACGAATGTTGTTAATTCGTAATTCAGTTATATACCCCTATCATAAACATGTTTTACAAATATTGTTTGATTGTTTTGTAGAACGTTCTTCCTCGGAATGTGACGATGGAAATGCCATTTCTAAGTATTATTTTGAGAAGAAACATTATCTTCGGTGAAAGGATCAAACTAATCAACATAGTATAATGAATCAAAATGTTATCTGAATATATTTAAAAAATTGCTTAAAATATTCGCTATTAACATAACTAGTGAAATTCCCCTCGCCGACGTCTTCCCGCTCCGTCTTTTGCCGCAATCGACCCCTCGCTGTCGTCTCCTACGTCAGCATTAGTTTCGTCCCGTCTACATCCCGCGCCGCCCGCTCGTCCTGCTCTGTCCCACCCACCCCGCGACACACGACAAACGCCTAGCAACAATGAAGCCCACGTGGAATGGGAATTGCATTTAACTGAAGCGCATCTTGTGCTGTAGTTCCATCTACTGGAGAGTTACAACAAACTGAACGGCATAAATCCCTTCATAAAAAAATACTCAAACACGCCAAATTTCATATATATGGGTCAAACGGTGTCAGAGTTTATCGATCTCGGACAAACTAAGATCCATTTATATATATTGTGACGTTTGGAGCATCACCACAAACCCCACAACGCCCACGCAGCGTCGGCGGAGACGTGGAGAGCGAAGGTATGACCGAACGTCGGTCACTGATCGAAAAAGGCGCTTCCTGTGAGTTGCGGATGGAAGCGCGGCGGCGGTGCACTTTCGGAATATGGGCAGTGCGGTAGGGTTGTACCGTGACGTCACTGCAACATTTAAACGGCGGAGCAGCGAGGAAAAGACCCCTTCTTGTGTGAGACGCCGAGGTGAGAAGTCGAGTAAGGTAGCGGAATAGTTGAGGTAGAGAAGCGGTAGTTTGGAGGTGCTAGGAAGTGGAAATGATAGAGTAGCGAGGCTACGTGGTGTAAGGAGAACATTATAGGAGATTACAGTAAGAACTGTGAAATTTAGAACGTATCAGAATAGTGGCAGTGGTTGCGGAACTGTGAGAGTGTTTGTAAAGCATTAGTGAGGCGACATGCTAACTAGCACACGCGGAGAGACACACGCGGGGCAATACGCGTACTCGTGTCGCAAGAAAGCGGGTGAAGAAGACTGGACCGTGGATCTGGTGGTGGGCGTGAAGAAGACTGGACCGTGGATCTGGTGGTGGGCGTTAAGAAGACTGGTCCCTGCATCTGGTGGCAGGCGCAAAGGAGACCAAGTGGCCTTCGGAGCGGCATTGAAGCGGGCTACGTTGCAGGAACGCGAGTGGCGGCACGGCTGAATTTCCAAATTTGCATAAAACTGAGGTGGGAGACAGGAACTAGAAAGGTAGTGTTGGCACCAGAAACAGAAATACTAAAATTTGCATGTTCGCCTAAAAATTGAGGAACGGTGAAGTATTTCATAACCTCGTACGCCGATAATACATTTCATTCCGAAGCTGTATTAAAGATAATTAATTTGTGTTCCTCATTTTGTATGTAATTAACGAGGAAATCTCGTACGCGAATAGCAGTAAGACTTGTAATAATGTGTGCTGGTAAATTAATTCATGAAGTGTAAAAAAAAAGTAATTAAATTTCATTCACTAGTGTTGGCCAAGCAAGAACTCCATGCACGGATGTTATAAGGAAAATATCGCTAGCTAGGCGAAGAGTGAAACCATAAGCAAATATTTCTTGTGTAAAAATTTCTCTAAGAGGTCTAACCATCAGTGGTTTGCATGCGTTCAAACGCATAGCCAGCAAATGAGTATTTCTTTTTTTTTTGTTCTCTTATTTTGGTGACAGTGTAAAAGGGTTGATTTGTGCAATATTTTAAGAATATATTACTGTTTTACCTAATTCTGTGTCTGGGTGTGTCTATCTCATACCCTAAAGATCCTGCCCCCTTAGATATTCAAAGCTCGAAAGAGCATTCTTTCGGACGACTGCTTCGCGAGTGGTGGCGTTAGACATATATATACATATATATATATATATACATATATATATATATTCTATATATATATATATACACACTATCTGATATTTTCGCACACTTTACATTCACAGATTAGGGATATTAATTTTTACATTTTTCATCAGTTTTCAGCTTAGAACAAATCATCGACTGTAGAAATATTACTTTATTAATATACAAAAATTCTGCGATGAGTAGTGACTCATCGCAGAATTTTTGTATAACTCATGTATCGCGTCCTCCATGAGCTCTTCCTCATCGTAAGACTCCCACGCAGGGCGAGTACCTTTCTCAAAGGTTAAACGACGTACTCAGAGATGTGTGAATCACGCAGCAATTAATACTCTAGTCATGTCGCACTTTATCTTCTTTCATCAGTAGGTTGCGCAAAGTTGCCTACAGTTTACATCAACGGCCGCTCCAAAGAACGATTACCCGTGCACGGCACGGAGGCGAGCGGAAGTAGACCTGTTTTCCTTTGCCTCCGCCTGTAAATAAACCAAAGATTCCGCTTTATGATGAGAAAAGCAATTGCTGGTTGATAACTTTTGTTTATAGTTTTATTAACCAAATGATATGATTCACATAGAAATTTAGGAATATTTATTTAGATGTAAGAAATATCACATTAATCACATCTATATTGAGGTAAATCTGCTGGGAGATAATTCTAAGTTCCGCAAACCTATTTCTGCATCCTTAGCAATATCATAAAACAAATTTACTACTTCGTAATTCACTTAGTAGAAAACAATGAGTTTGGAATTCTCATTTGTCTCTCAGACTTGGAATTATGCAAATAGAAGTTATTGTTATCTAGTTCTCCCACATTTAGTTCATAAACACCGTCCCCAGTATTATGTAAAACGTAACAACATTCCCTAGGAAATTTAGTTTATAACGTCATGTGAAAGAACAATTACGCAACGCAAATCAATATAACTCAAAGAATGTTCGACTTAGTATGATAACCTCATCTAACATGCCTCAGCACTTTACACAAATTTGCTGAGGAAGAGGAAATGCTTCGTGAAAGTTTCTTCTCCCCGAAGGATCTCAACCCCAAACGCCGCACCACCTCCCGCCTCGCCTCCCAGTCTCCTTCCCTGCCATCCCCGTCGCCACCCCCACTTCCACCACGCGACTGTCTCGTGCGCGCGTCCTTGGGCGGTGCCACAGGCGCCTCCGTCGTCGTCTCCAAGGAAAAACACTTCCGGAATTTTTTACCAGAACATTCCCCATCGTTCGGCAGACGCCAGTTCTTGCGCCAACGACCGGGCGGGTGAGGTAGGAGGAGACAGCTCGACGGAATGTGGAGCATGGAAAGGAATGGAATGTGAAGAACAAGAGAAAAGGCCCTTCAGGTTAAGTTCATCGGGGCCCCAAGGCTGCGTAGGTGAAAGAAGCAGATGGGGTGGGAGTGGTGTGGGGGGCAGGGTTAATAGGAACAGTGCGAGGCGATAGAGATGGTAAAGACGGAAGCAGATGGTAAAGGTGGCAGAAGGGACACAAAGCGGCGAGAGGTGTCCATGAGGAGAGGCGGCGAAGAGCTTCCTAGTACCACGAAGGCAGCGTGGAAATGAGCAGCAATGGGGAGAGCCTCACTACGCTAGTGGGGTTGATCGAGTGGCGGTTATCCGCAGGAAGGGTAGGAGCGAGGCATCGGTCGGGACTCGCACGAGCGGGGAGATGGAGGGGAAGCGTTCCTCTCGGCTGGCACGAGGCCGTGACCTGCGTTCGGATGAAATTAGCGCAGCCCGAATTAGGAGTATAACGAACTACGTGCCGTGGCGGTCGGGGGGCAGGGCGCGAGCGGGAACGGCGGGGAAAAGGGGGTGGTGGATAGGCGGGGCACTCGCTCGCCGGAGCTCTTCGGCCGGAATTTAATCTGAGGGGGATTTGCGGCGGGGCTGATTTGCATAGCACCCGCCGCCGCCGCCTGCGCCGGGGTCTGACGCCTGTCGCGACGAGCTGGCGGCGGCGGCGGCGGTGACGATGACTCGCGATCGATCAGAGATGGCCCTCCTCTGCGCTCTCGCTGCTCACACGATCTTGACTCGAGGCACTGGCTCGCGTGAGTGAATGAGTATTTTGTGTTTTCGGATGCGACAACCACTTTCATCATTAGTCCAGTGAGAATATGGTACGATATAGTCGGGAGGTGGCGGTGTTTTCCCCGCAGGAACGCGAAATCTGGTGCCGACATGAGGGTGGGGATCCCTCCTCTCCAGGTACCTCCCTATCAGGGCACTGCCAGAAGTCGGGGCAAGTTCTAAGCTCCCGACTTGTCTCCTGATATGCGTGGTGATTTAGTGCATGCAAGTGTAAAGGGGACAGGATAGGGAAAGAAAGAGAAAGGAAAGATTGCGCGTGATCCCTGACCCATTTGTTGGGGGTACAGCTTCGACCTATGCTTGGTATTTATCGCAAATGTAAAAAACTACCGATCACAGAAGCGGATGAATACGACCTATAGAATTTGTGTAAAGTACCGACCAATATAATTCTCCAAACAGCGGCTGAATTCTGCTCATAGTATAGAAAATCCGCCATCGTTCCTAAAACCTCCCTGTTAGAGTTGCTGCGACGGCATATACTGAGACATTTCAGCCGGCATCATGCTCATCCTCTCGTGTGTCGAGAATGTTTTACCGCAGGAACGATTCTTCTTATGTTTACATGTTATTCTTGTTGTTCATGGAATTTTTTATTAAGTAACACTGAACTTTTACGAGAAGCACATCGATAGTTTATATTATTCGTGCTATCCAATCTTCATATACATTTGGCTAGTCAATGGATCAGAAAAATGCCCAGCAATTTTTTTACAATTCGTCACATAACGCGAATAATTAGCATCCCAAGTTAACATTGACCCTGCACTTCCGAAAGTAATCCTTTACGAACGAAAACCCGCCTCCACTGCGCATTCACCAGGGCACCTTCCGCGGAAGGATATTCTCATTTTCCCTCGCGCCGTCCTCTTCCGGTACCCTCCCGTCCTCGCCATCCGGCGTCGCCGCCGCCGCCTCATTTCCAGCGCGTCCGGAGCCCTCATTGCGTCGACGCGGACGGCCGTCCGCCCGAGTCTCCGTCTCGGCGCCTGCACTGTACCCGACGGCCGCCGCCCCCTTGACGTGACATCCGCTCTTCTGACGCCCTCGCCCCGCAAGGGCACGCGTACGGCTCGGATGACCACCCCGCCCCACGCCGCTTCCAAACAGCGTCACGTCCCCGCGCAAAATAACTGTGAAAGCCTCGGACGAAGATTTCGGCCCTCGGGGAGTTCGCTACTCATTCTGGAGTCAGATCTAATAGCTGGTGCACCGGAAAAGTCGAATTGTTTTTGTTTTTTTTCAAAGATATTTTCTTTTTAAAAAAGCATGGGAATGAATAGAGGAGACTCGGAGGACTGAGACAAAATAAATAAATAAAAACAACAACAACAAATAATGACTTACGTATTTTGTTTTCCTCGCGCAATATATTTATCAAAGAATAAATATTTGCCCAAGATAATAATCATTCGATACCCCTCGGAGTTAAAAAAACACTATGGCACATTCACCTCATTTCGCAGGAGAGCAGTTCTCTGAATGTTTTATGTATATATATATATATATATATATATATATATATATATATATATATATATATATATACACACAATATTGCATGCATTTGGCATTTTTGGGTCGACTGTCTGTCTTTGCTATCTTCCGGTGTCCCATGCCTAGGCCTAGTTTTACTCCCACGCTAGGGGGAGCGAACATGACGTATTTCCTTTCTCCGTGACTAGAAAACTCCACCTGCCTAAGCCTTTCTTTGCAACACAGCTACAGAAATTGACTCGATTTTAAAGGAAAGTTACACCTCTATTTTGTTTGGCCCTCCACGAGCCATCCTAGAGGCTATTGATATTAATGACACTATGATATTAATGATATTACACGATGTTATTGGTTGAGATCCGGGTACTGTTGATATTCACGGGTAGTAGTGTCTTGGAATGGATACATCCCTCAACCTGCTTGTGCAGTGGGAGGAAATCAACCGTCACGAGGATCCGCACCAAGTGCACGAGAGCGCAGCTGGGCTTTCGGTAGTCCCCGCGACCGACAACCTTTGCCCGCCCGACCTCGCGCTCCGCCATTACGCGATTGCACCGTTGCGGGTAATTGTCCGGAGGAGCGCGCGCCGTTGCTCCGTCCACCGCAAAAGTTGTCACGGCGGCTGCCAGACAGACCTTCACGTGGCGGCCTGGCAAATGAAAAGATTCTTGTTATGTCGCTTAGTTAATTTGTTTTATACAAGATATTAACGTCAACATGAACGACGAACAAAAGAAAACACATTAATTAAATTGTTTGTTGTTTTTCGGGGGGAGAGAGAGGTAGTTATTGTTTCATTAATCTTAAAAAAAAGTTTAATTTCAAACTTTACGGTTGAAAATTACGGAGAACATGTTAAAAGCCTTAAATGTTGATTTCTTCTTCAGATCTCAGTATTTTGCCAACATCTGCGCTCAAATAAAAAAGTCAGCTCAAAAAGTCAGAGTATTTGCTACTGACACGGTAAAAATGTGAAATCCTGAAGAATTACATATCTGCATTTATTGAAATATGTCTTCATGTTAAGAAAGCAAAGAACACGTTTTATAGATACTTTAGATTCAAGTATGTCTACGAATACTTAATTATGAAGATACACTTTTAATATTTGACATATCAGAAGAGATGCGTTATATCAAATTGAATGTTCAAGAAACACAGAGGTATGAAGTACTGATAGAAGAAAACAGAATCGAATTCAAGAATATCATATATAAAAGACAAAGAAATGATCCACGTTTTGGGCCAACTGGGAGTAGGAGAAACAGTATCTGCGAACTGTGAATCGCGCGGTGCAGTTGCTGTGCGAGGCAACACATGTGCCGCGGCATTCCCTTGGAGCGAGCGCATCGGCTGAGCGGCGGCGGCGGCGGCTGCAAGCGCAGCGAGCGGTCGGACAGGTCCACGCTCCCACGGCTACGACGCTGCACCGGCCGCCGCCGCCGCTAGGCAAAAAGGACGTGCGCGACGCGCGTCCACGCCGCCGCCAATGCCACCTCCGCTGACTCCGCTGCCCCCTCCTCCTCCGGCCACAACGCCACCGTCTTCACCTCGCCCCCGCCTTCTCCACCTCCACCACAGCCCCCGCCACCGCCTTTGCCTCCTCCATCGCCACCCTCTCCGCCCGCCCTGCCACCTCTTGTGCTACCGCCGCTGCTGCAAAGTCAGCCGCGGCCCCAATTCCAGACGCATCCAACATCGCTTCTGGATCGTTCTCCGTTGCTATCATGAGCTCCAATATTTACCTCTGCATTTCTCCATCTCCGACACGTTCCATCGCTTTCCGTTTTCCCCCACTTCTGCTGTCGCCTTCTCGGTTTCGACTATAAACAGCCGTCATTCATCTAACATGGACATCTCCCCTGTTTTCATCCGTTCCGATCCACATTGTCTTTTTCCTATTCGGTTTTCTCTGGCTCAGTTCCTCGTTTGCTACCATGTACGCATCCTCTACATGCTCATTTGACCTCTTCCGAATCCGCCAACATTACTACTGTACCTCCCTCCTCTGCCTTCACCATTCCTACACTTAACACCAGTTTCTCCTCCCACCAACTCTTCAGAATCCGCTGACTCCATTATCTATTTCGAAATTCGCTATCATTACCATCGTTACTTTTATCCTTAGCAGTAGTTCTTCAGATTTCCATAATCGCTTCCGCTTCCTCTGCACACCTCCACAGGGCCAATTCGTCATCAATACGAACGTCACTTTCTCCTCCGTCGCTTCCTCACATTTGCTCCATCGCGTGCGCTTGCTCCTCCAGCAGCCCCGCGCCCGCACCTGTGCCCTCAGCCGCTCGCAGGGGCGACGGGGGTGCCGACCGCGCGCTCTCGGCGGCCACTCGCTCCCGCGCCGAAGACGGCGCGGCGTGCGCCGGCCTTTGAGCACAGCCCCGGAGGTTGGCGAAATGCCTTTTCATTATGGTCACGCTTTGGGAATCGCCAAACTGGACTTCTGGAGTCGCTTCAGGACATTTTCATTTTGCATTTTTTTGCCTGTTTTAGGTTCTGATCCTTATTTTCAGTTTTTCGCCCTATTTTTGGTTTTTCTTTTCATTATTTCGACTTTTTCTGTTGGCACCGACATCGATCAAACAGGAAACATACCTACAAGCCAGGGCAACACAAAGGCGGTGTTGCGTTTTATCTTTTCTCTGCAAGCGGAGGTTTCAGGGCCACGAAGTGTAAAAAATCTAAATGAGAAAGGAAAATTATACCAGTCAAGAGTTTGGGGTTTCTTTCATTTATACCGAGAGGCTTTGCTCACTCACGAGGAATCCCATCCAATCTTGAGAATTCTCTTCGATCCCTTTCGAGAATAGGCCTCTCCGAACATAATATACGATGCGGCCTTTCTCAATGCTCGCGATTACACAAGTGCGTAGAACAAAAACTAGTATAATCGCGTTTTCACTTATAATATTCCAAGATTCGTAAGCGAGTCAACAACACAGCGTAAAGAATGGAGACAGCGTTGCAAGTGAAACAAATTTATAACGAACATTAGAGTGCTAGAATAATCTATAATAGTGAAACTGAAAAATAATATTTTTGGTCCACGTAGTGTGCAAACAAATTTGTGGTCATGTGCTACTAAGATTACAAAAAGAAGATGTAAGTGCTGATATAAATTTTATAGATAGAATAAAAATTTGAATAATTTTAATTATTATTTCTTTCAAAATAATTAATTTTAAAATGTAATTTTTCTTTTTTTGCATGACTTTTTGCACCCTATTTTAACCAGGATAAATGTTCTTTTGCATGGCTATTTTAGTACAATATATGATTTTCGCCTGCCTATTTTAGTAGGTAAAATAAATTCCTCAACCTCCGGGCACCACTTATGAGCTAGGTAGCAAGGAAACTTTCCTCGAAGACGTGCAGTAAACGTTGTCCTGATGAGATCAATTAGGGATTTGCCCTCAATCAAAGGAAAATAGTATATAGCCCATAGTTCTACCTTGAAACATCTGTACAGTCTGAGATGGAGAAGCACATAACGACAAATTAACAAAAAATATTCCTTTTTCCTTTATTATGGATTTCGCAGATCCACAAAAGGTCACGTAGCAGGTGTACACTTTTGTGAAATTAAATTTTATTCTTCCACTGTATTTTGGAAGCAACAAGAATTTCAGGATGCATTTGTTTTCTTTAGAAGCCTAAACCTTGTCTCGTTGTCACCTCTTTTCTCTGAAAGAAGCTTTCTGTAGGGTCCCTTAAATCTCGGAGGGAGCATTCAATCAGAAATTTGCGAGTGGAGGAAAAGAAGTACGCATCATACTGATGTTGATTACAGAAAACAAAGAGTATTCGTCTAAAACAGTTCCCCCGATGGAAATAATGGAAGGTATAATAGATAATATAAACACGAAGGTGGTAACATCAAATACTATCTCGTTTTTCAGAATTAAAATATTAATGACAAGAGTAAATGTGTCGTATACATTGTAAAACCAAAAGCGAGAGACATTATACATTTAAAAGTGAAGTCATATTCCGGAAAACTGCTATAAAATGGAAGATTAAAAGTTACGGTCGACGGAAAGTTAGAACAGCAATCTTCCCCGCCATTAAAATTGACAAGGATTTAAAAACAGAAGTATATACGATGGAAATGTGCAGAAAATCATCCGTCTGCTCTTCGAATACATTTGTAGTACAGGCGCTTCAGTAGTACCCTGAGGACGGGAAGACGGGGCCTGATATGGCGGGCAGCCACAGAGATTAGGGCGGGGAGCTCGAAAAGGGAATGTGGATACGTGAAAATTTAGGCGGGAAGATCTAGGCAAGGAAGTGTAAGTGAGGTCTAAGCGAGAAGATAAAGACGGGCAGTGTAGGCAGGCAGGTCCATACAGGAAGCTATTGGCGGAAAGGTGTGGGTGGGGAGTTCTAGACGGAGATTTCGGTCGGGTGGTCTAGGCAGGGAGGCCTAGGCGGGGAGGTCGAGTAGGTGGGTTGAGGTGGGGAGATCGAAGCGTGGTGCGGGGGGTCGGGAGGGGAGGCCGAGGCGCGGCAGGGCAGAGTAGGGTGTACCGGAGCAGAGCGCGGTTCGGCGCGGCGAGGCGGGGAGGTCGTTATTAAAATTTCCCTTTCTTCCGCGAGCGATGCGCGGTCGCTCCGCGTGGGAGGAGGGATGACGAGGCGGAGATATCGACCGACCGACCTCCCGTCCGTCCGCCCGCCCGCCCGTCGCCCGTTCGCCGCTACCGCTGCCGCAGGGACTCCGCGATTTATTTATGGCGAGTTTTTTATCCGATGAGGTCGGAGCGTGCTCGCCGCTACCGAGGAAGTTGTGGGCCGCGCCACATCTCTGCGTGGATGCGGAGATGCCAACTTTCCAGGTGCTCTTCAGGATTTATGTGCCGGCACAGTGTCTACAAAGCAGGTGTGGCTGAACTAACAAATTTTAAATGCCCTATAGAAATGTGGGAAACGGGAAAGTCAAATAAGTCTCTACCAAAAAGCCGTTGCATTCGTCGTAACACGACTTTGATTATTTATACGGGAAGTTTATTTACGAAATAGAATACGAAATAACGCTTCTCTCTTCATAAACGGTACTTCATAAAATGATTCTAGAGACCAAAGTCTTAAGGTTAATAAAGTTAAATATTTGGAATGTTTAATGGGCACACAAAAAATGCAAAATGCTCAGAATTCAATAAAATCAATGAGAATGGACAGCTACTGTTCGATAAGCAGACCACTCGTTGTCTATGTGTTTCCTAAATTAGATACCACCGCCGCATTAATACATTAATAGCACTGTCAATTTACAGATGCAAATAATGCATTACATCGCAATTAGGTAATAATGCATCCTCAATACCAACTGTGCAAACTCCATCGAATTCGTTTCAATTCATACGCAAATTTATTCTCGGCTCGACCGGGGCCAAAAGCCACAGGATGCACGTAGGGCACACAACATATCCTGCGTCGTGTACACAGCAGCACTCAGCACCGCGGAAGCGCGCAGAGTAAACCGGAGAGGCAGGTCCTATGTGGGTTAGAATTATTGCAAGGGAGGGAAATTAATAATATTGTTTATTTTTACTTTCAGATGCATAAATTGGAGAACTGTAATTTTAGCATAAAAAGTGAACACGTGAGATATTTATTGCGTAATAAGAAGAAATTAAAAAACTTGATATAAGATACACCAAACCGCTTTCACAGCCCATCTGCATTATATAGAAAATTTATGTTTAATGTCGCTAAGAAAATATGATAATATTAATTTTGAAATAAATGTGTTGATATTGTCAATGTAATGAGCTTTGCCAACGTTGCTATTATTTGTACGTCATTGCACAGCTGTACATTTTGTAGATTTTGACTTAGGATGTTCTGGCCAAAATGCAAAATAATTGTCACGTATTTCATCATTAAAATATGTATAAATTGCTTAACTATAAATATGATGAGAAAATTGATTATTATGTTAAAAAAACAATAATTTTAATATTGGGAAGAAACTATCCACTGAAACAGAAGGAACCACTGACGAAAGGATGAATAAAAACAATACAAATATTTGTGAAGGTAGGGGGAACAGGAATAACTCTGTGAAAATCATCCAGTACTATGTTGTTGATGAAATTCCAAATTCTATGTATGTTTTCGAGGAGTGAAAGGCGAAACGATCAGAAAAAGACAAGGACACAGGTTTACCGAATGTCTGGCATTACTGAATGTCTTTTACGAAATGTTACTATAAATTAGTTCAAAGAACGTAACGTAATGAGAAAAAATACCTATCATTTTGATTTGATTGATTGATTGATTTTTTCGTGTTTTCGGGCACGTCAACTCATTTGGTCATTAGTCTCGTAAGTGGAGTGCATGTTTTTTCTCGGGAGATGGCGGTGATCTTCCCCTTTTGGATGACGAGATCCGGCGCCGATCTACCGTCGGCTAGTGGGGTTTCCCCCTAACCAGGATTCTCCCACCAGGACAAACTCTAAGCTCCCGACTGGTTTCCCGGAATATGTGGAAGTGTAGTGCATGTAAGTGTGTGTGTGTAAGGGGAGAGGACAGGGCAAGGAAAAGGAAGGAAAGATCGCGCGTGGTTCGTGACCCGTTTGTTAGGGTACTCCTCCGGCATTCGCCTGGTGTTGATCGGAAACACCACGGAAAACTACCAAATAGAGCAGCCGGCCTCTAGAATTCTCCTCCAGACAGCGACTGAATTCAACCTACCTGAAAAGCTAGTGTCGAAAATCCTGCCACCGTCAGGACTCGAATCTAGGACCTCCCGGCCAGAGGCGCTGCAGTGACATCTGTTGCACTGAGCCACCGCTCCCGGTCATCATTTCGAATACATTGCACATTGCCACAAACACAATTTTAATGTTTCACCTCGGAACCCCGGTAGGTTATCACTATTTTGAACCTGAGCATTCTCACACCATTCTCAAGATTCCCAGTGCCTTTGCAAAAACGAGAACCGGGACCGCGAGCATAAACAGACACCACGACGGCGGGCGCGGCTTGGAAGCGCAGAATACTTAACACTTCTTCAGGGAAGCTGGGGATCCAGCTCGCCCGCTCTTTTTCCGTCTAAAGCAACTCCGGAGGAAACTGGAGGAATAACTTGCGCGGCGAGAGTTTTTAAGAGGTCGCGCGCGGAGCGAAGGAGGTGCCGGAGGCGCCAGAGGTTCAGCCGACGAAGCAGCGGCAGCGGCGGTGGGAGCAAGAACGAGCAGCTGTTTGCCGAACCGTTTGCAGGGGGGGGGGGGGTCCATCCGATCATTATGGAAGGGGCCAGCGCAGATTTTTGTTAAATAATAAACGTATTTGTTATTATATTCTATATTGTTTTTGTAGCGTATATATATATATGTATACTATACAATATTATTGTTTAAATAATTACATAATAAATTCCATAAATTCCTCCCCAGTTTTGCGCAATAAAGGAAGTAATAATCGAAAACTCTAGGCATTTTTTCGGGGGGGGGATGGCCCTTATGGTTCCCCCTCTGGCCATTAGTTGCTTCTTGTACGTTTTTTCTAGTAAGATAAAGTAAGAATGGGACTGAAACTTGAGATTAATAAGAGGAGTTCAAACGGTTAGATTAATTTAATAATGAGTCGTATACTGAATTCGGAGAAATATTTTGCCTTTAAAATTTTTCACATATTCATTGTGGCAAGGAGGTAATCACAATTTTATTTGTTGTTTGTCCTAAGAGTGTTTTTTTATGAAATATTTTGCCGAAATTGAAGGCGTACTCTCTGCTATGCTGCTTAAAACGAAAGAACGATGCTCTATACGGAACAAAAAGTGTGACGTACTTCTGTAATGGTAAAAAGGGTTTGATTGTTTTAACCAAAGGTAAATGTTAATATTTGAATTAACTCCTTACATATCAAGAGAGTCATCAAAAACTTTCAAATATCATGTTTTAAATGATTTTATATTTTACGTCCGCCACGTTTTAAAACTCGTCACTGTCCTCTCATTGATTCCTCTAAAGAATTTATTTTAGCCACACATTCGGCGTTCCTTTTCACTCCCTCTTTTGCACCCCGACACTTCTCTTTCTGTGCCCTTTCTCCACTCGATTTCTTTCTTTCCATTAAACCTTCATGACGTACAATTTCTCATTTCAGCCATTTCTCAGTCCTTTCGTACTGTTTCTTGCCTACTTACAGTACCCCGTTCAGTTTCCTTCTCTTTGATCCTAACCCATCTTTTCCCCTCACCTTTCGGTTTTCCCTTTTCTTCTTGTGCCTGGCCGCATCCGTCGCCGGAACCAGAAAACGACCCCATGGACCGGCGGCCCGTGGTGCTTTTTGCTCCTCCTCCTGCCGGCGCCACCTCCGCAAGATTTCCGCCACCAAAAATTCAGAAGAGCGTCCGGGACCTACCACAGATGGGGCCGGCTTATTGCGGCATTCCCGTGAATCACGTGTCATAACTGGGCCGGAGACCTCGAAATATTCTTAGGAATATCCTACTCTATTTTATACAAGTTTCGAAAAGTTTGAATGGATTTGGAATCTATGGGAAATAGGTCCAATATTTTTTGCGAGTTGTTTAAAAGAAGGCAAATTAGTAATGTTAATCGATTAAAAATACTCAATAAAGGAAATTGCATATTTTTTCACCCTTGTTTATTTTTCGAGCTTTCATTTTCCATTTTATGTATCGAAGATGTATTTAAATACTGGAAACTGAATGTTACAAAGCAATTTATTTCTCACATTCGAAAAATAAAGTCGAATTACTGCGATGAATAAGTAACGCACAAATGGTACAGAGAAGAATATTTGAAAGAACAAATTTCTAATTTTTCGGACGACCATTCTCTGGAAAACAAATCAAAAATACATCTTTACACCTGAAATTTAATGTACGGAATACAATTAGGCCACAATCTTCACGAGTAGAAGAATTACTCGAATCGACTAACGTGTAGCTCACAAAATATGCTCTTGCGACGTGGGTTGGTGAAGTGCACCCTCTCACACTTTTGCGAGGTTGCAAGAAAGAAGAGCTCGAGAGCCGAGATCTGGAATGTCAAGAAAGCTCAATCGCCGACGCTGTCCCGTCCATTCCACCAGCGACGCTCTGCAGAATACAACCGTTGCCGTTGCCGTCGCCGCCGCCGCCACCACCCACAGTAATATTCCGGTGCTCCGTCGATGGCATCTTGCCAGCTGCGCTGTCAGGCGTTCTTGCGGGTAAACGGTCATGCTTTATGACACTCACTTCGACATTCATCAACAAGGGTTTCGCGAAACGCCACTGACGTCTAAAGACGCTTATATTACCGGAAGTTTTGGCATCCGTTGGCTACTCGAAGGTGTTGACGAGGAAAGAAACGCCGGTTACTTTTCTCGTCTATGCCCGGAGTAACTGTGAAGACAAAAATGTGTATTGGAATTGTTTCACATTCCTGTAGTTACACAAATCATACCCTCTTCCAGGGGACACCACTTTGAAGTAACACTGACCATGTGGGCGAGGAGGTTCGCGTGCTCCAATGAAGTCGAGGGCATTGCAGGGGTAGCACTGTTACTCAGTTGGCGAACTGACTAGCTGTGCTGCCGGTACGGCCACTCATGCTGTATAGGTCTCGATGGAAGGAGCCAGACTGTCTCACCCATCTGTCCCTTTCCACAAACATATTCCAAATCCTCTCAAATTCTTATCCGATATCCTCCCCATTCTCCCACCAGTGGTACTTACTGGTTGGTTGTTCCCTTACTAGTACGTCATGGCTCTACTTACTTTGTGACACACTTCTTTCATCTTTCTAGTAGGTCTGTCTTGACCCCTTGTGTTTTCCGACCCCAACGCTATTACGTTTCAAGGTCTAGGGAGTCTTTCGTTTTCTCTTCTTCTCTTTCCTCTTGCATTTTTTTCTCTATCTTCTTCCTCCTCACCTCTCAAATGTTTTTTTTCCTTTTCTTTCTTCTTCACTCATCCCTAAGCCAGGATGTAAACCGACCCGTGCTGAGGGCTAGAAGTGGCACAGGGGCTATCTGCGTCTTGAACGGAGCCTATGGGATATCTGCCGACCTCCCATAGCCCTTCCTATTCATGCGGGGATCTGAATAGGTTAACTATTAATCTCTAGCTACTCGTGGGATAGAGATGGATAATGAAAGCAAAACAAAAACAGAAAAAATACACAAAAAAATGTACAAAAAATTCAACTCAGAACACAACGTGTGAATTCTTGAAATGAGTAGAAACTCGCTTAAATACAGTTGCACAAACAACAGGTGCAGGAAATATTCGCGGAAATGCGATAGAACTAGAAAAAAATTCAAGATGAGAAACGCTTACAAATTCTTCACGAAGAACTAAAAAAAGCGGAAGAGGTGATAAACTATTTCCGCAATCAAATAGAAAGTCTTCAAGCCGAGACAAAGTATTCCTACAACTCAACCAGCTGGGAGGAAGAGGAGGAAATTGTAAACAGAGAAACAGCTTTGTTATTACCCAAGAACTACAACAAAAGAGAGTCTAAGCAAAGAAAGGCCACATCGTCGCCAGAGCAGACTCCAAGTAAACTCGGTGTGAAACAAAAATCAAAAACCTTAAAAGAGCTACCTCCAGTAGTAATCAGCAATCTCATTAACTACCAGGCGATTAAAAACAAGCTTGAAAGTAAAAATTTACATTATAATGCTACATTTATGAATAATAACCAAATGAAAGTAAATGTCAGTGATGGAACAGAATACCGCAAACTGACAAAAATAATTAATGAAGCTAAGCAACAATGGCATACTTATAAATATAAAGAAGAGAGATATATAAGAAACATGGTCCGAAACCTGCAACCAACTTGTGACACGGCGGAAATAAAAACGGAACTAGAAGAAAAGGGGTTCAAAATTATATCGATAGAAAATAAATTAAAAAGAATAAAAGAGAATAAACAATATAAATACATTAAACTCCCATTACTTATGTTAACCTTTGACAAGGCAGAAGACGTAAAGAAAATCCATGAAATACAATATGTGGCTAATATGAAAATCAGAACAGAAATGTACAAGACTGGGAAATTAATCCCTCGCTGTAAAAGATGTCAAAGCTACAACCATACACAACAATTTTGTCAGAGTAATCCATTATGCGTTAAGTGCGCGGGAAATCACCTGACATCTGCTTGCACAAAATCAAAAAACACACCAGCGAAATGTGCTAACTGCGCTGGAAGCCACCCAGCAAATTACAGAGGCTGTGTAATTGCCAAAGAACTGCAGAAAAGAAGAAATCAACAAAAATAGAAACAAGAGATGCGAGAAACAAAACAGGAACAAGAGATGCCCAGAACAAACTATTTTACATCCCAATGGACAAATGAAGAACACCCTTATAATATTGCTGGTCAAGGGAATGGAATGAAACAAAACAACCCACTACAATCTAAACCAAGTAACGACACATCAGTACAACAGATGTTACAACAGATGATTGTATTTATAATTATTTTGGTGAGAGCTTAGATCGTTTAGAAGCCAAAGCAACAGGGTTAGATGTAAATAACGGATACAAATCTGAGAATAGCGACATTGAATGCTAATGGCACACAGAATAAAAAATATGAACTAGACATTTTTCTAAATACACAACATACAGATGTATGCTTGACATCAGAAACTCACTTTACAAAAGAATCTCACATAAAATTAAAAGAATTCAATATTTATCATACTAACCATCCAGATAATGATGCGAAGGGAGGGTCCGCTATTATAAACAAAGATTGTATAAATCATTATGAAGATAAACCAATACTGTGTAAAGAAATGCAGCTTACCACAGAAATGATAAAATCTACCAAACAAGGTCTTAAAATTGGTGCAATATACTGCCCAACTACAAGACACACACTGAAACTTGAATATTACAAAGAAATTTTGCAATACATGTGTGAAAGGTTTATAATGGGTGGTGACATTAATGCTAAACACACTGATTGGGGAGCAAGGCTGATCACTACCAAAGGAAGTGAGATAAAAAAGTCATCAGAGAAACGGGATGTAATACGCATTCAACCAACCTACTGGCGCAGTGATAGAGGCAAAATACCAGACTTACTTCATCTCGAGGAAAATTTCACCAACTTTGATAGATAATACACGAAAGTTTTGATTTAAATTCTGACCATTCGGATGTTATCTTAAGGATGAATAAAAGAACAATTCAAAAAGAAGCGAGACCAACTCTTCTAAATAAAACTACAGACTGGGAAAATTTCAAAATTGATTTACAACACGAAAACAATTTGAATGTCAATTTAAAAACAACTGAACAAATATACATATAAGTAGAAAAATTGACTAGACTTTTGCAAACAACTGCATTTAACAACACCAGAGAAATAAAACTTACCACAAAAGGATATGGGGAAAGTTCGTGTCGACAACAAGAAGAGAGGGATGAAGAAAAAATCAACCGACGAGAATGTCTTAAAAAGCTGTAAGGCGGCAAACAGGTAGAAGGTGTAAAAAGGTGTAAAGCAACAGGCAGAAGGAGTTGTAAATATTTGTAAGATAGCAGACGACAAAATCGAGGTTAGGTTAGGACGACAAAATCGAGCTTAAACAGAGAAACCAAGGGATATCTGGCAGCCGATGAAAAAACTTGCGTTATAAAAAAAGATCAAACAATTTAACAAAAAACACAAGGTTAACCGACGCCCAACAAACAAAATGGAAAATTTATTTGTCAAACATATATTTGCCAAACTAACAATGTAAATAATACTGTAAATAGTTATTAGTCAGTAAGTTTAAGAAATATTTACAAATAGTTGCTACGTGACTAACCAATAAGAGTTTGCAGATTTCACACCCAACTTATCAAGAGTAAATAGGCAAGTAAAAAGCTTATAGAATATAACTCCCTACAAGTATTTGATATGAAGAATAACAACACATCTGGCGAGGAAAACGAAGATCGTTCCTTGATATTAAGATTTGATAGTCTGTGTAACCAAAACCCCAAAACATATTTTTGAAAATGGAGGGGTTATGTGACCATCCCTTTTTCCACCAATCAGGCAAAACATATCACATCCTTCACCTGTGTCCAGAGGGGTGTTTAAACGAGTTTAAACGCACGCACAAAAACAAAAGAGGTAGACCAAAAATGGAACGGGAGAGTTCGCTAATGTAGCAAGAAGGAAGAAAGTCGGCATAATACATTGCAAGTCTTTTAGAAGCGAGCCGTCGATCGGACAAGACGGATGGCGAGATCGCACTACGAGAGTGTACCATTACGAGGATTCGTTTCCAAATAGTTCCAGAAAAACTCTTCGGAGAAGACAATAGATGGGATAAACTGTTTATTTTAAATGCAATACGACTAATTGTGAATAATATAAATAATTGAGGGCAGAGAAGTGAGGAGCTCGTACGAGTTTTACAGACGATAGCTAATACTTAAATGCCTCATCTTTTCCACTTTTTTTTTTTTTTATCTTGGACGAATCTCTACGCAAGCGAAAGGGCGACGGCCCGGCTACACATTTTATAACGGACACGAGCTGGCCCTTCAAGGTCAAAAGAGACCGCGGAGCTACTGGGAGACGACGCGAGGCCGTTTCAACCAGACGACTCCGAAGGCAAAATGTGTATATTGTCAAGTGAAAACGTTCCAGATGAAATAATTTTATTTTGAACATTTGATCAGTTTCTGTAGGTCGGAAAAAGGAAAAACGTAGGAAAATTCGATATCACGTGCAGAGTTTTTTAAAACTTGTTTTGAATCAAGAATCAATCATTCATAAATCTTAATTTTTGAAAATTAGACCAAAGCATTCAATATATGTAAAGTAAAAGAATAAGTTCATAAGTATATGGAAATCAATGTAAATGTATTCAGAGGCGAGTAACTAATAAACAAAGATTTGTTTGAAACTTCTTTTTTTGTCAAATGTTATGAAGAATATAGGATTTTTCTGGTAGATTGCTAGTTAGCCACAAACCTGTATGTAGCAAAAGTGTATTAGTTATAAGACTCTTTTTTTCCTCAGGGTAAAACTGTTTTTTCCTCTTCTATTCTTTTATGTGCATGCGTTTATTCGTTTAAGTATTTAATTTATCTGCGGGATTGGAGATTATAGTATTCTGTTCAAATTGATTCAAACTTGAGTGATTTCTTGAACACCCGTGTGGATAGTATCCATGATTCTGATCCCTGTTTATATATAATTCAACTGTCGTCCGCCTGAGCTGGCATTTCACCAGGTGAATAACTTCCCCTCTCCCTGAAACGAAAGATACCTAAATGAGCGGGAGATACTCGAGAACGAAGACTGAGGTCGCAGGTCTTGTTGATTGAAAAATAACTCGACTCAAAAACTGGATAAAACTGTGTCAGATAATGATGAGTGAACACAATAACGTATTCAAAATATGCAAGTGACAAATCGAAGGAATAGGTAATGGAGGAAAAACGGATGCTTAGTAAATAAGATACATTGAGAAATGAAAAGAAAACGAACTCATTTGTTCAAACTCTGAGTGTTCAAAATTCGTAATGCAAGTGAAACACACATAATAATAAAAAAGAAACTAGTGGTGCTTCAGAATGGCACAAAGTTTCTCGTTTTAGTTACGTTTTCTAATTTCTTTGGTCTGGGCTAGGTTTTCGGTCTTGCCCCATCCTCTTGCCAAACGCAATCTATCATCGCCCAAAGTACATTTTTTCACATTATCTTAATTTTTTAGTTCCCTAATGGTAAAACCGAAATATTACTATTATAATATTATAAAAGAGTCACAAATTGTCACAAATTGACCGGAGAGTTTGGACAGTTTGGAAAAAAATCCTACCAATAGTTTAGGCGGTAGTGTTGTTCACAGATGACAGACAGACGGAGGGACGGACGGATGTTTTGAAAAAAAAAAAACTTTTCTGGTATAAGGGGTGAAAAACATGAATTTCTAAACGTGAATTTCCTTTGAAATCTCGAAATAGATTTTCCGCAGCATTACATAACATTATCTATACTACGTATATAGTACGAATACGAGAAAGTAAAAACGACACCGAATTGTTTTCAGAAGAGTGATCGACTCTAGTAGTAGGCTTCAACCAAAGCGAGGAATGCAGGAGGGAAATGAAGGATCTGCCTGACTCTGGAAACCACAAGGAATGCAACGACAGCGCAACGAAACAGATAAGACGAAGAATGATGTTAGAGATGCGTAGAGGGAGGTGTAGGAAGGAAAAAAGTCTAGGATGACGCCGGAAAAAACGTGCACGGCACAACAGAGAAAATGAAAGCGAAAGGGCGAAGGATTGTGTTGACCTCAGGGCTGGGGGCAAGGGAGCGGTGGTTGGCAGGCCCACAGCCTCCGACGCAGCAAGTCGAGGGAAAAAATAATGGACAAGTCAAGGGCCGCGGGTAAGCCGGCATTTATTAAGTCGCCCGAGGGCCCTCGCCTCATCTGGCGCGGCGCGGGGCAGGGAGCGATCGGTAAGGGCGAGGGCGCCGGGATTAAGCTGTCGTCAGGATTGTCGAAATGAAATGCGGAACGAGACGAGATGAATTTTGCAGTGAGTGACAGCCGTATTCTTAGAAAAACTGGTCGGTTGCTGTATTACTCTTCATGATAGGAGGGTGAGTATGAAAAATTATTATATACTGTCGATTTGATGGCATACTCTGTTGCGCGGACGAAAAGAACGGAAATAAAGAGTTGCTGGTTCAATTTTCCCAGAAATTGTGGATATTTTCGGATTGTAATTGCAATGAAAAATGACTACATTAAATAAACACACACTCTGACACAATAAATTCTTAGTAAAATTAAATTCAGAACAAGAGAAATAGAGTCTATTCTGTTAAAAGTCTTAATATAATAATAATAATAATAATAATAATAATAATAATAATAATAATAATAATAATAATAATCTCTTCAGGGTTTAGGAGAGACTCCTGTTCCGTCTTCAGCATGCCATCTCAATCTTGGACGGCCGACATCCTTTTTAACATGAGGTCTGTAGTGGTACATTTGTTTAGGGATGCGGTTACAACTCATTCTTTGTAGATGTTGTGACCATCGGGTCCTATAATCTTGTTCTTTATTTACTAATGAAAGTACTTCTAATTCTCCTCTGATTACTTCACTTTTTATTTTGTCGAGTAAAGTGCAGCCTTTTACTTGTCTCAAGAACCTCATCTCAGACGTCTGAATTCTGGTGAAATCTTTCTTTTTCATGGTCCATGTCACGCATCCATAAAGAAGTATGAGGACAGCCATTGTTTTATAAAATTTAAGTTGTGTTTCCTTCCTTATTTTCTTTATCAGGTATTTTGTTATTTTACCACAGATGTTTTGGAATTTTTTGGATTTTTATTGACATACCTTTATTGAATTCAAAAGTAATATCGCATCCTAGATATCTAAAATGGCTAGCTTCTTCTATGATATTATTATTTATTATTATTTTACTTCGTACAAAATGTTTGCTTCTAAACGCTACTACTTTGGTTTTCTGAGTTGAGATTCTTAAGTTATACACATTCACATATGTTATTCAATTTATCGAGAGCCTTCTGTAACTGATCCTCACTTTCTTGGATAATTATCTGATCGTCTGCAAATAAAAGTGTGTTTAGAGTAGTTTCGGAGTTTATTTCGATGCCATCAGTAATACAGTTTCCATTCTTTCAGAATGTCGGCTATTTAAATATTAAATAAACTTGGTGATAGGCTACAACTTTGTCCAACACTTCGATTAATTTTAAATTCATCAGATAATTTTCCATTTAAATCCAACACATTGATAGTTCTGTGAAGTAAAGATATAATTACTTCAATTAAATGGAGTGGAATGCCTCTTTTATTTATTATCTTCCACATAGTGTATCGATGCACCATGTAGAATGCTTTCTCATAATCTATGAAAGCGATATGTGTTTCCTGATTAAATTCTACCCTCTTATGTATAAGCAAGTTAATGGAGAATACATCATCTATACACGATCTTTCTTGTCTAAATCCACTTTGTTCTTCTCACAATATATTGTCTAGAAGAGTTTTTTTATATATATAAGAACTTCATTTGGCTCGTCAATAAACTCTTTTTGTTTTTTTGAGTTCCCATACCACTGAGCCATATGTTACAATACTTTCTATTATGGTACTGTATATATTTTTCTTTGATAACTGGGAGTTCCACAGTATTTAACTGAATGTGCCTTATTTTATGTGGCGAGACTCAGGCCATGAGGCCTGTCCTTCTGTCTGACCACGCAAATTTCGTTACGCTCCTTTCACCAACCATGAAAGAAAGAAGGTATTACTTGGGCGACAAAACAGGCGATTTGAATTTAGCTCAGAGGCATCATTTATGCTATATGCAGTAAATCAACTAACATGGGACAGTCGGGTTTACTTCCCTGCCGAAGGAAGGCGTACGAAGAATTTTTTCGCCTTTAAAAATCAACGGCTTCAATCGGGGGGGACCCGCAAACTTGGGTATAACAGTCCGATACGCTAACCGTTATACCATCGCCGCCACCCAGTATTGGATTTAGCAAATTTATGACTCGTTTCCCTTCGTTTATCTTATTATTAATATCCTTATTACTTGTGCCCTCTCTTGAAACTGTGAAACCCATATTTAAAGTCATCGCATAATTGTACTTCATCATTTGCAATACACATATCATTTCCGTACTCTCCTGTTACCATATACTTTGTTTTGAACACATTTATTTGCAATCCCCATAGATCAAATTCCTGTTTTAATTTTCTAAACATATAGTTAATATCCTGTTCATCCTCAGCCATTATGACTAGATCATCCGCGAAAAGTAGATCATCCAGTGTTGAGTCTCCAATTTGCATTCCCATTACACTGCATTTCCTCCTCCATTCTCTTAGAGCTTCGGCAATGTACATGTTAAAAAGAGTTGGGAACATACAGCACCCTTCTCTCAATCCTTTAGAAATTATTATAGCATCTGATAATCTGGTGTGTTCTCTGTCCTGGTGTGTTCTCTGGTGGAACATTTATTGGCTTTTGTGAACGGTACATCTCCTGGATCTAGGTTGACACAACTTTGTTTTTTGGACTGGATTTTGGATTGGGGCTTTATTTGACAATAAACAAATTGTAAAGAACTGTTGTTTCCATCCCGGATTCCTTGTACATAACAGATATCTACACATGAACGACCAGCTGTAAAACCGATTTGTTCTTCCAGATTTTCTAGTATCTCTGACTCAATTCTTCCTTTAATTATTCGCCCATACAGTCTACTAATTGAACTCGTGACAGTAATGCCTCTATAATTTTCACAATTTTCTTTATTGCCTTTTTTATAAATCGGTATAATTTCTGCTATTTTCCATTCTTGGGGAATTTCTTCTTGATCTACGAGACATTTATTAAATAGTTTTACAATATTTTCTTTCATTTGGTCTGGAGAGGGTTTTAACAGGTATCCCTTTAGGGCCTGGGGATCTATTATTTTTCATTCCTCTCAGAGCGTTATTTAATTCTTTTAGAGTTATTTGTGGGATGTCTTGATGTATTCGTACATAATCTGCATTATAACTGATGTATTTGCATTCTGATCTATCCTCTCTTAGACGTTCTTGAAAGTATACCTCCCACTGTTTAATATTAATTGGTGACATTCTGGATTTATATGACACTTCAGTTTATAGTTCTTTTATTGTTTTCCATGCTTCTCTAGATCTATCGCTTCCTATTGTAACCGCTTGTCGCCGGTCACATTTATAACCAACGGAAAATGGAAGCAATAATACCCGACATTAGGCCCTACACGTAGTTTCTACAGTGGCGGAGAGATGGCGTAAGTCAGAGAAGGATTTCTGAACGCACTCAGACCGTAGCCAATCAGGAAATTTTCGTGGAAATACGGACGTGGCGTGAACTTGCGTCAAAAGAGCTCGTTCTCTTTCTGGTTCGAGACGTCGAGGAGAATAGTTGCCTACGAGTATGCCACATAGTCGACGAGGGACACGCGAAGATATAAACAAGAATGCAATGAATGAAAGAACGACGGCGGTAATAGATCGAAATGAATCTGTAAAACCACGTTGCTGCATTCTTGTTGCTAGAAAAGAGGACTATTGTAACATAGGACATGTTTCTTCTTTGTTACAGCTTTCATATTTTTCATATATTTAATACTTTATATATATATTCTTTATTCTTATTTTTGGGAATTTCACTTTGGAAATCCTATGATGGAATTTTGAGAGTTATGAGAAAGACGGATTATCCAACAACTAGTTTGACTTTTGCCATTACGAAGTCATAACTTGGAGTTTCGGACTCGCATTCTGATGCGACCATCGCCTCTGCGAAAGCTGTGGTGAATTTTCGCCGAACGACTGGGAGACGGTGTTCGGAGTACTTCAGTTTCGGTGCGACAGGCAACGTAGGGACCTTGCAGAAGAACGACGACCTTGAGGTGCGAGGGTCGCGCGACGGGCCAGCTACACAGCGCGGGACCAACTTGAGGAATTCGCCGGTTGTGAGTCACAGAAAGAACACTCATTAGATTTCAGTCTGGAAAAAAAACTTGTGAGATAGGATTATCAGTATACTAGCCAAAACGTTGTAATGTGAGCTTCCCTCAAAAACAGACGTTGATCGGGCAAGTTTCTTAGAACATTGGTCTTGCTAGCCAGTGGTTTTATTTCTTTTCGACAGTCGTAACAAGAATCAGATTAAAGTAATTCTTTATGTTTATGATAGAAATTGTTTTGTACAGAATTATTTATTTAGTCATATTTTAATGATTCAAATCATTTAAGAGACGTTATGAAACAAAATTTTGTGTTGAAAGGCTATGTAGAAGCCGAAGGTCAAATGTGACTATTGAGTGTAACGTAATTAGTGATTTAAAAGGTAGTAGTGAATTTCGAGCATTGTGTGTATGTATTTTTCTTTTACAGGATGAATATTTGTACTATGATTTGTGTGTCTCATGTGTGATATTCTTTGTGAAGTGTAAATATGTATCCATTGCTTGTTTTCTTGTAAACAGGGATCTGAGTTATTATTACTTTAGTGAAAAACTGCAGTTTAGGTAGGGAATTAGCTACCATGATTTTACGAAAAATGAGAACATAGGAGGATCTGTGAATTTCATTTGTACAGTGATTTTCATTCAATAGAATATATGTTATTTGTCATTTAAAACTGAAAAATTGTGTTGGCTTGTTAATTGATCAGTAGTTTAACAAAGACGAACCCACTACCAATAGGGAAGTTTATCCGTAAATTGAGATATTCCCAGGGATGCGTGACGGTGTAATCACACGTCGCGAAGTAGGCAAATGACAGATCTACTTTTGTAATCGGTACGGTGAGGTGAGGAAGTACGGTTACACTATTAACATATTTACTTCAGAACATTTTGTTTCCCAAACCTGTACCTTAGCTTTTGTTACCTCTCTTTTAAACTTTCTATTGACATTTCTATATGCTGTTCGATCTTGGAGGTCTCCTGAGCTTTGCCATTTTGTATATTTCACTTTCTTCAATCATTTGCTTCAAAAGTTAATTCCACCAGTATTTTTGTTTTTCCTTTATTTTGGGCTTTTCACCTAGTACTTCAATCGCTGCTTCATGGATTACCGTTTTTATTTGTTCATATAATTCAGTTGCTGGTTGATATACATTTATTTGCAATTTTTTTGCCAATCTAAATTTATATATGAAACTAGTCGAGTAATTGTGTAAGCTATCCCACTGATAGATTTTTGGGCTACATGGAGTATGAGTCTCTGGAATTATGCCCTTTTTGAAATTTAGTTTGTGAAAAAAATAAGAGTTCGAACTAAATAGTGGTCGCTACCACATTCTACTCCTCTTAATACTCTTACGTCTTGGCATTTTAGATAAGTTCTCTGTCTTAATATAACATAATCAATTATTGACTTAATATTCCTGGTATGTTGTGTCCATGTATAATTATGGATATCTTTATGTCTATAGAACCCATTCATGATTTTAAGATCCATCTGGCAGCACAAATTTATTAATCTCTCTCCATTTTTATTACATACTTTTTCTCCGTATTTACCCACTATATTACTATTCTGTTTACTTCCCGTACAGGCATTTAAATCACCCATTATTAGAATTTCCTTAATTGAAGGAATGTCTTCTAATATTGCCACAAGTTCATCTTCAAATGAATCTTTTAAAGATTCTGTTGCATCTTCAGTTGGAGCATATACTGACACAATTACCATAGTATGACCAAATATTTCTAACTCCACTGTTACCATCTCTCATTAATCTCATTCCAAGTTGTTATATTCTTTATCTTTGGGGGATTGCTACTGATACTCCACATTTAGCCCTATTGTCTTTGTTTACACCACTATAAATATGGATATAATTACTGTAGTCTTCAATTCCTCTTCCTTTCTTCTTAGTTTCCGTTTACGTTCTATATTTAATTTTTTCAACTGACTGAATATTTCTTCATATTGTTTCCTAATACCCTGTACGTTCCAAGTTACCATTTGCATTATCCGATTTCGTTGCTTAAGTCGTCTTCGATTGGGTACGTTTGAAGGCTGTTTAGAGTTTTTAACTGTTTATGATTTTTATGGGAATGGGGTGTTGGTCCATAGCCCAACCTTCAATCTGGCAGGCCAGGATTTTTTGGGGGGTTTCTCCTCTAGTCTTTGGGGCTCCCGCCCCCTCGTGCAAGGCAGCAGGTTGAAATCGGGAAAGAAGAAGGGCATACAGAGATAGAAAGAAAGAAAGACGGAGGAACAAAGTATACAATAGAATAAGGATAGAAGAAGAGAGGAAAAATAATGACTCCCTAGCCCTCGCAACCTAATAGCATCGGGGTCGAAAAACACAAGAGACCAACATCGGTCCAATAGGAAATAAAAAAGGAGTATGTCACAAACAAAGAATAGCCATACCACACTAGTAACGGGTCCACCTATTACGGCTAGTTGCCGTTGGCGGGGGAGAGGGAGGGACACTGGAACCAGGGAAGATGGACTATGGATAGAGACGATGAAGAAGTACTGGTAGGTTGTTGTGAGACAGCCCTTCGTCTGGCTCCTCCGCTGAGACTGGTACAGCATTGGTGCCCCTACCTGTAGCATCACTGATTGATTCTTCCACCCATCATCAATGCTACCCCTGTATGTCCTCAGTTTCATAAGAGCACACAAACTTCCTTGCCCGCGAGGTCAGGGGTACTTTAAGGCGGTGTGTCCTGGAGGAGGGAGTTGTAAAGCTGCTGTTAATAATTTTAGTATATATTTTGTATGCCGAATTCAGCAACCCCGCCAACCTTGGTCCAAAGTATGGGAAACCAGGCTCTGTCTATCACCAGCAAGCCAGGATAAAAAAGGGAGTGATAGAGGAGTAAAACCTCTTTTTAAAAAACCTTGGTCCAGGTGGCCCTGCTGCTATTACCTTGTGAGGGTCCCTTGCTAGGTTAACGGTGAAGACCCCAACGGCAGCCATGGCGGAAGAGGAGACCTCTGGAACGACATAACTGGCGGAAGAGGCACCTTTCCCATTTAAGGTCAACAAATGAGGATGCACGTCTAGATGGCAGCCCCATCCAGACTTATCCATCAATAGGCATATTATTATTATTATTATTATTATTATTATTATTATTATTATTATTATTATTATTATTATTATTATTATTATTATTATTATTATTATTATCAACAACAACGCCAATATGACTTCGAATGAGGATCTGTAACAAGAGAATAATGAACTTGAAGTTACAGGCACCACACCTCAGTCAAATTATAAGAATAATAATCAGAAAATACAAAGTGACTTGTTTAAGGACAGTTTCACAGAGCGATTTACATCTCGATTATTTATTATGAAGTAAGCCAGCTCTACTTTCAATGCAAATGAACCCTAATGCTACATTCCTCTGCTCCAGGCTCAAAAACAATATTCCATACGCAACGTGTGTCCCTGAATTGCCCGGCTTGCTTTCCAATCCGTTAGCGGTAGGCGCAGCAGTTGGGCAGTCGGTGCTCGTAAGGCAAGGGGGACAGTAGCTCTCGTACGATTTGTTGTTGTAAAGAGCAATTTATGGCCGATGCCTTTCTCCAAGCCGTGAGCACTACCGTCGAGAACGACCAGCAGTTAACCAACCGCTCCAGGTGCAGAAGGTCGCGGGCAGCGGGCGCTCGGGCCGCGCTGATTAACACACAATGTGACGGCGCTTGTACAGCCTCCGCGCCTTCGGAGTGCCCACGCGCCCACGTCCGTCAACGAGGGGCGGGCTGGCCGACGCGGCTGCACGAGCATCGGTGAGCGACCGTCGGATGGACTGACGCGTTGGAAAGAATCATTTCGTTGATGATCGGTTTCAGATGTGAGATATTTCTCGTGGAATTAGCGTTATAACAATATCACGAATAATCGTTTTCTGATTAATCAGTGATGAAATGGAATTCTGGATAATGGAAACCAATGTTTCCTTGGGATTCGTTGGTCGATATTAGATAAAAACGGGAGTTTTCTGACACATAACAAGTAGTTGGATTGGAATTTCTACTAAATATGCATGAGTAATATATTATGAGATAAAGTATAACATGCTCAGCACCAAACATACACTAAGCCCCTAATATTTGTACATTATTGCATTGAGTAGAAATGCTTTGAATGGCTTCGAAATACATTTTTCGTGTAAAAGAGTTTCAAATTTCACTAACACTTAAACGACACTTTCTTAAAAGCGGCTCCAAATTTTTCAACGAAAATTTTCATTTAGAACGATATTTTACTCTTCTTTAACATATTAAATAGATTAACTACCAATAACATTTTCGACCTTTTCGCAAATAAACCATGATTTGTAGGATATCAAATTTTCAATTTTTCAAAAGTTCAGCATTTCTCAATTTTCAAATGCCCATTCTGCAAACCTACCATTATGGTTTTTTCGTGTTCATTCAAGAATAGTTCTTTATGTCGTTTTCATTGCAATATTGGAAACATCTGAAGGAATTACCTTTGGATAATCACTAAACAAAAGGACACACTGTTTCCGCACGCAACTTGACGCACCGAAAAGGAAATCGGCATGCCGAGCACACTGGATGAACAAGTCATTTCCCCCTGAGCTGCAGAGCATGCATAATTGGCGCGGCGCGGTCGCCAACTGCTCTCCCAGAGGGTGGGCGTCGCCAACGCACCGGGGCGCTGTGCGGAGGGCGGAGGGCGGGTGAGCCACAGGTGCTCGGTACCACGAGGCCCTTTGCAGGGGGGTGAGGGGAAGGGCCGCAGGGAGCGAATCGCAGGGGAAGCTCCGCGACCGCTGTTTGCTTTTCATTAGCGCCTCCAAAGCCCTGGCTCCGCGCCCTCCGCCTTCGCACGCCTTCTGCACCCATCCGACGCGACGCGGCGACTCCCTTCGATGAGCTCCCGGTCGCAGACTGCCTCTGGGCTCCAGTGCGGGACGACTCTTTGCAAAAAGACGCGCTAGCGTATTGGGCAGAATCTGAAAGTGCTGTGAAAAGATGCGTGGAGAAGGGAGAAGTATGTTGAATGACTAGCGTACCCGTACGAGAACTCTTGCATGTTAATCCCCCCTCTTCCATATTTTCCATTTCCACAATAAGCCTGTAATATATATTTTCTTCAAATCCCTCGTAAGGCTCCCACAGACCGGCGTGGTAGATCAGCAGTGGGTGCGGCGCGGAAAGTTCCGAGCTAGACGCGGCCGCGGAATTCGCGGGACCGTTCACACTGGGGCGTTAATTATGAGTCAGAGTTTGATGACGGTTGGCAAGGTCGCTCAACCCAGAGGGGAGCGGAGAACTCCCGAACACGGGCGGACGTCCACGGAACTCGAGTTGCAGCGGAAGAAACGCGTCTGACGGCGTTACAAATTTCGCCGACGATTAAACGCTGCCAATCCGCTGCCGCGACGCTCACCTGCCGCGTAGGTCTGAACATGCTCATAAGGCAACACGTGACGCGGAACTTCCGCTGTGGCCAATCCGCGTAAGCTGCGGATCCTCCACTTCGGTCTGTGGGAGACTTTATCCTCAGTCACTAGTTCTATATGTCTCTTTGTAATTGATAACAATACAATACACCCTTCTCAATACGAAATATTCTTATTTAACATTACCGGGCAGAGAGCTACACCCGTGTAATTCATTCGCGTAGAATATCAAGTAATTATTTTAATTTGATATGCAGTTGCAGTTTCTACAGGCTCTGAACAGGTGGGATAGAATTGAGAAGCGTCGAACCAGAAAAAATGTAATACTGTAGAATGATCAAAAAGATCTCGTCCTGTAGATTTAGATATGAGCTTGCGAAATGCTTTTTTAAAACAAATCCTTCATACTTTTAAAGTCATAGGGCAAATTAGTCACGTCTCTCTAAAATACGTTTTTTAGAGACCTCGTTTATAAAGATTGGTTGCGTATGAGAGCCGCAAAAGTTATGTATACTACTAAAATGATATAGGAGGCGATTATTTCGTGTTTCTGGGCGCGTCAACTATTATTAGTTCCGTAAGTGTAGTGTGTTTTTGGCGGTGTTCTTCTCCCCGCTGGATGGCGAGATCCGGACCAATTTCCACGAAGGCTTACGTGATAAATCCCAACCAGTATCTCCCGCCCGCAGGACACCGCCCCAGCCAGGACAAGCTCTAAGCTCCCGACAGGCCTTCCGCCATGTGTGTAAGTGTAGATGTAAGGTGTGTGTAAGTAAGAGATGAGGATAGGGCCAGGAAGAAATAGGAAAGATCGCGCGCGTTCCGCAGCCCGTTTGTTAGGGTGCTGCTCGGGCATTCGCCTGGTACTGATCGTAGAAACCACGGAAAAGTACCGATCAGAACATGCAGGGAAGTAAATCAGGGGAGTATATTACGAAAAGTGGGAGGTAAAAGAGGGTGAAAACCGACTGCTGAAGTCGCAGGAGAAAATAAATGAATGGGTCTGTAAGAACTACAGAATTTCGTCAACTTTCGTCAACCTTACAATAAAGTATGTAGCAGGATATTAAGAAATTTGAATGTTCAAATCAGTTGTACAAAAGAAAACAACTTGACTACAAGAAAATCTGATTGAAGCCAATTAGATACAAAAGGTTCGGGAGTTTGTCTTTTGAGCGAATATCCAGAACTGAAATGAAAAACAGAAATTCGATCATATTTATTTATTTATTTATTTATTTATTATTTCTTTTTATTCTGAAGAATCGGGGTGCATCAGGATTGAAATCTTAGCTCATGAGTGATGATTTGGTGCATGCGAGATCGAACCGCGACGGCGTAGGAAAACAGAGACTTGGAAACAGAGGGGAACACTGTTGGAGGGAGATTTCTGAACAATACGTGGATAAGGGAGCCGGAAATAACAAAAGGAAACGAACTAGAGGCTTAGAACTGGAGAGTGCCGGGGTCAGCGGGTGGAATAAGTTTGCGCTAGGGGCTGTGAGTGGGTGCCAGCGTAATTGGAGGGGAACGCTAGGGACAGCTATGCGAGGGCGACGAGGATAATGTAAACTGAGATACATATAAACAAAAATAAAATTGCCATGTAATATTTTCGAATAGTTAATACAGTCTTTCTTACATTTTATGACTTGAAAACTATCTACACTGGATTATTTTAAAGACATTCCAAACATTAAAGTATTTCAAATCAAATGTGCCTAGATGAGGTTGAAACATTTTTTTAAGTGTTTTGAAATGTCAAAATTTCAGAAAATGTGTAATGCAAAATGGAATTAAATACGTGGTATTGCTGACGGAAGGCCAAGACATTTCATCTGTTGTTATTTACCGTTAGACTGAAGTAATGAAGAAAGGTTGTGTTGATTTAAGAAATTAGTTATTTTTTTAGAAAGATGATTAGCTAATAAGGAAAGTAGAAACCAGAATAAAGGAAAGTACGTCTCGAAGAAAAAAAGTGTGGGTGGAGATCAATAGTGATAAAATAAAGAAGGAAATGAGAGGAAATTTAGGCCACCAATCGATGAAGGAACACATTAAGTATAATAAAGAATCAATATTATTCTTGAAACTTTTATCAATTATTGGATTCAGAGAAGTGATACTTCACAAAGAAAAAAACGGCGAAACTTAACAGAGACATTTAAAGCAAGCTCAAGAACCAGGTTAACTTTGCTAGTTGCCTCAAAACGTAAAATACTTTCTACAGGAAAATATTGAATGTTACTGTAACTGGGTTCATTACTAGCAAACAATGCTGAATCAAAGATAAATTAAATAATACAGAAGTATGATACAAAACTGTTTTTCATACTTTGTAACGAAGACTAGTTGATAAAAACGAACAAAAACTCGCAAAAAATTATATTTGTTCAAAGCGTCGCGTGCACTCACATCTGACTCGTCGTGACAACAGTCAATTTGATACATCCACAAGAACCTATTGTTAGTTTAGTCACTTATAATGGTCTCTGGTACTTTTTCACACTAGATAACATTTCACGAACATATTTTACTGAAATTTTCTCCTATATAAATATTTCTTCCAATTTGACTAGTTTTTTATTGGGTAGAGGTGGGGAAGGAAGGGATTTAAAGAATAGTTTAGATTATGCGGAGTTTTTTGTGAGTTGTTAATATTGTCTGTTGAAGTTTATAGTGGGATTAAAAACGTGTTGCTCTAAATACTTTTAAACCGGGAGCGGTAGCTCAGTGCATCAACTAATGTCACTGCAGCGCCTCTGACCGGGAGGTCCTAGGTTCGAGTCCTGACGGCGGCAGGATTTTCGACACTAGCTTTTCAGCTAGATCGAATTCAGTCGCTGTCTGGAGGAGAATTCTAGCGGCCGGATGCTCTGATCGGTATTTTTCCGTGGTTTCTCCGATCAACATCATGCGAGTGCCGGAGCAGTACCCTAACAAACGGGCCACGGACCGCGCGCGATCTGTCCTTCCTCTTCCTTGTCTTCCCATTACACGCACACTTACATTAACATGCACTACACTACCACATATTCCGGGAGACAGGTCGGGAGCTTAGAGCTTGTCCCGGCTGGGGCGGTGCCCCACTGGTGGGAGTCTTGGTTAGGGGGAAACCCCACTAGCCGACGGTAGGTCGGCCATCCAGCGGGGGAAGATCACAGCCATCTCCCGAGAAGAAAACATGCACTCCACTAACGAGACTAATGATCACAGTAGTTGACGCGCCCGGAAACACGAAAAACTCAATCAATCTAAATACTTTTAAGTGCGGTTCCAATTCCTCTTTTAGATAATACAAACTTTGTATTATCTGTGAGAAAATAGCGTTTATCATCAGAAATGACAGCATCACAAAGGCTGACTTTCTAGTTACGATCTAACTTATTCTCGCACCGTACGGAGACTGACGTACGAGGAGCCCATATCACAGCAGAAGAAATGATGTGCCCATCTCGTCTCACCCATTCGTCCCATCCGACCTCAATCAATCACATTCCTCGCTCGTGTTCGTTCCCGGCAACAGGATCTCCACCCCGAACCCAGGCCATTGCTCCCATCTGCTGCTCTGACCTTACAGATCCCGAACTCGCCATCGTCCAATCTCTCTCAACCTTCAGCCCTCGCACTTTACGGGTCCGCTGACTGTCCGTGACCCCTGCCAAATCCGGTCCTCTCTACCGGCCGCCAGCGCGACCCCGCGGCCCTCCTTACCTTTCGGCCCCGTGTCCTCCCCGCCCTCGCGATGACGGCGCGGCGGATGGCCGCGCTGCGCGGTCGGGGATTCGCGGGCGGGCGAGTGACGTTCACTAAACGGGGCTTAGGCCTTCTGCCCCGGGGATTTATCAAGAGAGATCAAGGCCGCTGCGCCCCGACGCTCGGCGATACGCCACCGCTGCCGCCGCAAAAACACACCGAAATACACCCTACCCAAGAACGTCAACGGCCTCATGAAGTTTCAGAAGAAGCTCGTTATAGTTAATTTCTGCGATAGGCAAATCTTTAGGAAATTAAACTTGTAAAATATTCCGTCCACAGTTTAGGAAATAATTAATTATCAAATGTTTTGCTTACTGTTAGTGTTCGTCTGAACAGCGGTGGCGGCGTTATAAATTTGTTTATGTAAATGTGATTTTAATATTGATGACATTTAACATGTTCACTTTCAGAACATTCTTTCAAAGCGTCACTAATGGGTTCGGAGTAAACTGAGTAGAAATATGTTGCCAACTTGTTTATACAGGTAGTCAATAATCAAGATGTCGGGAAAGAGTTGAATCACTAATATCAGGAAATCCAACTGATGACCATAAAAGGGACGTAGACAAACCAGCCCAAAATGCACTGTTCTTAGGAAAATGACCTACAGACAACAGATTACATTTTTGCAAGAGATTACATTTTTTAAATGAAAGAAGCACGCGAATGAAAGTGTGCAAAAATGTTTGCTTGCAAGCGGACACAGTACTGTTTTTTGCTAAATCGGAAATTCCGAATTGTAATGACGTAATGTGAGTTGACATGTTGATAATGCAAGGTTATACTATGTTACCATGACTGAACGTAGAGGAATAATTTACAGTATACACGATCTTTGCGAGGAAGAACATTGAGAAAATCTATCAAAGATAATTTTGCAGCGTCATTCGTAAATAAAATTTCGGACGTTTAAACTGAAATTTGTTATATATTAGACAGGTCAAATATTTGTTTTCAGGGGTAGTTTCTTCCCGAAAGCAAATGACGACCGTTAAAGTTCGGGCGAGTCACCTGAAATGGGAGACACTGCCCATGAGCAGTAGGGCAATTTACGCGAACTACCCCTATTGAGAAAACGTCGGGCAGCCTAATGTGAGCTAGAAATTGTAATTGTCGAGAAATTTGTGTTGGCTGCATTAGTAATTTGTGTAAATTATATCATTATCTTTCTTGTGCATTTTCTCACACGAAATTTGAATGTAAATATTTTTGGGCCGAGGCTGTCTGCGGGAAAACTAAGAAAATGTTTTTTATTGTCTCCCTCCTTTGTGACGTCGAGCGAATACACATATTCCTGGCGCGAAGTCTGTACTGTCACGCACGCAAAACACCACAAAGCGCCGGTGCAGTGGCGCGAAGGAGGCCAAGCGGCCGTGGCGAGAGCGGAAGCTGCGGGCGCGAGGAGGCGTGCCTCGGCCCCACACGTGCGCCTGCGAGCTGGCGCGTCGCGCTCGGCGTCACCCGGGCGGGGAACGGTGGGGACGGGCGGTTTGCGAAGAGGGGGAGGGGAGGGGAGGGGAGGGGGACGGGGCGGTGGGCGTGCGGGGGGCGCGCTCCGCAGGCGGGGCACGTCCGTCCGCCCCAACTGACAAAAATCTTCCATTAGGCGTCTGGCCGCGTCCCGCCGGAATCGGCGCGGTGGATCTGGACGCGCGCTTTGTGTGTCGGCCGGCGCGGCGCGGTGGATGGTGACGGCCGTGGAGGTGATGCAGGGCAGTGATCGTTAGGGACGTAGTGCCTGTTTCGGATGTTGAGACGAGGGCGGGGTGGCATGAGCAAATAGTGAGGATGATACAATATTTTTGGTAAGGTAATGGCGAAAAGCGATAGTTCTGGATACTCACCCGCAGTTTCGGCGATCGGTTGGAGGAGGTGATCTTTGTAACTGCGACATGTTGCCAATGTCGCCGTCATTGGTGCGGATGAAACTGAACTAACTCAGGTTGCAAGGGAAATTCTCGTGGTAACACAGGTGATGGCCGCGACACAATGATGGAAGTGATGGAAGCAAGTACGTCGATAGTTAGGAACGCAGAGCACGTTTTAGTAGTAGTCAGAGGAATGGTCAATACTGTGATGTTTGTGGTAAATACAACGGAGTTTACAGAATTCGAAGGACGGTGGCGATGTTGGATATGGTTATGAACACGCCTTCGCAGGTTTGGGAGGTGAAACAGAAGTGGCAATGCTTGTGATTCACTTTTTGTTGCGGATGACAGAGGTGACATTAAATTTCGGAAAGTTATTAGAGATATGGTTAAGGTTCTGTTTTCATTTTCTTAAATAACAAAATACATTCTTCAAAATTATAACTAATTATTCTGGCTAGAAATGTAAATGTCTCCACAACAATTTAAAGACACTAAAATATGAAATAAACACACTTAATTCATGGAGATAGGATTTTATAGATTTCCAAACCAAATTTCATAACTTGAGTTACGATTCAAAAAGTTGCATATGAAAAAGAGGTAGTTAATTGAATAAATTGTTTCTCAGAAAAAAAAATTGAAGAAAAAATGCAGTAATGACACGTGAATAATTACAATCGATTCAAACCTGTTTCCAAAAATAGTGAAACCAGAAACAAAGTGAAACACTTGAGAATGCTGCAGTTAACTTATAAGACGGAATGAGAACCAGTTTCACGTCTGGAAAGCTGGACACGATGTTGGGAATTTGGAGTGACGTTGCAGTCATTGATTATTCTGTTTGACACTTCGCATTTAGAGTAAGTTGCAGAATAAATAACCTACCAATAATACACACAAAGGGCTTTATGTCACAAAGCCGTAATAAGTTAAGGACGTTTTTGCGCCTTCCCTTATTGTCCATTGAATACATGATTAGTGACATTAAATGTAGTTAGTGAGCTTAACGCACCGTCGTGTCGATCTTCCCTCCTGCTACTTGTTCCATTGTGGGAACAATATGGCGACAACAGATTCACAAACCATGTGAGCGACCCTTGAGAGTCGGGCTTATGCTTGTATGAGAATCAGAGGAACGGGTCTTAACGACAATTGAAAGAATCTATACCAGCAATAGTTGGACAAGGCGAGGACTGAGTTTAGCCCTTGCGTAACAGACAGGCCGGCCATCCGGAGGCATGGAAGCGGGCGTCTCAGCGGTGCAGGAGCCAGCACAACGCGCCCCCTTTTCCTCGACCTCCGTTCGACTTCACGGAGGGGTCGGTCTGCCGCGAATAGGTGGCCATAGCGGAGCTCAGTTCTAATACCGGAGAGAGCACGCTCGGATTGGACCAGATTGTACATTTTACAAAATTATTTCCGTACCTGTATTTCTCTTAAGACTTAACGCGAGTACTGACTAAAGTGTCTAATACCATCAAATGATATCACCGTAGTGTTTCTGACCGGGAAACCCTGGGTTCGAATTGCGTGATTTTTAACACTAGCTGGGTCGACTTCAGCCGCTGTGTGAAGGAGAATTACAGTAGCGGGTTGCTCTGATCTTCAGTCTTTCGTGGTTTCGTTGAACAACACCAGGCGAATGTCGGAGCAATATCCTAAAAACGGGCCCTGGTCCGCGCGCAATCTTTCCTTTCTCTTCCTTGTCATTTCCTCAGACCTTACTTACACTCATTTACACTTATAAGCTACACGTCTGGAGCCCAATCGGTAGCTTATAAATTGGCCCGGCTGGGGAGGTGTCCAGTCAATGGGTATCGGGCCCAAGCTCACCTCGCGTGATACTACACTTACGGGACTAATGTACATTGCCGTTGGCGCGCTTGGAAATACGAAATAATCAATGAAATTAACGCGAGATGGGTTGTCTTGGTACATCTTTTCGTTATTGGTATACTTGCCACGTATCTTCGACATCACGTGGATAAACTATTGAGCCTGCTTTATGTACATTTACTAGTTCTACTACCGAAAAGGCATGTTTGTAATATAAACGCGTTTGTACGGAAGTGTACCGTTTCTTGCGTCCTGCACGCCCACTTGAGCACCTGGCTAGAGAGCGCGCCGGAGAGGGAGCGTGAGTGCCGCTGGCGCCCGCACGCGCGTCGCCGTCGCTCAGGCGTCGTCGCCCGTTGGCGGCCGTCGCCGATCGATCTCGAGGGCGGTGCCGCCGGCCGTAGCGCAGGGCAGGGCGGGGAGGAATCGGCGTCGAGAGGCTCTCCAGGCGACGAGCCGTGTCGGGCGCGCTGTCAGGGGGGAGGGGGCGTCTGTGGGCAAACAGCGCCGCCAGGGGGCGCCGGAGAGAGGCGGCGACCGCGGGAGAGACTACGCAGAAAGATGCGACGCAGTGGAAGGAAGGGAGGTTCAGCGACTCATTCCCTCTATGCGGCACATTGCTTTTTATTGCTATTACATGACACTCGAAACTTCTCGTAAGTTATCACGACTTTCAATAGTTAGCCGTAAGGGGAGTCTTCTAGCAGAGAATATGTGAGTAATGAGTTATCGTCCAATCTTGTGCCTTTGCCGCTGAGAGGACACTGTTCAAAGACCTACCGCTTATCTTTATCGTCCAATACTTACGGCATATTTCCTTCACTCCATAAACAAAAGTTAATTTATTCCTGATAAACATGACACGTGAATACCACATAGGGTATACAGCATTAACGCAATACACACCTTAAATGACAGCTACTAACAACAGGAATATGTGCTATGTCCATCTACTAAAGCAAAAAGCGTTTTCGGCCGCACTGTGACTGACACATAATAAACTGCGTCACATACTAATTCTAACGATGAAAACGCCCTGGACCTACGACTGCTAATATACAAGAAAAGCGTGTGTGCCGCGTACACCACCCACCACAACGCGGAAACCCGCCATCGGGTGAGCGGCCAGGCGCCGCCGCGAGCAGGGAGCGGCCTTCCCACGAGCGGGCGCCGGTCGTCGCCGCGCCGCGCCGCGCCGCTCCGCGTTCCTTGAGCGGGCCCGGGACGCGGGCGGCAGCGGCAGCGGAGCGCCGCAACCGATCCGGGCGGCCCGCCGCGCCACGCCGCACCGCGCCGCGCCGCGCCGCGCCGCGCCGCGCGCCTAATCCCGGGGCGGCGGCCCGCGGCACGCCGAGACATGCAAATGCGCTCCGCTGGGCCCGCCCCCGCTCAGCTGCGCCCCCCCCGCAGGTGATCGTGGCGAAAGGCCACGGCCAGCCTTTGTGGAGCGCGCGCCACGGGGAGTGACGCGGGAATCAAACTTTCACGCTTGGCTTTTCCCGCTGGGGATGTTTAATTAATGGCGTTGACCTGGTTTGTGTTGGGTGCAATACACACATACGGCTGGATTGTTTACAGGCCCGACGGGTCAGAGATCAAGTTATGTACAGATATTTTCATAGGGTGTGTGTAGTAAATAATTTTCCCCAGGTGATGTATAATTAAAGGTTGCAAAGAAACCCTAACATTTTGAATGAAATATAAATGAAAATTTTACGATGAAAAACATGTTATCAAATCACAAAGAAAAGTATACTACAAGAACTATCTATATGAAATACTACATGAAATATAGTCTGTAAAAGCTGTTAGAAAACTTACTTTTCAGCGAATTGTATATTATGAATGTGAAATTCGTAACACGATAATTGCCACATCTATAAAAATAATGTAATTGTGTCACAACTGAAGCCATAGTAACATAAAAATTGTATTATTTATCATATAATTAACTGTCATATTTATATATTGAAAGGTCTATAAGTACATAACCATGCTTTCCACAACAGTGTACCCTTAATGCCAATAAATGAAATTCATAAACAAACGGCAGAACTATAAACGATATCTATAAATTGTGTCATTTAGCCACGAATATAAGTTAAAACTATAAAATGTAAACCAGTGATACCCAGAACTGAAAATTTTGTACAAAAATGTAAACTATTTAATGCGTCCGTAATGACCTTGCATGTGATGTGACAATAAATAAATTAATTAAAAAATCTAAATACAGTATCATGAAACCTAAGTTCGCAATTAAAAGGAACTAAATATTCAAAGTAAATCAATGGTTAAAAAAGGAGGAATACATAAAATAAGAATGTTGATAAATATTGTTCGGAAGAATTTCTGGTTAGATTTTTTATTACAGTAGAATAAAAAATAAAACGACGGGAAAAAAGTTCAATATATTTACATACGACAAAAATTGTTGATTGGCGATACTTTAAAGAGTTAGATAGTCTGATTAGAGTTAGATTAGTCTGATAACTTTTTACTCGCTTCATAAAAATGGTAATTAAACATGTTGCAAGATACTGATGGTTCGTGGCAACTCTTATTCTGGATGATTTGAATTATTATTTTCTTTACTTAAATAACTTCTCGGTCATTTCCACACTTCGCCGTCTTTAGTTTCTTTTCTAAAGCTACTCGAGTGGGAAAGATATTGAGCCCAATATTGCTCCGAACCTCTAGAGCACACGCTCTCTGCACAACACAATATCTCATGGGCCGACTCTCCCCGATCACTTCGTCACCACAGAGCAGCTGGAGAGTCAGAAACAGTCGACGCCTTCTCCGCACGAGATGCTGTCCGTTTCTGCCTTCCCTCAGCAATTGAATCCGATTGATCTTCGCGCTGAGAGGAGAGTTTGGGTGAGGGGGAAAGGAGGCAGGCAGGGACATAGGTCGGCCGAGGGAGCTGGGGGTGTTAGAAAGCAAAGCAGGTGGTGGTTCATATATAGAGTGCTGGATATGGAAAGACGAAGTCGATAATGACGGAAATATTGGCTGGGTGTCTGCAACCCCTGGGATTCATCGAAACGTTGATGGAATGGGGGAACGGCAAGTGTTTCAAAAGTAAAACTTATACGTTCTAGTATGACTACCTGCTTCGGTGTCGCAAGGACTTGTACATCGAAGTAAGCAGAGATGAAGGCTGCAAATTCGAGATTGCCATAAGATGGAGGCATTTACACCAATTTGTGGTATATTTGGCAACCACACCACCCTGTTTCTCACTCTCTTTATGTCATGATGATTACCCCAAATTCTTTGAAACACTGGAATACAACTGCACACCACCACAATGCTCACCAATTTGGAAGCCATAATGACATAATCTATCTCCATCGCCTTTGTTCAGAAATTAGAATTTCACTCCCTTTATGAACGACTGTTGGATTGTCTCTGCAGAAATGACGATACAAGAACTCGACCAATTTGAAATGCTACGACAGAAATAAAGAGGCAGAGTCTGAATGGAGGTTTTATTCAGGTCTGCGGCGGGACGCCCGCGTGGGTAGGGGCCGCAGCGCAGGGTTCCAGCGCTGGAAGACGCGGCGGATGTGGCGCCGATAGTGGCCGGGGAGATAAGTGCCAGAACGCGCCACCACAAAGTGCTCCCCTCACTTCGATCGCCTTGCACCGAGAGGAAGCACTTATTAGATATGGCGGCGCAACGGCTTTGCCCGCACGCCCTCTCGGGGAAAGTAAGAGAGCACGAGGTGATATCTCGCGAGCGGCAATTTCTTCCCGCGACGTACGAAACTCTCATAGGTACATATAAGGGTTCCATATAGGAGAATACCCACGCAGCCACTTCGAAAACGGGCATTGAATCTCCACGATAGAATGGAAACGCCGTTCTCAACCGTTTTTCGGGACTCCAATACTCACCGCTCAAACGGTAGCTCAAGATTAGCTTAACAGGATTTCTCCTCAAATGATGCATGCACTTCTACATCGTCCGCGGTTTCCGAGTAACGTTCTCCGAACTAAGCCTCATAGCTCAAACTTACTCTCTCACCAAACAGCCCAAACGCGTGCAGTCCTCCACTCCCTACGAACGACATAAGCTCACGTTATCAAGCGAAAACCGCCCAAGCCGCGCAGCGAAAAATATCTTTGGAAATTGAATATAGCACTCCCCCTCCTCCGTGTATCGCCCCGCGTACGGAACGATCTCCATGAGCATTAACAGCGGATATTTCTGCACATCCGCGACGACTATCGCCGCAATTGAGGGAAGTACCCCTGCGTACACGCTTCACACACACACACACACACACACACACACACACACACACACACACACACACACACACACACAGAGGTCCACCCCCCCGCTCGCGCGCCACTGCGCCGCCACTCCTTCCGTAAGACTGATAAGCGTCGGGATTGGGCGGCTTCCGCGCCATTAGCTAGTTCGCCGAGTGGAAAAAGTCACCCGCCACCGCGGCCCTCGCCTGCGCCCCCCCCCCCGGCGCGCCCCGCATCGCCCGGCGCGGGCACGCAGACTTAATTACGCGTGAAGGCTCGGCCAATCGCCCGGAGCGTCCCGGTCCCCACCCACCGCCTCTGCCACCGCCCCGCTCGACCCCCTTCGTATATTACGTCGTATCGACGGGCAGACGAGATGTAATATCGCGAGGAGGGCGCTGGCTCGTGATCGTGAGGGACAACCCACGGCAGCGGAGGAACGGGGCGAGAATGACCCGCGAGAAGCAAGAAGACGGAGGAGAGTTTCTCGATTGATTACGAGCACTGCTCTGAACTTAACATTTCGTTTATGTTTTCAATAAGAATAAAAGGTGAAAAGGAGAAATTCGTTTGTGAGGAGAATGATGTGAAGGATAAATCCATAGATTTGGGATTCTTGAAATTATGTATCAAGATTATGTCCTGTGTTTTAAACGACTCATATACATTCTAGAGCGCATTTGTGTACTCCGCACATTAATTTCCATTGATTGTTGGGATCTAATAACTGAAAAAGTTTCTCTATATAATTTTTGAATCTTCTTGAAACTTTAATTCCCCAAAGTTCAACTACGTTAAGAGAATAATCTTTTTTCACTTTTGAATCTCATTTCTCTCGATATTTACTTAATCATAAAATGTGGAAGAGGGACTGAAGCTCACGTTACATTGCAGTTTAATCCTGATGTTTGTCAGCCATTTCACACATTTCTCGAAACAAAGTAACCTAGATAACAGTTAGTATGTCTCGAATAATAGTTCAATTAGCTTGCAACTGATTTATAAAATATATAATATATGAGAAACAGTGAAACAGAGTAGATACAATGTTAGTTTCTTAATCAAATGCAACCATAAAGAACTTAAGAAAACGACTCGACGACTCGGGAAAAGTGACGCCTGAATGACAATGGGTATGCAATCCACAATGCACGTGTGCATTGCAGTACTCGATTATGCCTTCAAGGAAAAATTATTTTAGCAATCTGAAACGAACAAAATGCATTATATTCTGCACTAAAACTAAAATTTGGTCATGAGTATCAACTAATTACTATATTTCTTAGTTATTATTATGTTATTTACTACATTACGTAATTGTATGATACTTTGATATGCTGTTTTTTTCTGAAAGTAATAATTAAATATCATTCTTCGCGTTTGAAGGAAAATAATCGAGAGATCTACGTGCTGATAAATAAATTAAATAATAAGTCAAATAAGGACAACTAGCACTCGTATAAATGCAAGAGAAACATACAGAATGACACCCAGATAAGATTGTCACACCTATTTTACTTCTCTTAATTCTTCCAAGAAACTGTACGATATTAGTTTCTGGAAAACAATTGTTGACTTCGAAGAATCACCTTCTAAAGACACTGTATTGCACCTGCTATAACATCACTGCAAACGACTATATTACCACCATTGGTACATTATTCCAGTGGAATATCGTAAATTTATGAATAGAATCTTTGATTAGTTTAGAAAAGTATAAGAGTTGTATTATGAATCGAATCGTCTATCAAATGTGAAGAGAAAACGACCCCCCCCCAAACGACAAAACTAATTTACCTACATTTGTTTTTTATTGCTATACAAGGATTTCATTATAAATTAACAAAAGAATGTAGAGCATGACGCATTCTGCAGAACGGATTTGCAAACGCTGTCGACTTTGACCAACATACAGTGCCATTGCAAGTAAATGGTGTTCACAATGTTAACGTCGTGACGCACCGTAGTCCAGTGGCATGGCGAGCGCGTATATTGGCTCTGTAACAGCACGCCGAATTGAATCCGCTCGGAGCTAACGGGGCGAACGCATTTGGTGGCAGGGGAAGGGGCTAGGGGACGGACGAGTCGGCGACGATGGTGTGAGAGAAGAATGTTGGCGAGTGGCAAGAGGAAAAGAGATCTAGAAATATGTGGTCTGCATACAGGAATCTTTCATTGTCACTCGAAAAAATAGTGTATATTCTTAATTTTGGATTTTCGGCAATTTTTTTAAGCCGGTAACAAGGTGATCGATCGATGGGTCATTGAATCAACATCGATGACCTATCATCAACATCGATGTCAAACCTTCTTGTCCTCATAAAAGAATATATTCTAACAGTTTTTGACGACACCATTTAAAACAACACAATTTTGCATTTTACAGAAGAATTTGCATTGAAGCATTGAAGAATGCATTGAAGAATTGCAATACACTACAAATGTAAACTTGTAGAACTTCAAGTTCTTCTGGAAGAAGTTCAAGAAATTTATATAATTATGGGCGTTTCAGAGGCGAGAGGAAGATACATGACGGTTAGGAGACATACAAAATAACGTTGTCACTCTTCCAAACACAAATGTTCCACGAACGAAGAGGAGTAAAGCCACGAACTGCCTGGTCAAATTAGGTCCAGAAACTCGTTCCTTTCCCCAACCAACACCCAAATACACAGACGAGCGAAATGGAACCGATGAATTTAAGTTCACTATCCAGTCCAGTGGTGCGGCGTGCACGTATATTGGCAATATAAAAACGCGCGGAATTGAATCCGCGCGGCGTTGGCCGGGGTCATCACATTCCCGCGGCCGGAGGCAGGCGAACGCGAGAGGTGGGAGGTGGGTCGTGGCGTGTGGGACGGATGGAGGTGGTAGGTGCCGGATGGAATGAGTGGCCGCCGCAGAGGTGGAGGAACAGCAACGGAGTGGCGGGATGGTGTGAATGCTTCACGGTACGGTGAGCCTGTCGGGAAGCGAGAATGCGTGCGTGGAAAACGGTGAGACAGTTGGGAGTGGAATGATAGATTGAAGAGGTCACAGGACAGTTGCCAAACAGCTGAGACACCGAGTACAACAGAACGATCGGGGTACGAGAGATAGAATGATAGAAGCAGCGGCGGGGTATGGCAGCAAATGGAGAGAGAGTGACGGAGTGTGTAGGTAAGGAAGCGGCAGGACGACACAGTAGGGTGGTGCAGCTATGGGTCAACAGGAGGTGGGGTAGTGCGGCGTAGACACCTTAGCGGGCCAGTGAGTAGCAGAGCGGAGTAATTGGTGGCAGGGAGGCGGAGCGAGGGAAGTTGGCTGAAGGGTTAAAAGGCTACGAAAGATGGCGAGGGAAAGTTGGGTTGAGAACGCACGCGATACGGAGAATGCAGAAAGGCTAGGACAGCGAGAACAGAGGTTGGTGGAAAGAGCACGCCAGGAGAGGGAGAAGCAGTGGGATGAAAGATGCGCATGAAAGTGATGCGACAGCAGATCGGTGGGACGGTGGGATTGCGGGGAGCCAGTGCAGCAGTGGACGAAATAGGGGGAAGAAGGGAATGTAGGTCAGTAGATGATCAGATAGTGGGGAACCAGTGCAATGTATTGAGCAAATCGTGGGATAGAAGGGGAGGTAGCACAGTAAAGCGGTGAGGCGGAGGAATTGCGCAGAGGCAGGGCAGAGGGCACACGAAACAGGGGTCTAGACGCAGAGACAGAACTGTAACGCGGTTGGGCGGCGGAGATGCCGCGCCATGTGGCGAGCGGGCGGCGACAGGCAGTGGGCGGCGCAGCGAGAGCGAGCGAGGCAATGGCGCCGGTCGCGACCCTGGTGGTCGCGTGGGGGCGGCGGGCAGCGCGCCCCCATAAACAAGCGAATACCTAATAACACGTCGGCGCGCACGCCGTGTCGCGAAATTGCCGCGCGCTGGCGGCATAATGAGGGCGGCGGACGCCGGTCGCGCCCTCTGCGCGGCGGGGCCGTCGCGCACGCGCCCGGCAGTGGGCCAGTTGCTTCGCCCGCGGCGCAATACTACTTACTTCGCTCAACTATTGTAATATACGCGTGATGGAAATGGCAGTAAGAGAATAACGAGTACTTGGTCGTAAATTTCGATACTTACGATGATTCCCATATTTTTTTTCGCAAAATATTGCATGAAAACTCCTGGATAACCCTTCCTCCCATTTATTTAGATTCATTCATGTCATTTAGTTTGTAGACCGATGGAATGTGAGGAAGTAGATAAATTATAGTGTGAACGTTAACAAAAATAAATGTGAAGTGTAGAAGAGACTATCTGGATACTAAAAAGAAAATATCAATCCCTTTTAATTTTAAGTTCATTAGCACTGTTTTGTTGGCATTTTGAATTCATTTGAAATTTTTTGCATTGACAGAATGAAGTTACCAAATTTCAGAATTTATTATGGTTTGAATTATACGCAAAATATTAATCGATATGGGGCCATATATCAGCCAAATCAATTCTTTCGTCAGTCATCACAATTTTAAAGCGACACGTTTCATTGAAATATTATGTAGTCATGAAGAAAGTGACGAAAACTTGTTTGAATGTTATCATCTCCTTTTTATTTAATAATTCAACAACACTTTATTCAAATAAACCCGGACAAATTTTATAGCCGAGGTTTAGAACCATCCAAAATATGATACCGGCCATGTGTTATTAAATGCTTTTTGAAGAAAAAAAATTTTATAAGAACAAGAATGAACAAGAAATATTATTTCTTGAAATAGGTATATTTGTACACCATCTTTATAATTAATTCTTTTCATTATTCTTATGGCTCCGCGGTCTGCAAAACTCTTCAACATCGTCCGTTACAAGTGATTTTTCTTTCCTCTACAGTATTACACAAAGGTCCTTAACATTCCTCTGCGCAGAGCGGCCCGAGTCGTTCGCGAAGGCCGGCATTCCGCGCACTGCCCCAGGGCGTGCGGCCGTCGCGCCGCGGGAGGCAGGCCGCGGTATCTCACAGCATCTCGTATTGTCTCCGGCTATCGCCGCCATCGTACAAGGCGGGTCGCGATCTTCGGCTGTCGTGACACGACGCCGGGCACGCGAGCGCGGGGGGCGGGGCGGGGGCGGAGGCGGCACGGGTGCGGGCGGGGCCGAAAGGGGCGGGAGGCGTGAGAGGGGCCGGGACACGCCCGGGGTCGCGAGTTCGTGTCCGGATGAATAAAACATAAGCGGCGCGGGGACACCGCCGCCGCCTGCGTCGCCGCGTGACGGCGGTGACAGCGGTGATTGCGCTGTCGCAAGCGCCCAGTCGGCGCCGCCTCCACCGCCGCCGCTCCAGTTCGAAAGCCTTCGAAGAGAGACGCGTTTGAAGCGATGCGTAGCCAGAAGCCGTGCGTGTGGCAGGACGCTGACAGACTTGCGCTGCATATGCATCGCGGGAAATATCCGCGCTCACGATAGAAGGAAATGGAAGAAGGAAACATGTATTGACGTTTAAGATTGGATACACCGATCCAGATGCCGGGTCAACCTCCGAAATCAATGGATTTCGAAGAACATATTTGGAAATGCTGGGGGGTTCATCGCACGTTATATGATTCACATAAATGTATTCCTAAATAGACGTGTGGCACGATCGTTTATTAATTAAAGATAATTCATTTTCTTTCTTTACATTTTATTCGTTCAAATTAATGTGTGCCATTGTTAGAATTTGGCAATATTTTACGTTTTTTAGAAAGTGACTTTGTGAACAATATTGGATTGCTCTTAACACGTCTGAATATCTTATATGTAATAATAAAAAGAACAAATCCTTATCGTTCATAGAGTTTTCGAAGGAGTGAAATAAATGCCATACAATAATCAGGTTTCTCCAAGCAAAGAACTCCGAGAGTCTCCTTGAAAAGATTGTGAAAACAATTTACATTTAAATAGATTTCTGCAGATCTTTTGGGCGTTTCTGAAAGAAGTTCAAAAGATGTATAATTGTGTGGTTTATCTGAAATACTTATTTTCTTTTATTTGATTGAATGAAATGTATGGAAATAATTCAACCAAATAAAAGTTAACTAGATATATTCATATACTATGTATGGTATATGAAAACATTAATTAAAATTTAAAACATTAATATATTGTATCATGAGAAAATCTAAACCAAGGAAGTGTCCGATCATGCAATAAATATAAAGAATAATAAAATGAAAAAGATCACTCATCCACCAGTACACATGCTCATTTAATGCAATGCTGCTATAATTAAAATGTCGTTTTGCAGAAAATGTGAACTTAAAATTAGTCTTCATTTTACTAGGAATGTTTGAAATTATCGCATTCAAACTCTCTGATCTTTTAATCTCAGAATTGAAGGCCTTGCAGTTAAAAATACAAATGATATTCCAACGAATAATACAAATTCAAAAGATTGCGAAGTTTGAATAATGTCACTATTGCATTTAGTGAACCAAATGTTCCCATCAATTAATATAAAATAAGAATGTAAGGGATATTTCAAGATATTAAACAGTTAAGAATTTTTCAACTTTAAAAGTGTCAATCGAAAATGAGACTCACCATGAACAAGTGAAGAAGAATGGACTATGTTTCTTCTATTCTGAGTGTCTTACCTGAAACAGAAAATAACATCATATAAGTATGCAATATATTTCAGAATATGAAGTGATCATTAAAAGAATTACATAGCAAAATTAATATAAACGACATTGTCAATCCTAACAACATGTAATAACATTTAAGTATATAGTCATACATGCAACACATCAGCACATCTCTTAAAATACTGACAAAAATTTTAATGTTTGGACACACGAAGGTATTTCAGGAGAAAAAATGTATTCCCTTCGTTCTAAAGTCTGTGAATGCTGAAGAGAGAGAATCAGAAGCCAGCGACCAATCAATAACAGCCGGCCCCTCTTCACAGTCGGACTCAACAATGGAGTCGTTTATCGCCCTCCTTCCACCAATTCCAAACCATCCGTTTGGAACTCTCGCATTCAAGCGGTGCTGGAAATCCTCTAGTTTTCATGCCATCCACCGATTACAACTATACCTTATTTACACAGACGAATATCCTCTTAGATATTCTCACTCACCTTCCATTTTAGTGACTGTTATAGAAGTCCATTTCGTTTTATCAATAGTTGATTACACAATGATGTGTAATGACACTTATTACAGTTTGTAATCATCAAGACCATTATCAAAGTGACTAGAAAGATTTTTACCTAGCTCATTTGTCGCTAAGATACCCCAAAATGTCATTATCTTATAATAGAAGGGCCATTTTCTAAGATAGATACCATTAAAACATGTTATTCAGAGCATTCTACACAAATTTCTAATATATAGAATTACAATGTGTTGTTCAACATAAGTAACGCAAATAATTACATTAAGTGTATTAAGTGTTTCACAGAAGATACCCTTTTCAGCAGTATTCATCTTCTTGAAGAAATTGAAGTGATTCTGCCAGACCTGTGGCCAACATAAAGAGCATACTAATGTAAGCATTATATCGAATCTTGAATTTATATTAAAGAAGTACCTAGAAAATTAACTACCCCATTAGTAAATAAAATTATTTACCTCGTTTGCTAATAATGTCATAGATATTTGAATTTTTTGTCTTTTGCAATCACTTTTTTTTCGAATAATGAAACTGTTAAAGGGTACACGTCCCCCCCCCCCCAAACACAGCACTGAATGTCATCGTCACTTGGATTTCTAGCTCTACAGTCTGCTGGAACCCAGGCGAATGCGCTCTAACCATCCCCATTGTCACCTTGCGGGCCCCCTCCACCACCTTCACCCTTCCGTCGGTGGCCGCCTGGCAGACAGCTGACAGATCCCTCTTCGCTCCGGCAGGCGGCGGTCCACACAGGGGAGCCGCGATTGAGGGGAAAGCTCCCAACTGACAACCGAAGGGCGCGCACCCGCAGGCACAAACCGCCCTTCCAAGGGCGAAGCGGTGCGCGTCTGTTAAATTTTCGAAACGTGTCTTTTTTTTCCCGGCGTGAATGATTTCCCTTTCGTTCCCTTTCAACTGCACGACACCTAGTTGGAAAGTCGACCGAAAAGAAAAGGAAAGAAAAAATAAACGCAAAGAATATTTGTGGGTTGTTAGTGAACTATTAAGGGAATAGAGGAACATTTGGCATTCGGTCTCTGAACACCAATGCCGGCTCGCAAATTGATGTCTGACGATTCGCTGGAACATTTGCAGGTATGCAGTACGAGGACGGTTGCCCACGCTCTACAAGAACACGGGCGAGAGGCGAGGCGGGTTACGCGGGCGGGCGAAATACGCGCAGTGTCGAGGAGCCCGGTTTGTCGCCGCGAAATGTCCGACAACGCCTCGCGTCCCGAAGAGGTGACAGGAATTGACCGCTTTCGGTCCAGCTCCGCCCCTCTCCCACTTCCTCCGTTAGGTAAATGAACGTGAAATACGATTTACTACGAACAGGAACAGAAAACGACTTCTGCTCAACTCGTCGTTTTGAGTCTACTTGAATGTTGCGCGCTCCCTTTCCGCAATAAGTTGCTCTCTCTCGGTCGCAATTTTTACGGACGTTACGACCGGGGTGTCGTACTAAACCCTCAGGGTTTCTTGTATGTTCACGGGAGGTATTACGACGGTGTCGTTTTTCGAAACGTAAAAGAGGCGTTTAGGGAACTTTCATGAAGACGATGGTGCAGTTTACAGGGAAATGTCGTTAGGCAGCAGCAATATATATGCGTGTAAAAGTGTGGAAATTACTGGGTTTGGGCTCTGTCTTTAATATTAATGATTCAGGTAAACAACTTTTAAAACTGCAACGGGAGAACGAGTGTACTTTAGTTTGTCAAAAGCACTTGATTGTTACGTGTTTAAGACTGATTTAGAACAATGAGCAAAATTTTTTCCTTTGCAAATGACGTAACTTTTAGATGAAACGCTACCTCCCACGCTCTTGACTCTTTTTTATTATACCTAGCATTAATTGTAAAAATACTATTAATAAGAGTATGTACATTCTTATAAACAACGATTAATTTGAAGAACATCAATATGACTATTGGCTCACATGATTCAATAACATATCACAAATATTTGCTATGAACGGAAAATAATATAACATTCTATCTAAATTAGGACCTTCTTAAATACGTGTCCTATTCGTGCTTATGGTGCGAGCTGAGTATGATAGATACATATATCATTTCTTTGTTAAGAACTTTATTAAGAACGATACTTCGTTCAATCTATCGAAACAAACAAAACTATCGATAGAAAATATTCAAATGGCAAGGCCTGTTTTGAATTGGGCAAGTTTCAACATAACATATATTTCAGCAAAAAAATTTAAATCACATTCAAAGAAAACCTGAGGATTTTGAAAATTGTATAAATTTTAACGTGAAGATTTGTGTTGCCGTAGACCTTAGTTGGCTCAAACCGAAAGAATAAATGAAACACTTTACAAAAATTGGGGATACCTGCAAATAAATATTACCGAACAAAGAGTTCACCAAAAAGTAGATCAAGTCTCCCAGACTCCCATGGCGCCTTCGGAGCCGGCCGGTGCCGCGACCTCCTCCTCTACCTGCGTTCCTCGCCCACGCGCCCGCCCATGCAAATGCGACCGCCAAATCTCGCGGGCGTGGGAGGGGCGGTCGCTGCGGCAGCCTCCTTTAAATTCGGCCAAGTTAAATCTTCGGTAATCCAGCGAAACCGCCGATGCGGCCGCCGCCGCCCGGCGCGGCCCGGTCCGGGCTCATTTGCAATGTAAAAATCATGGTAAACAAGCCGGCTCCGAAATTATTTCGTAAGGTACCTCAAGCGAACAGATGAGTGTCGCACAACCTCTTGCGACACGCACGACCTTCCCCGAGGCCATGCAGCGCTTCGGGGGGTAGGAGGAAGAGTTGAGGAAACGGGGTGACATTTTCGGGTGTTCGTTAAAACGAACTCGTTTAAAGAATGTCATTAAATTAGAAACTTATACACACAATTTGAAATCAGACAGATATTTTAAGTTCATTTACATTTTGGAAAAGTTCTATTTAGCGTGAACTTCGTTGTGAATTAACTCTTCCAAGATATGTATCGCAAAGCTTCATTATGATCAACGATCAATCATTGTTTGAAAGAAAATTATTTTCATTATTCTTGGATTAGGAATACTAACAAACAAAACTTTAATAATACTAAATTATTGTCTATCCTTATTATATTGACGTCGTCTTGATTCTGAATTACACTTTGTTCCATTACTTTTCTATTGCTATTAAGGTACGAGAAAACTAACAGAAGAGTATTGTCGAAAAGTCACTAGTCACACAGAAGTCACCAGTCATTCAGAAGTCACCAGTCACACAGAAGTCACTAAACGTGCTCGCTAGTTTCATTCTTTATTCTGCAGGGTAAAGGAATTTAGCCGACAAGAAGAATTAATGGATCAAGATCTAAGTTTGAATAGTTCAAAGTGCAGTAATAGTTCTAATTCAAGTTTGGACAACCTCTTAAATTTTTTGAAGATAACACAATAGCTGTGATACTCCAACCACCCTTTCTTACATCATCTGCAGCGAATACAAAAGACTCTGGGAAACATTTAACAAACTTTCCTATGAGGTACTTATTTATAGCACTTATCTTCAGTGAAACTCTTACCTGTCTGTACAGCCACAATATCGACCCTATTCCGAAAGGACGTTCAGACACGCAATGTTGGCCTGCGTTTACGTCTCCCCGAACTTACTAAGCACAGCGACAGCTACTCGCTCGCTTTCCTTCTCCTAAACTTCGCGAAGGCTGGAATTGGAAGATTCTAGTACCACGCAATGTATGTGAAAAATGAACGTGATGATCGTGGAGAGAGAAGTGTAGAACCTGAAGAATATGAGTATATAAATCAACAAATAATTGGAATATTTGTCTAATACCTCGATATAAGCTAATTGGGAAATATGCAAAAGAGATTCCTGGAATGAGATGATCCGCTAGTTGACTTCGGAAAAACACACTCCCCTTGAGTTAAAAGTTAGTTTGGGCTAGATTAGGCGCACAAGGTAAAGCTGAAAGGAAAGATTTTAGATTTCTTTCAGAAACAAGTTCAACAAAGCTAAAAGAAAGACAATGGGAATCAGATTAGGACACATCATAATAGAAAAAAGCTTGATTTAAGATTCTGTCAAGAAATATCTAATGTCGACGCTGTGAATGAAATGAGTCAGAAAAGAAGGCAGAGAGCAAAGCTGAGGCAGAGTTAAGAATATCGCACGCCTGATATTCGGAGTCCTATCGGAGTTGATAATTTTGTCTTACAAGAACAAATGTGGCAGAAAATGACGCCTCGTTGATTGTTTAAATATGATTACATAGAGTACATTTTGTTTAGTTCTTATTACACGTACACCATAATTCTGGAAATAATTATATCCGTCAGGTTTACGATGTTCGAATCTGCATCTTCAACAAGTTTTATAGTAATAAATGCATTAAACAAGGAGAATAAAGCAACAAAGTGAGCGAGAAGCACGGCCAAGCGGGATGCGGGCGCGGGCGCGTCGGAGGGATGGTAAGCAGCCGGCAGGGAGGGCAGGGAGCCCCGCGCAGGGGAGCGACGCGGAAGAAGCCTGCCACGCGAGTTGGCGGCCGAGGCGCGCAAATAATGGTGCGTCTATTTTGAAGCGCCCCATTAATTTGCACGGGAGCGCGACAGGCACGGCTGTCGCGGCTCCGCGTACACGGTGGGGGCGCCGACCGACCTGGGAGCGGTAGCGGGGTCTACGGTGATAATGTCAGTAGGAGATGTGGCAGTGGTGACTGAGTGGACATGGCGTCAGCAGGGCTGGCGGGGAGGGGGGCGAAGACAGTGGGGTTCACGGTGGCAGTAGCGGTGGCGGTAGCGGGGTCTACGGAGGTGACAGTGTCCGCGCGAGACGTGAAACGGTGACTAAGGTGGCGGTGGTGGTGGTGGAGGCGGCAGCAGCGAGACTGATGTGTGTGGTGGCGACGCGGAAGAAGACTTAGAGGAGACATTGGGGATGAATTGATTGATATTTCTGGGCACGTCAACTGCCACGGTCGTAAGTCCCGTTAGTGTAGTGAATTTTTTATTGCTGGAGGTGGCGCTGTTGGTCGCCCGGTGGATGGTGAGACCTGGTGCCGATCTACCAACTGGTTTCCCTGCACATTTGTTAGTAAAGTGCATGTAAGTGTAAGTGAGCGTGTAAGTAAGGGAAGAGGTTAGAGCGAAGAGAGAGGAAGGAAGGATCGCACGGGGCGTGGCCCGTTTGTTGGGGTTTTGCTCTAGTATTGATGGGAGAAACCACAGAGAGTAACTGATCCTCCGAACAGCGATTCAATTCACTCAAGCTCTGTAGGTCTGTGTCGATAATCCACCGCCATCGGGTCTCGAATCCCATGGCCTTCCAGTCAGACTCTCTCCAGAGACAACGACTGTAGTGGCTCTGAGCTAAATTCAGCCGTGGCGTGGGCGGGGGTTGGCGGACGCGGCCTGCCGGAAAGGATCGGCCCGCAGGCGCCCGGGTGCTTGCGCGAGGTGCCGAGTGACGGCCGCCTAAATCCGCTCTCGTAAACGTTTCCGGAAAGTGGGGAGTGACGCGAGACACGATTGGGTTTGATCACTCCGGGAACAGGTGAAGAAACTGGGGCAGCTCTGCATTTTTAACAAAATAACGAATCCCCTTTTTGGAACACGATTGCTGATAGGTCACATTAGACTCATAAATATGTTTCAATTCTGATAAAAACGTGTCCAGAAATAAAATCCGCAAAATTCACAAAGATTAGACCGTCAAGATTAGACCGTCCCGACAGTGGCAGGATTTTAGACACAAGCTAGACAGCCGTTGTCTGTGGAAGAATTCTACCGGTCAGCAGCTCTGATCAGTAGTTTTCTGTAGTTCCTCCAATCAATATCATGCCAGGGCAGTACCCTAACGAACGGGCCATGAGCCGCGCGAGATGCTTCCTACCTGTTCCTTATCCTATCCCTACTTACTTACGCACTCACATGTACTATACTACCTCACTTGTCGCGAGACCTAGCGGGAGCTGAGAGCTTGTCATGGCTAGGGCGGTGCCACGCTAGTGGGAGATCCCTGTTGGGAAATTCCTCGCAAGCCGACGTAGCTCAGATTGTCGTCCAGCGGGGGAAGATCACCGCCATCTTCCGCGATCAAAATATGCACTACTCTTACAGAACTAACAATCTCGCAGTTGACTCGCCCGGAATCACAAATCAATCTATCAAAAAATGCACGAAGATGACTGAAAGGATTAAAGAATGATTTAAAAATTCAGATGCTGATGCAAAAAGAGAATGTTGAAACCAGGATTAATGTAATTATTTCTGGCATTGGAAATCAATCCCAAGAGCGATTGCATATAATGCAACAGGGTAACATTATCTGAAAAATACTTCCCTAAAAATCATTCGTAACACTTGCATTAGCATGTACAGTGTCACAGACGTGCACAAACTACAAGAGAGGGTCAATTATATTTCCGGGCCCCCTCTTGCCCTCTTTTCCAATAAACTTTTTTATCTAGATATGAGATATTATACTAGAAAATAAATAAAAAACAATTCCCCAAATTGTACGGTTCAAAATGGAGGAATTCAAGAACTGAACACATTTACAAAAATAAAATGTTATATTACATAGGGCATGGGACCCCCTTTCAAAGTTTTTTTACCTGACCCCCTGGCTCCTCAATGTCTACGTACTGTCTGTATTTTTTGGTTCCGTGTCTTAGTCGATTTTTTACCCAATGAGTGTAAGTTTATATACGAAAATATGGAAAATAAGATGTAGAATAAGTCAAAATGATGCAGTGAAAATTACATAGCAAGCCATTGTTCAGATTCTCCCCGTGTGCAGCATGGCAGTTGTAAGCCTAAAGAAAACATTACACTATTAACACTTGGTCGTCGACACAATCAGTCAGCAATTCATACCCATATTGATACAAGCCATACAAGCAATATTTTAAAATGAACAAATCAATGTCATAATCAAATCAAAGTCATAATTCATGACTGAACAAATCTCTGTGCAAACCGTTTCTGACAATGGCCACAAGACCTCTGCACCACCCCGCACCTGACAAGTAAACGTGGCTGCGTCAAGAGACGACTCCCGCGTTACCACCCACTCGAACACGCAACGGTCGCGCACAACAACGTCCAAACACGCGGCGCGTCCTTTTGTGGGCGCGCGATTCGTCACGGCGTGAACCGCCGCAGATAGCGCGCGCGCCGGCGCTGACGGGGCGCATTCCGGTGCCCGGCGGGCGGCGGCGGCGGCGGCAGCAGAGGTGGCCATCGTCATGATGGTGAGTGGCGGGGGCGGGGATTACGACGATGGCGGTTGCAAAGGCGGCCATGGCCGTGGCGGTGGCTGTGGCTGTGGCAGGGGCGGTGGCGGCGACGGAGGCGGTGGGGGTGGAAACGCTTCGTCATGGCGCGTGGCCCGACGCACAACCGCACAGTGGGAATGTTACACATCGAAAATCCAGAAGCCCGAAAATGTGTGGCTGATCTGTTAACTTAAGGATGCAGATGCCTGAGGTGGCAACCACGCGGCTCAAGGTTGAGGGTGGAAATCCTGCAGGAAGGTGTGGTTGTTTTGAACGTACGGCGTGGAAGATAAAACTAATTACCACATTATCACCGAAATCATCTTTCTTATATTTGTGATATCCATAGGAAGGCTAGTATCATTTTCTAATACATTTTAGCCAACATACACTACGAAAACGCGCTGTAAGATAAAGTTCTATTCAACTTTCTTATGATTTTGTAGGCCGTCTATAAGAATAAAGTAGTCTATACGACCTGAGACATTCATATAATTAGTGTCAACACTGAAAATAGAGAGTTACTATTAAGAATATAACACTGCACTATTGCACTATCCTCGTGAATATTTCAACAAGTTACACATCAAAACTAATAAATATTTACCTTATAATTCATTTTTCTTGTTAAGGGAAGTCATTTATATAAAATGGTTTGGGTATCTGCAATACTACTATATATATAGTAGTATAATATTAATACTACTAATATTACTACTATATATATCGTTCACCCAACTTGATTATATTAAGCGTTATGTACCTTACATTCAGTTACCGAAATCTGCTGTTGGACAATGAAGAAGAAAGAAGGTGAAATAAAAAACTAAAACAAAACATTCGTTCTTTAGTGATAGAAAAAAATCCATTGTGGAAATCGTCACCGCCCTGCAGACGAAGCACCAAGCCGCGCCGCGCCGGAAGCGTTGCCTTTAAAAGGAGAGCGCCGCGGCGCCAGGCCAAGGCGGGGGCAGAGCAAAGGGCACGGACGGCCATTCCTTTTCGGACGACGATGGCTTATTCCACTTGACGTCTGACGTGGCACAACCGTTGATGTAAATAACTTGAAATTGTTCCCAGGAGATTTGTGATCGATTCGACATCCATCAATATTTATAAATGTGAGGGAAATAACTTGTCAGTTAATACACTCTTGACACCGAATTCATTGTTATGAACAGATTCGCAAAGTAATACGTTAAAATAATTACTGGTACAACACACATGATTCAAACATTAATTATTTTAAAATAAATACTTGGCTGACTACTTGCATGACTACTAAATGACTACTTGCAGAATAAATCATTAAAATATTATTGGTACTATTCCTTTAGAACAAATGGACACCGCAATTCGAAACATGAGCCGGTTGATTTTTTAAAACCTCTGATAAGAACAATCTGGTGTTTGGAACCTGTCAAAGGGAGAATATCTCGAAAGAGCAATAGATATGAACCAGAGCGCATCAGAATCAATACCCCGTGTTATTACGTTTGGAAACTGCACAAAACCTGCGTGCACGGGCGCTCCATCATACATCAAGGCGCACTCACAGGCGGTGCAAGCGAAGCGCCACAGTTGGTTTACGACCAGCGCGCGCCCGCAGTTACGCCGCTGACAGGCGTTAATACAGTCGCGCCGCTCTCGCACCTCGGCGGGAATTACGTGCACGCGGGCGCTCGCCGAAGGGGAGGCCATTACGGCGCCGCGATCGCCCCAACGCGTCGCTCCACGCAGAGCCTCGCGCCGCTAATGCGCGTCGCGACGCGACTGCCGTCGGTGCGCCCGCGCCCGCGCCGCCGCCCCGAGGCGTCCATTTGGGCGGCCCGACGCGCCTCACGCAATTATGCGCGCGCCCGGGCGCGAACCCAAGCCCCTTCCGCTGCCAACGCCGCCGCCGCCGTTGTTGCTGCTGCTGGACAGCGCGGCCCTCGGGCGGGGTGCAGCTGACGCTGCTGCGCTCGCGCGGAGGCAGTGGCGCCCCTGGCGGTGGTTGGCGTAATGTAATAAGTGAGGTTATGTTCGCGTTGCGTGGGATAATGGGATCGTTTGCTGGCGCAGGCCTTGTTGGTACTGCGCATCGTATTGGAGTGTGAAAATCAAGGGCGTCGGGAGCAAGGTGACGTACGGTAGGTGTATTACTGAGTCCAACAACAAATGCGGACCTCTTATGCACATCTAATGGATTATATTAGGGACCTCTAATACGAGTAGAAATTTAATAATTTTGTACTGATAATTGCGCGATAATCCTTTCGTGGCTCTCGAAAATAAAATAATTTGGAATGAATTATTATTATTATTATTATTATTATTATTATTATTATTATTATTATTATTATTATTGTTGTTGTTGTTATTATTATTGTCATTATTGTTGTTAATATTATAAAATAATATGAATAGAAAGTTTATTCGTTAATTTTTAGATTTGACACTTGGTAGAATTACGTATTCACGTAGTATCAGTATATTATCTAATTATTTGAAAATTAATATAAAACAATTAGGTAATTTAAAAATTTATCCTAATAATTTTTTACACTTATTATTCTAAATTCAGGCAAAATTATCTAATCAGAGTACACTGCGTGTGAGTCAAATATACTCGTCACTGCTATAAGCTATATTCACGTTAACTGAATTTTCTCAGTTTTGTAAACGAATTACTCCGCCAATAAACAGTATGATGACATATAAGCCAAAATGCGTGGATTCAATGACATTTTGCCCAATGAAGGTTCCTTCTGATTCACCGTTATGCACAAAATGCAGGTTGCGTGTAAGAGCATTATTACATTATCCATCGTGCAATAATAACATTAAACAGTAGTAACCACTAACAAAATATTATTGGATGCTGATGAGTATATTCCCATAATGGTTCTATAATCTGTTTCCAAATACAGAAGGTCGTAAACATAAACAGCTTTTTGAAAGTCATTAATATGAAAAATGAATCGTGAAAATATCATTCGCTAATTTGGGGACAAAAAATCACTTTTCGGAAAAAAAAATTAATGAACTTGTCATGACGTGCCTGCCCAACAATGGATTTCTTTAAATTAGAAAAACACTTTGATTGTATTGGAAAATGAATTTTTTTTGTGATCGAATCTGACTATCGGAGAAAAAGGATTGAGAGAAAAACGCATGCATTTACCTCAAGCATCGCCCATGTTATCGCTTCCGCAATTCTTAATCATCCATACTTAATCATTGCAGTTATTTCAGAACATGCCTCATTACATTACATTGTTCTTAGTTTCAATTCCAGTTGACGATACAGCATTCATCAATCGATGATACGATTTTTTATATCCCAGGGTTGTTAGTCCTGGGGGAAAATAAATTATTATTATTATTATTATTATTATTATTATTATTATTATTATTATTATTATTATTATTATTATTATTATTATTATCATCATTCCCTTCTTGATTCTTCTCTGAAGTTACATCAATACAATTATTTCATCAAAACTGCTCCATCCCAGCCAATTCTTCGACACATTATTTGCTCAACAGGATCATCATAGAAACCAAACCAAATATAGACATGGCCTGTTGTTACTAGTATATCAACATCACCCAGCCATCAAAGTCACTGTCGCTTACTCTCGCTTGCATGGACCAGTCACAGCAGCACCCCTTTCCCCATTCTCACATATCTCTCTCATAAGGATAGCACCGTTAACACTTATCATCAGTCGGGGCAAATCACGTGAAACTCGGAAGAATGATATTTTCCATTCTGTTTCAACGCATGAATCTCACTTTGTTCATCCAGTCTGTGCAATTTGATAACAGAAAAATAACATTTTTGGAAACATGTTTTCCCAATCCCTCCATCTCATGCACACACCTCTGATACAAACATTTGGTAGTGAGTGGACTGCGTTGAGAACGACTTATGTTCGTACGCTTTGGATCAAACACGTCCCGTTATTCCAGTCACCGAATGCTTGTCTTGGCCTCCCAGGATCATCAGTAGGGGCGGATTTTGATGATCTAAAACATCACCAAAAATGAGTAATAAAATGCTCTTAAAAATGTTTTTAAAATGCCTTAAAAGCAAAGAAAAATTACGTAAAAAATTTGATGAAAACCAGTTCAGATGAGCAACTCATGCTGTTGGATATGTTACTAATGTAATCGAGGCTTCTTCCTTTGGTTCAAGTGAACTCAGCTTGTAAACTTTTGGTTTGGACTGGATCAGGAAATCTTTGTATTTAGTTATTGTGAAATCTGCCGAACCGACAATGGTGGCGTCACAGGAATCTTAGATTACATACAACTGCTGACATCACAATTTCTGAGCGAAGAAATTGAAAATGCTTCAAGAATTTTGTGAAGAACATTTATAGCATCTCGTAAATATTATTTGTAGAAAGTACCATTAAAATGACATTAAAATAGATGCAATAAAAAAAGCACTAAAAATGACGGGAAAAGATAAAAAAGGACTTGGCCGAAATAGACAAAAAATGCAAAAAAAATGACTTATAAAAATGGGGCATTTCGTTTTGTCATAACATAAAATGAATTCTTATACTAAACGGCATTGTTCTAAAGTGAAAAAAAAGACATTTCATTAAAATATAATCATCAGTCCCCTAATCATCAGAAACGAAGCTTCACTTCTGCCCTCTACTTCAACCTACGCCTCCACAGCGCAACCTAATGAACCAACATACTTTTTCTCAATTCCATTCCTGTTTTCCTAAAATCGCCCTTTCCTGCACACACCTCTGATTTACACTGTAGTAACCGCACGGAATTAAGACGTTCATTATTTTTGGGTCACACGCCTTTATCATTCTAGCTACTTCGACTTCCAGCTTAAATGAAATTCTAACCTCGGCCGATACAAATAAAACTTATGTTAGACAAACCGAGTTCCCGCCAGGCTTCCCTGAAGTTCTCCAGCATCCTCTGTCTCTCACTCAACCTTTGCTTCAACGTTATTCTAACAATTTCTTATCATCAAGCAACCAAAATCATTCATTTCCAGCTAGGGCTAGATGGATGAGGAACTGGTAATATAACAAAGTTAACCCCAGCCACCCAATTAATTCATTGCCCTCTCAACACCAGCAAACCGTCACCTCCGAGCTATTATCAACCCACGCCTCCTTCACCATGTCTTCTGACACCCCCTTTTCCTCATTCCTTTCATGATTTCCTAACCTCGCCCTTCCCTGGACATATCTCCGATTGCCACACGTCTAAGACTGCACTGCACCATAGTCGTCCATTCTTTTTGGGTCAAACGCGCAACCCACCTCTTGCCCTCTCCGCACGAGCAGCAACCCATCACTTCCGCGCCCTTTTTCCGCCCACCGCCTCCTCCACCTCGACGCCCTCGGAAGGCGGCTTGAGTAGGAACCCTTGTCGCGGAGCGCGGGCGCGAGCGGCGGGGCGTGGGCGGGGCGGCGCGGGTCCGCCCTGTGGCCACTGCCGCACCTCCTTGGGCGTCGCGCGAGCGGGCGCGCGGGCTTTTTCGTCTCTTTCGGTCCCGCGGCGATCACTTTACGAAACCGGAATTCCTCCGGCGGGGCCCCGCCTCCGCATGCGAGGCACACGGCCCGCGCGCCCTCGGGCCCTGAGGGCTAGGGCGCCGCCCGCCCGCGCTGCTGTCGGCCGCCGCGAGGAGAAAATAGACGAGAAGGTTCTTTATTGGGAAAAGGGGCTTTCAAATTCTATCACGCTCCACGGGGGCGTGCTATTTCCCAGACGAGGTCCAATGACCCATTTTTTCTTGGGCGGTCTTCATCCATCTGCGGAACTGGCTTGCGGACGAGTTCAAGTACAAGCTCACAATGTATTCTACCTAAGTATGAGATTGAAAAGAAGAGGGGCAAGCTGAAATAATAAATTAGGACATTTTAGAATAATTTTCTGGCTAAAACTACAAAAAATCTGAAAAAGCCAACAGCCAGTTTTACTTAATATATTAGATCGATTTATGGAATTTCATCAATAAATGAATAAATACGAGGTAGGGTCAAAAAGTTCCCGGAATGGTCGCTTACAGTCAAGTATTTGTTAGCTGAAAGGGAAATTTTTGTTTGTGAGGTTGGCATAACTGGTAGTGAACGTGCTTTTGAGGTTAGCAGGCAGTTGTAGTAGGTTCCGTGCGTTCGGTGTTCAATATTGTAGATCGTAGTTTCTTTCTTTCGTCGGATTGGGCAATGTCGTCATTAGAGCAGCGTGGCAATATTAAATTCTGTGTGTTGCTGGAGAAATCACCCTCGGAGACTCTTGAGATGCTAAAAAGGGCATACGGAAATTCTGCGATGAAGAAAACAGCAGTTTACGAGTGGCATAAGCGTTTTCGCGACGGTCGCACAACAATTGAAGATGACGTTCGGACTGGGCGGCCTTCCACTTCCACTACAGACGACAATGTTGAGCGCGTTCGACAAATTGTGCTGCGGACAGGCGAACAACCATCAATACTATTGCCTCTGAAGTTGGTATTTCACATGGGAGTGTTCACAGCATTCTTCATAATGACTTGAACATGCATCGTGTTTGCTTGCACATTGTTCCAAAAATGTTATCCCCTGAGCAAAAGGAAATGAGAGTGACCATGTCCAGGGACTTGATTGAAATGGCTGATGCAGATGACAGCTTCCTGCGCAAAATTGTTACAGGTGATGAGACATGGTGCTTTCTTTACGACCCTCAGACAAAACGGCAGTCCGCTGAATGAAGTCAAAAACTTCACCAAGAAAACAAAAATTTCGCTTGGACAGAAGCCGGGGTAAGGTGATGTTGGAGGTGTTTTTTGATTACCGTGGAGTGATTCATTATGAATTTATTCCTGAAGGGAGAACAGTAAATAAAGAATTGTACACAGAGATCTTAAAACGGCTACGAGATGCAATTCGACGAAAACGACCTGAAAAATGGGCGGAGAATGACTGGTGTTTGTTGCACGACAATGCCCCAGCACATCGATCCCTAATGGTGAAACAATACCTTGCCAAGAATAATGTTACCACTCTGGAACATCCTCCATATTCTCCCGATCTCGCACCACCAGATTTCTACCTGTTTCCAAGGTTAAAATGGCATTGAAGGGACATCGTTTTGCTGATTCGTCAGAGGTGATTGAAAATGCGACGGAGCGGCTGAAGGAACTTTCAAAAAACGGCTTTCAAGAGTGTTTCCAACAATTATATGAACGGTGGAATAAATGTGTAGATGCAGGAGGAGAGTATTTTGAAGGGAAATAATGTAAGAATGTTATAAATATTTTTAATAAATTTTTAATAACCAATTCCGGGTACTTTTTGACCATACTTCGTAAATTATATGATTTATACATTCTCCACAACTGAAACTTCATGCACTTCAGTTCACTGAAGAGTTTTGCGAGTTCTGCAATATGATTGGTAAGAGATGTTTGTGGTTCTGTTTGCACAAAACCTATATGTGAATTCGAAATTTGTATAGTAATATTTCTTTGTAAACAGTTTACTTTTGTGTAAAATCTAATACGGAAGAGAATTCTCAAACCTTTCTCATATAGCTAAGAATGCATTTGGAAACGCTGAATTAAACTCTTATCACATGGCTTCATGTGGCCTACATTAATTCTGAGTTGTTTTTTTTTTCACATAATGTATTCCGAGTTCTTTCGTCTACAAGACCTTCTTCGAAATTCCACACTAACTGTAAATTTCTCAACTTTTGGTTGCAGTATATGCAGGCGACCGAACCCCATCCGAAGTGCTCGGAAAACCCCACCGCCCCCGCGACCGCACGGCGCTGCGTCTGCGAAGAATAGCCACCGCCGCGTCGCGCCGCTTCGCCCAGCCGTCCCTCGCCCGCGCCCCGGCGCCCCCGCCCTGCCACGCCCACTCCTTTGATTGGGCGATTCGCCGCCGCACAGTGGGACTAAAGGAAACCGCCCTCAATGACTTTTCTTATTCTTAATGCGCCAAGGCGCTGCACATTGAAACTGGGCACTAGTGACATAACATCAATTTATAAATATTCTTAAATGTAGGTTACAATACTATTTAAATATTTACTCAACAGTCCTGAACATTTCAACAATATTGTTAGCTTATTTACTTAGACATACCATACGTAAAATCGTTAGCATATTTACAGAGACTCAGAATAAATTTTAGAACTTCTAGGGCATGTACAACCGTCGAAAGTGATCACATTTTGCCAATGTGCATATAGTGGGAATTTGCAGATAACGGCAGCATGATTCATACTTGTGCCGAAAATTGTTAGACAACCCCGCATGCACAGATGTTTAGCAGGTACATTCAATCTTCTTAACTGCATCAGAACATGATCTGCTAAAGATCTTTGCATAAGCAGTTGCCTAAAATTATGTGAAAAGATACTTGTAAATTGTATTACACGAAATATCCCACTATAATTTTATTTGTAAAAGGTGATCATTTCTCGACACTCTACATAGAGGTTTGTAGCTCTTATTCGGAAACACCTGTATCTTAGAGACTATTGTGGGTCAGAGCAGAAGAATATTTAGACGTGAAATAGATAAGACAAGATGTGCCCCCAAGGAAGTGCACTGGGTCCTTACCTCACCTTCCCGTACACGAGTGACATTCCACATAGTGAGAATGTAATTGTGGCTACATCACCTGATGGGTGCAAAGCTGTGTCTTAAAAGTAGCATTTTCTGAATTAATATCCAGACAATAATTTTTAAAACATTTTTAATTCCTTATACTTCCATATCTGTGATTACAATTGCAAAAGATATCAGAAGGGGATTTAAATGTTATTTGACAATGGGCTGAATGGACAAGGTAAGCTTTATTATTTTTCGGAACACGACTTTTGTAGAGATTTTAATTTTAATAAAAAATGTTTTCAGCGAACGGTATATTGCTTTTAAATTGAAGTCTTTCAACCAAAAAGTAAAACGTGCAAGTATAAAAATAACATGTGTTTTGTTTTCATATTATTTTATGGTTTTATTTCCATTCTGGTTTCAGAATACTACTCGTAAAAAAACGTCTTCTCTAACATCAAAATAAAGTTCCGATTTCGTTTATACCCTACGCTCTTGTACTCAATTTCATGCAGATTAACTATGCATGTAATGTAATAAAAGTCACTTATTACAATGTAATATAATAACAGCCCCATGTAATGAAAAATTGTATCTCCCCCTATCCCAAAAGGTTTATGGTGTTAAGAGTAACGTCTACAATACATGTTTTCAATACTTCACACGACAGAAGGCTCATTTCGATGAAACATGTCGCCAGAGAGGGTAACACATTTAGATAGAAAAGTGATAGTTAGCGAACTCACTGGGAATAATAGCTTCTACCCGTTGGGAGCTTTGTTTGCTGTTTTCAATTTGCGCCAGCTGTTCTATTTCGCCCTCGAGCGCGCCGCACTCCCCGCGGGAGACGCATCCTGCTGCGCCAACCGCTGACCACCGCCGGTCACCATTGGCAACCGCGACGCTGCGACGCCACGGGCGGTGCCCTCACCGCCGCCGCGGGGCGTCCGGCTCCAGGAACGAAGCCATTTTTCGATTCCTGGTTCCGGCGTTAGATTCGTTTTTATATCGTAGCGAGGGTTAATAGGTTTTGTGTGAACCGTATTTCAATACGCTTTGGGGAAGCAGTTTTGTATCTGTTGCGTTCACTGGGTCATATCTGGGTTTGTAATAGTTGGTTTACCACTTGTAACAAAGGGACGCGAACTGCGGCTGAGGGGAAGGTTATGGTATGGTGAATTCGGATTACTGTTTTACGTGGTGGGCTACTCGAAATATTGTGTACCGCAATCCTGTGCACCCAGAACAATTTTTTAAACCCAGCAAAAAACTGATTACGAAGCCCAGATATGAAATAATTAATCACTGCTGTAAGAAACCGTTATGCTCTTTTAACCAAAAAAGAGCCAAAAAATATCTTATCGGCGAGTTCAACCGATTAAAGTGAGTCTAATCATCGATTGAAAATGAATAATTGAATCGAAACATCTATTAAAAGAGGACAGTTGGAAAGATAATAGTATAGGGCATTTACATTGTCGGTTTTTCTCTTAGAACTTTTTCTATTCTGCAGAATCCCATTATCAGCTACGCAAGTCAAGGCGGTCTAAAGCTGAGTGACCGACAGTCCTCAAAGGGATGGAAGACCCAATTGGGAGGAAGAACTCACAGACTGGAGTCAGTGACGAGTCCTATTGAAGTTGGAGAGGACAGTCTAACTATGGGAATCTCGAATTTGCTGACAACAAGGCGAAGGTGACAAGACAGCAGCAGTGGTGGTACCTTCCAATGGCGAATTCAACTTTTAAAAATTATCGTAAGAAACAGTAAAAATTGTTTGTGACGTGCGAGCGTATGATAAGTGGAAAGAAACCCGTTGTAAGATACACAGTTTAAGGAAGTAGTAAATTGAAGACTGGTGAGATATTTGAACTTGTAATAGCGGCGGCAATGAAAACGATGGCAGAGAAAATAACAACGACCAAGATGCATGGCATCGGCGTTGGACGCGGAGATAGCCTCGCGCGTGAAAGACGTCGTGGGTGGCACACGAGGATACCACACGGCACCGGGATGGTTACTGGAGCTGATAGGGGGAGAGGACGTCAGGCGGTGTAGATCAGCATCGTGAGATTGCCACATCACTGAGTACGGACGCAGCGATGAGGCTTCCGGGTGCAAAAGCGAAGACACCGGCAACGGCGGCGAAATACACAGACAGCGAGGGGACTGAAGAAACTGCAGGCAGAACAGGCAGTCAGCATTCGGGAGAATAATTGATTGTTTCCGAGTTCGTCAGCTGATATGGTAATGAGCCCCGTTAGTGTAATTGTTTTTCGCGGGAGATGGCAGAGTTCTACCCCCGCTGGATGGTGAGGACCAATAAGATGAATATTAGAATACGATGAATATGAAAGAATACGAGGACCTCTAAGTATCTCCTTCCATCAGGACATCGCCCCCGACGGGACAAGCTCTTCGCTCTTGACTGATCCTCCGACATGTGTGGTAGTGAAGTGCATGTAAGTGTAAGTTTGTGTAAGAGGAGAGGATAGAAGAAGGGAATATAGGGAGCGGTCCTTGACCATTTGTTAGGGTGCTGCTCCAGTATTCGCCTAGTATTGGCCGGAGAAACTACAGAAATCTACCGCTCAGAGCAGCCAGCCGCTAGAAATCTCCTCCAGACATTACCCTCCCGGTCAGAGTTGCTGCAGAGTCAGTAGCAATGCTGGTTCTGAGCTAACTCCGCCGGTCCAGCGTGAAGAAGGAGCCAGAAGATCCCAGCAACGGCGGGTCCAGGCGTCCTCGTCCTCCACATCCAGAGGGCCCTAATGGGACTGGCGCGCCAGGCGCGGGACGAATGTGTTCTGTCTTTAGATAATGGGTGCCGGCCAGGGGTTGCAAGGGGCGTTGCGTGGCGGCGCGCGGCAGAACAGGGCAGGGAGTATCACGCGTGGGCACTGCGTGCTGAGTTGGCGCTACCTCCGCCGCGACACTCCCTCTCGCGAGGGAGAACACAGTGGTTCAAATGGACCAAAAGGCGGGAGTAAAAGAAACGCATCTAAAGCACCTTACATTGGTCGATCCATATTGTAGCATTCTAGCAGTCAGCGTGCTTGCTTTCTACGTGGGAACTCTGGAGTTCACAATCAGAACACTGCATGTGAAATTTTTGGAGGGCAAAATGTGTTTACGGAAGTTTTCTGCGAATCTGTCGCCTGCCCCGCAATCTAGTACTTTCCGTTTTCCATCATTTCATGAATATTATCATCCACTTACCTTCACACTAACTGTCGTACATATTTTAGCCTTCTTTTGGAGAGAAACATTATGAATATACATTATATTAAACTTCCAATAACACTAAACTGAAAAAGATAGTCCCCTTCCAAGAACGAGGAAATTTTCGTGAAACAATAGTATAAAGAACTGATCCCACGAGAAAAGATTCACTGTTTTATAGCTAATGCATTGTTCTAATCTTGGTATACATGTGAGTTTCAGCAATTGAATAAATTTCTAAATGACTTTTGACAATCTCCATCTTTAAAATTACAAAGCATTAAAAATAAACAAGCATAAAATGTAAAATTGACGAATGGCACGAGTACAATAATCGTATCGTTTCAGTTAAATGCATTATCTTCTTTTATTTGTATCGTTTTCGCTTTCTTTTCGTGATCGTTTTGCAATTCCGGGTGCTCTGTGCAAGCGCCGGGCGGACCGGCCATTTCGCGCGGCGCGTGCTCGCTGTGCGCCGGGAGGGCGCGTGCGGTCAGGAGTTTTGCCACGGCCGCCGCACAAGAGCGCGGCGGGCGAGCAGGGCGGTGAGGGTGCGTTCTCGCTCCAGGCGATTGAGGCAGTTGCTTCTGTTAGAGGGAAGGTTACGTAGAACCCTGCTTTGTGAATGCTGACAAAGTTGTTTAACGTGCAAAGCATTGCTGGTCAATGATTCCGAAATTTCATTTACGAGGATTGAGGCAGAAGTTATGGCAACTACTCTTTTTCTAAAAGAAATGTTATCTGATCACACAATTTTATTTGTCGCATGAAAGAAATGATGTATTAATGTGTGTTCACAACAACATATCGGTATGTGCATGTCTCTATTAACTCAGAGAGCAATGTGAAATCAGTTATCTGACTATCACTATGGGGGATGTATATTACCTGTTTCGAGCAGCGCTCATACACCAACACAGCAGTTCTCCATAGGATAAATACCCGAGAATGTGACAGGGAATTGGTAGCAGGTGCTGGGAATAATGCCCTTCCATACCGGACAGTCGCGAGATGGGCAGCTTTTTGGGAGGAGGTGTAGCAACGAGAGATCAGCAACGCACGGGACGTTCTGTGCGTTTGCGGACCGACATGGCACATGCTGTAATCGAGCATCTGTCTAATGGGGACTTTAAAACGGACATGTAATGCTTCTGGAATTTTGTGAACTTGTTAATGCTGTAATACTTTGGAACATGAAATCAGTACTGTCATTTAAAATACCTTACTAAATATGAAAAAACCTATTTTGGTGTTTCGTTAAATGCCCGTGTACTTAGTTCATACCTTCTCCTTTTGTGTGTGTATTTCATATTCTACACCCGTGCTTGTATTCTCAGAAAAATATTGTTGCCATACCTTAGGCCCCAATCCTCGTATTATGTTACAAGTAATTTTTAGTTCTGGTAGATGTGAATCAATAGAATTATATTTAATGTCAATTGAAAAAAGGCAAACTTAAATATTTGTGATATTCATAAGTGTTATGTAATGCCTTAAGAATTTTTTTTCCAAACTTTTTAAAATCAATTTGTTGCGGACTATTGTTTAATAATAATTTAACATTTTTAAAAAGCGCCAAAATTACTATACTATCTCAAATCTCTAATGTATTCTGAAACGTTAGACCCTATTTTGTTGCGTTATCAATGTAGCCTTCTCTCCTTGAATTCTATGTTCCGGAGTAGCTAGGTAGCTCCCCCGGAACACAAATAAAACAATTAGTTTAATGGTTACATTATTTGTAATCGTCAGATTAAGACAACAGAAAGAATACGTTTAGTCACGAGACACATTCAGGAACAAATTACTTTTTACTTCAATTTTCCAGAAAAAAAAGCAAAGCGATGCAGCATCAAAACTATTGCATTGACTCTGCGTGCATAACCAACATAAATAATTCCTCCTACCTCAAACTCCCAAACATCTCCATATCCTAAGCTAAACCCCTGAACGAACAATCGAAATAAGTACCTGCGGAGCCTTTCCCACCAAAACGCCGTGACTGTGAGACTTTGCCTGTCGCTTTTGTCCCGCTCCGGGGAGATAGAAGCACGGAACCCGGAACAGGTGACAGTCGTAATAAGCGCACGCGCACCCTCCCACCCCAACGATATCCGCGTACCTCTCCGGAACGAGGACCTGGGGACGGAGGCAGGAGAGGGCAGGGGAGGGGGAGGAAGGCTGGCCTATTACGTCGTATCTCGCGGAGGCGTCCCCGCCTGGCACGGCCGTCGCCCTGCGCTATTAACCGACATCCCCCTCGGGGTCTAGGGAGTATTAGGAAAAACCCATCAGCCCTGCGCGCGGGGCGCGGAGAAACCGCGCGCGGGGGCATAGGGCGCGTCGCCCTCGCACCGCCCGCGGGCGCGCGAAGGGCGAGGGGCGCCGCGCGGCGAGCGATAGAAATCGCCGGCGGAACGGCAAACATTAGCCGAACGCTTGGGCGGTGGAGGTGCCGTTGTGGCGAAGCGTGGGGAGATGTGCGAGCGTTTAGGGGCGTGCGGCGAGAATATGTGCTCTGCGCGGGAAGACCGTGTATCCGAGTATATTGATTAATGAAATAACGTAAATATTGCTTCTATCAACCTGTTTCATGTAATTTTCCTCGTCTGCTTTCTTTGATAATTGTATGTTTAAGAACAGGAAGGAAGTATAAATAGATAACAATGTAACATTAACCTGAAACGTACTCCAGGGAGGTCAATTTTATGAAGTAACCACAAAATAGATGTTTTGTATTATTTTCTTTGTCAAAAACAAAATTCGTCATTGGTGAAATAAATGGGTAGCGAAAGAGATAAATATCAAATGCATAACCAATATTTTTTAATAAATATGGTGGCGATAATCAGATAATTTAAAAACAGAAGATGATGATCCAATTAATGTTTTATTTTTAATTTACTTAGCTTTAATTTTAAAAAATATTTATATTTTGTCGCATTTATTTAATTGTAGGCATTACAAGCGTATTTCATAAAATAGTATCCCGAAATAATCACTTCTTTTGCAAAATTTCATTCTAATTCTAGGAGAGTACAAGACTTCATTTGTTGAACGAATTTCGCCAGATAACTGTCTCCAAGGGACAATTACACACGTGAACATAGCAAGTTAATATTTTAGATACATTTGTACACTTGGTGAAATTCATGTAATTATGATAAATTGGATAAATTCATTTTCATACTCAATATTTGGTTATTTTATACGTATGTTTCCGTAGAAACAAAGAGAATAAAGGCGGACGAGTAAAGCCACCGCCCCACAGAAAATGCAGATGTCTCCGCATCAAGGGGATCGGGCAGAGTCGCCGGCCCCACTTACTCCCAAGAGGCCTGGCGCTCGCCATAGCCACATCGCTCCGCGCCCCCAGCACGCGTGTGGCCGCGTGCACCGGGCTCACGCAATTTGTATAGGGGGCGCTGGAGGCGATAGCACGCCGGCGTCCCAGGCCCCGCGGTCGCGACCGGCCTATCGTGCGTCGGGGACGAATCGCTATGCAAATGCCAGCAGATTACAGGATTTAGCTTGGGGTGGATGCGCTTCGGCTTGCAGCGCCGGCGACCGCAACAATGAGGTCTCGCCTCGGATACTTTGCGTTCCCCCCGCGGCCGTCGGATCCGAGCGCTGCCTGGGAGCCTGAAGCTGCAGCCTTGGGGGACGCCCGGAATCGCTACGCTTGGCTTCACCTAACAGGATTTCGCTTAAAATCCATTGAATTCGCTTCTATGCAAATCAATGTTGCCCACATCGGCATTCAAGCCAGTTTTATTAATCTCTGGAGCCTTTGAACAAATAATTAGCCTCATTAGTGCAAAGAACCAACTAACGTATTCCATATGTTGTGTGCTGGTGAATTTAATGGATCACAACAAAGATGAAACTTCCATGCAAAGAATTCCTGATGCATTTGCTATGTTTTAAACCCCATACCCAATTTGCTATGTTTTAAGCTAATATTGATTACTAGCCGCACAAACACAGATTTGATGAGAAGGTTTAAGATACTGAAGATTTTACAAGTGTTTGCTTTGTGCGGGAGATGTGCGACTAAACATTTTGTTCAGACACCACATATTCAACATGAACGTTTATAATAAATAATTTAATGAATGTTTAATGTCTGATGTGAAGTAGTGAAAAGCCTGAACACTCTTACTCTTTAGCACGCGTGCGCGTGCGTGTGTGTGCGCGCGCGCTTGAGAGGGGAGAGGGGGCGTAGTTGGATGCGCAGGCACCCCGCGTCGCCATCAACGTTATCCACGTTCCTTGGAGGATTGCATCGCTCCCCGCTGACGCAGCGCCGCCTATCTCCCCGCTTGCCCGGAAACCAGCGTTCCCGCCGCGTGCCGCTCCTGGTACTGCGTCGCTTCCCCTCGTACCACCTGGCCTCCGCATCACCGCGTCCGATCTACGGAGATCCTTCCTGCCTTACCTCGGGAGACCGTCCTCCCCTAGCCCTCACAGCCACTCCGCTTTCATTCATCCCTCCGCTTTCGCGTTTTATTCCTCGTGACAACGCAAGCTATGCTCCCTTCTTTTTCGTAGGAAAACTTTCGAATGGTTCCATAGCATGGGTTTTCAAAACCTTAAACAACAATTGGCACCTATGAAGCAACATTAAATTTTACCTAACAATTGGCAACATTATTCTCTTCTTAAATATTTTTTACTTTACTTCTTACTTTTTTCACTTTCTCTCCCCTTCTGAATCTTGTCATTACGTGTTCCTTTCCACTTCTTCGCGTGACTGCTTTTGAAATCGTTTTGCAAACTTGTCCATGTTTCGCTTCTCCTTCACATTCTCTCGGAGATATCTACCAGATCTCGGCGGGTACCCACAATCGCAGTCGAAACTTTCACTTCAAGGGTACCTTCGGCGGAAACGCAGTTTTCGATAACTTAGTCGGGTTTGTTCGCCTCCAAAAAAGATTCCCCGCACCGCTGGGTTGGGTCTTATAGACAGCTCCGCCCGCACAAACTCGTCACGTCCTCGGATATATCCGCGCGGCTGCTACCCACTGCGGAGGCTCAGGCGTCGATGCTGGAGATGGCGATGGATGGGACGCAGCGGGTGCACGGAATGGGGACGAGGTGACAACGGTGATGCGGGCGGCGACGTGTGATCAGCAAGTGGAGTGAACAGAGGCGGAGAACAAGAACGTGGGCGTGTGGGTTTGGGACGGCGAACGCGAGAAGACGGCTTAAGGCTGAGTCGTACGCCCATCTCTGCTGCGAACGTCTTGTGGTGTGAAGAATGTTCACAGGAATGAGCCGATTTCTCTTGTAAGCTTCTTAACTGACACGTATTTGCTGAGGGGGTTTCATGATGAGACAACAAGACTACCAGTGAGAACATACAATTCAGTCTAATATGTTTTAGATGATTTTTCCGAGGTTAAACATGTTTTTTAAACCTTTTATTTACGATCACCATGTGCAAAGAGGAGAAAACAAATAAAAAATGAAAAGAAAGTAAAGTATGTTGATTATCAGGAAAAATATCAGAATAGCTGTAATTATCCTTGTGAATTATCCGAATTATATTCCATTAAAAAACGAGTTGCAAAGAGAATATCTCTTTGACAAGCAGAATAGCGTCCGAGAGTATTAGTACTTTTTCGGTTTGCTATTTTGCTCTCTAAATTATTTTAATTCCTTCCTCAAAGGACTTACTTTCAGAGGAGATCTGTATTCCAATACTGGAAATGAACGATTCTCTGGAATTCCATGTGGGCAAAACTTTGAAAGAGGAGTTCCAACGGTGTCGATATTTTACCCTCATTCTTACTTCCATTTTCATTGTACGAAACTTTTCACGGACCCATCATCATTGATCTTTCATATATCCACACATATATTCACAATGAAAGCCACACCGACTTACGTACGGAGAGAGAAAGCAAAATGCTCATTCCAAAAATTATGTATTTTGGCAGTATGAGGTATACGGTTCTCGTCTCGAGAACAACTGCACCTCACACTCTCCTCGCCGCAAACGTTCCGTTTCCAAGCTCCATGCCTCTTCCTTCCAAGCTGCCTGTTCCGCCTTCGCAGCCGGTGAACCAATACTCCTGTCGGCGCGGCGTTCTCTGCTCTCGAGGCAAGCGCGCCGAACAATACAATTCGTCACAACGCCCTGAGATGTGGCTTAAGCGGGCCTTAAACAAACCTCCTTAGAGCCGCAGTTATGCGCGCCGCCGCAAGGCGTGGCAGTGTCGCGTCGAGCGCGGTGACGAGTTACTGGCACGACGGAAAATAAAAGAGAGCGCGCCCGCGCGCTGGGTCGTTTGGTGCTTGTAAGAACGCCTCCGGAAGGAAAAATAAAAACAATAAAAACGTGAAAAAATAAAAAGGCACTGCCTCTTTATACCCCGTTACACTGAACGCTGCACTTGTCAGGTCGCAAAACAAGCGAAGGCGTTGGGGCGCACGGCACGGCCGCCGGCCGTCGCGAATTTTGACATACGCCTCCCCAGCACACTCGCGCTGTGTCTCACCACATAAGCAAAGAGCTCGTTATGACGCGAAGAATTTTCGAATGTATTCTGGAATTTGATGTAGGAGGTAGGAGTCGGAAAACAGCAAAACTGTCGCTTTCAAAACAGGCTAGTAAGAAGAAAAATACTGTCAATTAGTGCCTGACAATACTTGAATTAAGATGACGTTAAGTAATGGAGGTGTAGTAGCTGCGAATGTGGAAAGAACATTATTTGACTTCGTGTCACCCGTTAACTACCCTTAGTCGACGAAGAGTTTTTTTCCCTTCATAGCCTGAAATCTTGACAACACAAAAAACAAATGGAACTAAAGAGAGATCTTCGAATTATCAGTTAATAAAGCCTAACTAATTTTCAAATGCTGACAGATCCACTTGCATCAGAGGTGTCTTGCGACCAAGAGAGTTATCACGACGTCATTACAGCGAGACCTGCAATTTAAATCAAGGCAAATTCTTTCATTATAGTGTAGCAGAGCCTCGCCCAGAGGCTCAGATCAGGTTTGGAGCAATCATCACACCTTATGCCTCGCCTATTCGTACCATTACTCTGAGAGTAATGTCAAACCAAAAGAGTAACACAAGTGCAGTAATTTTGAAGGGCGAGGTTGGTATTTGAAACTGAAACAATAGTTACATGAATGTTCTTCTTAACATAAATCATTCCCTCGGCAATGCAATCAATATTTTATTCAGTTTGCACTACGCATTTATGCTTCATATTTTAGGATACATCGTATTTCACGACAACGAGCGATAATACATAAAAGGTTTACTACCCAGATGATGGAAGAATGTATTTTCTAAACATTGCAGGTATATTTAACATTTTCAACAACGTACTAAAACATGAAAGTGCACTCCATGTTATTATTTATTTTTCAAACGTCGAAAAATGCCAGGAGAATTATAACCATCGTACTTTCATTTCCAGAATGTCAACGTTCCCATCCTCTTGTCTCTTCAAACAGCATTGCCGTTGAGACATGCATATAATTAGGTAGGAAGATGCAGTGAGAATAGAGAATAAAGATGGAGTAGGATATATAATAAGAGATAAGGGGAATGGGAGAACTTTAAGGAAACTGCCAAAAAAATTTATTTTCCTGCATAAATTGCACAGGGATCAACGGGGATTCGAACCCCCGGAACACAGAAAGGTAGCAATCTAAGATAGGAGGGCAGTGTCGGATCCAGGGGAGATTTGGTGTAGTATCATACAAGAACTTCAATAGTAATACATAATATAATAAATACGGCCGGGAGCGGTAGCTCAGTGCATCAACTGATGTCACTGCAGCGCCACTGACCGGAAGGTCCTAGGTTCGAGTCCTGACGGTGGCAGGATTTTCGACACTACCTTTCCAGCTAGGTCGAATTCAGTCGCTGTCTGGAGGAGAATTTTAGAGGCCGGCTGCTCTGATCGGTAGTTTTCCTTGGTTTCTACGATCAACACCAGGCGAATGCCGGAGCAGTACCTTAACAAACGGGCAACGGACCGCGCGCGATCTTTCCTTCGTCTTCTTTGGCGTTTTATGACGTTTCATGACATTTTAGGCATTATTAGATCAGAAGATATATTTTTCACGATTCGTAAACATCTGGAATTATTTTCACCAACTTCCCAAAGGAACTAAATATGTATTTGTCCTAAAATCCGAGGTCTAAATATTACACACTACTTATTTTCATTGTGTCTTTTCATTCTGTAAACCGGGAGCGGTAGCTCAGTGCATCAACTAATGTCACTGCAGCGCCTCTGACCGGGAGGGGTTAGGTTCGAGTCCTGACGGCGGCAGGATTTTCGACATTAGCTTTTCAGCTAGGTCGAATTCAGTCGCTGTCTGGAGGAGAATTCTAGCGGCCGGATGCTCTGATCGGTATTTTTCCGTGGTTTCTCCGATCAACACCAGGCGAATGCCGGAGCAGTACCCTAACAAACGGGCCACGGACCGCGCACGATCTGTCCTTCCTCTTCCTTGTCCTATCATCTCCCCTTACACACACACTTACACCAACATGCACTACACTACCACATATTCCAGGAGACCGGTCGGGAGCTTAAGAGCTTGTCCAGACTGGGGCGGTGTCCCGCTGGAGGGAGAATCCTAGTTAGGGGAAAACCCCACTAGCGGACGATACGTCGGCGCCGGATCTCGCCATCCAGCGGGGAAAGATCACCGCCACCTTGTGTGCTTGTGCACTACACTTACGGGACTAATGACCAAAGCCGTTGACGCCCCCGGAAACACGAATATATATATATATATATATATATATATATATATATATATATATATATATAAAACAAAAATGTTCATTATTTAACAAAAATCTATGATGCCCGCTCCCATCGGCTGGATCCGTCCTTGGTGGGGGGGGGGGCACCCACGCTCAACGTCCTGCCTAAGAAGCACAATTCTTCTCGAGATCTCCCGCGCCTTCCTTCCAGTGCGACACCCAAGTGCGCGCGTGGGTTGGTGGGCGAGGCGGAGTCTTGGGGAACGCCCTCTCGGGACAGGCGCTGGAGCGCGCCCCGCAGCTGCGCGCCGCCCACGTGCCCTAAGCGGAGCGCGCCGCCGTCGCCGCAGCGAGAGCCTGTCGCGCGCACGGAGCGCCAGGCGCACGGAGCGACAGGCAACGGAACGGTCCACAGTGGGTGCAGTGGGGGTTGGGAGAGCGGGGCAGCGCACAAGCACACGAACTTGGGCAGACGAGAGTGGAGAGGGGAAAACACGGGAGAAATATACCGGATGGGTTTAGCTCAGAACCAGCATTGACTACAGTGGCTCTGCCCGGGAGGTCTTAGGGTTTGAGTCCCGAGTAGGGTGGCTTTTCGATACGAGCTGTATAGTTAGGTCGAGTTCTGTCGCTGTTTGGAGAGAATTCTAGCAGCCGGCTGCTCTGATCGGTAGTTTTCCGTGGTTTCTCCTATCAATACTAGGCGTGTGCCGGAGCAGTACTCTATCAAACGGGCTACGATCTTCGCGCGATCTTCCTTTCCCATTCCTTGTCCTATCCCATTACACACATACCTACATGCACTATACTTCTACACATGTCGAGATATTAGTTTAGAATTTGTCCCGCCTGGAGCGATGTCGGCTTGTAGGAGAAACCTGGTTGGGAAAACCCTGGCTGGGAAAACCCACTAGCCTACGGTAGATCGGTGTTGGACCTTGCCATCCAGCAGGACAAGATCACCGCTACCACCCGAGCAAAAACATGCACTACACGTAAGGGACCCATGACTTTAGCAGTTGACGGGTCTTGATTTATCAATCAAATCACTAGTAATCAATCAATGAATCGTTGGAGAAATGAGTGAGAGAGGAAAATGTAAAGAGCAGAATATTATTTGTGATGAGGGGTTTGAGGAAAAGAAGATTGAGTGAAATGGATTAAAAATGAAGAGGTGGGGAAGCAGATTTGCGAGAATTTAGAAATTTCAGGGAGGAAAGGAAGAATGGATAAAAAGAAAAGTGATATACCTGGAAATGGCTTAGAAAATTCGTTGAGTGCACAATGTGCTGAGGAATAATGAAATACGGATGGAGGAAATGGTGAAGCAACAAATGTTCGCGACAGTGCGGCGGGGCGTGTGGTGGATGAGTGAAATGACATGAATTGGTTATAACTAGGAAACGGATTTCCATGTAATTACATGTTTTTACACAAACTAGCTACCAGCATTCAATTATATTTTTTAGAGTTTACAAGACATTCTCAATGAATAAGAACTACTTTTATTTGACATATTTTACCAATTAATACATATTTCGCTACATTTTAATATATTTATACGTCGTAACGGAACGTTTCAGACGCGCGTTTGCAATATATGTTGCAGAATCATCTTTCTTATGCTACTTCGCTTCTATGACCACCATCTCTTCGCCATGAATTGTCAAACTTACCTCCCCACCCCCTTACTGCATACTCGGAGTAAAGGATGGTGGATTTTTGTGAATAAAAGTATTTTTGACTACGTTCTTCCTTATGATTCAAACAACACGTTCGTTTCTCGATCAAAAACTAACAAATATTTTTTACAGTAAATTTTCTTACCGCGTTGTTCGATTTGCAGGGATAGGTGTAGGAGAACCTCCTCCCTTGGGATCCATCACTCGCTACACGGTTGTACTATTCACTTGTACACCGTCTTCTCGTAAATATTAGAAGAACGTATTTTATATTTCGAATAAAATTCTTATATGTGAAGTTTATAGTACAATTACTTCGTAGAGATAGAACCTACTTTTAACAACTCCGAATCTTTGTTAAGGACTGATCGGATTTTATGGTCGGGAAATGCTTGTAGAGAACAATTTTAAACACAATAATGTATTTTTATTTTACATATTTTCTATATTTTCTTACATGTTTTGGAAAAAATAAGCACATACAAGTATATACGTACATATTTTGCATTTTTTATTACAATAAAATCCGTTCCCTAGTTATAACACAGAGTGCGATATGAAGGCATTCGCCCGTATAAGACAAGACTAAATGAATGACAAAATGCAAGAGAAGCTTGGCTTAGTTTGCCAAGCGGAACGCCAGCGGAGTGACTGTCACGAATAAACGACTACGTCGCAAGAGCTATGAGAGGAATCATGATGCCCTAGAGGGAGAGAAAGAGCACTTCTTGTCACAGATCTGCAATAAACCATATGTAGATTGTCCGACACGAACCATTGAAGAGGAAGTGAGTAAGACAACAGGATATCGCGGAATAACAAGGCAACGATCGGAAGGTGTTTGTGTGTGTGTGTGTGTGGGGGGGGGTAGAATAAGTCTGTGGGAACGCTACACTCGGATACGCTGCAGTGTCAGCAACATGAACAAGTTACAAAAACAGCATGCAGCGCATCGGCGGCATTTAGAGATATTGAAAGAGGCTCGCGGGACAGAAACAAGAGATAATTGAGAGGAGAGAGGGAAAAAGCAATGTTCATAATTTGCTTTGGCTCAAATTAGCCGTACCGCCAAACACATAGGTCCAAAATAGATTTCAGCCGTTTGATTGTCGACGTTTACTCACAATGGTTCAAAATGGTTTGAAAGTCATGCCATAGTTAAGAAAAGAAAAAAGAAAAGAAATTACCAATGAGTGAAATCTGTAATCTCAAAATGCAAAAGTTTTAAATATTATATGAAATAGTAAATTCACTAATACATAGAGAGGTAATTTATACCTGATCAAAGTGGTTATTAGTAGTAAAAATCGTACCAAATTGTAGATCGAAGATTTGTAAATAAAGTTCGAGATCATTCTGGGAACAGCAAATATGGCCTAGTAATCAATCGTTATTTTGTACGTAAAGAAGAAAATTTTCATCAAGTACTTTTGGACATATCTTTTCTGCATTTCTTTCTACATTTTCTAACTGTTTTCGTCCCTCGAAATGCTGGGGAAGAAAATCACAGAAACAATTTCACGCGGACGTATGTGCGGTGTGAGTGTCGCTGCTCGGCGGACGCGTGTCATTGCAGCTTGGCGACGCGACATTTACGGGCATCGCCGGCAGGGCGCGACGGGTAGTGGCCGGTGAGGGGGGGGGCGAAGGGCAGGGGGTACTGGACGTGCGTTGGCGTGGCGCGCGGACCGCGTGTTCGACGGCCGCCGCGTGTCGCGAAGGGGCCTTGGACGCACTTCACGTCACCTTGATTTACGAGTGGCGGCCTCGAACACACGCGCCGGATGAGGCCCACTTGTAAAGGAAGTCCTCGCGGATGTTCTTATGCAGATCGCGTCGCTGTGGACCGATGGGGACTGCAGGGCACTGGCAGGAGACTGGAGTAAGGTACTCCGGAATTGAGTCCTTCAAGACTAATGATTCGTTGCATTTTGTCAAAGTCTTTTTGAATGTATTTGGGTTTTTTTCTGAAATATGTGCAAATATTTGAAGTCGACGTTGATTTATTATAGGTTTTTAAAGTGCACCTGGTCTCTCTTTTCACACTTACTCGAAATTATTACTACTGACTACGACCATCCACTACACTGCTGCACTAATTCGATCACAGCGTCACAACTAAATATATTTCGAGAACATTGTTATGATAAATTCAGGGACTAGTCTCTAACTACATACAAAACCCGCCATTCAAGAACGAAACTGACAAATCACCTCGGTCACATTTCACATTTGTGATGTGTTTCACCAGGTTGCAAACGTATGAGATATTGAGTTCTACTGCGAAATGTACAGCACTTCGTTGTCTCAGGGCTTTTCGATGTCCTTCCACATAGAAATGTTCAAAACACAAATGTAAGGAAGCTGGTTTCTCATGAAGTGAACTTGATCTATTAAAACCGTTACGATTTGAAACGAGAAAAAAGAATATTCTTGCTTTGTGCTGTTCGCGCAATGAAGGCAATGCCAGTCCATCAAGATACCTTGTATGTCAGTTTTTAGTATTGCAACCTGCTGCTTAAGGCCTAAAGCAACGCGCAGACGTTGTATTTCAGATTATAAAAGTCACTGTTTATGAGAGTTCTACAGAGGACAAAGTAGTAATGGAAAGACAAAAGAAGACAGAAGAGACAACAAATGGAATGCGAAAGCTTAAGTGGAGTCCTGATGTAACAAGACCCACATGGCTGGATAATTCAGCAGAAGCAGAAGTGTGACAGAAAGAAAGAAAGAAAGAAAGGTGAAGAATAAGAAGAAGTGATGACTTGAGAATGAAACAAACGGGAAACGAATTTCATGTAAGAAATTTATTAATAAAAAATAAGAACAGTAGAGGAGGAAGAGGAGAATGCAGTTGAGAATGCAAGTTGAAACTAATGTAAAGTCGGGGTACCGAATGTTTGTTATGGCTAGAACATTTCAATTGAATTTTGTGAATTATTTCAATAATTCTGAAGGATAGCGACATAAAGGCGGAAGAAATGAAGTACAGATATCATCAAGGGGAAGTGGATGTAGCAATTAAACGATCACAAAAGAAAATAATGAACATATTTAATCATCAGATGCGCTAATCAAACGCATGTGAACGTAACTTCACAGTAAGAAGCGAATACATCAAATAACATAATTTTTTGCGTAACTTCTAGACTATTGTAACTAAAAATTTCCGGATACACAAAAGCAAATAATACGGTATACACAAGTTTTAGAGGTACCAAAAACGATCCTTGATTACATTGCTTCATTTGTCAAAAAAGTTTTTATCTAATATTCGTCGATCCTCACGACGCAGATGTCAGCTTGCATGGAATCAAAAATTGAGTTCTATTTCCACATAGGGCAAGGGCATTTCCACAATGTAAACAAACGACGTAAACAAGCATCATGTCATCACAATAATCATTTATTATGATGCCAAGAAAGCTAGAAACCACATGGCGGGGACATAGTGTAGCTTGGTTAATAATTTCTTCCCCGTTCAGTATTTGAACCCCACCGTCATGACCTCCTGAGCAGCGGCGCCACAAAAAAAAAAAAACCAACAACAACAAAACAAAAAAACTTCCTGATTCTCGTCCTATCTTGCGCAGGAGACAGGATCCCAATAGCAGTCTTTTCACCAAAGCAGGAGTTCGATAGGGTTAACTAGCCCACTCGACCATAGTACTAACTAATCTCAAACTCTTACAGCAGCAGTAAAGCCACAAGGCTGACCAGTGTCAAATGAAACAAAGCCCCTTCGGGACGGCGCGGCGCCCAAACGCGGCGTCGGCGAGCGGGGCAACGTCCGCGGCGCAGCCAACAGGTGGAACGGAGCGCAGAGCCCAGCGGGCGCTCGGTGCCGCACCATTTCGGTAACGACGCAGCCTGCGCGCTTCGCCCCCGCCCCCGTACCCACCCCCGCCCCCGCCCCAGCGCCGCCGCGGTGCGATTGCCTGTATCGGGGACGCCGATCGCGCCCCGGGCAGCCCGGGCTCTCGCGCCGTTCCCGCGCCTTTCCCGCTCCTTACGAGATGGTCCGCCCCGCCAAGGGACCACGTCACCGGTTGGGTGCGAATGTGCGCCTTGCATTAAAATACTGGATTCGGAATGTTGATGTCGTTTCTAATAGCTAAATATTATAGATACGCTATCTTCTTCGCTGTCCGCGTGACGCCGCGTCGCAGACTATGAAGCCGACGTTTCTCCTGTCATATTGCAGAGCAAGGACACCGTAGGCAGGTGCGCTGTGATTGGCGGAAGGGTCCCTGTGATATACTGATGGTCTCGGCCTATCTAGCTGATTCGGCTTAATAATGATTCTCCTTAAAATGAAGGGCCGGTCCGCCATGGGACGACATCACGAGTTGGATGCGAATGCTCGCCTTGGGATAAAATGCGATGAAGCCTACTAAACGGCTACCTCGATAAAGCGATCACCTTAATTAACGGCCATTTTTTGGGGGGATGCGATTTACGTTTTGTAAGAAACGTAAATATTCCTTATTTTCAGCGTTATCTGAAGAAACGGCCAGTGGACGGGCACATTTTATAAACCTTTATTAAGCGGTCACCTCAGACTAGTTTGAAATGTATCATAACAAGAAGCCGAAAAGTGGTGATATTGAGAACTGTTAATTTACTGTTAATGTTACTGTTAATTTAATATCTACCTATTTCGAGGTGCATTGTCAGATTACTTCGAAGAATGACATCATATCTAATTGCTAAAAATGATGGTCCTTAAATTTCGCTCCGCCAAGAGATAACGTCATAAGTTGGGTGCTTTGTGTTCAAATACTAATTCGGAGAATAATAGACAGCATATCAAAGTCAGCTTGCTTAGGAAAGACATCGCGAGTCGGATGGATATACGCATTTACCGTATGTTGAAATACTAATTTAGACGTTGTTACAATTGTTATTCCGAAGTGAAATGATGCGAATGTGTTTTGAAGAAAGAATGCATCTGAGTGATATTCAAAATAACTGGAGGTGTCTCGAGGTATATTTGAAATTACATACAAGAAAATAAATATTTTTGAAAATGTTACCTCTCGTCGAGACTTTTGAATTGTATGTTGATAAAAATATTGGAATACAACTTAATAAGTCTTCGTGATATCGAACTATTAGCGAAGAAACAGAAAACTCGAGTCAAATACCAGTTGTAGAAAATTGTATTATTGAAAGCAAAATAATAAATACTATTTTTAAAAGAACTTACATCATTAAAAAGCATATTTTATAAACAGAGAATATATGTAATGTACCAAGAATACAAATAAGAAATCTACTAAGGGTAGAGACTTCTAGAAACATTTGCAAAGTTAGGCAGATAAGTAGAAAGAGAAATTTGTCCGCTTCATTAATGCAATTGCTCTGTATATTACTGGAAATATAAGCAAAGAAATAGAAAAACTCCCGAGTCAATTGGAGCAGCTCCAGAAGAAAGTAAACAAAACCATTCGTTCACCCCCTAAAACATCTTACACTCTTTGCAGTAAAAGTCCACTTTCATGACGTCACTGGAAGTTGGAGACAGACCTTATTATGCCGGAGGTCCAAGTTCTGTTGAGCAAACGCAGCTGCCGTTGGAATGGGGGCGTGGCTATCAGAGACTTTGGCTAAGTTGTGTGCCCTCAAAGTTAGCAGCTGAAAATATTGGATCGGATCACAAGTCGTTATACTTTGATCAATGGGTTGCTGTGAGTTTTGATGGCGCCATGTGATACGAAGAGAGCAAATTAATGTGCAGAACATTGAGCCGTATTTTAAATCGCAGTCGCTCGTTATTCACAAAGGTTGTTTCAAGTTCTGGCAGAACACAAAAGCGCAAAGGAGCACCAAGTACGAGATAACAATTGATGCATGCGGTGTAGGTAATAAAAGAAGGTAGCAACTCTGCTTGGCTGCTGCGCTCACGTAACGATTGACATTTTATTCCAAAACCAATATAATAAATATACTTAATAAAAAACTTCTACTTTTAATGGCACGGCTTGCTCTTGTTATAATGATTAGGAATCGTTTCTTTCTTCTGATAAACTTCCATAATCCAATTTAATTGCTCAATACAATTTTAATGAATTTAGAGAAGAAATTTGTGATTCTCAGTAAAAAATAATTTTATTACAATAATTATTAAAAACATATAATATCAAATAAACAGCTTATTATTAATGAAAATGTTCACAAATTCATATATAATTAGTGATGCTTTGTAAGCAGCACAATAAAAATGTTAAATTTTTCACATTATTTCAGAGTTGAAAAACAGATTTAGTTAAGATAAGTATGAAATTTTTCATCCGGACGTTCCGACCACACATGAAACAAGCTTTCATATTGTAATATTTAGTAATATAATTTCCTTGTAAATTGTAATTAGTTCTACAGTTTAAGTATACAGTATTTGTTCTGCCATATATACATTACATATTATATTACACATTTACATTACATTACATATTACATTACATATACATTTCATATTTCCATCAGCAGACCAATATCACTCCAGGCAATATTCTCCACCTTGAACAATTACTCTGCAATCTCACTGTCATTAATATAACTGTGCTCTCTGACACGCACTTTTTAAGCAACAGTATCCTATTCGCTGCCTCCCGCGATGGAGGTCGGGCCACCCACTAGCAGTCGGCGGTTTGCCTAAGGGGCCTTCCAGCGATGCTTTCGGAACAGTTAATGTATTGCGAAAGTATTGCTTAAAATGAGAAGCGTCTTTTCGCGCAGCTTTTGGACTATTTCATTGATTAATGTTTCCGGGTGCATCAACCGCTAAGGGCCGGTTTCACCAAACTCGTTCAACTATCTCGCTAATCGTGTTTAAAGTAAACGCGATCAAAATTAAACTCGCAATATAATCGCGTTCATATCTGCATCTGTCTCTCCGCTGAATATATAAACTCGATTAAGTTAAGCGGAGCATTGTGGGCCTAAAATTTTCTCTTGTATACTCTTTGCAAGCGCGAAATCGTATAATATTCTGAGCAAAGAGGTTAAAAACCATGAAGTTCATACAGATTTCGTGCATGGATGAATATAGGTGTTAATGAACATGGGTGTTAATCTATGTTTCGTTTCTATTCATTTTTTTGTTAACCAGAACTGAGCATTGTTTATACACCTTTGGAATAGACTGTTACCTTAAGTATATTTTGTTTCAACTAGTACATGCTTGGTCAATTTAGTTTTCTTTTGAACACTGCTAATTTTAGACATGGTTTGGGTGTTGTGAGATACCATCATAGAAGAGCCATAAATTACTTCTGGTTATCAATCAGAATCTTTATTTAGTTCCATTGTTATTTATTGTAAGTATCATCCGTTTATAATAGTTTTTTCAAACTCTGGTTGTTATTGTAGCGTAATTCTTTGTAATGTATGTGTGTAAATAAAATTGACTTGTTTTTATAACATTGCTTTTTGATTTTATGTACTGTATGTTGATATACTTACATGGTAGAAATACGTTTTCAGAAATATGGACAAACAAATAATTAACACTATATTCTATGAAATTCTATTCAAGAAACATGAACCTGTTACTACCGTACTACTATACTGCGTTCAAATAACCTCAAACACCATGGGCCTTCATTCATCAAAATGACCACGACTATCGATCAAATCTAGGCCCACGAATGTTCCAAATATCAGGTTTTGCTCAAGATCATTGTCATTCAGCATCGTGCATTTGACAGTCTTTAAACATTTTAATATACTACAACGAGACCATAATGTGTCGAAACGAGGATGGATAGCTGATAATCGCGATTATCTGCGCTTAAACGGCCGATCTCGGGCGTTTAACTCCACGTGAGTTTAACTTCCAGTAATCGCGTTTAAATCACGTGGTGAAAACGCGTTTAAATCACGCGATTAAACTCAAAGATAAACGAAGTTAAACACATAATCGAAGGTGGTGAAACTGGCCCTAAGTCCTGTAAGTGTAGAGCATGTTTATCGCTGGTGATGGCGATGATCAACCCCGTCGCGGGATGGCGAGATTCTACCTGGATCCCACAGGATGGCACCCACAAACACGTTGGCCAGCGGGGTTTTCCATAACCAAGTATCTCCCACAAGTGGGGCACCACCCCAACCGGAACAAGCTCTAATCTCCCGACCTGTGTGGTAGTGTAGTGTAGATAAGTGTAAGTTAAGGGCCTGGGATAGAATAAGGAAGAGGAAGGAAATATCGCGAGCGGTTTATGGCCCATTTGTACTGCTCCGGAATTTACCTGGTGTTGATAAAAAAAACACGGAAAATTACATATCAGAGTAGCCGGCCGCTATAATTCTCCTGCAGACAGCGGCCGAACTCGACTTAGCTATCTAGTTGGTACTGAAAATCCTGATACCATCGGAGATCGAGCCCTAGGACCTCCCAGTTAAAGACACTACAATGACATCATTTGATACCCTGAGTCATCTAAGCCAGTCAATTTCTGGACAATATACACTCTTTGACATAAATCTGCCTATAATATGTTTGAAATTCCTATTATTGTATTACAAGTTCTATTTATTTTATTACATTTGCATTACAAGATAAATTAAATTTTTCAAAAATCTTGTCATAAATTTTTAATCAATTTTATTAGTAAGATTTCTCTTTGTGCATGAATTATTTTACATTAGTTTAATAGTTTTCTGAAAATATCGATGATGCTTATTAATATTTGAGTAAGGCAACTTCTCTTCTATGGCGCCAGTATAATTCTTACACTAAAAAAACATGAATCCTGACTATTTCGGGGGTCTCAACAGAATACTGGTATTTTAAAATTTATCAGTCATAAGAATGAACTGTTTCGTCAACTAGACTTCCCAGAGATTGTGAACTTTTTATTTTTTACAAGACTAACTTGTCCAATTTCAGCATTATATCCCGTTCCCATCTGGTGAATTTCGAGTGAAGCATCATGAAATGCATATTGCAAGGTTTTGAACCATTGACAGATACACGCCAAGAGATTAAAACCTGAAACGGAATTGCGACTTCTGCTAATTTTCAACATTTCTCCTCCTTCTCATTCCGTGTAGCGAACAGTGTCTGCGGTTGCAGGCAGGCCAGCCACAGCAGCGGGGACAGGCGGTCACTCGCAAGTTGTCCCGGGGCCGCTCGCCCCGCCGCGCCCCGCGCCGCGCCGTCTGCCACGCGCCGAGTGCACGAGGCGAGGACGGGGGTCCCCGGAGGACCTTCGCCCACCCACCGGCCCGAGTTGGGCCTTTCTGGCCGCGTCCTCCGCCCTGGCCGGGAAGTTGCGGTGGAGCGGCGCCGCCGCGCCGGGGGAACGCAGCATGGCATGTCGACACGTCGCGGGGCGGGCATGGCGGGATAGGGAGGAGCGGTACGGGACGGTGACGTGCGTGGGGGGGCGGAGTGGGACAGGGAAGGCAGAGGTGTGGCTGGGAAGGTAGGAGTGAGGGCGGGATGGGAGGGGCGGGGCGGCAGCAGAGGCGGGGAGCGGCCAGCGGAGCGAAGCAACACGACTTGTAGGTACGAGCGTCCTGCGGACTCGCTCCCGTCCCTCAATGGCGCGTCCGTGTGACTGCGTCGTTCGAGGGAGCAACGGGTTAACGAGGCAAATAGATTTTCGTCGCGCAGGGGTGGAGAAAGTAAATTATGCGATGAAAGGCCGAGGTGCGAAGACAGAAAATTGAAAGTAAAAATTATTCGGAAATGTCTACGATGGATTTGAATGAAGTATTATCTCTGGTAATACATAATTGGTTTTGTAGAAAAAAATCTAATTGATGTCACAATAATGTTTTTACTTCATCCATGACCAGTTTCTCATGGCTTAGACATCATCATCAGATCTGCTGCAGAAGTCGTGAATTACACTACGTGGGAAGAAGTTATGTTGTTTTTTTATATTTTTGAAAAATGTTGTTTTGCAAATTTCCATACAATATTACTAAACCTCGGAATTTTTAGGCACAAAAAATAGTGATGATTTAGGCACCTAAAATAGTTAACAAAACTATGCAATTAGGCACTGTTAAGGATGAAATGTGACATTTTAGGCATTAAAATAGGTTACAAAATGCTTAAACCATGCATTTAAAAACATTAGAAATGAAAAGTTATGTTTCTGGCATCTAAAAATGATCACAAAAGAATTAAATTAGGCAATTTTTATTTTTTATGAAAGTCGTGTATTTAAACATTATTTCATGAAAGTGACTACAAGCATACTACGAGTATTTTGTTCACTTTCATTTCTTTTCATTTCATTCAATCTTTCACACTTCACAATTTCAACACACTTTTCAACACTGCCAACAGCGCAGCTCCGCCGGGAATGGGTGCTATTGCTAGGAGGTGCGTGCTGATCGGAGGCGATCGTGAAACATCCTCTTAATAGTGAATATCAGAGCACCTTATGTTCGGTGTGTTGGGTAAGAGTATAGTCAGGTAAGTGCATAGTCGATTGCATATTCGATCAAGAAATATTAACGTTTCGGGAAATTATTTGCGTTTCAATAAAAAAAATTAAAAATTAGTAATTGAAATATGTTAATTCATCAATATTACTTGTTTCAGGCAGAATTAGGCAAACACATTAAAATAGGTAACAACCGCCGTTTTATGATTTTTAGGCATTATTAGATCAGAAGATATATTTTTCACGATTCGTAAACATCTGGAAATATTTTCCCTAACTTCCCACACGAACTAAATATGTATTTGTCCTAAAATCCGAGGTCTAAATATTACACACTACTTATTTTCATTGTGTCTTTTCATTCTGTAAACCGGGAGCAGTAGCTCAGTTCATCAAATTATGTCACTGCAACGTCTCTGACCGAGAGGTCCTAGTCCTGACGGCGGCAGGATTTCCGACACTAGCTTTTCAGCTAGGTCGAATTCACTCGCTGTCGGGAGGAGAATTCTAGCGACCGGATGCTCTGATCGGTATTTTTCCGTGGTTTCTCCGATCAACACCAGGCGAATGCCGGAGCAGTACCCTAACAAACGGGCCACGGACCGCGCGCGATCTGTCCTTCCTCTTCCTTGTCCTATCATCTCCCCTTACACACACACTTATACCAACATGCACTACACTACCACATATTCCAGGAGACCGGTCGGGAGCTTAGAGCTTGTCCCGGCTGGGGCGGTGCCGCGCTGGTGGGAGAGTTCTGGTTAGGGGCAAATCCCACTAGCCGACGGTAGGTCGGCGCCGGATCTTGCCATCCAGCGGGGGAAAATCACCGCCATCTCCCGAGAAAAAACATGCACTAAACTCACGGGACTAATAACCAAAGCAGTTGACGCGCCCGGAAACACGAAAAAATCAATCAATCAATCATTCTGTAACACGTTTCACAGGCATATGAAATCAATCAATAGTCCATTCGAAGGAAATTGCTTTTTATTCCCAGAGCTCATTCAAGTTATTTAAAAATATTTCATATTCGATGTATTTTGTCTCGCGTAAGGCCAAAATCTGTACCCCTAACGATACAGTTTTCAAATTCATACATTTTCTAAAAAGTTCCAGGCATTTCATAAAAACATTACGGTTCCTACTTACAGAATACTAATCTTATGAAATTTCATCATATAGAAAATATATTTTTTATGACATGTGCAATGTAATTTTAAATGTGTGGACATTTAACGAAGTCTGTTAAACTGAGAGCCACTCACTCAATATAACTTACTGCGGTTCATGAGTTTGTGAACTGTCTACAATTGGAGCTTTTTTCAATAAGCTGGACTAATGTTTACATTCCTGTGGTGCTCTTTTGCAAATGCAATGGTACATAATTAACCAGTCCAATCAAATATAATTGCATCTGATTTGGCAGCGTATAAATGATATTTGAAATTACGCTTATTGTGTAATGTTGGTCAGTACATTTAATATCGGTTCGGTCCAATTTGGTAGTGTCATTCCCGGAATATAATTAGAATTGATCTTTTTAAAAGTAATTATAAATAAACAAAGAATGCATTCATATTTTGAAAATGTACTTCATCTGCATAAGTCATACATTGAACATTCAAGTAATGTAACATTACTTAACTTTTAAGTTAAAAAACAATATAATACTGGAAAGTTCTAATCCAACAAACAAAATTATACAAAATCAAGAGTTCATCTCGGAAAAGGCATCCCCAATCAAGCTCGTGATTCTCTTTGACCTATTCTATAGAGAAACAAGTGTTGGAAGAAGCTACTCAGAACACATAAAAAGAGAATTTGAAAAGAGCACGACTCATTGAATGGTTCAAGTGAGAATGATGATAAATGAATGAATGATTCGAAATACATACGATATATTACGAATATGATTACCCTGCGTTTTCAGAGTTGTTGACCCGAATGCGACGATGGAGATGCCATAGAATGTGCATCGTCATGGCAGGCAGAGGCCGGAGTGTTTCCTGTTAGTATTGCCTCGTAGTCTGGTAATTTAATTCCAAGGTTTCTGAGAAATCGCCTCACCTTCTTAACTACTGCTTGCTTTGGGTTCTAATTATTAAAGACAAGAATTATTTATTTTTAATCAAGAGTATGCTCAAATTTTAAACATTCTATTTATTTTTAAAATTATCCTTCTGTGAAAACAACTTTCCGTCATCACGTTTCCTCACATCTAACCAGTAGTTCGTTAACGATCTTAGGACAATAAACTCACCTTTCTTCATACTTTTCTCAAACAGCCCTTTTATTTTATTACGAAATTTTCTTTTTTTACAAAATACGATCAAGAAAAAACAATGGGTTCAAATGTTTTACTACAAAAGTAATATTTTCAATGTTCTGGGATATTTCAATTTTAATGTTATAAACCATTTACGGGCGATGTTAAATATACTATGAAAAAATCATTGCCATGAAAAACAATATTAGTGTTCTAACAATGCTTTTATCATGTTTCATAGTTTTGTTTGTTAAAATAATGGAGTAAAGATAACAATGAGTCTAATGAATACAAAGAATATTGATGAATGTCGTCCATCCGATTGTTATTTCTTAATAAAAATATTGAAACTTTAGACTCACAGGAAACAACAAAAAAGAAAATTTAAAAAATGCCAAAGGTTTATAGAACAATGAAAAATTCCTTTATTTTGTATGATTGTATATAGTTTCTTTGTCTTGGATGTGATTATATCATCATCTTCTGAAATTATTCTACAGAATAATTTCTTTTTTGCACTTTCAGGTAATTCTGAACTGCTCTTTAGATCCTTTTTACCCACATACACTTAATTATAAGCAATATGGAGCACAAAGAAAATTAATAATCTTCCTTCCCCCCCCCCCCATATATTTACAATTGTGAATATCTCTGGACTTTCCACGGTTAAAGTGATTCTGACTATACCCAAATAAACAACATCATGACTTAACAGATAGCGTTATAATCTAGAATTCATAAAAAACGGACTTTCATCGTTATTCCCCCACGTTTTATATGGAACAATTAATCTCCACGAACTTGACAAGAAGTAGTTTTACGTTAAAATTACTTTCACTTCCTTTAAAAGACTATCTCATAAAGCTTTACTACTAACATTTTTAAATAACCCAAAACTTCCATTCCTTGCCAATCCAAAGAGCACTTTCCGTACTTTCCCAAAAAAGACCACTCCAGGTCTGTAGACGAGCCACAGAGGCACATGTCACCGCAAATAATGCACACAACAATACCACTCAGCGGCGGCAGTTGGGATTTCTGTCACGATCTCCAAATGCAAGGCGCGCGTCACCCCCGCGGCCCAGTCGTAACTCCGGACCTCGCCGGCGGCCGCACACCTGAAAGTTTAACAACCCGCGAACATTTTACGACAAAGGCCAGCAACTGTAGGCGGATTCAGAGGTAACGGCCAACGCGTAATTACGGATCCAGCGCAACGTCGAGGTTTAACGACGGCGGAAAAGCCGGAAAAGCTTTAGGAGACGACCCGCGTCCCGAATTCAAATCACGGCCATTCTCTGCATGCGGCGGTCTCCCACGCGGCTCCAGGGGCCACGTTCGGTCATATAGACCTCTCTCGTGTTTAGCTAGGGGAGACTCGGGGTCATATTGTGCGACTATAAACTCGGCCTGCACATGAAACACATACATTATCGCACCATGAAGGTGAAGATCGCCTTTGTTCGGGTGGCGCGGTGCGGGCGCGCGCGACCGGCTCTGGAAGCGTGCGGGAGGGCCCGGCTGTTGCAGAGAGGTGGAGGGGTTGGAGGAGGAGGGAGAGGACGCGGCGGGGGCGATTTTGGGGTCGGGTGGGTGGGGTAGACGGCGCGGGTGCGGTCAGTCGGCGGCCAGTCCGCCGTGCGCGGCGCCTATCGCGCGCCGCCATCTCGTTACAGTAGAGATGACGCATCTCATCTCTCGTTTGTTTTGCCAGCGATGGGCGAGCGCGCTATCTTGCGCCCACTCCCCGCAATACACACTTCTCGTTCGACGGGCAGAAGAAATCTTACTGGTGAAGCGGAGCGTGGATGGCGGCATACGGGGTGGTGGTAGAGGGTGGGGAGGGTCGCAGCGGCGAGCATGAAGGGCGCGAAGTATGAGAAGAAAGAAATATACAGGCGCGATCCATAAATATTTATGGATTTTATATGATAGTTCAATTTCAAATATTTCGCCTCGGGGAGAGATACCGGTCGCTACCAAATAAAGTTTTCACGAAGCGGGCCGTGCGCTGGTGCCGATTCCACTTAACGCGCCGGTGCAAGAAGGTCCGTGAGGGGTGGAGGGTGGGGGGTGAGAATGAGCCCCGGATGAGAGATAGGGAAAACGACACACCTTGGGGCCTCAGGTGTTCGCTCGCGCCGCCCAGTGGGGAAGTTATAGAACAATTTATGAACACGATGTTAAGGATTAGGGTCTGACCTCCGCTGTGGATATACGATTTTATTTCTGATATATTTTATTATATTTTTTAGAGGTTTTATTGTTGGAGATAAGTCCTTCAGATATTTCGTATAAGAAATTAATCATTCCAATTCTTCACTTTTACAATGGAATTTCAAATGAGATATTTAAAAAAAGGAAATAGAAAATATACAGTGATATTAATGAAGATACAAATGATATATTCTTTGTGTACTTCATCAAAAGTGCATTGCCTCTTCATTTCTTGGCATGTAAATGTACACTTTTTGTACCAACTTACGCCAAGTAAGTCAATGAGTAACGTCTCCTGAAAGAGAGCCCCATAGAAAATCTTTGGAACTTGCTAAAGAAGACATCTTGTTTATGTCTGTAATGTCTTTAATACGCTTTAAAACGTTTGTCACTAAGCTGAAACATAATTTGTCTTCATAACGTGAACACTAACAGCTCTCCAATTAAGTAACTTAGCCTGCCACGCAGAAAATTATATCAAATTCTGCCACGTCTATAGAGAGCACGCTACCACCACGAACTTAATTTTCGCACGCTTCAGCCATTGCCTGGCGGCCTCCCCCCTCTTCAGCGCCCCTCGCCGCCGCCGCCGCCGCCGCGAACGAAAACAACGTGCATGGCAAGTGTTGCGCAAGAACAACAGGCACGGGCGACTGAAGGGCGCAGGGCTAAGGGCAGCCTGGGAGCCACGGGTCTCGGCGCTCGCCGCAAACGCAGCCGGCGGGATTATGAAGGCGCAGGAATAACACCCAGTTAAAATGCAAATGAGCGGAGAGAGCTAATAGGTTTTTCAGAGCCGCGCGGCCACTATCTGCCTCTGCGGAGCCGCCGACTAAGCTGTCTTCCCGGGGCGACGCGGCGGAGGCTCGCGCTGCACAAGAGGAGGCGGCAGCGGCGTTGGCAACGAAGGCCAGGCGCTGATGTAGGATGTGATGGAGATGGGCATGGAGCAGATGGTGATGATGTAGGTGGTGATGGAGGTGCTCGTGGCGATGGCGAGGCTGGAGGTAAAAGTGATCATGGTGATGATGGTAGTGGTGGTGGGGGTGACGGTGGTGGAGCAACGATGTACGTAGTTCGGTGACGGCGATCGGAGAGGGGTGGTCGAATGGCGGTTGGAGGGTGGCGTGGGAAGGGGTATCACGGGAGGTCGGTGAAGTGCCTGTCACAGAGATGGGATCGGCGTTAACAATGGTTCTTGCAGCAATTTGAGAGGTGGGGAATGTGGCGGCGGCGATAGTGTGTGGTATCTGTGGAAGTGGATGTAACTATGGTAGCGTTCGCCACACCGAGCTTCTTCAGGCAGCGTCGCCTGATGCGACTTCGGCATTGGTGGTAGAGTGAGGGCAGAATTAAAGTGGATGGTGCCAGGGAGAGAGGCTAATGTTTGGGGGCCGCTAGCGCTGTTGTTCTTACAGCTCAGTGGACGCAACTGTGGGTGCGTACGGGAGTGGGAAGCGAGGGTTGATCGTGATGCGAAAGGATTGAACGCGAGCATAGGAGAACGCTGCGGATGACAACTTATGCTGAGATTGAAAAAGTTGTAGCATTAGTGATTCTACTAAAATCAAAATGCTGCTGTATCAGAATCTAAACCAGAGACATAAAATTAAAACACGTACGCATGAAGTTATAAGAGGATCGTCACAACTTCATGTATCAGCCAAAAGATAATTTGGGAGGTCTCAGTTCCAAAGTCATAACACGCTAATAAACACCAATTATAAGAAATGGAAATCTATTTACTCCCACGTCTAACACAAAATACGACACGTTCTTTTTCCAAATCTCTAAGCTCTACTAAACTTTATTACTATTTCATTTGCAATTAGAAATAAACTGAACAATGAAAATTAGTTACTTTACAAAATTGGCATATCAAACAAAGACGATGTGTATGCAATGTCTCTCTGTTCAGAATTCATATTTATATATTAAGGATAAAAACGAATTGATATACTTTTTCCGTCAACTAAGGAAAACGTCCTATGGCGTCATCCTTACTTTCTCTCAACACGAGATCTCCTTCAAAGCAGATTCCCTCGTTCCGCCTCCAAATTGGAGCCCTGCTTTCCGCCCTGCGCCGTGCGGTCTTGAGGGCCTAAAAGATCGCGAGCCCTTGGGCGCGCCCCAAGGGACGCGCTCTGAGAACAGAGTCTGAGGGCAGCATCTGCACGCGCCCATCCGCGACCTCGTCAGTCAGGGCGACCAGGCCACGAGAATGGCGAGCAGTGGACCGTGTGTGGTTGGTGGTAGGGAGAGGAGCGGGGAGCGGACAGCCTGCAATGGCTATAAGTAACGAATCGGAGAGTGAGCGGGGGGGGGGGGCAGCAGGGCGGTAGGTACGGTGGTTGGGCGGGATGTAGGGCGGTAGGGCGGGCAAGCGGGCGGTGCGTGTGAGGGGATGGGTGGAAGGGCGGGTGGGCGGGTGGTCATGTGGATTCGGCAACGGCGACCGCCTGGAGGCTGGATAAATGGGTACGATTTGGCGGTCGCGCCTGGACTTCGTCCCTCTATCGCCTCCACTGTCGCAGGTCTGTTTGTCCGCTGCCGCCATTGCCTCCGCTACTGCCGAGCTACCAACACCGGTGTCGTGTCGCACACACGTTTCTGCCCCGGGCGCTATAAGCCTACCGGACAAGCAATCGCAAACACTGTCGTAGGTTATTTCAGGTTGACTTCACTAACTTCGCTCTTATGTATGTTCCTTGCTACTTTTAGAGATAATCTGCGTTGCATTCATTGCATTACATGTTTCATTTCCTCACTTTGTATTGACAAAACCTGTTGATGTCCAATATGAAAAACATACTATTTCGTGACAAAGTATTATTGAATATATAATTAAATATATTGAATTGAATATATATTGAATAACAAAATATATTCGTCTTCTTTCCTGTTCCCGCCTTTTTCACATCATCTACAGTTTTATCCTACATCTCCCAGAAGCACGACTCTTTTCTCACGGTATTCCCTAGTTCTTTATCCTAACACTCTTGCAACACTCTTTCAACAACCTCCATTATCTCTATTCCTTCACAATACGTTGGTTTCTGTCACTTCACTCACCTATTACTCCAGCATAATTTGCTCCGTACATTGTTCCTCAGACAATATTTCTCCTGAAGTTTTTTCCGTCATCACTATCGCCACCAGCACTTGCACCCACTGCTTCGCCAGCACCTCCGCGACTGCCTGTCTCCTTCACCAGTCGTTGCAGCCATCCTAGTCGTAACCTTTTCCGCTGCCTCTATCGCTGCCACTACGCCCCCTCTGCCAGAGGCACAAATGTTACAAATCGCTGCTCGTTTAGCCGGCGAAGTATGAGCCGGGCGGCGGCGGCGGCGGTGGTGCCACCTGCTACCCGCCAGCGGTGCCACCCACGCCTCCCCCACCCTGCCCTCTCCGCCGCTTCCGAGCACCGCGCAGAGAATGTGAGAAATACGCCAGGCGGGGCGGCGAGCAGATGAGGACGCGAGAGGGTGGAGAGAGGACGGGAGGGGATCGTGGAAGGGTCGTCGCTGTCGCCGTTCCCATCGACGCCGAGCGGCTGCTCCCAATCGAGGAATGAAGACTGAGGACGGAGGGCGGGGGCGGGGGCGGGCAGGGGGGATGTGGGTCGCGCGTGTCCCGACGGTGAATTATCCGCTCCCGTCGGCCCGCCCTCGTTTTCGACGTGCTCAGATAGAGAAAGAGCGGGAAACACGGGGAACGCATCGAGACGGGCGAGGACGGGGAGGAGGCAAAGGACAACGCGGACTGACGGGGCGGGGCGGAGAGATCGGCGATGCCACCGAAAAAGAACCGAAGCTGCGAAGAAAGCGAACGTGGTATAATCCATCTTTCCCGGAATATTAAGCACCTGAAGAACGACTGCCACTCGAGTTCACGCGATGTTCCTTGAGGATCATAAAGGAAGTAGTGGCGGACTTGTAACGTCTGCAGGGAAAAGAAGAAACGTCGTCCTCCCCCTAAATTTTGTCTGTAGATAAACAGCGGAGGCAGGAGGAGCGGGGCGACGGACACGGAGCGGTGACGCCTCACGAACGCCTCGCGACCGGCGAAAGGAGGCCGCCGTGCCCGCCGCGATGCACAGGCGCCTGGCGATGGAGGTCTCGACATGCGGAAGGGCTGCTTTACATGCGGACGATTTTTCTTCGAAATGCACTGCGGTAATACAGTGCGAGACAGCGAGACATATGCGAAGAGAAATCGTTGTTAGAAGAGATTCTCGTTTACAAGTTTCAGAAACAGCTATTTTATTTGTTTTGCAGAATGCATCTCTGGAAATATAGTAAGAATGATATGATTTTAGAAATGGAACTGTAAGCGTGAAGCAAATTTATTAGTATAAAGAACATGGAAAATGATGGCAGAGATAAAATGCATGAAGACAAATTACAAATTTATGGTTATACAATTATTTGCAGTAATATAAAGTTATGTAAATTATTTTTTGCTGTTCAGTAAACTGAACTGGAGTAAAACTGGAGGGCTTGTGGAGTGACAAATTTGTGAATCATGTTTATTAGCGCTTGAGGAATTTACATACTCCAGAAAAATAATACGAAATATCTTAAAGATCTACCAACAATTTTAACAATTAAGGTTAAAAATCATAAAACACATAGTTGATCAAAATTTTCCATATTGTCGATTAATTTTAGACTTTATTTTGTCATATATGTAAAATTATACTTCACAGATGTTTACATTGTTATTCAGTGAATGAAAGGGAATAAAAACATCCTGGGAACTGTGTAAGTATAAACAAATATTACAAATATTTATTTGAATATTGTTGCTCTTTGTTGTGAAAATAAGTGTAATTTCTTTTATTATTTCAGTGAATGTGTAAATAAACAGTTTTGTTGATCACGTCGATGACAAGGTTTCTATTCTACAGCGTAAAAAACTAACATGAACACAAAAGCTGAGACTTATGCACCCAAAGGAAAGTAATATTTTCGAGAAACACCTATTGTAGCCGCAGTCTTTCAAATTCGTAGTTCAAACGTGTCGAGAATATTTCCCCACGTTTCTTCCTAACAAAGCGACGGCTATTGTGTCACAGTCGTCTGTCGATTTCTTCGGCCCGAAAGGCGTTCGAAGCATCCCACTAGTAACGCTACCGCAATTTCCTTCACGTACAAGCTCTCACCTGTTTCTTTGTTTTATCATCTCCGTTTTCCTATATTCACTCCGTCCGATCTTCTTGCCCGACAACACCACACGCGCCCGTTCGCCCAACAGTCAACTCTGTTGCCTGCTGGCTCTCTCACCTGGCCTTCCGAATATTTCCAGTCCGTCCGCCCGCGCAAAGCATTGCTGCCCACAAGCTTATTAATCTATTGGCAATCCAATTCTCCATCCCCGCCATTCACTAAATCCGCATCACTCTATGATTATTCATTTAACCACCCGTTCACCCGTCTGACGGTGGTCGTGTTACTTGCTCATCCGACCCTCTACTTTTATTACGATGCCATTGCCTAAGCCCATACCTGATATGGATGCTTTGATGGACATAGGGAAGGGAATTGGCTGAACCGCGAGAAAGCTTGTCACAACCCAGCTTTGAGCACCACAAATTCCACATGGGGATTGAACGTGGAATTGAACCCTGGTCCCTGTAGTGGAAGGGAAGCGCTTCTCCATGGTCGCCACGTTTCTCTTATGACAGTGGCTCCTGAATCAACATCTTTCCAACGGTAACCCTTCACAGCCATTGTTCTTAATATGGGACCCACGCTGCTCATCGAATCAACCACGCTGTTAGATCTCGTGAGTCGATTTGCCTTCTTGTCCTGGCCTTCGCTTTTCATTTCCCCTCCTCCGCCTCAGAATACATTGTCGACTTTGGCGACTCCTCCTCCGCTTTGGGAAGAGATATCCTTATAAAACCCACTTGGTGAATCTGAGTGTCGGGAATTTCGGATGTAAAATGATATTTCAACTCCGAAACTCTGAGATTAATGCGCTCTTAGAAGAGAAGGTTCGTACCCTCGGTTAAGTAGGAATTGGGGAGTTTATCTTTGAAGACTAAACCATTATATTATCTTTAACAAAGTTTCAGGAAATGAAGTGCAAAAATCATTTAAAGAAACTGATTGACATTATGTTAGTTTGAAATTAAACAGTTCTCAGATTACACGACTTTCTAGTCCATCACGGGGAGGGGGAAAAAGATAATTAGGTACCAATGTTCAATAAAAAGATTTGTAGCTATCGTTTTCCTTCTAAAAACATCTTTCTCTGACAATTAGATTATTTTTTCTGCTTTCTAAAATGTTTTTAAAACCCAGAATATTCATGCAGAATGTAACTCCATTTTCCCTCGTTGGCGAAGATAACATAATACCCCGACGACACGAAAACAAAGGGTCGCGAAAAGAAAAACAGACATAATAACAAAAAAAGGAAACAAGAAACACATGTTGCCGAATGGAGCGCCTGGGGATACAATCGCTCGCCGTAAGGGATGCAATGTGAAACCGACGAATTTACCGCACCGCGTTCAGACTCTGGCCCCCTCGCGAGAGGTAATGGGCGCCGTATAAAAATAAAATTACCTCCGAGAGACACGAAAGAAAGAACGCGGTTCGGTGGTTGTTCCTTTCTCTTCTCAGTGGCTGTGCTCAGGCTACTGCGTTCGTTACTGAACTGCAACAGCTCCCCCCTTCCTAACCGCCATTACGGCAAATTCTTCTATTTTTTTTATTTTAGTTTATTACTGGACGACTCAGAGCTCATGTGTAAATATTGGTATGCATTTTTAACAAAATTACTTACAGCAAATACATTTCTTTTCCAAATGTTTTAGTTCTCGCCAAGAACAATGAATAAATTCTCGAATTTGAAGACTATCTCTGCAAAGGAAGATATAGATTCAAGTCGTATATTTACTTACATACAAAAGAATTTTACTGTTGTCTAAGCTACGTATAAGCTATCTCCATCATTTACAATTTTTTTAAATTCGGTTTAACTGGTTGTCAGGAGCTTATCAACTATGAAAATGACAATATCATTTTCATTTAATACTATACATTCACATTCTCCTCGAATTCAAAAACTCCCCAATGGGAAAACATTAGAATATTATATTTTCTGCTCACATTACGGACCTTACAAAATACATTTACCGGACGTTTGAACAAATTTGTGCTTGGAACACGAAACAAACAACGGCACCGCCAGAGAGCAGACAGTGGAAGGAGGCGCCACGAGCAAGGCACTCCCATCCCGCCCGGCGGCACCACTCCCTGCGCCGGCGGCTGCGCACATTAAACATAAAGGAATAAACATTTGGGCCGCCGGTTTTCACGCACCGCTATAAATTTCCCACGCGCCCCCAGTTTTATGCCTGACGCCCTCGAACGAATGCGCCGGGTTTCGGGGACCGGGGGTGAGGAAGGGTGCGGCGGCAGGCGATGGAACTTCTTGGGAACACCCCATCCGCCTTCGCCTCCGCGACAATCTGTCCCTGGGACGACAGCCGACGGGAGAATTCATCGCGGCACGTGAACCTCCGAAGAAATTCAGTATTTCTCGAACGTGGTCAAATGTAACCTCATATTGACTATGTTGCACTTTATGAAAGTATTATAGATGGTTCTGAAGAATAGCATTAGTAACATTAGGATGAATGGTTAACTTATAGATTTAAATTGTTGTATAGAGAATTGGATGATAAAAGTAACAATTTATCACAATCTTTTTTGGCTCTCAAAGAAGGAAAGTAGTGGCTTTTGCCATTGATAATACGGAATATTAACGTGTATTTGTTCGTAGTGAATTACGATTAAATTGCGATTCTTCAGTTTTCTATAGAAATTGGTAAAGATGGTTTTGTAATCAAGTATAGGACTAAACTCAAAAATTCAAACTCTTTTGCTTTTCAAAATAAATATAACTGCTTTTTGATAGCATTACTGTTTTCAAAAATCTCAAAGACCATTATTTCAATGCTATTTCCCATCTTCAAATTTGCTGAGCAGTCGTAACTCCAAACAATTAAACTATTGAACTATTTAACTATTTAAACTATTATTCTTATTGAACTATTTAATCCAAGTTACAGCCTCCAGTACGCAACGTCATCAATGGAGGGGCGCATTTCCCAAACGAGATGCCTATGGAGGTTCCCTGCCCACCGCCGGAAGACTTTCGTGGTGGAAGTTACGCCCCGAAGTTGTAAGACAGCGGAGGGGCTCGTCTCGCCCGCGCAGCGTTAAATGACGACGGTGCAATGTCCCGGCGCAGTCTGCGAAAACAAAGGCACTTCCACCGGGGGGGGGGGGGGGGCAGGCCGTGAAGGGCCTCATCTTTGCACGTGGCACCCACGAACAAGCAAAGCAAGCCGCGACAAGGCTCCCTGCTCGTCTGGTATCAGGCTGCTCCGTTCACTCGACTCCGCGTTCCTTCACACCCTTCTACCCCGTTCTTTTGCGTCTTTATGACGCACAGTGCTAGAATTATTCATCCATTTGAAGCTTTTCCTTTGATCAGACACTATCTTAATCTCTGTAATATAGCATCGCATTACTTATACCACTTCCACTTCATGATGTTACCTATACTTATTTTTCTAATTGATAGCTAGTGTTCTAATGGATAGATACTTTAGATAGGTGATTGATAATTTTCTTTTTTTGCCTCAGGAATTTATTATGTCACAGTTTCTGTTTGATGTTCTTTAGTTTTTTCTGAACAATTAATTTCTTTTCATCCTACTCCCCTGATCAGTGTACACGTTTCGTTACGACTTCCCGATTGGACGAACCTCCCGATTAAACGACAGTGACAGCCCCGCCCCCCCATTTCCTGACCTTGAAGGGACTCTACATTAAAATAAGATTATATTTTATGTAAGATGTTAAACGTGCATATATTTCAATTCAGACGTATTTTATATGAGGCAAGGTACCAAGAAGCAAAACAGCAAGGTACAGACAGTTCTCTTCGTTGAGGACAATGTAACTGCAATTCCTGAGCAACCACTTTCCACTTCCACAGCAACAACGCAACCACTCACCCGCCATCCTTCTCCATCCTCTCATCACCCACATACTTGGGAGCGCCATGTCGCCCGTCCTGTCGCCCTCCCTCCCACTTATAAGACTCTTCCATTCTCCTCCCCGCCCGCCTCCAGCCCGCGCGTTAGCCTGACGACGTCCGTAACTCGCCCTGCGCCGCTCGGCGCCAAGCCGTCACGTGGCCCGCGCAATTAACGCGCCCCTCGCTATTTATTTAGGCGGATAAATTTGGCGAAACGCGCACGCGGCACGGGGGTGTGCGAGCACACCAGCCTGTCCCCCTCCCCTCCCCACAGCCTCGACTGGTCCCGTCCCGCTCCGCCCCGTCCTTGCCGGCGAGCGCGTCGTCCGCCGACGAGGCAATTTCGGCGAAAGATACAGTTCAATTTGAAGTCGGCAGGCGCGCGTTGCGTCGTAATTACGACCAATGGACGCGCGCACGCGCGCTCTGCAGGATTTACGTCACGATGCCGCCGCACGGCGGAGGACCAGGCGGCGGCGGCGATGGGGGCGGCGGCGCGCTGGATGATGGCAAGGAGGTAATGAAGCTTGGCGATGAATAGTGGCGATGGGATAGCGCTGGCAGAGTTTGGCTTTAATGGAAATGACGGCTGTAGTGGAAGTGGTAGGGTAGTGGAGAAGATGATGAAATTGCAAGGTGTGAGATGTGATTGGAAGCCTTACAATGGTTTATATTCATTACTGAGTCAAATGACCACGATTCCAATTATTAGGTCAAAAATAAAAATGCTCGCGCGCAATTTTCACTGCTTTTGATATACATTTTCGAGAAATACAATTTCTACTCGTTAATGTGTTACATCCCATGGTGATTCAAACAACAGTTGTAGCGAATAACAGAAACATTTTTAACATTTTCTACTGCAGATTCTGATTGAAATAAACTTCAATTATTGCAGTGACAAAACTTGATAAACATTTTTTAATAAAGTTGTGTTTAAGTATGACAGCGATCTTATCAGTAGAAAGTATCAAACAACAGTCGGGAGAAAAGACTGCAGACTTTACCTTTATTTTAGATTGGTCTATGAAAAGAGAACTATGAGTAGCCATTACATTGTAAATATTTATGTATTTTTAAAAAACTTGGTCAATTGAAAATGTTCAAATATACGATTATTTTCTATTGCATAAATATATTTAATTATGAGACATACTGAGAACGCTGAAGAAATACCGATAGAGAATTTGATTTCTTGTCATTTAATAAAATCCAATATTTTCAGAATATTTAGCAATTATTTCCGTAACCACAGGTATCCCGTATAATTTCCAGGAAGTCAGTCACCCTGTTTGCTTCTGCATAAATTAGGCTCAGGTACACAGCGAGGGCGGCGGCCGAATCCGCAGCGGAGAGGACACCCGGAGCGTTAGCGACGCGTCGTGGTCGCGCGTGTTTGTTTAGTGGCCCGCGGGCCTCAGGCAAGCAGACCTTACGAGCCGGCCTCTCCCCCTCCCCCGGGTTCCCGCCCGCCGAGGCGGCACGGAGGAACATCGATCTCATTACCGATAGGGAGCGCTGGACCCGCGCGGATAATGACGGACGCCGGCGCCCCGATGGAGTGACTAACGATGCGCCCGCCCCCGGCGCCCGTGTATCTCCATTAAAGGTGCTAACTTTTTCGTCCTTGCCGCCAAGCATTAGGGCACCGGAGAGTCACGTGCTTGTCGGGTGCCTGCTTCGCCGGCACTCGACCTGATCGCCGGCGAGGGCGACGACCCACGGGCTGTGAACATGTGGGAGTTGTGTTTTTCGTAAATCGGCAACCCGATGGTTTATTATATTCATCCTTCCAGATCCGCTAGTATCTACCGAGTCTCTCTGTACTTTCATTAAGACCTACAGTTTAGGATCTTTACTATCTGATTGGGATGTCGACCTTGAGGTGAGGAGAGGGTGCACACAGGGTTTTTTCTACAGTTGGTAAACCAGTGGTTGGTGTGCACCATCTTCCTAATCCGGTAGCTTTTACCATTTTCTGAACAGTTTTAAGAAGGACCTGCAACTTGGGTTCTCTACGATCTAGTCGATGGAACAAGGATGTCGACCTGATGGCTAGAAACACGTGTGAGTAGGGCTTTAATTATGTTATAATCATCGAGGTTGATGCATAACAACTTTCCAGAAAAAAATTGTTTCTATCAGTGCCTCTCCCACTTCACTAAGACTTGGCAGATGGAGTGTCTATGATCTGGTCCACACAACGTTCATGCACACCATTTCCTCGCCCACAACTTCGAACTCTTTCTTCAACACTATAAAATATTTTCCTATTCTTTTTTGGGGAAAGATAAACAAAATATCATTTCTATTATTCAGTCATCTTCGTACTTCGAGAGGTCGTTACATCAGTAACGACCACAGCATGTCAATGCTGTGGAAGAATAATCTCACTAAAATTATTATAAACAAACACAATTACCATAAGAAGATGACGATTACTGTGTGAGTTGATAGCAATATGAATTCATAAGAATAATACTTCAGCATTAAAATGGATATAGTTTTGCATAAAAGGAACATGTGTGAGAGGCCGCTGAATCTCATTTTTAATAAGTTTATCCGCTGATATTGGCACAAACTAATCTGCTTGTCTGCTAATTTACAATATAGCGACAGAAAAGCGTTGAAATTACTAAAAGGATGAACTCCAGGCAAAATGCCTGAAATGATCACACAGCAGTATTAATTTAAGCAAATCAAAAGAGCTCTCGTTGAAACTCCAATTAATGCGGCGAAACTCCAATCATTAACAACCAAGAAAAATATATTCTGAAAAAATGTTGCTAAAAAAAATAATGATATAACGTAAACTTTCCACAAAGATCTGAGAAAACAACGATAAAACAAATAAAAAAAGATGAAAGAACGGCACTTCAAAATCTTGAAATACGTAATGAAGTACATTAAGATAGACGAAGGGGGAGCTTGATTACTCTCAGAATTATGAAACTGCACAGATGTACCACCATCTCTAGTCCTTCTATTAGAACAGTCCTCGTTTCTTGAATCTCTGAGTACGCTGCTCCTTACACGAGCGCCGAAATTAACCCATTTGTTTATCTGGCGAGAAAAAATGTAGACTGAAATGAAGAACACCACAAACAGGATGTTTGACAGTCTCCTCCAGCTGCGAGTGTTTAATCACAAACTTAAAGAAAGCATCGTTTCGACAAATTATCTAAATTAACTAAATGCTGTTTCCGCGCTTTTTTGTCTAAAAAAAGCAAAAAGGAATTAGTCTGGCGGATGTTGAGGTTACGGCGGTGGATAACAGGGGAAACAAATGACTCATTAAAAATACAAAATTGAATTAAGGGTGAAATATGAAAATCAAAGAGAGCGGCAGGCGGCCCGTGGGGGCGGACGAGTTTTATGAGCGCAATCAGGAAGACGGATGACGGGGGACGGTGAGGGGACAGCGCGACAGACGGACGGACGGGGGTAATTAAGGAGCAAAGGTAATTAAGGGGTCGAGCGGGGGCGACAGCCTCCGCCTCTGCCGTCGCCGCTCACACCGCCTCCACCACCATCGGCACCGCCACCGCCGCCATCATCGCCCCCGCCTCCGCTCACAGCGCCAGCGCCACCGCCACTCACACCCCCACGGCCACCGCCGGAAGCAGGGTGGGCGAGAACTCGGCGCAAGGAGGGGAGGTCGAGGACGCGGGCCGCAGAGGACGGACGGCGCAGGATTTTTAACGTCTGCCCGGAAGCGAAGGGTTCTCTCCTGCGAGTGACTGCGACCCATTAGGGGATTAATGCGCTGAGGAAAAACGGCCCCTCGCAGACGCCGCGCCGCGCTGCGCCGCGCCCCGCTTCAGTTGTCCCGGTGATGAACCTTGTGGCACGTCAAGAGGTTGCTGACGAAGCGAGGGATAACGGGGATCGCGATGGCTAGAAGTGCTTTATGGAGGTTCTTGTGAAATCACGGCACTTTAGCGCAGGATGCCTCCGAGGGTTCCGTTGAAGTTCTTAACTCACAGTACTTATACCGTAATACCATGCGCAAACTTACTCGAAGGCACTACACACTTACCACAATTACTTTGCATATTACAAAGATAATTCAGGGGTATGTCAGCGGTTGAGCCTTCTTGTACTAATTGTCTTGAAAGCACTGCACAAAACTTGGAACAATCTAATGGTAAAATGGCCGACACACATGGTCACTAAGAAATAGTTGACGTTATGAAAAAAAGCGTATTATTTTTTATTAATTGAAAGTATTGTTGAGAATGTTTTAAATCGATAAATATCGTTTCAAAATAATAAAACGTGTGAGCCTCCATGCAGATTCTTGTTCTTTTCTGATACATTTACAGACGAAAGTGTATTTTTCGTCTGAAGCAACTCGAAAGAAAAGACGGAAATGGACGTTAATCCTCTCAGAGCTAAACGCGGCGAAACAGTCCAGGGAACACTTAACGCCAGAGGCTAACCCGCGCCGAGGGACCGGCCTGTCCACGCGTCGTCCCCGGGCGGTCTGCACGTGGCCGGCGGACGCAGAACAGAGCATCTGCGCCGGCGGGGTTCTCCGCCCTCTAACCCGCCCGCTCGCCCGCCCGCCCGCCCGCCCGCTCGCCCGCCCGCCCGCCCGCTCGCCCGCCCGCCCGCCCGCCCGCCCGGGGACGCCCGCGGCTTCCGCGTCCTAATGAAGGGCGCGTCCGTGGCCCCCAAGGCCATCAGTATGCCGCTTGGCGCCCGCCGCGCCGCCCAGGCCCAACAAGCCACGCGCGCCCGAATCGCCGCGGCCCGCCGCGCCGTGCTGCTTAGCGGGTTGCAGCGCGCCCCTGCCACCCCGCTGTCGCTTTTCCGTCTCCGTTGGCTATGGCGACGGCGGCGGCGGTGGCTGCTTCGCTTGACTCCACGTGGCTCTCGAAAGGGCTGCTTGCGGTACTCGGGTACTCATAATACTTTATTTAGGCTTCAAACAATGCAATATGCTTAGTTTAATGTAACTCGAATATGTTTGGGCAGTGTCATATTTTTTGTTTGTAACAAAGGCAACCTAAAGAAATTAAAGAATACGCTTCATAGAAAAATAATAATACGATATCAAAAGACCATTTAGAAGAGGTTCAGTAGAGTCACTGCGCACATGTGTGTGTGTGTGTGTGTGTGTGTGTGTGTGTGTGTGTGTGTGTGTTCAGTGTAAATGAAGTAACGTGTATTACAGTTAGAGAATCTACATTGAATAAAAGTTCACAACACATAACCAAAAATGATAGTGTCTAAATTTTCGATTTAAATTTGTTAAAAATTCTGAACGGTTTAATGAAATTATATCGTTTAAATAAAAATACTGCACTTCTATTTCAAATAAAGTAGATATTGAAGCAATAAGAATTACAGAAAAGAGCGAACATTACACGCATTACACGCATGCGCATACGAGCACCAATTTAATTAACAAAATCAACCATATACCCATGCAACTCCACAGGAAACAAAGATAGGAAGATCAAAGGCATAGCGAAAGACACAAATTCCCCTCTCATAGACGCAACATCCAGCACAACTGAATCCTCTGCCACATTATTCGACTGATTGTTCCGATAGAACCTTTACTTTGTGCTCGGGAGCACCACCAGCACGGTCCGGAAGCCGAAACAGAGTGCACCTCCACTCCTACCTCTCCCACTCACCCTCCCACCCGTCCACAGAGCCAGCCGCGCCGGCCCACGCCCGCCCTCTGCCCTGCCCGGCCCGGCCGCTCACCCGTCTACCCGTCCGGTGCAATTTTAATGCCGGTTAATTGAATAGGCGGCGTCACGAGCGCTGTAGCCATTTATTTGGTTAATCCGCACCTCTGATTGGTCGGCAACCACCCCTCGTTAACAATACATACATCAAACGCCCGTCCACGCTCACTCGCCGCCACCCCGCCCCCACTCATCCCACACTCGTCGACACCTCCCCCCACCGCCCCTTTCACTGGCACTACCATCGCGACGGCGCCTCTGTGTCGCTTGAAAAATTCATGGCCGCCGCCCCCGTGCAAAACGTGAAATACCGAGTGCGCGAACGGCGAGACGACAGATAAAAAACACATACCGCCGAAAAATTTCGTTCCAACCGGCCATAATCCTAATTATCCGGGACAAAGGAACGTATTAGTCGTCCTATTTGCGGGCGCGGCTTCCGAATCGCGCGTAATGGACTGGCGGGCGGGTGGGCGCGCGTGTGGCTTTGTGCGTGCGTTGGGGATCGGCGATGGCGGCCGGAGTGCGTGCGCGCATCCCGCCCGCTGTCGACCGCAGCGGTGCGTGAGGGCTTGGGCAGCGGCCGCCGCCGATGGGAACTGGCACCGCCGGGAAGCGCTGCGTGCGGACTCGGCGGCCGGAGGGCGGGTCCACACTTCTTTCCACCAGTCGCGCAGTTGCAGAACGGATGTACACTTCCGCTGGACGTTGGGTCATTGATGCGCACGTAACTCAATCGCTTCAGAGCAATTACGTTTACGTTGTGGGCTTTACCACACAAACAACGATAATGTTAACTTTCACGACATGAACACTTTTATTTGATTTATTTTCGTCAAAGAATAGTAAAAACGTTCGTGACTTTGAAGGAGAAGTATAATTTGCGCCTGTTTTCTTAATGACTTACTGTCAGGGTTAAATAGTGGTTTTCCAATTTCATGTTCTGTGTTTAGCAATCACAATTCAAGTTCCCTGCATTTCTGAAACATTTAGAAAACTCCTAAATTCTTGAATAAATGATAGCTCTTATTTTTAATTCTGTATTTTCATTTGCACGGGACTATTGGGATACTTGGTATCAGAGATATCTGTGGCGTTACTTTTCAAATCAAGTGTCTAATTTCTGATAAGAAGTGCTTTATTGAATCGGGTCAAAAACGTTATTAGCATCAAGAATTTAAGAAAGATATTGTACACATTTAAGAAATATATTGCTAGTTTTGCAGTAAATGCTCCATAAAATAGCAAATTGGAAAGTAACTATTTTTGGTGCAGTTGGTAGATTACTCACAGTACTTTCTCTAAAAAATAAAGCATAATATATTATTGACTAAAAAGAAAAGGAAAATTTATTTGCATTAAAATGAAAAGAATATCAGCTAACTCGCCTTTAAAAAATTATTTGCAGTTCAAATAGAATTAATTATGTTTTTCTAATGCCTTTCAATCGTGAAAAATTGCCCAAATCCAGATTAACTAGGAGGGCAATCAAGTATGTGTATCCAAGACAAACTCCCCTCGTCAATGACCTATCTTCCTTATCTCAACAGCTGGCCCAAAGCGCGCCCGAACGCTCGGAACAAACGAAAGCTGTCTTTGTTCCTATTGCCTGAGCCGCAATCGTCATCCCTCGACAGCTCGCACTGTTCCTGCGAGCGGCGCTGCGTGGAGACAACAGCGCCAGAGCAAATGGGCCCAGGCGGGCTTCAGCGGCGCACAGCAGCGCGGAGCTGCGCGGAGCAGCCGCCAATCGACACTGCCCACGGCGCGGCGGCCGCACAGTGTGGGGTGAGCGAGGGGGGGATCGTGTGGTGTCGATGGTGGTGCTGGTGGTGATGGTGGTGGTGGTCGTGGAGGAGGAGGATGGAGGAGGGAGAGGAGAAAAGAAGAGAACGAGGAGGAAGAGGAGGAGGAGCGTGCTTTGGGAGAGAGCCTACGTGTTGGTGACGTCGCACGCGAATTGAGCGCAATGGACGAGATTCGTGCAGGATTGGTGGAAGTTGTGACATTCTGAAAGGCAGGTGACTACACGTAGGTAATGGGGATATCAATGCCTGCAGCGAGATTGGGAAAGAGTGCAAACAGAGAATAATGGAGATTCAAGACGGAGAATGGCTCAAAATAACACAGTCGACAGTGCAAGAGAAGGATAGAAAGACAGTCATCAAAAGTGTATTCAGCAGGAAGAGAAAGACTAATTACGAGTGTGAGTAAGCAAAACGAAACTTCACAGTGAAGATACGTTGGGGCGGTGGAGAAAAAATGAGGAGAAAAACAGGAATGCCGCTTCAGGGAGAAGAATTATCCAAAAATAATACAATTAAATGTAAAAAATTCCTTAGAAGGGCGGCGGCAAAAAATTGTAAAGTGAAGACGTATGAATGTAAAAGAGTAAGTGGGAAAGATAGATGAAGTATCAGAAAAGGGAAGTAGGGAGAGGGATAGAGATGGAGGCGAGGAGAAAGTGGCACAAAGAGGAGGGCGAAGGAAACAAACGGAGAGAGAGAGGAGTGAGAGAGAGAGAGAGAGAGAGAGAGAGAGAGAGAGAGAGAGAGAGAGAGAAGAGAAACAAGCAAAGTAAGAATATACTTCGATAAGGGAGGATCAAGGCATGGTTTGGGAACGAACGACACGCCGACATGCACGCGCAGCGACGCGAAGCAGGCGGAGCGGCAGAGGACTGCTGCCTGCGCGGGGGAGACGGCAGCGACGTCGACGGCCGCCCACCAGCTCAACAGAGCCCGGGCGCCCCCCGCGCAACACGTGTTCGGCGCGCGACTGCGGCGGGCGCGCCGGGTGGGCGGGGCTGCTTTGAAGTGGCACCGCCGCCGCCCACAGAGAGCGCTCGCGGCGCTCGCCGCCGCCGCCGTCGCCGCCGCATCGCCCGCGCTCTCCACTGTGCAAACATGTGCGCCACCGCCGCGAGGGGAGCTTCAGGTGCGCTGGGGAAAGTGAGTTGCGGCGAGCGCAGCACCGAATTGACGGAGTTCATGTTGATCTCGGGAGCGCCGCCCGGGGAACGCACAGAAGTTCGAGTTGAAGCGGTCTGTTGGAAGCTCTTGGGGAGATGACATTGCAGAATACATAGATCTAGGATGTATTTTTCATTCCAAAAATGCGTCGCAATAGAAAATATAAGATGGATAATATTTGTTTGTCACCAGCATTATATAAAAAATAAATAAATATAATTTTAATAAATATGTACATAAAATATTAATTAATATCACAGAAAATAATTCTGTTGACCGAAAAACTAAACGAATTCATGATTCAATAACACCATTTTTATTTCCTCTTGAAAAAATGCCACAAAATGCAATACGGTTTAAATATTCAGATTTAAAAAATGTTTTTAATACCTTACAAAATGGTAAAATTTCAGGGAACATCTGCAGAATATTTCTGCAGTAAATATTACGATTAAAACACTATTTTAAAACTAATGTAAACTGGATCGTTCCCGTCACAGTAAGACTTTTTTTCGCATGCAATTCCTCTCTTGCTTGGATGCTTAGAATGAAGCCACATTCGACATGGCGTTTCAATACCACGGTCATCAATATTCCACGAGCACCACCCGTTCATCTTTCCTCTCGGGTGGAGGGCAAATGGCGAGTTACGTCTTCCGCGGACGCCGCTGCATCAAGAGGACGTCGCTCGTACATCCTCATCATATCGCGGAGAAAACGCGCATCCGCGACGCGAGTACGAGCTGATTTACAAGCTCCGGTGTGGAGGCGGTGAGTCGAGTGGTGCGGGTTGTGGCGGGTGGTGCGGGGCGGGGCGACCGGCGCAGCGCGGTGGTTTCCCAGGCGCCAGCGGTCGTTTCATGCAAGTCAACGGGCTCGTTGAGAGCAGGTTGGCGAGACACGCTCTGGCGAGAGCGAGTGAGCGGCGGCGCGGAGCACAATGGCCCGCAAAGAGCGCACAAATGTCCGGAAATACGAATGGACAATAAAATTGGAACAGAATACTTAGAATAATCTTTGACACTGTCAAAGGAAAATTATGAAGGAGAACATGTTACTTAAGGTGCAGATTTGAAACGTTTGAAAATTACTGCTGAAATAGTTAATACGTAGCAAAAGGAGTCAAATATTATAAGTAGGGAATTTTCGTCAACAGTAATTCGTAGCCCACAAAAAGTTGATAAAAAAACAGCCATGCATTGATTAAAGTAAAACTGCAATTATTCATTTAATCACTTACAAAGTGGAGATAGACAGTTAAGTGATATAAGTGATATTTATATATATATATATATATATATATATATATATATATAAATAAGTGCAGATAAGTAGTTAGAAATTAATATCTTTCGTGTTTACAGACTCGTTCGACATTCTGATACATCTCGACAAGAAAATAAGTGTTGAATGTAAAGAAAAATCTGGACAATGTAATTTTATGTTCTTTAATTTATAATTCTTTAATTTTCTGCGACCTGCATGTGTTGAGATCTGCATCCATGGTTTCCTTCAATTTTGGAAGATCGTTTCCTTCAATTTCGTCAAAGAACACTCACCTTTCCTACAAATTAATGTATTAAGTTTTTAATCTCTCGCATTTAGTTCTCAAAATCTTAAGGAATAGTTTGCGCGCACTTGTGGCGTCATTTGGTCCACTGTTCAGAATCAAGTGGAGAGGGAGAAGTACGCTATCGACGGAGAGCGGGAAGGTAGTGCAAGTGTACGCTCCCTGCATGGCAATTGCTCGCGGTTGGAAGCATGTCGTTTTAACTGTACTGAGAAAAAGGAACCACACGAATTCCAAGCATGTTGTCCGGAGCGATAAATATCTCTTAATTACATTGCTTAATTGGGGGTGAAGGTCGTAGGGGAAAGCACCTGCTTGCAAACTGTTGACTGTAAATGCGACATTAAATGCATGAGATGTGTGTAAAACAGTGTGTTTGCGTTTCTGAATGATTTAACTCTGTATGTTGCTTTTTTTAAGTATATTTTTGCGGTTGAACACGAAATATATCTTAACGTAAGATAACCATTAACTTGAAATATTCCGTTTTCATGGTACCATACAATTGTTATTTTCTCTTCGTAAAACCTAATAAGCCATTCCACAAAGTTTTGTAGATTTTTTAAGACGGTTTCAAATATGAGAGCGATGTTCCAGAACAGTTTTGTGTCTTCCTTCCCCAACGTCCCTGTGGGCAAGAAAACGAGAAAATACGAACCCTCCTGCCCCCTCCTCATCTTACGCCCACGTCACATGATTTCCCGTGACACCACAGCTTCCCTTGCCGAATGGGTTTAGGGCCATCTCCTCCGTTTTTGCCACATCAGAGGAAAGAAGTTTTTCTAATCCACTGTCATGGCACGTGATGTACGAGTCACCGTTCCGTCGTTACATTTATAAAAATATTAGATTGTCAATTACAAAAGAAGTAATTGACTTTTAACTCTGAAAGAATAATTTGCTTTGTAGTAAGTAATCAATAATGTGATACGAAGGGATAACACAGCAAGTGAAACAATGTATATAGAAGTATAAGTGTATATATATATATATATATATATATATATATATATATATATATATATATAAAGTATATGTATATATATATATGTATAAAGAAGAAACAACACATTCGTCGAACGGTTCAGGGATAGCGGTTTTGTTATTCTTAATAAATCCTTCGTAACTATTTCCCTTTGTTTGAATATGGAAGAATTTATATTGTAACCACTTGTGAGGCACCCGTAATTCTGTAACCCAGTTGAGGCGAGCGTTACCTTGTTCTGGATCTGCTTCGCTTCTTAATTGATTCCTCTTTCTTGAGTAGAAGAAATTAATGCACGAGGAATAATAATAATAATAATAATAATAATAATAATAATAATAATAATAATAATAATAATAATAATAATCGACTATATTGTACTTGATCTAATACAAAAGATTAACTTGAAATTGTCAGGTGAAGTTTGCGCTGTCTCGAACCCTGTCTCTAACGCCCAGCTTATTATTCCATTTGTTATTTTCTATTTATTTCCGGAACAACACGTCCTCACATGTGGGTCTCCACGACACCCCGTCGATGTTATGGATAGACGGATCGCCACACCAATGAAAAACAAAATATTCAACGTACACTTCACAGAACAACCCTCATTAGAGTTCATGGCTGACATGCATGAACGTGGTCCAGTCCTGCTAAAGGTGGTTAGCAGTGTTGGTAACGAGCTATGAACCACCTTTAACATAATTTTAAATAATTTACCTTCTTTGTGATTGTTACTTTCAATTTTTCTGTTCACTCATTTTTATGCTATTATACGCTCTTATTTTCTACTTGCTTTCCGTTTTTAACAATTACAGTTCCTTCATTTATTAATACTTTTAATTAGTCTTACATTTCAAAATATTCACTATAAAACTTACACATTTCTTGTCAACTCAAGGGCTGAAGAGATGTTTTCCCAAAAGATTCAGTATAATTATCTCATTGTGGTGAATGTCCAGATTTATACGTTTGTTTCTTGTCGACATTCATGCATTTTTTTCTTGCGCAAAATATCATGTTAGGGTAACCTGTTATTACACTCTTTACCTGTTAATCTTTCCTCCTCAACCGTATTTCATGTTTGTCTACCTCTATCTCTCACCGCGTTCATTCCTCGCCTCATTTCTCGCTCTCACGATTCCACCACACTGACTCCTTCAGTAGCAGCTACTTTACGTTCGTCCCTGCTCGTGCCACATCTCACACGCATCCCCTACGTCACCTACATCTCCGTCTCCGCCGCCCTCTCCCACGTGTCTCCTCCGCCCGCGCCTCTTCCTGCTCCACCCTTCACCGCTATCCTCGCGTCCGACGGGGCCCGTAATTGAGAGTTAGGGCGCGGCGCTGATTAACATAGACGCGGCGCGGCGCGCCTCATTAGACGCAGCGTGGGCGGGGGAGGGGAGGGGAAGGGAGGGGGTTGGGGAAGCGCCGGCGACGCGCACGTGAAATACGGCGCAACGCGGCGCGTAAATTATTTTTATGGGCGCACGCTGCTTCACGTCGGCGAGGACGCAAGCGCGCGACTCCGGTGACGATTCCATTAATGTGGCCGCGGGCGCCCTGCAGACGCTAGCCACAGTGCGCCGGGCGGGGCGAACACATATCGTCCCACGTATGCCAAAGCCACGCGTTTCGCAAACATTTTTGAGAAAATAGGCAATTGAAACTTTGAAGTCCAAGTACAATTACAAAAGTATGTGAATTTTTATATTTCAATAACCAACTTCTAATAGAACAATCAAACCCAAATATTCAATATGTTTTAAATTTATAATTTTACACAGACATCAAAACTCTCATTGCCTTTTTTTCAAAAATGCACATTCGTTGTTTTGACAAATGTTGACGATGAAAACTGTTGTGATACAGATATTGAAAAAGAAAATCCGGCAATATTATGAAAATGAGGCATTATATTTTACGCATTTTATTATTTACAATTGTAAAACAGTAGAGGATCAAAGGTATGGGTCATAATTGGGATTTTAACGCTTTGTTACACTGAGAAAAAATCTGTAAGTCACAGCAACGTTAGAATAGTTGGAGTGAACCTGTTTGTGTGAAGAAAGAGAAATACCAGATTAGAATTGTTTGTGCAGTTAGGTAATAAATATCCACGTTGCTCCAGCAACATCAACAACTGTTTGGGCCATTTCTCACTTGCTGTCTGTATTCAGCAGTCAAGAATCTGCGGGTTGCAAACAGATTTTTCTCAGTGTAACCATCATTTCATCATTCTGTATCCCAGAAGCAGAAGAGACAACGTTCATCTTTTGTCAAGTTTGGATATTTTAACACAGTTTTTCCAATTCCATAGATTATCTTAGAAGTATTGACAAATACGCCTAAAATACATTAATAACAAGCATTCAAAACAATTTTATGTCAATTTTTATATACAATCTCTTTAAATTGCATCCTGTAAAATTAGATAAAGTGGCATGGTATCCTTTATCACTAAAGCACAGCATTATTGAATACACTGTCTGAATTGTAATGTTTCAGAAAGTTGTTAATTAGCGCAATAAGGGCTTACAATATTTAATTCAATGACTGCCATTGATACTTAATTGCTTCCGATTCAATATTTTTGTTTTCTTTGGATATATGTAATCGGATTCGAGAAATGTAACAGAAATACTTCAGTGCCATTGCACGATTTATTCAATGCATGCTTTTTTAAGAAATGAAGCTGGAAAAAAATATGATTATATTTTTTTTAAATACACATTAGGCCCATGAAGATTCATCTTCGACTATTGCGAGCCACTGCTTCAGCTGTTCCAGCACCAACAGCAGCACCGTCGCAGCTGCCTGCGCCACGACGCATATTTATAATATTTATGGGCGGCCGCTGATTACGACGCTGACAGGCCGTGGATTTGTGGAAATGTTCTCCGGAATTTTAATGTTTGCCGTATTTTTCATATTCGTATTACTAATAAATGCCGCGCCAATCCGTCTTCATACGTGCATTCTTGGTGGATGTTGACACGGTTCAAATTATATTCCTGTGGGCTCTTAGTGGTATTCACGCTCGTATATATTTTGGTTTACCGTGTTAAGGTAGATTTATAGCTCTAAAAATTACGAAATTGCGTTTTAAATTAAGGAAGGTTTTCCGGGAAAGGGTAATGGGGCACTACTAGCATTCTCTTAAAACAAAACAGACTGTTCGCGAGGGGTAGTGATAAAATTTATAAAGGTACATCTTAAAAATTGTGATGAAATATATGTTTCTGCAACATTTCACTTGGAATCTAATATTATGATCCGAATGACGAAAATATGAATACTTTTGCTGTTTTGTTGACTCTTGAAATGCAATCTGTGAGTGGTGTTTCAAATAAAACATTTCAAAATATTTTTTCTTCAAAAGAGAAAGTAGATTTTTTCATACGTCGTCCGGAATTGTATAATATTTCACTCGGGTGACATATTTCAATTTTAGCATATTAATCATATTTCCAGAGAAATCTATATGAAGGAGATTAAAAAATGAGATACCAATTACGGCAATTTCCCTCCATAAATGAAATCAACATGACCATATATTTCATGGCAGTTAATTAAATATGAAGTGTTCTGGCAGTCAGTTCCAGCAACATGCCTGGAGTTTAGACGAAAATTACTTTCATTGTTATTTTATGAGAAAATTATCATTGGCGAAGATTCCATAAAATTTCTTTTGAAATTTGGCCAACATTGGTTACATTAAAGTGCTAGACGTGAAGAACCTAGAATTTAAAAAAAAATACAGAAAAAACAACTTTCTTTCTTCGAGGAGCATTCCTAACGCACCGTTTGTTTTTCGCTGGAGATGATTTCTTCTGATAATTATGAAATCTTTCTAAGCATGGTACCGTGTAACCTATAGCATTAAAACACCGTGTAACCTATAGCATTAAAAAAATAAAACGCTAAAAATGTGAATTGACAGTGTATATATCAGTTATATCAATTTGCTGCATTCGTTAAATGATTCAATTATTAAGAGGATTAACCTGAAGGAAAGTGAAATATAGAGTAAAAGTAAATATCATGCACGAGATGACACGTTTAATACAACCAAAATTGGAAAGTTAAATTGATACATGTCAATGATGATTTCGAATCTGAGTAGAGAATAGGGTGGTGGCCAAATCAAAATTAAGCAAATTCGTCCAAGGCGATCTGCTATGGAATATTTCTAATATCCCCTGATCCTCTCAAGTACCTGGAAATATCGTCGGAATATGGAAAACTATATCAATTGATGAAGTGTTCTATGAAAGATGTGTGCAAGGGTACCCGACCGCAGCCCATTTTCTTTGGAAAACGGTCTCACTCCGGCCCGCCGCGCGACCTGGTGCGCCTCCCGCCCACTTTCCCCTCCCTCCGCCTTCGACTCCCTCTCGGCGCGTACTTCATATTCATTAGGCTCGCGATTAACTCCGGGCCCGACACGTGTAAACGAGTGGCGGCGCTCTATCGCGCGCCCATATCTAAGCGCGCGCGCGCGTCCTGCAGCCGCCCGCCCCCTGGCGGCGGGCGGACGCAGCGGGCAGCGCGGCGCAGGCGGAGGGAGGCCGCAGGAAGAGATTAATTTCGAAACGTTGGTGAGAGAAGGAGAGAGCGGAAGAGATCAAGTGGTAGAAGGAAAGAGAAAGGGAAAGCGAGAGAGAGAGAGAGAGAGAGAGAGAGAGAGAGAGAGAGAGAGAGAGAGAGAATATAGTGGGAGAAACGAAGAGGACAAAGGAAGAGAGAGGGAGGGACGAGGCAGAGAGAAGGGGGAGTGAAGGTGAGAGAGATAGAGAAAAATAGCAGAAGGGCAAATAAAAAGGTAAATGCAATAAGATAATTATCCTAAAAATGGGGATGGATAGAGTGGAGAAAAAATGCTATAAACACAACATTAAATGAGCCGCCAATAAAATAGACTCATGCAAAAGGAATACTATACGTAAATGTGAAAGTAAACTGGATGTGAGGGAACAAGAGAAACCGTTGTACAGGAGACTTGTGTCTATGAGATATCAGATTAAAAGTGAGACATAGAAACACAGTTACAGACATTTTTAATGAAATTCTGTACGAGAAAAAATGAAAAATATAATAATTTGAGATCCTACTTACTTTTAAAATTTATTACAAATTTCATTAAACTACTAAGCGAGGTCAATATGGAAATCATAGATAACTGACTCGAAATCAAGTAACTGATTCGAAATCAACTGTAAAACCACTCAAACGCAAGACTTGAGACTGAAAAATAAAGCAACCGGAAATAAAACCATTCGGAGCAAACAGAAGTGCTCTGGCAGCGGAAGGAAATCGCAATTCTCGTGGCCGAGGGCCGGGAAAGAACAGCGCTTGCAAGGGACGAGCGGGCACAGAGGGCTGCGAGCGGAGACTTACTAGACCCCACCCCCATCCCCCCACACCAGCTGCTAACGAAGACGCAGCGCGCGCCCAGAGGTGCGAGTCCCCAATCCATATTTTCAAAGTACGTAATAAATAGACATCGGATGTTTAGGCACTAAAAAATCGTCTTTTAGGCGCCTAAAAAGGCACTGAAAATGTCAAGAATAAGGAGAAAAAAGGCACTGTCATAAGTTACATACAAAATAAAATGGAAAAATTGTAATTTTGGCCAATATTATTTTGTAAACTTAAATGCACAAAACCAGTTCGTATATTTTAATGTAAAACTAGATTTACATATTTACAACTCTTCTACATTTTATTCTTAATAGTTTCCATTAACCTGTAATATTTACATATTACCAGTAACTTTTAGCAGCCCAACACTAGCAACACTGACACCTTCTGGAAATTTATATTTATTTCCACTTAAAATTTCGGTTCCCTCGGTGTATTGTCAATCGTCCATGTTCTCAGTTTATGGCTGGTATTTATGAAATAGGTAAATGGAGAAAAATCAGTTGGTATACTTTCAGGAATTCTCTCGTAATTTTAAATTTCAAGATGTGAATTGAAGGTTTCGTAATGAATGGTCAGGTTGGACCATCGCCGATTTTCCGATATCTTAGCATTGTATATAAATATAATAAATAAAAGGCAAAAAAAGTCCTAAAAAAGGTATTTAAAAAAAATAGGCATTTATGCCAAAATAAGCAAAAATAAGCATTATAAAACTTCGTCATATGTCATAATTTGTCAGGATAAGTTCTCTAGAAAAAAATAGGCATTTCCCTAAGCATCCGATGTCTAGTAATAAATGAACAAATTTATTTACTCTGTGCACTTTTCGATTCATTTTCATTCATCTAAAACAAAATAAAACGTGTAACAAACGTTCATTTTAAACGTTCAAAACATATGAAGTATGTATGGATAAAATTTTTAAAAAAATCAAACAGTTCATGCCATTTTTATGATTTTCACTTTTGTTTTAGCACAGCACTGAGAAATAACGGTATAGAACCTGATTCAATAAGCATCATTTCTAAAATTCTACAAGGGTATGTTGAGGGAAATTGGTTTCTTACTTAATCGATGCAATATGTATAAATATACATTCATGAATATATATTTATATTTTTATTAGTAATGTTTTGGGGAATAGGTCGGAGAGGACGCTTCTCTTAACCAGATTACATGAAAAGAGATAATTAAATATTATTAATTACTGTGAATATTTTATTTACGTTCCCGCATTAGCTTACAACTTACGCATTAACGAATTTGTGCATTTTCAATTTAAATTGAGCTGATTCATATAAATTAATAATTTTGATTTTTCAATATCATATAATTATTTGCGAAATACAATTTCATAACTCCGATTAAGTGCAACGAATCTATCCATGCAAATGCACATGTTAATCCCATAATTTATGGTATTGCTTCACTTATAAGGCAACGAGTAATGCGACGCTCCAGAAGCGAAACAAAATATAATTGGGGCGGTTCGCTTACTCACAGTAGTTAAGAAGTAAGTCACATACCACGCAGTTTCCACAAGCAGAGCTCCATCTGATAAATACGAAGATAAGGTCTGCAATGCTAGCCACTTCATTCTTTCGAAAACAGCGGGCGCACCCGGCATCGCCCACACGCGCGGTGCCAGAGGAAACGAAAATTCATCGCGACGTAAGAGCAACAACGAGCTATAAGGACAGATACACGGAACGGGCGGATGGGGTTTAAATTGGCCCAAGACGCTGCCTCTGCCACCGCAGCCGCTACTGCAAGCGGCGCTATCTGTACTCCCTTTCGCTGTCCCCGCCATTCTCCGCCCGCTGCGGCAAGTCACCACGCCCGCTTCGGCCACGCGACTGCCATTGCCATGCGGCGGCGATGGTGTAACGGTTAGCGTTTCGGACTGTTATACCCAAGTTTGCGGGTTCAAACCCGATCGAAGCCGTGGATTTTAAAGGGCGACAAAAATCCTTCGTACGCCTTCCTTCGGAGGGGAAGTAAAGCCGGCTGTCCCATGTTAGTAGATTTACTGCATGTAAAAGATCCTCAAGCCTAAATGACGCCTCTGAGCTAAATTCAAAATCGCCTGTTTCGTCGCAAGTAGCGCTTCGTCTTCGCGTCTTTCTCCCATGGTTGGTGAAAGGAGCGTAGCGGAATTTGCGTGGTCAGACGGAAGAGCAGGACTCATGGCCTGAGTCTCGCCACGTAAAATAAGGCACATTCAATTCAATTCAATTCAATTGCCATCATTTCGTTTCGATCCCGACGCACACACACCCACCACCACCAACTATCTGCGACACTTCACGTCAAGGGCATCGGAGCTACAACTATCACTATAACCGCTAAAACTACTGAGTAGTTAGCGCTACCACCTTCAACAACGCCACACCATCGCCCGGTCTTCCTCCGTCACCTCCACCCCGGCCAATGGAGTTTTGGAAGCTGCGAAGCGCTCGGCGGCGGGCTGCGTGTTGCGGAATGCATACGCAAAGCGGTGGCTCGTAAATCCAAGCAACTTCCGACTGGGCGGCGGCGGCGGGGGCGGCTTTTGCGTAGGCGTACGCGGCGGCGCAGGCGGCGGCGTAGGCGGCGGCGAGGCGTCGCCTGCAACGCCGCCGGACGGGAGGCGGCCCATAACTCTCGGCCGGAAAACACAGACCGTATGACGACAGGACTAACGCAATTTAGCTCGCATGGGGCGGCGACGGTCGAAGAGGAGGGGGACGGGGGTGAGACGACGGAGGACGAGCGTCGGAGGTTGGCGTCGGAGTAGAGCAGTAGCGGGCAACTGCCGGGCGACAAATGAACGCGCGAATTGAGTGCGTTCATAAATCCGCCCCAGAGTTCGCGGCGGGAGCTTAGTGCTAAACGCCTCGCGCAGCGCGGGTGCTGGAGCTTCCTTGGTCTGCGTTGCTCCCGCCGCCGGAGCCCCGGAGTCGCTCTGAGATATTCACTGCGGTGCGTTCCCACCACCCTGTGCTATTCGATCTTGGTGCTCACGTCTCTTCTCGAGGAGGGAGTAGTAATGAACGCAGCAAATCTACTACACTCATTTACTTGTGGTGTGTTCTCCACTTTAGGTTTTTCCTGTAGAAGCTGATCCTACTTCTAAAAATACTTAATTTATTGAATTATCAACGCTTGGACAAGCTATGTACAGTGCTGTGTCTATAAAAAACGTAACGTTCAAATGGAAGCAAACGCTTCCAAATGTCCGGAGTCGATTCGTCACTGTATTAGAGACGCCGCCTCCCAGGCACAGTAACTAACGTTGCAGCCGTTATACTGGGACCTTCCTCGTATTTCGGACGTCATATTGTGACCTTCCTGCGCATTTCGCCCTGAAGATGGTCACAGGGCCGAAACGTTGGGAAATTGCCTAGGACGCGGAGTCTCTCGGATCGCCAAGTATCTAATTTTTAAGCTCTCTCTCTTGCTTCATTATTTCTCGGTATCTTGGCCCTTATCCCCAACCTAATTTAGTATTTACCCACCTTTTATATCTACATTACGTATATTTCACATTTATGTTCGCATTTTAACATTGTAGTTCGTTAGTAACGAACGTTGTAGTAACGTTCTTGAGTTTCGTCTCCTTGTATGAACATCTAAAGTGCCCTTCCCAATGCGACGTGCGGCATCCTCTACCGCGTACTTTCGTCTGCTTTCTTTACTAGATTAAGACTCATTTTCACGACTCGCCTTCACAATTTGCCTCTCTCGAAGCAAAGTTGGTACCTGCTTCTTTCGCTTGGCACAATTCCGTTCTATCCTCGCCAACACACTGCGCGTCCCTTTTTCCGGGTAGTGTCCCTCATTTCCCGTTGGCCGCTGCCCCTCACTACGCCCTCCATCGCCATCATCCTCGCCGTTGCCACTGGCCGTCATCACTACCGCCGACATCACCTCAGCGGTCATCGGCGCCGCCTTCCCTATCATCGCTCCGTGCCTTCTTCGCCAAAGCCCCCGCCTCCATCGCCGTCCCCACACTCGCCGTAGCCGCGCCACCAACACCGTGCCCGCCCCGCCCTGCTTCCGCGTGTGGGCGGGGCGCGACCATCGTGTCCGTCGCGCGATTTCCCAGCGGCCCACTGGGCGCGGAGCGGAGCGGGGAGGGGCGGGGCGGAGTTGGCGTGGCGGGGCAGGCGGGACGGCAGCCCCCGAACGCGTTGGCCTCCGCCCTTGTGGAGGGCCGAGAGATGCAGCCCACGTTGTCACTCGCTGCGTGCTCCTTCATTCGCCCACCGCACCGCGCCGCGCCGTCGCTGCCATCTGGTTAGGCCAGGGGCAACCAAGGACGGAAGGGTTCAATTGGGTGTTGGAAGTCGCCAACTCACTCCAGGCAATTTATTCTACAGAACGTGCCATCGGTTTGGGTCCGGTTGGTAGACGGGACGTTTCAATGTGGGTGGCGGCATGCTTCAAGTATGGTTTTCAAGTCAAGTTTGTAGTAAAGAAATTAATTGTAAACACTTAAATAAATACAATCATCCAGTTCATCTAAGAAATACGATTCTAAGTATTTGAAATATACAGTAACTCTCAATAAAGAATGATTTCATCTTTTAGTACCATCACTCTCATTAAAGAAATAACTTTTAACACATCATTTCTTTTCATATTTTGATAGTTTTTATTATATGAATTTCATTTCACTTACTTATCTACCACCTTTATGATCTCTATGTTGATCACTGAATAATTCTCTGGATTGGTGTTGTGCATTTATTATTATTATTATTATTATTATTATTATTATTATTATTATTATTATTATTATTAGCATCATCATTATTATCATTATTATCATTATTATTATTATTATTATTATTAATATTATTATTTCTTAAAGTGTATTCTGGTAGCTGTTTCTCGCAATTAGGTATATCCATGGCTCACGCTCATGTTTGGGTAGTAATTCTTTCCTAGGAGGCGACGCAACAACCAACAGTGACTATTCCCTTGAGAAAGCTTCTCTTTGCATGAAATATAACCTTCCGGAGGATAGCACATGCATCATCTTGCATTATTTACGCTTTAAAAATATACAAAAAGGGACACGAGAAATCAGGGCAAGAAAACGGCTTCTTGCATGAACATCATCTGTACATTCCCGCTTCATTAAATTTTAATGTTATCCTATTTACAACTGACTTTTGAGTGAATATATGCTAGCTTTTATCGTGATTTAGTGACGAGCACACTAGAAAGAGTGACACGTGTTCACACTATGATAACCATGAACCAGGCACTTGTAGAACAACTCTAAGAAAGAAAAGAGGAGAGGATTCAAAGGAAAACTAGGATTGAGAAGCATGGAATTTTCTTTTTTTTCAATTTAATACCGACTTAAGCATGTGAAAGCAGAAGCATGTGATAAATAGTGTTGGAAATTAACATTGTGTTTTGGAGTACTCACCATATCCGGAAGCACCGATTCTTTAAATGTAACGGTTAAAATGAAACCTTACCTGAAACAATAAAATAACAGCAATCAATGAATGAAAGATTTTCAATATTGCTACACATGCGATCAAATACTCCAATATATATATATATATATATATATATATATATATATATATATATATATATATATATATATTGTTTCTTGGCACGATCCCGTTCCACGTGCTTCAAATTGGCGCTCGGAGCTTTCATTAATGCATTTCATTTTCGTACCCCCAATAAAGGCAAGTGAGGTATGAAGCCATTGCTTCAGACAGACAAATGAACTGTATTACCCGCAGTGGTGTAAATGGACAGGGACTCGCCGATACAATGGGGGAACGAGCAGGCAGCCGAGCTATCCCGCTAATTAACTCTCTTGTGCGTGGGCAGCGAAGACGGCAATTCCAGCCTCCGGCCGGCGGGGCGGGGCGGGGAGAGGCCCACGCCAGGGACGGCGCCAGTGGCGGTGGCGGCCTGGCGACGGGGTTGGAGGCGGTGGAGACTTGAAAGAGAGGTAGTGCAGCTAATTAAGGCGTTGGCAGTGGCACATCTATGAGACCGGGACAGGTGGCTGAAGGGTAGCAGGCGGACCAAAGTAGCTGGAAGTGGACATGGCAAGAATGAGGACAGCAGCACGGTAGTGGATGGTGGAACGGGATTAAAGTACGGCAAGAACGGGGTAATGCGGAGATTAGGTGGAAAACATCAGTGCAAGTGTGAGTGGAGGGCAATGAGGCGATGGAGACAAAAGGAGGGCGGATGGGCAAAGGGGGGCGAGTGGCGGAAGAGAGGTGGCTGAGGATGACAGAAGCACGGTCGCCAATGGACGGGCGGCGGGAGAGCGGAATGGAGACAGCAAGGCCGTGGCCGGCAAAGGGTGGGGGAGGGCGGAGAGAGGCGGATGGGCAGTGAAGGTTGGATGGCCAGGGCCATCGGGAAAAAGTGAGCGGTGGGTGGCGGTCGGCGCACAGCTGTAGCGGGTGGTTGATGGTGACTGTGGGAGGCGGGTCCACGCAGAGGATGGTGGTAGGTGGGAGGCACGCGGCGTGGCGGCGGGGTGGCAGGGGCCGCCGGCCGGAGCGAAGACCATGTAACGGCGCGCCGTCCCATAGGCGACCGGCGGAGCGCGTAACGCGTTAACTAAAGACGGCCTAATCCCGGCGGGGGGCGGAGCCTCAAATTGCACGAGCGGCTCCGCTCGGCCGCTGCCATTGTGCGCCGACTCCTCCGACTCCGCCGCCAAATCGGCGGACGGGGCCGTGGGCTGGCGGCGCCCAACGATCGCTGGACGGAGGCGGCCCGGCCGCCGTGCTAAAGGGACGCGCGTAAGATACGCGACGACAGGAACAAAGGAGATAGTCTCATTCAGTGTGCAATGTGAATGACCTCTATTTCTTGGGCAACAGCTTGAAACACCGAACTGTGGGTTTTAAATCCTCTACTGATGTCCATATTTATTCGTAGCATAATATCGATCAAAATGAAAAGAATGTTCCGAAACAATCTTCGACTATTATGACTATTTAGAAAATTAGCTATACTGTATTACATTTATTGCAAAATAGGATTCTAATAATCAGACACAAAAACAATTTATTTCATTAAATATGCATAACCTAAGAAAAAGCTTCGAACGTGGGGTGCAATGTAAATTTTATGATTTCTCCTCAAACAAGTATCGCTCAAACTCATTGTGACCTAGTACCTACTGAATGACAATGAAACTATCTGAGACTGATGGAATTAATAGTATCTCCTAGTCCCAGTCCTTGTGTGTATCGTTCTGTTTGAACCGTGTTGGCCCGCATCATTACGTATGAGCCGTCGAGCATGGTGAGATATGCAGCAATTCGCCTGTCGAGCTTCATGCGATAGACAACAATAACAATGGTACCATATTGCTATCTTCTCAGTCTCTCGTTCGAGTCATTGATTCATTTGCATCTAATTGAATAGTGCCAGGAACTAATCATATGCCAGTCTCGTATACTGTATAACGATGATGGTGATATCTCCATTATGTTTTCTTCTGCTTTTGAACAAAAGCCATTAATAAAAGAAACCATAAACTCAAATAATTACCAAACTACAAGCTGCAAGAATTGTTTGAGGCGCCGATGGATAAAATATTAACTACAGCTCACTTTCATCTCTTGATTTACAGAGAACAAAAGGAGTTAAAAGTAGTTTCGTATAAACTTGTTATTTATTTTCATGACTGAACGAATATCCTTGTCGCCACGATTCACGCTTCTACTCTATTCCACAATTTATATATTTTGATAGTATATGTGAAATATTGACTTTTTCCCTTCTCTTTAAAATTTATAATGATTTATTAAATTTTCACTGCATTCATAGCTTTCAAGCAATTGTGCAAAAAAATGTTCTTATTTTGGAACTCGGATTTCACCGAGACTTGAATTAAGCTGCATTCATTTCCTCACATGACAATAGCCATGCATTATTCTCACATCCACAACCCCTCCGTCACGTGACTGTATATTAATTTTTGCATCCCAGTCCCGCACTAAATTTATCGGACGGCCCCTCATGCCCAGCGCACAGACACGGCCCGTCGACACCACCATGTTCATTTCTTCTGACTTTCATTGGCGCGTGCGCATGTCACCCGCAGCGCATCCTCAACAATTGCGCAGAGATGCAGCGGTGCGCGACGCGACGAGCCCGGCGCCCGCGTGCCCTTCCCCGCCGCCCTTCCCCTCCCACCCCCTCTCCCGCGAACGCATGGCGGGCGGTCGCGCCCCTCGCGCAGACGCCCATTGTTCGGTGGGTAATCCCATACAAGCGAGCGCTCCCATTGTCCAGTGCGCGAGGCGGCGCGGATCCCTGCGCTTTCCCACGTCCATCGATATATATACATCGTCGATCGAGAGACAACGCCAAACGCGAGTTTTATGGGCCGCCCTGTCAGCGGTGGAGCCCTCCGCACGTGCGGCGCGCGGTGGAAGTGACGGCTGGGAGGAGATGCACCCGGCGGCAAGAGCGTGAGGCACAGCAGATACGATGGTTCTAAGGCGATGCACGGTGGTGCATTTTCCCGAAATCCTGGCCAAAACATCAAAAATGAAATCGCGTCTACTGAACTTTTGCACATACTACGACACACTGTATACTTGGGGGCATCTGTTTCTGCCCACTTCGTGACTCTCGGTCAATTCCTCTGGCACCTGTAGTCACTCGAACTTACCCTTCGCGGCGTTCAGTAGACCTGCACTGTCAGAGTATCACAGGCAGACAATCTTTGTTTGTAAGTGGTGGCCATACAAAGCTGTGCAGAGATAGTTGGCAGTATGCATTATCTTCCTGAAGGTTCGTAGAGTATTTTCATGTATGTTTTATAATTCATTAATGCATAATACCGACGTAGGATGAAATATTAAAATCCATCAAATTAATACAATAATTTTAATTACTCGTAAGTTCACATAAACTGAAAGTTACCAATTTCGCGGAATTCCGCGATGTTTCTAATTTCATTTACTAGCTGAATCCATCCTCTTTCGAATCCAGTAGTAAAATCATGCCCCAACTAGCCCCATTAGTAACTACAAAGAATTTCCTTTTCGTCGAGCGCGCGTGACCTTCGAATATGACTCGTCGAGATCCATCCTGAGAACGGGAATTGTTTTTACAACTCAGTTCCTAGGGAAGAAATTTTGATTTTTTACTGAAATAACAAATTTACTCAATATTATAAACCAAAAAATGAATATTTTAATTAATGTAATAGATGATGACTATTTACTAATATTACATAAACATAACATTTACGTACATATTTCATCTTGTGGACTGGATTACCCACATTTTATTTCATTACAAATTTTACATAAAAATAATATTTTCATAATATGTCTCATCAAAACTCGTCCTCAAAAAGGGTGAACGTTCGATAAAAGGTCAAATACGCACGTGATATCAAAGAAAATCATCGTAACACGTTTTAAATGTTTAAAAATTAAAACGAAAATCAAGTGATCGGAAAGTAATATTTGTTTGCGTAACTCCTAAGTTACATACCAACAATTAGTTCTATTACATTGTTACTGTTATAAAGTGAATATTATATTGTTTTTAATGAAATAATACTGTAAATACAGTTTTAATATGAACAAGAAACGCATTCAAATGCAATTGGAAAAAGTGTGTCTAATGTAGAGCTTTCCAAACTGGATTATGGTAATAGCAACGACGGTAATCCAGCAAGACGCTTTTTTGCGAAATCTACAGAATCCTCAGAAATAACAATGATAGATGAGACAATAATTAAGAGATTAAGAAAAAAATTATTAGCAATGTCCAGTGGGCACGTCATCAGCATTCTTTTTTTAGCAGTACGCACTGGAAACTGCCAAGAAATATGTTTCCAAATATTCATGGTATTACATGCTTAGAATCTATTCTTGTGAATAGATTCTAACAGGCGATTAAACATGTCCTGAATTGTGTGCAGTCTTGAACATGTTCGCGACTGCACAAAATTCAGGACATGTTTAATCGCCTGTTAGATCTTCTGTTCCTTTAATTTCCAGCTTGAGGGATCTTCCCAAAAGAAAGTTAAAATTCTTGAACAAACACGCTTTGTCTCATTTGCCTGAGACCGATTTCATAGAAGGCAGAAATGTGCCCTAGTGAAAAATATGCTCTTCCTTTCCGGTTCTTCGGACACTGTAAATGAATTTTCTCTGGCAGAGGGCATGATATACATTAATACGATGCTTCTTTATGCCAAATGTTATCAATTAATATGTAAGTAATCCCTACGGTTTTCTAAAGACAATTTTGTGAATTAATAAACTTTAACCAAGTTTATATAGAAAAATATATACTTACATTTTACAGAATTAAGCAGTGGATTATGCTGGTATTATGTTCCCAGCTCTATTACATTATAAAGATAATCCAAAATAATTTTGGCCGTCGTAGAAAACATACTTTGGCCCTCAGAGGTTTTGGCCAGGAAATCGCCAAAATGCACCACTGTGCGATCGTTCGGAAGTGTTATAAAAGTCAGGTTGAGATGTGGCCAGAAGGAACGCTGGTACCAAAAGTCAAGTAGGTAAGCTTTGGTTGTAACATATTAGGAACTGGGAATGCAGGTGTTCGAAAGACGAAAGGAAGGAAGATGGTGTTTGCAAGCGAGTAGTATCATGTACAGTTGAGAAAAAAACAAAACAAAAACAAACAAACGTGAAGGCTCAGACTGTCGAAGGGATGACACACTAAAAAGCTCAGGTTGCATGGGAGAGCAGGTATGTAGCGGGAAGAGAAGAGGAATGGTAGAAGAGGGGAACAAATAAGTCATCACGAGGGGCGATGAGGGATTTCAGCTCCTACATTCAGAATGCAATAGAAAAGTAAAGCTTCAAATTTGTCCATATGATTATATGAAAGTATTGAAATATTTTAGTAAATTTTAATATTATACGAATGTTTTGTAATTTATTAAACAATACTGAATATACATCTTGGCCGATAGATTGATTATTTCATGTTTGCTGTCGTGTCTACTGCGATCATTAGTGTAGTGCAAGTTTTTTTAATAAAAAGGGAAGTGACGAAGTTATTTCCCTGCTGGATGGCGAGATCCGGCCCGATCTACACATCGGTTGGCAGAACCGCCCTAGCCGGAGCAAGCTCTAAGATCCCGACCGGTCTCCCGACATGTGTGATAGTACAGTGCTTGTAAGTATAAGTGTGTGTAGTAAGGATGAAACAAGGAAGAGGAAGCAAAAATAGCGCGAGGTCCGCAGCCCGTTTGTTAGTTATTGCTCCGGCATTCGCCTGATATTAATCGGAGAAACCATGCATAACTATCAAACAGAACCGCCGGCTACTAGCATTCTCTCCCAGGCAGCGGCTGAACTCGACCTAGCTATCTAGTTGGTGTCCAAATCCTGCCACCGTCAGGACTCGAACCTTCAGGACCTTCCAGACTAGAAATTGATTGATAAGAAGCTCTATTACATCCGAATGTTCGCCTTTCTCCAATCCTGAGTGTAATGAGCCGATGAGGTAGTGGGAACGAGCCAATGAGCTCGAGGGCGGAATGATGACCGTGCGAGTGGCGGTGTGTATAGAACGACGAGTTGGTCAGCCGTTTTGGGGAGAGCAGATGGGCCGACCGATGTCTGAGGCCGTTGCGACAGCGTGCGGGGAGGCCAGGGGCTTTGACGGCAGTGCATGGCGCGCGGGGAGGAGCGCGCCGGATATTCCCACGCGCTTTGGCACAATGCAAGGGCGCGGGGCGCTGACATGGGCCACGAGCGGTGGGGCGCCGCATAATGCGGCTGATGATACGTTAAATCCTGCCATACGCTCCTCCAACGACGCGTGCTAAGGCCTCCAGAGGCGTTATGGATCTCGCATACGACGGTGAACACAAAAGGAACACGAAGTGAACCAGTAAGTGTAACAATTTGTTTAAAATGCTGTATTACATGATGAATTCCGTATTTAGCCATCTGGTCGAATATGATTAAATTTTTTCTTCATTATTATCCAGTATATTCATAATATCTATAATTCCAATATATCCATACCCATAATATCCACAAATCTAATAACGTGATGACAAAGTGATTTACATACATGGCAGTCTCTTTTATTATTTCATCTTTTTATTTGTGAAAGTTTTATTATTATTGAGTAGCTTACTTTTCCCGTAGGTTTAATTAGTGTTACACATAACTAACAAGAACTCCGAAATACCATTCTTTTTCGAACTCAATAGTGACTTAACAATAAATTGAATATTCGGTTCTGGTGTATATGAAAAGTCACACAACTTGTTGGACTGCGTTGAATATCATATTGGTGAATCATTGTCATGAATATCAATGTGACGTCAATGAAATTAAAATTACCCTCTTACGCCAGCTGATCACGTGGATTTTATTTCATTATTTTTGTTACTTATTTAAATACAGTATATTTTTTGTTTCTTTCTCATTTTCACAGGTTGCTTCTTATAGCTCAAAGGTCGAATTACTTCAAATATAAATGTAGAGTCACTTTGTCATAATTCTGGTTAAAACAGTTTCAAGCATTCTTTTGAAAATAACGCCGTGATTTTTAACGAATTAAAAATCGATTCATTTGAACTGTCAGATGTTACATATCAGCAATTGGCATTGAAGACACTAAAACCCAACAGCAAGCTGTATCGGCGATTTGCCACGACACCATATTCGTTCACGCTCTCGCGTATAACGCGTAATAACCGTCCGTCGGCGCTGAGTAGCGCCGCAAGTCCGAGTGTCGAGAGGAAGGGGCAGGGGCAGGGGCAGGGGGCAGGGCCCGTCAGCGCCATCGCGAGCCCGCCACCGTCCATCGAGGGGAGGGGGGAGTGTTTCGCGCGAGCTGCTGACACGTTGCACGCGACGATCACGTGCCCCCGCCTCCTGACGAGAGCGAGGCACAGCGCGGGATGGGAGAGCGTAAACGTTTAACCGCGATCCCTCTTTTTCCCGATCGCAATTGGAGACGGGACATGCAGGCAAAATCGAAGCATTCGAAAATCGGTTCTCGTCTGACGGACGCGCTTCGGACAATTTTAGGTAATACTGTTTGCGAAAGTTACGAGTGAGGGACAAGGGATGAGGGGATGTGAAGGAAATGGGAGGGTGGGGAGCTGACCCGAGTGCTGCGGCTACCTACAAAGCATGCTGTCAGCTATTAATCGCATTACAGCAGGATGTGTCATCAAGAAAATGCGGGTTTCGAAATGGGAAGAGGCAATGGAATATACAAGAGGCATAAGGCGGGAGAGTGTTATTCTACAAGACAGAAATACGTTGAGAGCCATATGAGTAAGCGGCACAAATGGCCATCGTTTCCTGGAAAAGTTTTTCCATTACCAGGAGTTCTGAGAGCGATGTCCAGAACTTATTACAACAGAAATATATCGACAAAATATATTGCAGAAATTTTCAGAATGTAACACATGATCTCCAGGAATATTATCTACACGAGTCACTTTTTTTTAAAAAACACTAAACGGCAATTAAGAGCTTCGTAATAATAAGCGAAGAGCTGCAATTATATGGAATTCATATCCTGATGAATTTACAAGTCTGTCTTATCAATACGTATTCAAATCGAATAGAGCTATACTTTGAAAAATATTAGGATAGTAAACTATTTCATATAACTATATGTTAAGTATTCAGAATAGTGTTTTGATTTGAAAACTAAATTAATTGTGATTTGGATATAATTCTTCCAGATAGTAATTTAAGAATTTAATTTTATATTTTATCACTACTAACCGGTTTTATTTTGGCAAACATTAAACGAATAAAATTTGTCTTTCAGCTGACACGCTATTCACATGTAATGTGTCTTCATATAACCGCAGGAACTTAGTGACTTCGACTTCACAAAAGCAAACGAAAAACGTGGGAACGGTACAATACCTTAGGTCCCCACCAAATCCCCAAACCAATGCCCGCGACGCACAATACCAAACATAAATACACCCACGACACATCCAAATAGACATATCTCGAAGTCTCTCCAACGGGCATGCGGGTGGGCGTCAGTGTGCAGGGAGACGACAAGTAGGGGGCACTATTCTGAAGCCAGCGCACCCCCCGCGTAAGGCAGCACATAAACCCATTAAGATAATACCGTAAGGAAAAATTGCATCCCTCGGCTTTGTCGTCGCCACCCGCTAATGGGCGGCGGGGTGCCCGTCGGCGGGGGAGGACCTCGCACATTACCGAGCCCTGTCTGCCCTGACTGCCAGCGAGCCCCCATGGCCGGGGCCACCAGTATTCATATCAATCCAGTGCACGCGTGTGTCACGCTTCGAACTCGATTAGGCCGCGCTAAGAGGGTCGCGGGGCGCCGGGGAGGGACGCGGAGAGGGCCCCGTGGGGGCAGAATTAATAGCGCCCCGTGATGGGTTACTCCGCAGCCGCCGCGGCCGCCCGGCGTTAAAAGCGATCCCCCGCCTTCGAGAGGAGCGGGGCCGTGACCCGTGCGGTGAGGGGAGCTGAAGGAGACTGCGACTTTTAAAAGCGAATACCAAACTCGTGCTGGTACAGCGCTCTATAAATCGTGGAGAGACGGCGCGCGTCGCTTCGAGAGGCGCGTCGCTCCCGGAGGTGCGCGGCTGCTCGTCATGCGCTGCCCGGGAAGGCGGTGGCAGCGGCGCGGGCGGCCGAGGCGGAGTCGAGGTGGTGGTGGCAGCAATGATTGTGGCGATGAGATGATAGTAGCGATGATGGTGTTGGTGGTGATGGTAGTGGTGGTGGCACTATTGTACGTATAGATGGTGATGGTATTAGTAGGAGTGGTGATAGAATTGGTAGGGGTGATCATGCTGGTGATGGTGGAGTGGTGATAATTGTGTTGGTGGTATTCTTAGGGGTGGTGGACTAGTGTTAGTGATGGTAGTTGTAGGGGTAGGGTGCTAGTGGTAATGGCGGTGGTAGTGGATGTGGTGGTGGTCAGAGATGGTATTAGAAGTGGTGATAGTATTGGCGGTGTTGGAGGTGCAGATGATGGGGTGACAGCGATGATGCAGTGGCGCTGGCAAAGAAGCAGTAGTGACGGTGAAAGCAGAGGCAGTGGTAGCGCAGGCGGTGGTAAAGTTACCGAAATGGTAGGTAGCAGTGGTGGTGGAAGGGGAAGCAGTGGCAGAAGTGATGGATGTGGAGGTGGGAGGTGCCCAAGATGGCGGTAGGGATGGCAACGGTAACGGCGCGGGACATTGCGGATTTGAAGACAAATGTTATGATGTGTGGACATAATTTAATTTTCTGAATCGTCACTTTATTTTAGCTATATAAGAACAACTTTCCATGATATATTATTTGTAAAGGAATAATTACGAAGATATTCTACCAGGAAGTTCCCAGGAGACGCTTGTATTTGGTTTTTGTTCACATTTCTAAGACCATTGACTAAGATTTGTGAAGGCTTCATTCTTTCAATGCAGTTCATCTCCGCTGATTAGAACGATCGGTTAAAAATAAATTATTTTGTATTTACCAATAATGTGTACAAACATTTAGAAGTTCATTCAGAACAACATGAAAATACAAAAAAATATACTTCATTTTCAATCAGACTTTTCAAGTTACAAAGGGAGCATGGCTTTCCTGTTTGAAGTGCAAGAATCAATCGTTACTACTAGTTCGATTCATGCTAGGGAGTTCCAGAATTCACAAATATCCTATTCATCGTTTTTGCCACGAGCTTATTTAATCCTAGAAGCTGGTGTAAAGAGTGAAATCGTTATGTTGCGTATTTTGAGAAAAGCAACATTTTTCTAATATAATTTAGTAAAATTGATATGTACTTTTGAGAATGATCTGTATATCCCTGCAAGTTATTCATGCTATCGGATGACATTTCGTAGCATCCAAATTTTGAGTGGCCAGTCACTAGTGTTCTTTATTTACGAATGTCTCAAAATACTCTTCTACACAGTATATTTCAACATTAAGAGTTAAAAATAACGTTATAACATAATCATTGTATATGAACTAATGAATATACATTGTCTCTGTTTAAGGGGCTCGGAGAAAGTGTTATTAATGCACGTTTTCTTCCCTACTACCCATTCAGTTACACTTGATAATTTGTTTTCTAGCCCATATGTTCCTAGAAAATATTTTAAATGCTTGAATGGTGATGATTGTATACGTAGTACTGAATAAAACTGAAAAAGATTGATGGTGCCTCAATTACAATTGGCAACGACGCAAAACATAACTGAGCACGCGCAGCGTTTCCATCTAATTAAAAACGGTATTCGCATTTAGTTTTCACATGATATAATCGAGAAATGAAGTTGTGCATCGGAAACGCTGTAATTAATTGTTTGATCACATTGAGTACAATTACGCGAATACGTAAAATAAAACATACACCATACGAGTCTTTGAACCAGAATGCTTTGTTTGCAGCGGACACATGCAACTACATTTCCGGAAACACAGGTCAAGTCCTGATGTTTATTTTCACACATGCAAAATGTATCTGTTTAATGATTTATTTTATGTAAAAATGTTATCCTTTAGGACATTCCTTGTAAAGCAGAATAGGGATCAAGGCCTCCATTTTCTTGCTTTGAATGCTTAACGTCATGAAAGAAAGTAGTCACCCTTCCATTCCATGAACCACACGCCAAGCTAACCTCAGTCCATAAACATACGTACTACTTCAAAACATTCCCCAGAAACAGACTCCCCATATACATTTACCATTGGGCTACAAACAGCACTAGCGTGACACGACCGTCTTGCGCCCCACGCCTCACATCACACAATCGACCACAAATCCTCCATTTGTTTTTCAAGAGGCGAGGGGGGGGAGGCAAGCATTCTCTATGCTTGTAAGGAGTTGGGCGTCACGCAAGGAACGTTGGAGGAGGAGGAAGATGGCCGATTGGCCCTGCCAATCGATGGGAAGGACGGCTGCCCGCAATGCGCTCGACGGTGGGAAGGCGTCAACTCCCCATGCGGCGATATCCGGCCAAGCCCCACGGCTCGGCTCCCGAGGACACTGGGGCCTGGATGCAAAGGTTTCATGAGATGACTGTTCAAACATCTGGGAGTAAAGAATCAAAGAAATATTTCTCTTTCCATCGAAAGCATCATTCAATCTGATTTAGTGCACACATTTCAGTAGATACGAGCGATTTCTTCTATTAGGCAGCTAATCTCAAGATTACTAAAAATATGTTCAGTAATCAAAGACCAAAAATAAGTTTATAATATATTTACAAACAGTAATATAATGTAATTAACACTTCTTTCGTCTCATTCAGTTTTTCCAAAATTATTATTTATCTTTTCATGATTCGATTTTCTATACACAGTACGCAATCGATACTGAAATTGTCATGGTACATAAATGCAGCATGTTGTGAACAAACGTTTCAAAAGGATTTACTTAAGTATTTCGCTGCGCAAAACGTAGTTTTACGCCAGAGAACTAGTTTCTACTACCACTATAATTAAATTACTCGCAAGAAAGCTATAAACTTCGTAATTGATTGCAGGCGAGATATTCTTATTTCTTTCCAACGCAATTTCTTTTTTTATCTATTACACGTTGTTAAAAACCATTTTTACTTTCTTTCATCGTAGAATCGGCTCTTGTATCCAAAGTGTAGTGTGACAAAGCGGCGACTGGTTGGAAGTTGATGAAGGTTCATTAAAAATCCAATGCGTGGACGAGCCCTCATGCCTTACAGAGGATAATAAAAATAAATGTGCGTATGCGATCGCATAGTACAGCACTGCTACTCAAAAATGCACTGTACTATTAATAATTGCCATTAGACCTGGAGAAATTGAGCAAGTTTCCATAACAGGCAGAGTGACGATCCATGCGTACTTTACTGCAAACTAAGACTGTAGATAATGGCGGCGAACAACACAGACCCACACACTCACACTTAGTGCCGCAAACACATATTTCATTTCTTGTTATGGTCAAGAGTAAGTCCACCATTCCCACTTTCGTAAAGATAAACAATACGAGAAAAGTTCATAGGTCACATTGAAGAAAATAATTATATTTCCTTACTGTGTTTCTATTGTACACCGAGATTCCTAGCGTAGGTACAAACAAGTCTCAGGATTTCATTTTACAAATACATTTTATTGAGAGGAGAAAATATGCTCTCGAACTTAAATCCAATCTTGTTCTTTATTACATCTCCCTCTTCACTTCTCAACTCGTTCTTACTTCTTTTGAACCGTTCGACCTGAGTACACCTTTCATCACCGTGGTCCCGGATATCGTTACTCGTTGGGCTATCAGCGAATCTTATCGCGCATCCTAGTGCAACGAATTCTCTTGCACGTTCTGATGAAGGAGACGGATGGGTCAGCAGCCGCCACGGGAGACAGAAGACTCACGAGCGGCGCCCGCGTGACTCAGGTCACGGACACTCTCCTACGCTCCGGAGGTATCCCTCCCACTTCTGCACGCTACAGCTGTTGCTCTTGCAAAACCAGCAATGGTACAATAGCACATACCTTCTCACGTACTTTCTAGCTTTTGCAATTTTCAAAAGTTCGGAAATGGGACCCACGTTTTTTTTTTTTTTTTTGCTTTATATAATTCGAGGAGTAAATTTAATCAAAATATTTGGAGTCAGTTTTGAGAAAATTTTGAAAATGACGAGGCTTCTTGTAGAATACCTCAAAAAATCCAAATATCCTTTTGAAACACACAAAGCCTTGAGTTCGTTCAGATAGATTGGGAAATATCAATTTTGGAGAAATTCGTCTGAACGGTTTACGCGCTAGCGTTGATTAGCCAGTCAGACGTTTTGTCATCAATCGATTTTTCAGAATCAAGGACTCACAACACATAGATTTTGACTATACAGCGGGTTAGAGAAAGAAGTTTCCTACATTTAGGAAAAATATTCGAATAACGAAAAATAATTTTTTTCGTTACCAGGGTCTGGCAATAACAGTTTTCTTATTGAAAAATCATCGATTTTGGCGCATGCTTACAATTCTTTTTCTTACGAAGAACGACGAGAAAGTAAAAAATCTACTTCACATATGCTACATTTTTTATTGACAGCTGTACTCCCTTCACGACCATCGCCTGTCGTTATGCATTTGGAACTGGGTGACAGGTGGGTCTCTTCGAGTATAATTGCGCCGTATGCATAGAAAACATTTCAGAAAGCGAGTTGATAGGCTGATGTGCGGCACTCCTCCACAGAAATGTTATATGATATTCTTAGCTAAATAATTTGGGATTATTAGTAACTGCGAGACTCACGAGCTCAGCGTCACTACATACTGGATAGTGCTGTGAAAATGTGATCTACTTAAATAGTGTTTTAGAAAAAATGATTTGAAACATCAAGGATCCTTTCAACTGATATTTGAAAAATTTGACTACGTTTATGGAATAATTACGCATCATTTAAAGTAATTTAACACTAGATAAAATGGAGATTTGTGCATGTATATGATAATGGTAGTAGCATAAGAACGCAACGAACATATCAAAAATATTAATATTTATCGATGTCGATGTCAAGTCGTACATGATATACAGTCTAGAAAGCAATGATTCAAAATACAAAAGATTAATGTGTACATTGAATCGACAAATGTCTACAGCGACTCGTGTTCCAATAATCCAATCACTTCTTCTAAGCCTTCAATTTACCACATGAAGTATTACACTCGCATCATCCACATTAGATTCGGATCTTCAACTCGCTTTGTCAGGTAACAGGTAATACGTTCCAGCGCTCAAATGACTTTGTCAAGCAATACGCAATTCGCTCCGGTCTTCCAATGACTCTGTCAAGTAATCCGATCTCCGAATTAAAACAAGAACAGCCCACTTGGCAGCGGACAGCGAGCCAATCTGTCAGAGGCGGAGCGGGGCGGGGCGGGGCGATGCGAGGTCGCCCGGGGCGGCGGCAGCGAGCAGACGGGCTCGGCGCAAGGCGGTCAGGGCGGACCGGCCAGCCGGCATCTGTCACGGCGATCGCCTGCGATCCGCCGCGCGCCGCAACCGCTGATCGATGAATCGATCCATCCGGCTCCGGCGCCCATCGCGGCGGCGGCGACGCACAGCGCCGCGCGGCGGAGGAGGGTCGCCAGCATCGCCACGGACAGCGCAGCGCCTGGCGTCGCTTGAGCGACGACGCCACTTCCTCCCCTTAGTTTTCGTCTACTTATTATACTTGTGGTTTCTGGGGATACCACGCTCTGTCGCTTCTTTTGTTGTACTTTTTTTCGATGAGCCGTAATTGTGCACGCCTATAACAATTCGAAATATCTCGTAAGAAGATGGTGGATACTTGTTATCACGCGCTCAACCATTAGTCTAAATTTGATTTTCGTGTGTGTGTACCTTTTACGATTAATATTCAATGACAAAAAGTAATTTTTGGAACTCTTTTTCGAGTTTTTCATATCATTGATATGACATTTTTTCATCGATTACGAGATTATGATTGTTTCTGAAGATTTGTGGATGTTTCTTAAAAATAGATATTTTGATGAAAACAAAATCTGATGGTTTCTTAGTAACATTACATCCCATTAAATAAATTATAGTGCAAGATAAAAGTACATTTTATATTTTAAAATTGGATTTTCGAGTAGTTGTCCAACGTAATGTATAGGGGAAAATCACTTTAGAATATATATTATTGAATGTTATATGGATGTTCCATTCGAATTCACATTTTTACAATTGACAGTTTTTACATAAAAATGGAGGAATGACAAGATTGGCTCTGCTTGCATCTGAATTTCCATTTACCAATGATCCTCAAGTTTTTGTTATTGGCATCTATTTGTATTTTCCCTCTGACCAGCACATATTCTGCCACAAATGTATGGTCATCATTAGAAAAGGTTATCACCAAAGTACAGTAGGAGGCACATGTTCTTCCTTTATCTCCATCACCTCAACAGACTAGTGCCTCGATCCGCCCAACATTCTGTTCATGTCGTTTTTCAAGATCTAAGAATTTGTAATGTTAACGATCGACATTAATGTAACTCGACGAGAAACGTATCTTTCCGGAGTGCTCAGAGTTGACGAGATTCCAACGGCAGATTAGTGAACTTTTAATTAACAGGTTTCCTAGCGTCGTGTTGAGCGATATTTTACCAAAGACGTTGGCTACGCCTACCGATTTTTTAAGCATTTAGCAACATAACTTTAACACAGGAAAGATGCCGATAAATACATGAAAACGTAACATTTGTCTTTGAATTACAACCCTCGAAAAAAATTAGAACGTGAAACGAAAATATGAAACAAGTCCTATTATGTTTCGCAAAATATTTCGTTATTAAAAGAAATATTATTAAGTGAGTTAGTCTATGCAAACGTAAAGGTAGATATGACAAGAAATATACGCGATATATTTGGCAAGAGTGTCTGAAAAGAAATTATTCTCTACAATATCCTTACCGCTTTCATTTTTAACATCTAAGAAAAGTCGTCCTTTATGTTCTGCAGTTGCTCAAATAGTGTTCGCTGTGTTTTAGTTACAGATTTGGAACATACCAACGGGAGACCGTTTTGCAACCAAATTGCTCTTTTTTTCTTGTAAATAACTTATTTCTTATTACAACTTATTCACAGCCTGTGTTTTCTTCATGCCTGTTATAAATGTTGAGTTTGCGTCGTGATGAGGAGGGAAAGGAACAAATAAAAAGTTAATGGAAGTGCATCTAAATAAATGAAGTCTGCGTAGTGTAATATGCAATGACCCACGCACACATAAGAGAGTTTTGTGTTATGATTTGGTAGTATAGGATCACCCAGGTATAATTTTTGTTCATTTATTGGAGATTCGACAGTCTTTAATACCCTGTCATCGGCTTATAAAAATATACTGGCAGTAACTCAGTCCCGGTTGTTGGGAGTTTTGGCCGCCGGCAGCGCCAGCGCGGGCCCCGGCGCAGCCTCCGCCGCGTTCGGCCCGGGCGACTTTTCGCCCTAAGTGCCGTTCCAAGTCGCGCCTTTTGCGGCGGCGCCTCTGACGAGTCGCCCGCGCCGAATGAAGCAACGCGGCGCGCGTTTCAGGCCCCGCCCCTGCCCACCAGACGCCCGGCACCCCGGAGGTGCATCCACGTTCACTGGGCAAGCACTGAGTTTGCGTCTCTATTCGGATACTTTAGATTATTGTTTTAAACGGCACACGCATGCTACCTTTAAAAGGTTTATGCTTGTTTTATAAATGAAAAATTAAACTAAAGGCTTAAGAAAAATATTGGATAGCTAGGGAACTCATTTCATTGTTTTCTATCTTTACAAATTCTTGTAATAACAGAAAAAATGCCTGTATTATAGTACATCTAGAAGTGCTACAGAATGGCACAGACTTTCTCGTACCAAATTTTTCTAATTTCCTTTATGTGGTTTGGCTTTAAGGTCGTGCACCAATCTCTGGCTAGCTGCCATCTATCGTCGTCCAAAGTACAGTTTTTGACAATTTCTCAACTTTTTGCTTTCCTAGTAATACTACTGAATCAATACTTCAAGAATATTAAAGAAGAGTACAATCTCGTCCTAAATAGAAGTTTTCATTGAAAAATTCGTAGTCGTTTTTAAGAAAATGGCGATTAACCATTACTGTGAATGAGAAATTTAAGCTATTTTTCATAGAAATCTATTGAGTTTTTGAAAAACTTCAAAGTCATTTGAAGAGCTGTTACTCACAAAGGCAATAATGCATACAAAAATTGATGGAAATGTCCGTATTAACGGCATGAGAGGTATTTCAAGAAAACTACATTTGTGTAATTTTTGAAGAAACAAAAGAATACACCAAAATGAACTTTAAGTCGTAATAAACAGTGCAATTAGCACTATCTATTGGAAAAAATTGAAGACAAAATTTGGAGCCATTTTTGAGAAAATGGCGTTTGAGCCTTTCTGAAACAGGACATTATTTCTGTAAGTGTAATGCTTGTAACTCTAACCCTAGGTCCTCCCGGTCAGAGGCACTGCAATGACATTAATTGATGCGCTGAGCTACCTAAGCCGGTAAATAACTGCAAAACGTTTGTGGTTCTTCTGATTCTTAATTCTAATCATTTACTTATTAAGAATATAATTTATGTCATCACTAGAGGCCGGACTTTTATGGAATTACTCATTAATTAATTTGTCTTTCTACTTACCGTTCTCAAAGTTATAATCTTGGCGAATCGTCGCCGTCGTAATACAATATACAATTCTTTCGGTACATATTTTTACATATTTAGCACTATATTACATATTTTACATATTTTGCTGTTTTCACAAAAAATATTTTATTCTTTTGATTTTATTACATTTTCTTAATGAAAAACAACAAAATAAATCAGCATTTTCCTAACTAATTTCTGCGTACTGTTTACTCGAAGTACGGTACATGAAGACACGGTTGGATTCTCAGCCCGGCGCTCCTGCTTCAGTTATTGGAGAAGTGCGGAACAGTGACTGAGATCATTTTCACCTTTAGGTGTGAAAATAATATCGCCCACGATTTGTGACCTTTTCCTTCATTTTCAAGACTCTTTAGTGACTCTGTGTAACACTTTGATGAGACTGCCGTATGCTGCAGTGCTTGCTGATCGTAGATACTGCCAGTTTGTATTGCTTCTAGTGTAGCTGCTAAACTACGGTCCTGGATAGCAATAGATGAAGCTTTTTCTACTGACGGGAAAATTGTGTGGTGGAAAGTGTGCATCAACTTATGCTCTTAAAAATTGTTTAGGAAATATTTAAAAAAAATAATTTTGTATTATATGAATGTGTTTTATAATCAGTGTATTTTTATATTACATATTATATCCGGCTTTACATATTTATGAAATATTCTTCGTGTTTTCGTTAAATATTCATATACATATTTTGACGTTTTATACTACATATTTTTCCGGTCTCTAGTCATCACACTTGGCGTAAAGAGGTTAGTTCCGCACTTAAAAATACTAGTCTTTCAACTTGCGTTCGCAAGTGTAAACTGCTCAAAGGCTCGTTGACACGAGCGCCGATGGTACCTGCACCACACACGCCTCTGCAGCACCTATCACTAGTGAGCAGACGCCCGTCTGCCCGCTGGAGTTCCTCGAGGTGAAATTCGCAGCACGCGCAAAACGTGCGACCAACTTTTCATACCCGTCCGGCGATACGCCGTCTCGTCGCAATGGAAAAAATTCAAACTTCTATAACAATATTCGAGAAAGTTTCCTCTCTCGGGGACGGCAGTTCAGAAGGCACGAGAGACGGAGAACTCATCGGTTTGGTCGTAAAAAGCTGATTTTTATCGTGAATAGGGAACGGCAGTCAGTGGCGTGTAGTTTAGCTCTAGAAACTTTTTTTCTCTTCTGGTGGCAACAAGCGTAACGTTTTAGATGCTATCTGAAGTTTCTAGAAATACGACGCGCTGTTCCGGAAAGAAGTATGCGGCGTAAACGAAGCGTAACAGAGTGATCTTCACGTCTACCTGTCAGGGCGACGACTATATAAACGTAACGTGATTCTTGAAATTATTTGTTGACGTTACAGTCCACTTTCTTCGAAGGGACACAAAATGAACACCCATTTAAATTTCAGAGAGCAAATAGCTTTATTTATTTGCTTCACTTTAACTTTTCAATAACTAATGACACACATTTTAACTAATTACAATTTTTTTAACGCAGTGAACTTTATATAGAAACAAATCTTCACTTTTGAACATGAAGTGCAGTGCACCATTTAAAGTGAGATGAAAATGTACACAACTCTAATATTAATCCACTCAAACAACGCCGAAACAAACTTTAGCAGTACGTGTTTGCTAAACTACTCCCATAATCGGCTATATAGAACATATGATAGGTTGCAAAGTTTGCCATTACATGATCGTTACTGCATTCACATTCGTCTCGACAGGACGAGTATAATCCGAGCACAAAACATCATCTATTGTGAACAAGCCGGCCATCGAACTGCCGTTCTGCCTCTGTGGGTCACGCCCATCGACAAAACAGCAATGGGTCATGCTACCGCAGTCGGTTACAATACGCTTACCGCGAATTAATTATTTGCAGCCTCGCGACCGCATGAATCGACGCAATATATGGATCGACACATGCATTCAGCGAGTCCCTATCTCGTGCCTGCCAGTCTGCCTCAACCAATGCACGTAAATGCGAACATCCACGCCCTTCGCGGCCTCTCAGCGGCGAACGTGTCAGCCACTCGGATTTGGTATATGCGCCAGGAAACTAGTGGACCTGATGAGTACGAAGAGAAAGAGAACACAGTTCACGTGTGACATCATTTGAGATACACTCAAAACGCAAAATAAAAAAAAGCGTATTCTGTGTACTGTCAGGAGAAACTTTATCCTTTTAAAAAATCCGTAATGCTTTTGTTTCATTGTATTGTAGAACGTAAGTTTCGAAAGAGAATGATTTCGTCAACCAGCGGGCGATAGAATAAAACATGGGATCGTAATACCTTCAGATAAAACTGAGGGACATTAAAGGAAATTAATGTTGCAAGCATAAATGATAGACAATAAACATTAAAAAAATGTTTCGTACATATTTCATAGCATTTAAATAGAGAATCAAGATCTCTATTATATTTTCCGAAAAACAAAAATTGCATTGAACTACGAAGTAGACATTTTGTTTGTTTTACATTATAATTAACAGTCATATATTATAATTAATTCGTGATAATTATTCCTGGTTGAAAACTGAAATACTGGCAAAGAAGATACAGTCAGAAATTCACATGACTTTTTTTTCATTTGCAGTCTTTAAGAGATTTATCCCAAATATCACATTTCTAGTAAGGTGAACCGACAAAGAAGGCGCCATTATAGGGTTTACACAACAACTGCTCTGGGCGATCAAAACAATTCAAAGGGAATGGAGTGACAGTGACGTCGGGAACGAATCCGATATGGGTATTGTACTACGAACGTACTACGAAGAAATGTGGTTGAATGGGGATCATAATGTATGACAAGGTGCTCAGGAGTTGTACACTAGAGTAGACGATGGTGTAGAACGAAACTTGAAAATATATTTTGGAACAAATGAACTTCAACATTTGATTGAATAAAATTCTCTATGACCAACGCAATAACAAAATCAATCGATGAAAAATGAAAGTAACAATCGAGACTGATGCTGTTTCAAAATCTTCGCCATAATTTCTACAAGAGACAGAGAGCCGATTTCAAACAACCACATGTAAATATTTCATGGCGGAATCCTGCATGGCGGTATTAGGGAGAGAAAAGAAATCGGTGAACCCGAGGGCAGCGGCGCGACGCCCCAAAAGCAGAGCCCTCCGCGGGGCGCCGTTGGCAGCGCGGGCGAGCCGTGCTTGAGAGCCAGCGCGACAGACGCGGCGGCGCGGCCGGCGTGCGGCTGACGCGCAGGCGACGCAAACACGCGCACGCCCTCCGCAGCGCCGCCTCGCGCCCACAAAGCGCCTGCCGACAGGCACCGCGGAAGGCGGCCCAAGCGGCGCAGGGGCCAAACAGGACAGCACGGGGCGGCGACGGGGGCGAGAGGTGAAGGAAGCGAGAGCAGCGGGACGGGGACACCAGGGAGCTTTGGAAGCACCGAGGACGGTAAGAACGGTGAGGGCAGTGGGGACGACGGGGGCGAGGGGGGTGATGGGGACGATGGGGACAATGGGGGTGGGGCGTAATGAAGGAGTCGGCTGAGGGGAAAGGCGGCGGAGAGTGGTGAAGGCGGAGAGCGCGATGGAGGCAATGTTAGCAGATGGAGCGACAAGGGTGGTTGGGGCGGGGGGGGGGAGTCGTGGAAGCTGTGAGGACAGAGGGGGCTGCGGGCAACGGGGCCAGTGGTGGCGGGGAGGGGGGAAGCGTTGCATTGCCGCCCCTCGAGAACTGCGGGCGCCAGCTCCGCCGCCGCCTCTGTCGGCAGACGCGCTGGCGCCACCGCCGCCACCGCCGGCGCCTTTGTGCTGCCGTCAGAACGGAGGCGTCGCCCAACGCCAACTTGTGGGGAGTGGCACCGGGGAGGGCTGCACGATGAAGGGAGAAACGGAGTGGCGGCCATGCACAGGAATCAAGGATGATTACGATAGTTTGTGAGAGTTACGAAGTGAAGAAAATAACGAATAGTATTCAGAGTGAATTGTGTCGGGAATATTAAACATATATTACATACAAATGAATGAAAATACCTAGTTGCGTAAGGTATGTGTTAATTAAGAATGCATCCGTCTGTAGAGCCATTATTTATATCGAAGAAATGGTTTAAAGCTAGTGTTAGTATAAACGCAATAGTTGTAAATGCACCTCTGGAAGAAAAGATCAAATTCCAAAGAAAGAGTAGACGAGATGTTAGGCATTCCAGATGGTGCTTTATTAGGGTGTTATTAGGAGAAGTTATGGATAGAGTACTTGAGTGTCGCAGGTAGAGGAGAAGCACATACACACATGAAACCGATCCATCAATGGTGGTCAGTATTCTGTAGCACGCACACGTGCGTAGTTACTATTGTTCAGATGGCAAGTGCTCGGCTGAAGTGCGACGCGGCCTACTGGAGACGGTGCGATGTGAAGCGAGGAAGCGAAGGAGAAGCAACACATACCAACGTACGCGGACAGTGGGAGGTAGTGGAATGATGGGGGAGCGCAAGGGTGTCGACAGTTAAGCGGGGCTGCGCGCATCGCAGAAAGCCACGACGATGGGGAAGGGCAGAGATGTGGAGTGGGCGGAGCGGGGAACGGTGGCAGGGCGGCAATGACACACACTCTCGCTTCCACCGCCGCAGGGCAGAGATGCGCACTGAGATTGATTAGGGGGGGGGGGGGTGCGCGTTCGTGCGTTCTTGGACGCCGCGCCGCGTGCAATGCGATTTCTGCGTCTTTGACAGAGAGCACCGCCGTTATTGTCATGCATATCGCTATTCTACTGCTTTGACGGCCGGGTAGCAAGCATCCTGTTTCACTGCAAGTCTGCAGCTGGCAGTCGTATTTTCGAACTGTTGCTTTCTATTAGTGCTACAGTTGTGTACGTTATGATTAGTGGGTATAAGTGAAATCCTTTTCAAGTGTAAAAAGAACATGATTCTAAAAACTATAAGGCCAAGGTGGTCTAGTATTTACTGTTCCAGGCGTTATTATTGTACAGTAAATTTCTCCATTTCTTTTTCTGGAGCTTGATCGATGAATTCAAAGCTAAAATTAAAATTTTATCCCTGTGAGACTTTGGTCTCCCGCCCATAATGCTCTTTGGTTAAACTCTCGTGTGCATTCATTTTCTTGTAATTGTTGCTTAAGAGCTAAACATGCAAAGTCGAAGGAAATACAAAAGTACAGTTAAAACTACACTTTCGAAATGTTTAATACATCAATTTAGGAATGTCTAGCAAATTCATTAAAAAGACAAAATGACAGAACAAATTTCTCGAGGGTGGCTTCCAAATAACACAAATTTAATTATACCACACTGTTTCGAACAATATATGCCTCTAGGCCTGGAAGCATGAAACTACCTCCAATATTTCAAGGCCCGAAAATTTCATCCCGTTTTAAATTTACGCGTGGGCGGGCGGGCGGACGCGCCCTCCGCGCGAAACACATGTCTGGTCGAAGCAATCAATTCCGGCGCGCGCGTAAACGCCCGAGGGCGGCGCCGCGGGAGGACACGAGGAGGGACCCGGAAGGGGGGATGTCCCTTTCGCGCCAAGGGCAGCTAATACCGCGCGGACAGTAAGCGGGCGGGGCTTCACCTCCGAAGGGCGTAGGCGCCAAGGGTCGACGGGTCGAGTAGTGACCGGAAGGGCGTAAAGGGCGCCTGCCCGCCACCTCGCGCTTCTCAGATTCCAAGCCGCCCTCCTGCTCAGTGGCCGCCGCTGCAGCAGCCGCTAGGGGCGTTTTGCGCACCCCTTGACAAATGGGACGTTTTTATTAGTAGCCCGGCTGCGAAGGCGGCGGCTGGGAAATTTCCGATTTTAGGTGAGCCGCTGCCGGCGGCGGTGGAGGCGCGGCGCGGGTGAATGGGGATGAGGAGGGGCGAGGGCGGGGCGGCGGCGGTTATTATATGGGGCGAGGTGCGAGGCGCCGGCGAGCACTGGCAGAGGAGGCAGGTAGGAAGGCCAGGAAAGGGTTGGAGGCGGGGAAAGACCCTGGTGGGAAGGTGAGTTGCTCTTTCTCCCTTTAGGGCACGTGGACTAATTTGTACTAAGAATTTCGCCGTGGATTCACATTTTGCTCCTTTTTCTGATTTCAGGCTTTCCTATTAAGACCAAAGAATGCTTTCTTTTAAAATTCCCTATCGTTCATTGGCACCCATAAAGAAGTTAGTCTTCTTTATGAGGGCTTAAACGTTCAATAGGGAGTGTTGTACCGATGTGTTTATCTAAACATCTTTTTCTCCAAGAAAATTAAGGTCTGCTCAACTAAGCAATTAACTTGCTAAACACAAGAATGCAGTAACTGAGGACTAGTGATTGAGGACAATGTTGAAATAAATAATTGAAAGTAGATCTACGGAAGTAGTAACAAGAAGAAAGATGTTACTAATCTAAAATGAAAGATACATTCATATCTGTTGTAGTGTAACATCTCTACGCAACATGACGAATGACATAGAGACAAGCTAAACAATGCAAGTCTTGTATTCATAAGTATGAAATAAATAAAAGAGACAGCTGGATGCAATGGATAACGATAAATAAACATCATAACACTCAAATTAGTGTTGAAACGAGTCTGATCATTCCAGAAATTAGTTTTGGAATTAGAATAGATTGATATATCAGTTCAGATAAAGACAATATCAATAAACAATCTAGTCAACACAAATGTCCTGTCTTTCACAAGCATGTAGGTAAAAAAAGACACGACATTGACATGAAAAGAAAAGTAAGTCGGGATATCAAGCTCAGCCACCGTCAGAGCTCAGAAGGAGCACTCTGAGCTCGGAGGGAGGCTGATAATATGAGTGAGAGCATCACCACCCCCCCCCCCCCGAGCGATGCTCTCTTGTTATAACCTATTCATTTGTCACCACGACCCAGGGAGTGGCTGGCTGCACGGGATCTCCCATGGAACAAGCGCCATACTCACCAGCTTCTCCTCGCGACCGCCAGAGCGAGACAGATGCCTTTTACGATAAAGCCGCATGGAGGAGAAGGGAAAGGGTAAGGCGCGGAGCAAAAAAAATGGGCCGTAAATATCGGGCTGAGAAACAAAATTTAGCCGATCGAGCTAAGGCTGATATTCTCGGAGAAGAAGCGTGATGCAGGCGTTGATGGTAGTGTTGGCAGCGATGTCGGTGGAGAAGAGCACGAAAATGCACGACGGACGGCAGTGACGGGACGGCGGTGACGGGACGGCGGTGACGGGACGGCGGTGACGGGATGGCTGAGTTGGGGCGGAGGAGACGGTGATGGTGACGGGTCGGCGGTGGCTGTTCGGTGGGCGAGGGGTGGTGGGGTGGGGCGCAGCGGCAGCGGGAGAGAGTGAGGGAGCGGTAGGTAGCAGAAGGGTATAGAGCGTTGCCTTGGGGACCTGGCGAAGGAGGCGCTGATCTATAAGTCGCGCCTTGTCCTTGCAGCTGCTGCACAAGAGCCAGCTCTCGCAACTTGGGAGCGAGTATTGTTCTGTGCGGTCGGCAATAAATCTGTGTCTTCAATGACTCTGAGTAAGAGACTAAGTAAGCTTAAGGAGACCGCCAAGATGGAAATTCCTCGCGCAGCACAATGTTGCTCGACGCGGTGCCGATGTTACTTGATGTATTACGTAGTTGCAAGTTATACAAACAACACGTCTGCTTCATCGGACTTCTGACAATGAACAAACAATTCCTGCTGACGTTACGGTAAAAGCGTAGTATTTCTACGTCACTCGCTTATTCTTGTTAATGATTATGCGCCATTGAACTCCACTGGTCATCAGTTATGTTTATTTTACTCAAACATTTTTTTTAAAATATAGTTGAAAAAACTGCTAATATTTTTTATTATTATACTACATAATTTACGAAGAGTTTTGTTTCTCTGGATAAATCGATTTTGTGTGGTGTTTTACCTCGAAACCTAGTATTTGAAATAAAGTTTCGTATATTAATATTCTTCAATTTCAAAGTACAAGATAGAAATGTTAACAGTAATTCACTGAACAATTAAAATGTTAATTGATGCGAAGTAATTCTGCAATCGCGTATCGTGTGAAGTAATTTTGCAAATCCTGAACCCTTCATATTTAACGTCACACCGTCACGTCTCACGCAGTAAACGCCATTGAGATAATAGCGCCCAATACAGCACAGCATTGGCAATTGTATGCGAGAACATCCAGCAAATTCGTTTTTTTGAAGCTTGCCATGTACTTTGAAGTCGAACAAAGGCAATTCCATCTTTTACGGCGAACTTGAGGTGAAACAATGAGAATTCCATAAAATAAGGATGTCTGTACTATTCTGAATCATAATGATACACTGAATTCTACTTACGAGCGACGCACTGAGTTAGAACTTCTATTTACACAGATTTAAAACATATTTCTGCCTGTAGATAAGAGCAATAGGTACGGAAGCACAACAAAAGAAAGGAAATGAAATTATAATATGCGTAACTACTCTGACTCAGTCCATTAAGTGCGGCGCATGTTTTCATCGAGAGGTGAGGGCGAAGTTTTCCCGCTGGATGATGAGTTCTGACGCAGACCTACACATCGCTAGCGAAGGTTTCCCCAACAGGCTATTTCACCTCAGTGGAGCACCGCTAAGTCGGGACAATCTCTAAGCTCCCAACTGGTCTCCCGTCTTGTTTGGCAGAGTAGCGCATGTATGTACAAATGTTTATAAGTAAGCGGAGAAGTTAGGACTAGGAAGAAGAAGCAAGGACCGCGTATGCCCCGTGGCCCGTTTTTTAGAGAACTGATCTGGCATTCGCAGGTATAGATCGGAGAAAACACGAGAAACTATCGATCAGAGCAGCCGGCCGCTAGAATTCTCCTCCAGGCGGCAGTTTAATTCGACCTAGAAATCTGGTTAGTGTTGAAAATCCTGCCACCACCGGGTCTCGAATCCCAGGACCTCCCGGTCAGAGGCACTGCAGTGACTTCAGTTGATGCGCTGAGTCGCTCAAGGGGAATCCGGCGGCGGAGGTGAGGACAACTCGTGCGCTGCCTGGCCGGCACCCCCGCCGCCGCCGCCGCCGCCGCCGTTGACGCGCGAGGGTGTCATTAAGCCGGCGCCTAATGGCGGGCGGCGGTCGCGGCCGGCGCCGCTAATTGCGCGACGCGCGTCGTTTATTTTCGCGGTGGCGGAGCCCGCGGGCGCCCGTAGACGGACGAGGGCCGCGGAGCACTGCCAGGCGAAGGACACCGCTCGCCGCAGCCGCCCCCAGTGGGCCCAAACGGCACAAAACACTCGCCAACCATCTCCTTTTACGGCTTCCTTTACACAGCCTCAAATAAAAGCTCTTACTTTTAGGGGAATGCAATTGTCTAAAAGTTCAATTTTTAGCACGAGTGTTAAAAGTGAGACTATTCACATAAAACTGAACATACGATCATCTGATTGCACTGACTGCTACTGACCTTCATTTAACATAGTGATTTCTATACTTGAATTAAAGTAAAATGAATGTCAGCAAGGCTGTCTAAAATATAATATGTGACACGTGGTGATTTTATTTAGCTCAGGCCTGCACAACGCCTGCTTCCTCGGGCATTCTGCACTCAAGATCGGGACGTCTGCGCAGAAGAGCAAATAAATGTACTGGGACAGCATCCTCATTTAGACGCATATATCTGCCCAACTCAAATTTGTTTCCTTTGAACTAATTTGCAACGTAAAGTTCCTGGTGTCCTTCTGCAGTCGAAGAGCATCCTCTAGAGAAGAGAGACGTCCGGCCCGGTGTGCCCGCCCCTGGTGCGGCGCGGGCGGCACGTGGTGGCTGGCGCGTTGAAAAAGCGTCGCCTCGCGTGGACGCTGGGTGACGCCGCGCAACACACCGGAGGTTTCCAATGTTTCCAATCGCAATTCATCGCAGCGAGTGCACTTTCATTCGTGACCCGCTGCACGGCACAAGGAATTAAAAATAAAACTATCTCGTAAATTATTTAGTATACTTCAATCAAAGGTATATAAATAACGGCGTATTGATAACGAACACTAAAAATTAATTCGAAACTGACATGTAGAAAAACACTTATTTCCTTTAATTAAATTTTGTTAAAAATCATTTTTTTTAATTAATAATAATTTTTCCGTGATTGGGTTGCAACTTTTAGGGTCATAATTTCATGGTTTATTAAATGTGCTAATTTCGATGTAATAACCGTCATTATAACTGAAATTAAATTCAATAAAAACTGAAAGTTTATTAATTACATTTATTATTGTTGATAGAACAATTTCATAAACCATTGCGCTTTATTTTGAAGATGCTTGTGAATGTGAACTTTTCTGTTGATTTTTTTCTGTTTTAATGAAATGTAATATTGATGACAGTAAATCATTAACGATTGCAAAGAACTAAGATAATGTTACAAGGATATTGCAGTCTCACATTTTAAAGGACAGAAAGGTTACGATGAAATAAAGCAATACATCAATCGGTCTGTGGATAGTTTGAGTAATTGTATTTAACACATTCTCGTACAATGGAAACAACCTGGGTGATGTGTTATTCAATTAAAACTGTATTTGCACTGGATCGAAATCATTTTAAGTGAAAATAAATTCAAATAACGATTTAAAAAGGACTGCACGTGATGCAATCGGTGTTCTGTGTCCAAAGATAAAATCTGACATTTTTTCTCGTGGATGGCACATATATTTAGTAGTGAGATTTTTAACTGATTTAATTAAATTCGATTCACATGCGTGTGGTTAGGGCACAGGAATGCAACAAGTTAATTAAAACACGAAATGCAAATAAACACAACGAATGACTCAGAGGAATACAAAACTAATGAGTGGTCACAATACCGTCCAATTTCGAAAAGATTCTCCATGAGCAGTATGCTTTTACGAGTCATTGAACACCGCAAATCACCGAGATTGCTCACACAATTAAACACAAAATGATTTTGTGATCGACACGGTCTTGAATCTCTCATAAAAACAAAGAGAAAACCATCGGAATGCAAACACGACGCAACTCAACAATATTTTCTTTTCATTACGGTCAAAAATCGAACCTTTACGTGAATGCTGCATCTACGCGTGGGATTTTAGACGCACACGAGATTCTTTTACTATAAAAACTTGTTATTTTTTACTTTTTTACGCAACGTAATGAGCAAATATGTGAAGAGTGATTACGTGACAGTATTTGCTCTGTTTGCATGAACACAATAATGTTTTGTAAATATTATTATAGTGGAAAAATAAGCCAGTGCCAACATTTCTAGTAAAAGGTAATGCAAAGAGGGACAGAAAGTAGAAAACTAACATCTAAATTTATTTACCACAACACCACAATGGGTTGAAATTAACTTTCGTCGTCACTTATATTCATAGTAAGAAAGACGGTGAAGGAAAGCACTACCAACCCAAACACCTCCATGAATGATTTCCTACATTTTTCATCTTGCAGCGCACGATATTTCTATGTGAAGTGTTCGGCCTACTTTTAATTCTCGAGGTCAATTGATTTAAATTTATGCAAAAGTTTTTACTCACGAAAGAAGTCGTTTCGCTCTTTTAGCTAAAAAATTACAAAATTACACTTCCGACCTTGCTTTCAGAATATTACAAATTCCTTTCACATATTCCGTAGAAACTTGAAATTAACACTTCCCCAAGGGTATGAAATATCTGGTGCAGGTAGAGTCATTTCTAGTAAAGAAATTGAGGGATTGTTTAACTAACTACTTAATATTCCAACATTACGTACTTACAAAACTTCAAAAAGTTGATCAAGCGGGCATTAAAGCAGAGTTACTTGAAAAAAGGTATTGTCAGAGAATCATCGTTGTGGGCTTACATTGGGTACCTTAAAAGTACCATAGTAAGTATAATTGAAAAGGGAATATTAAAGGAAGTCACCAAAATAAACCAAAGTTTTATTCTTGAATTAAATTTTTCAGGAAGAAGCATAAAAGTGTATGAAAACCAGCTTGTCAGAGATATGCACTCACCTAACTCGTAGAACAAACTCTTTCCCACAGAACAACAGAAGGAAAACGTATAGAAGAAGGCAGGAAGAAGATGAAGTACAGCAACTGATGTTAATATTTGTTAGTTGTACGTATGGGAACTTGTTTGTTATTGAAATGAAGGAAAAGAAACGATTTGCAGAAATTGTGAGTAAAAATATGAAGAAGTCCACACATTGCAATGGCACGATACTAGACGATGAGGGAAACGCTAGCAGAAGGATAGAGAGAATGAATTGCTCTCAAATGAAGATCGCGTGCGCGAGTTACGGAAACGCCGCCACTTTTAAGTGGCCGAGATCTTCCTAAGCCATCCAGAGCCTCCCAGAGAGTGCGCAGATCAGCGAATCGATCGTCGGGAAGATGTTCGTGCGTGCGGCGACGGCAAGCACCCCGCAGGCCTCAGAGCTGCGTGCGGCTCGCACCCATCACCCCCGCCTCCGCCTTTTCCGTCTCCACCCCCATGCCGCCCCCGCCACACACGCCATCTCCGCCTCCACCGCTACACCCAGCGCCTCCGCCCACGCCGCCCCAACTCCATCCCATTGCCGCCCCCGCCGCCTCCGCTCACGCTTTCTCTGCCCATGCCGCCTCCTACACCTCCACCGCCTTCGCCCCCTTCCCTTCCGCCTCTGCCCTCTCTGTCTCTACACCGGTGCCGCCCGCGCCTCCTTCACCCCGCCCTCTCCTCCGCCTCCGTCCACCCCTTCACCTCCCCTCCCGCCACCGCCCTCCTTGACTTCGCCCTACTGACGTCCCCGCCTCGTAAACCTGATATCCCTCCGCCCAAGCCACTTCATCTTCCTCCACTACCTTCGCCCACCACTCCATCTTCCCTCTCCGTCTCCACCCAAGCTCCCTGCTGCCACGTCGCTTCCGGCCCCCTTCGCCCCGTCTCCGCCCTCCCCGTCCCGCCCTCACTGCCTCCATCACCGCCCGCCCCGTCGCTCCCACATCAGCCCCTGGCGCCGTCTGATCACGGAAGGCGGCGTGATTGGGCGTCGTTGCGTCATCGCACAGCGCCGCGGGGAAAGCCGCTGCTCGGCGGAGGGCGCCCGGGGCGCGCGCGCAGTAATTAATGAAGGCCGCAAGACAAAGGCAATCGCCGTGAGAGGATCTCGAGGTGCTTCGCAATGGGACTGGGTGGCGAGTGAGGAGGCGACATATCACATCGGGAGAGCGACGTTGCGCAAATTATCATAGCATGATATGGCATGATTTTTGTTTGAAGTTCGGAGAACACGTTTGATATCCGTGTCGAGACAGATCTAAGGCATGTTGAAAACTTTTTATTATTGAGTACCTCGGTTGAAGCCTCGTATTTTAAGATTTAATAATCACTTCCTCTCAGCATAGTATATCAATAAGATTCAAAAATTAAACACCGAGTTTATGTAAAAACATAGACTAAATTAAATGTAATGCGACATTTGGAATTTTTATTTGTTCTGTCGTTATTCTGTAAGTTATATTTCTAAAGAAAATATCATATTCTGGGTCTTGCTTGGGAAAAGCCGTCCATGAGAAGGCTACTAAGAGGGCGGGGGGGGGGGCAGCGACAGAAGAGGCCGCTCGCCCGCAGGGCAAAACAATCCGCCGGGGGCGCGTGCACAGGCTCTCATCGCCGATGCTAATTATCTCGGCTGTTGGTTTTAAGGCGCCCCCTTTCACCCGCACTCCGGGTCGCTCAACAGCTGCGTAAAAGGCAGTTTACTGGAATAAATCAATTCCAAAGTGGAATTAACGACTTCTCTTTCCCCAGAGTTTCCTTATTTCCTAATGAACGAATTGAGAGAAAAAAAATCTGAAAATTCCTTGTTAAGTTTAACAGCTATTTAGGGGAATGAAATCTTCGGAGAGCCAGCGTGAGAATCAAAACTGTACAAATAATAATTAAAACTGACGAAGCATTGTGGTCAACCTTAAAATATTAATTTGAAATGATAAGAATTTTGATAAGAGATAAAAAGAAAAAATAAATATTTTTTTACGTAAAATAAGAAATTTGCAAATGCACCACGGAGATTAATAGACCCAAAGAGGAGGCGTCATGGTTGGATGGCCTTGGGAACCATGATCCCCTTGAAAATAAATAGGCTTAACTAATCTGTTTCAACATTTTAAATTATGTTTCAAAACTTCACAACTATATTTGAAATGAGACATATGTTTAAAATCTTTAAACAACATTAAATTTTAATGTACTTGTGTGAATATATTTTAAATGTTGCTTCTGAATTTTAATTCGATTTATTTCTAACGGAGAAAGTAGTGTTATCGTTTAGATGTTTTATAGTCAAATTATTTTAATTAAAAGTATAATTTGAAAGTTATGTAAAAAATAATAGTTATTCCATAAACAAATTAAATTAAAACAGTTTTCTTTAATACTTTTATATGCTTGCCCATTTGAATATTTTTTGAACCTGTCCTTCATTAGGTTTCACAATAAATCAAACTAACCTACTTCTAATCCAATAATTTAATATGTTGGTGAAGAAATTAATACTCTAGTTTAAAAAATTTGGTAACAAATCATTCTGCATTTCTAAAAACTGAAAATGCGACACACAATGTGCAGACCACACGCAAATTAGACCTTCACTGCGGTCGAACTACAAATTTTACAGATATGCCGCAACAAATGCGGCATTGTAATACTTTTTAGTGAAAACAGCAGCATGCTGCAGGTGCTGATAACAGGTAACATAAGGGCTGACAAATGGCATGATGCGCACATATGGTGATTTTGTTTACTGGGCAGAGTAAAACATACTGACATTGCCTTGCGCCTGCAATAAGCGGATGTTAAAAGTTTAGGTGCGCAATTGCACTAAATCGTGAACAAGATACATTTTGTTTGAGAAGGCAATTGCGGTGTCATGAAAAGTGTTGCCAACATTTACGGCAACCAGCAAGTCCAGAAGATGGATAGAAGGAAATTGAAGTTTGTGAGATCGGAATGATTCGTTACTGAAATAAACTTTTATTATTATCCAGGAAATTACTATGCCAATGTGGCCTAAAAGGAACACGATGTAGTGTCCCATTTCATATTTTAAAATGTTCAGATTACTGAACGTATATTATTGTTTGTTTACGTTTCAACATTTATAATGCACTACAAAATAAATAGTAAAAGGAAACTTACTTGCTGTGCGAGAACTCAAACTGAAAGAAATAATTAGAAAATTATATATTGTAATAATATTGTAAAAAATATATCAATTTAAGGCGTACCTGTTGCTGGAGATGTCAAAAGAAAGGTACGTTAAAATACGTATCACATACGTTCAAGAGATAAGAAAACGACTTCAAAATGTGTCAGTTGAACTTTTCTGGAACCAAATTATTCTCAATTTCTCCTCCATTTTCCGACCCATTCTTTAGTGGTCTGCGTCTCCAAACCCCAATCACAGCTTCAGTGACCACGAGATATCGACGTGGCTGCGTGGGAACGTTTGTTAGCACTCACGGCTACGACAGCCAGCGCCGCGCAATTGCCCTGGAGCAGATGCACCGCCATAAACGCGCTGCGCGAAAGGCGGCGATAAACCGGCCATCGTTGCGGGCCACCCGAACGCCAGGGTACAGACGTTGCCGAATGCAGACGTGGACGATAACTATTCTGAACCCGCTCAGAGAATGGTGGCTGTCAACAGAACTCAGAAAGTATCATTCCGCCGAAGCCTGCTGTCATCGTCGTAATATAGGATTCCTAGCCTGTAAGTGGAGTATTGAAAGCCAAATACTGCACATAAATGCACATCATCGACAAAGTTCCTTCGAAAATATGAACTAATATCTTATCGAAGCAAGAATACAATATAAAGTCAACAAACTGTTATATTATTTGCTGGTATCATGTTTTTTTTTACTTTCTCGTATTCATAGGATACTTTCTCGTATTCATACGTATACGGGAGTAATATACTAAGTATAGAGAAAGTTATGTAATGCTGCGGAAAATTGATTTAGAGATGTCAACGGAAATACACGTTTTGGGGTCCCCTGATACCGAAAAAGTGTTTTTTTCAAAACGCCCGCCCTTCTGTTCGTCTGTCTGTCCCTCCCTCTGTCGTTCGTCAACCAACCTACTGCCTAAACCACACGTACGATCTTTTTAAAAATTGAAGAAACCCCTGTCCAACTGACTCTAGTTGAAGCTTTGAAATTTTGAAAAACATTCTTTAAAATTTGGGGGTACTGTACATGAATGCCCCCGAGCATTTTCAAAATTTTCTCAAAAACTGCTCAAACTTTTTTCTTTAAATTTCTTGTAAGAATAGAGTTAAATACATTTATAACGGTGATATAGGTCTAATTTTCGCGGTTAACTCTCAATTTCCGAAAATTGCAAAAGTTTGAATTTTGTTCGGCGTCTTCCTAAAACTACAAAATAAAAGATACGGATTTTTGCTTCAATGAAATTTGTTGCTCATAATCAGTTATTTTAATAAGGTCATGAAGATTTTTTGAAAATTTTAGTTTTTGCGCAATGTGGCGTGCTATATTTGCAATTTGAAAAAAATACAAAAAGATTTTCTCAAAAGCGGGTCCAATTTTTTTAAAGTTTTTGGTATGGATAGTGCTAAATGCACTATATAAGATGACATAAACGCCTTATTGCTCTATTCTTTTGTTGTTGCTTTTTAATTAGAAAAATGTAATTTTTTGACTTGTTTCTCACGTCGGTAGTATTTACATTAGATGCGACTTCACGTTGATGTATTTATAAGTGCATGTGCTTTAAATAATGTCAAAAAAAGTTGCTCGAAAACTCGACATTTTTCTGTGAAAATTATATTAAAACTTCGCATTTTCAAAAACGCTCAAACGCTATTTTCTCAAAATGGCTCCAAATTTATTCTTCAAACTATTACAATGGATATTGGTAATGGCACTATGTATAACGGCGTAAGTTCATTTTGGTGTTTTCTTTTGTTTTTTCAAAAATTACAAAAATATAATTTTTTGAAATATCTCTCACGCCGCGGCGTATAAACGCCGCGGCGTTATATATTATAACGGCGCGCCGTTAATATGCATATTTCATGGATTTGTATACATTATTGAATTTGTGAGTGGGTGTTCTTCAAATTACTTCAAATGAAGTCTTTCGATAACTCAATAGATTCCTGTGAAAAGGAGCATCAATGTTTGCATTTACAGTAACGCTTAAACGCCATTTTCATCAAAACAGCTTCAAATTTTTCAATGAAATTTTCTATATAGAACGAGGTTTTACTCTTCTTTAATATTCTTGAAGTAATATTTCGGTTCTCTTACTAGGAAACCGGACGGTAGAGAAAATGCAAAAAATATGTTTGGGGGACGATAGATAGCAGCTGGCAAGCGGACGAGGCAAGACCGTAAAGTAAGTCCACACCATGGAAATTAGAAAACGTTACTACGAGCAAGTATGAGCCATTCTGTAGCACCTCTAGATTTAATGGCAATCACTTATAGTTACTTTAATTTCACGGAACATTTTTTTCTCGAGAATATTGTGAAAAAAGCACATATAACGTGTATCTTTATTTTAGTCTGTCGTTTTTATACACGTAGATCTGCTAATATCTACTCTACACTCTGGCTGAATGAAGAATACAGAGCACAAGAGAAGTAACAAGGAAGAGTAAATTTGTAAATGATTACGACGCTGTAGCAATATTATCTTAAGAATTGAATAGTGGGAAAATACGAGTACCATGAACAGTGACTTATCAAGTTACTTAAGAATGTAGTAAATCAAGGTGGGATTTACACAGGGAGGTGGAGATTTCTCTTTATAGAAAAATGTGATTCACTACTGGGAAAATATGGGGAAAAATGCGTATTGACAAATACGCATGAGACTATATAATCCATAAATATGAACTGAATTTCATACGTCACATACTTCAAATTCGTCCTCTTTGAAAATGTTCTTCGTCTAGAAATTCTTTTCCAGAGCAGTTCCGGTTTTTGTAGGCATATGAAATTTCAACTGATGGAACGAATACTATTTCAAGAAAATTTCAAGAAAATCAGGATTTCATACAGAATGAATACTTGCAACATCAAAGTAAGAACACATAATGAATCAAATTTTAAATAATCATACATTCACAAACAGTAATGGTGCTGATATATGGATAGAGCTCCCTGTAATCCTGCCTGACCTTTTATTTATTTTACGTCAAAAAACAGTTAAAAAACTGCGTATGACGTCCTATGGGGAAAAGTGAATTGTGTGCACATTTTCAAAATTCTGTGATCCCTACACTAAGTCATATACTACTTAAATTTTGAATTTTGAAAGGGAGAAAAAAAAACAAAAAAACCCCCATGTAATCAAATATATTTTCAAGGATAAATAAGCAATAAATTTTGAATTTTGAAAGGGAGAAAAAAAACAAAAAAGAAAAAAAACTCCCATGTAATAAAATCTATTTTCAAGGATAAATAAGCAATAAATTTTGGCTCTTATTACTTCCTGCCGCGACAACATGGAAACGATAATTTGAATAATTGTATTTCCCACTGAATTCTAGAAGACGTGCACAGAAAATGAAGTTACATTTATGTCCAGAAGCAAAACAAGGGCCATCTCAGCATTTGCTCAATGGATCAGAGAAACTGGACGAAAAACCTGATCGAGATGGGGGTCATTGACCTGGAAGCTGTAGTACAATAGTTGTTACAGGTTGTTTATACTCATACAGTCCAAATGGTATATAATGCATTATGTATCATTGTTAAAATTAATGTTACTTTTCTTGTGATGCTCAGTATAGTCTCTAATTGTATAGAAACAGTTATGCAGCAGAAACGATTTCACTTGGGATTTAAACTTTTCTATTGAATTTAATCGTTTAATGTCATCTGGCAAAGTGTTGTAAAATATTGTACATGTATTGTATGTGAATTTTTTGTAATGAGCTGTTGATACTGTCACCTGATGAATATGATTTCTACGTCGGGTGTTATAGTAATAGACTTCGGCATTTTCTGAAAAAATATTCCCGCCCTTGAGCAAGTCATTTTTTACAAAAACCACTGATTCGTAAATAAAAAGACACGGTAATGGTAGAATTCCTAGATTAATGAAGAGAGGCTTACATGAATCACGTGGGTGGGATTTGGTTATTATTCGTACAATTCGTTTTTGTAATCTAAAAGTCTGGGAGCTATAAGATGTATTTCCCCAGAATATTATGCCATATCTCAGGCGGGAATGAACATTCGCGAAGTATACACAACGAGCAGTATGAAGGCTGACTGAATTTGCAAGAATTCTGAACGCGTAGCATAATGAACTTAATTGTGTGTTCAATTCATTTAAATGGACGTTCCATTTAAGGTTTGACTGAATTGAGAGACCTAAAAATTTTGTTGCCTTAACATCAGTCAATGGTACACTGTTCATTTTCAATGGAGCACAGAATTGTTTATTTGATATGGAAAACTGCATTAAAACCGTTTTCTTTTCGTTTACTATTAATTTGTTATTTCGGAACCAATTTGAAAATCTGATATTGTACTATTTACGGTTTCTTTATTGCAAAGGATGTTCGTATCATCCGCAAAGAGAACCGTTCTTCCGTTTCGAATCGTCGAGGGCATATCGTTTACGTAAAGTAGGAACAGAATAGGGCCTAAAATCGATCCTTGAGGAACTCCACATGCAATGGGCAAAGAGTCGGAAAGGTGCGTACGTAATGTTCCATCATTCCAGTAAGGTATTTCAACTTCTGAGATCGTTGTTTAAGGTACGAACATAACCAATCTAGAGCAATACCACGGATTCCATATGAAGGTAATTTGGAAAGTAAAATGTCATGATCAATGATGTCAAAAGCTTTTGAGAGATCTAAAAATAATCCAATAGGTGCCTCGTTTTGATCTAATGATGAGGCGACATCTTTAAGAAAAGAAAATATAGCTGTTTCCGTTGATTTTGATTTTCTAAATCCATGTTGGCAATCTGAAAGCGCGTCGTGTTTACTGAGAAAGGTTTCCATTCGTACGTAAAAAAGTCTCTCTAATATTTTTGAAAAAACTGATAGAAGAGAAATGGGCCGATAATTTTGAATTTCATTTTTGTTGCCTTTTTTGAAGAGCGGCTTAATTTGAGCTGTTTTGAAAATATCTGGAAACGTTCCAGTGCATAAAGATGCATTAAATATGTGAGTTTATTTATTTATTTATTTATTTACGTCAAAAAACAGTTAAAAACTGCGTATGACGTCCTATGGGGAAAAGTGAATTGTGTGCACATTTTCAAAATTCTGTGATCCCTACACTAAATCATATACTACTTAAATTTTGAAATTTGAAAGGGAGAAAAAAAACAAAAAAACTCCCATGTAATAAAATCGATTTTCAAGGATAAATAAGCAATAAATTTTGAATTTTGAAAGGGAGAAAAAAAAAAAAAAACTCCCATGTAATAAAATCTATTTTCAAGGATAAATAAGCAATAAATTTTGGCTCTTATTACTTCCTGCCGCGACAACGTGGAAACGATAATTTGAATAATTGTATTTCCCACTGAATTCTAGAAGACGTGCACAGAAAATGAAGTTACATTTATGTCCAGAAGCAAAACAAGGGGCCATCTCAGCATTTGCTCAATGGATCAGAGAAACTGGACGAAAAACCTGATCGAGATGGGGGTCATTGACCCGGAAGCTGTGTTACAATAGTTGTTACAGGTTGTTTATACTCATTTATACAGTCCAAATGGTAATTAATGCATTATGTATCATTATTAAAATTAATGTTACTTTTCTTGTGATGCTCAGTATAGTCTCTAATTGTATAGAAACAGTTATGCAGCAGAAACGATTTCACTTGGGATTTAAACTTTTCTATTGAATTTAATCGTTTAATGTCATCTGGCAAAGTGTTGTAAAATAATGTACATGTATTGTATGTGAATTTTTTGTAATGAGCTGTTGATACTGTCACCTGATGAATATGATTTCTACGTCGAGTGTTATAGTAATAGACTTCGGCATTTTCTGAAAATATATTCCCGCCCTTAAGCAAGTCATTTTTTACAAAAACCACTGATTCGTAAATAAAAAGACACGGTAATGGTAGAATTCCTAGATTAATGAAGATAGGCTTACAAGAATCACGTGGGTGGGATTTGGTTATTATTCGTACAATTCGTTTTTGTAATCTAAAAGTCTGGGAGCTATAAGATGTATTTCCCCAGAATATTATGCCATATCTCAGGCGGGAATGAACATTCGCGAAGTATACACAACGAGCAGTATGAAGGCTGACTGAATTTGCAAGAATTCTGAACGCGTAGCATAATGAACTTAATTTTGTGTTCAATTCATTTAAATGGACGTTCCATTTAAGGTTTGACTGAATTGAGAGACCTAAAATTTTGTTGCATTAACATGAGTCAATGGTACACTGTTCATTTTCAATGGAGCACAGAATTGTTTATTTGAAATGGAAAACTGCATTAAAACCGTTTTCTTTTCGTTTACTATTAATTTGTTATTTCGGAACCAATTTGAAACATCTGATATTGTATTATTTACGGTTTCTTTATTGCAAAGGATGTTCGTATCATCCGCAAAGAGAACCGTTCTTCCGTTTCGAATCGTCGAGGGCATATCGTTTACGTAAAGTAGGAACAGAATAGGGCCTAAAATCGATCCTTGAGGAACTCCACATGCAACGGGCAAAGAGTCGGAAAGGTGCGTACGTAATGTTCCATCATTCCAGTAAGGTATTTCAACTTTCTGAGATCGTTGTTTAAGGTACGAACATAACCAATCTAGAGCAATACCACGGATTCCATATGAAGGTAATTTTGAAAGTAAAATGTCATGATCAATGATGTCAAAAGCTTTTGAGAGATCTAAAAATAATCCAATAGGTGCCTCGTTTTGATCTAATGATGAGGCGACATCTTTAAGAAAAGAAAATTTAGCTGTTTCCGTTGATTTTGATTTTCTAAATCCATGTTGGCAATCTGAAAGCGCGTCGTGTTTAGTGAGAAAGGTTTCCATTCGTACGTAAAAAAGTCTCTCTAATATTTTTGAAAAAACTGATAGAAGAGAGATGGGCCGATAATTTTGAATTTCATTTTTGTTGCCTTTTTTGAAGAGCGGCTTAATTTGAGCTGTTTTGAAAATATCTGGAAACGTTCCAGTGCATAAAGATGCATTAAATATGTGAGTTAACGGGTGTATAATGGCATACGCACAAGTCTTTAACAAAGAATCTGGGAATTCATCTAAACCAGACGAATATTTATTTTTTAGTTTACCGATTATTTTGAGAATTTCATAGGAAGAAGTTTCGGAAACGAACATTGTGTCTAAAATTTTGGGTGAACTGTCTGTTTTTGAATTTTGTGCCTGAAGACTCTTAGTGAGATCGGCAGCAATTCTCGAAAAGTATTGGTTAAAGAAACTAGCCACTGTTGCCGGATCGTTTACATTTATATCGTTATATTTTAAAACAACATTCTCTACGGGTTTTCTAGTTGATTTGGTAGTATTTTTTATTATATTCCACATTGCTTTTGTTTTATTATTTGAGTTCAAAATATCCTGATCGTTTTTCATGATTTTAGCCTGCCTTATGACTTTTCGTAACAATGTTTTGTATTTTTTAAAGTAGATAAGGAAATCTTGAGATACGTCATGACGTTTAGAAATGAAAGAAAGAATTCGCTTGTTTTTACAAGATGTCCTAATCCCTTGTGTTATCCAAGAATTGCTTTTCCGTGAAATATTTAATTTTCGTTTTTGAAGAGGAAAGCAAGTGTTAAAATGAATTGAAAGAGGTGAAAAAAAAGAATTATATTTGTCGTTTGTATCAACAGTATTATAAACCGCTTCCCATGACTCCTGCATCAAGCAATCAATGAATAATTTAATTTTACTTTTAGTAAACAATCTAGTCATACGTGTATTATTTATTCTGTCAGTGATCGCATTTCTTATAATGGTAAGAATTTGTGCATCGTGGTCACTATATCCTAAATCTTTTGTTTCAACTTCATATCGAGTAGTAGTTTTGTTAATTATAATTTGATCAATTGCCTTCATCGAATTTTGTGTGATCCGTGTAGGTACATTAATTGTAATGTCTAAATTGAAGGAATTAATTAAATTGAGAAACTTTTCTTTCTCGCAAGATTCGACCAGAAAATCAATGTTAAAATCTCCGCATACAACAATGGATTCAAAAGAGCGATTGCTGACTTTGTTAAGTGTTATCTCCAGGTTTTCTAAGAACAAAATATAATCTGCAGTTCTCTTTGTTGGAGGTCTGTAAATGCAAAGTATTATCACTTTTAGTGAAGTAAGATGTACAACAGAAATTTCGAAAATATTTTCAATGGAATACACATTTAATTCCGCCAAGGGGATAGAATCAATATTATTTCTAACGTAAATGCAGGAACCCCCATACGTAGGACCTTTATGCGTTTCTCTCTCTCTGCAATAAAAGCCTGCGAGGTAAAAGTTTGGAATTTGGAAAATGCTAAGTTCATTAGAAGATAACCAATGTTCTGTAAAGCAAAGAACGTCCGTTTGATTTAGATCGCTCTGTAGAGCTGCCTCGATAAACTCAGTTTTATTTGAAGGGGATTGAACATTATGGTGAAGAATGTTTATTTTTTGCAAGTACCTACACGAATGTTTTTCTGCTGCATCTGACTGTAGTTGCTATATATTTACTCCATTTTTACCTCGAGTGCGTGGTCGAAGGTTGTAGTGTGTCCCGGCAGTGACAGGTTGTGAGGAAGATGGGGCATCAGATGTAGACGAATTGGTAGTGGGAATGGGAGAAACGGGAGTAGGTTCAGAGGAAGAGGCAACAGGGTTCGAAATAAGGGTGGGGGGTGGAGAACGTAAGGAAGGTAAAAGGGACGGATTTTTGGCAGGAGACTGCGTAGGACTGGAGTTGATGATGTATTGTGCAAGCTTGTTATCGACTGCATGTTTTCCAGCAAGGTTCATGTGAAGACCATGCCGGGTGAAGTGTTTTGCTGAGAGGAAATTAATTTCAAAAAGTGTGACATTTGTTTCTCTCAGCTGCAGTTTCAATTGTTGGTTTGCGTGCTTAATCTCGCTGCATAGTGTTGGTCTGTTGTACCAGAAGGGCAGAGTCGAGACTACAATGTTAGTATTTTGGGCGGCACATTGTAATTTGTTAACATGTTGTTCAGGTGTAAAGTTACCGCCCAAGTTAATGTCATTCTGCCCTCCTATGATAATGACTGTGTCCTGATTGGTCATTGTTTTCGTGTGGGTGTCCAATTCTGCAGTCACATCTGCAAACCTCCCGTTAGGTTTAAAAATAGATGAGACTGAGAAATTGGAGGGTAACTTCCTACTGAGAATGGAGGAAAGATGGCGGCCATGACTGTCAGCTAAAATAAGTACCTGTTTTTTAGGCTCAGTAGGAATGTCTTTGTTTTCAAGTGAGCTAGGATGCGCAGCTTTACGTGTTTTGGTTTTGACGCGCTTCCTAGCCTGTTTGCGTTGGTTTGTGCATGTATTTGTCGATGGTAGAGAAGGGTGGTGAGGATCAGGAAGGCGAGGAAAATCTGTTTCATAATCTAAAACACTAAATTTGTTTTGAGTTGTGACTGGATGCGGTGTCTGTGTCTTTTGTACAGTCACGGGTGTACGGTTGGTATTATTCGCAGTGTTGCCGACTTGTACCCAACCGTCTGTGTAGAGAACGACCTCTTCCAACCTTCGGATATGTTGATCTAAATTATTGTTTACGTGTGTGAAGGCTTTCAGAAGGTCGGCTTTGAGAGTGTAGAGAGTAAGCAGAGTAGAACGAACAGAAGCCATGTCACGAATGCGTTTTAATGTACGTGATAAAAATTGAAATAAATACAAGAAAACCCAGATAAGAGCAACAAAAACCTAGCTTTGTATTTTAAAAGTGTTAAATTGATGTGTATTAAGTAAGTTAAAAATCAAGATTCAATACAAAAACTAGAAGGTATGCTACACACAATTCTAATGGAGCTAGTACTTACGAAATTTGGCAATGTGGCCACGTAGAATTTCGTCAACTTAAGCTGCAACTGTTTAATACAATCAGTAGATTATACGTTACCGTAATTAGATAAAAGATAATATCTGAAAGTTTGTCTTCAATATATAGAATAAGATTTGAAACAAATTCACTTTGATACACCGTACTCGTAACGTTCAAAAATTCGTAATCTGTTTGTCTTGGTTATAGCAAAAAAAATCAGTTGAAATTATATTCTCAGATAACCTGCAACAAGTAATAAAAGCACTTAAAACACACTAGGCACTGTCAAATCGCTAAAAGTAGTAGATATTCACAAAAAATGAAGAGCACAACCAGATGCGTCCGTCTCGTAAGATGGCGTCAACCAGCGTCCACCTTACGAGAAAGATTGAAACATTAGCACTCGTACATTAGCACAAGGTAGTAATTGCACAAAAACAAGAATAGCCGCTCCAAAGAGTTCTGTAAGCCAACAGCTGCGCGTGATCGGAATAGAAACAGAGGCCCTTTATTCGATGAGGCATAACGCAACGCGCTCATTAGCCGCCTCCCAATGCGCCTGTAGCACCATGTCCCACATCGGAAACGGAAGTGGGTAGGACCAAGTGGTTGTTATTTAGAGAGCCAGTTTGTATTCATTCTGATCATGAGCAGCACTACTGCGCATTAGGCCTCGTGGAGATTAATGGTACAACAGCCAAGCTCTGTTTACATACGCACTCACATTCGGTCCATGTATTCATTATGATCTGCGACCAGTAGGATTTCATTAATCGCATTAAACCAGACGATGCTGATCAATGAGTAGTATGTTGCTATTAGGTGAAGGTATACACAGCATAAATATTAGACAATTTGAAAGTGAGAGTATGCTTTAGAGGAGTTCGCGAGGGTCAAATTTATTATGGTAGTAAAGATAATGTTTCGTATTGAGTTAGATGCTTAGTAGACCGACTTTTTGCAGTGAATTGATTGCATTGAATGGATTAAGAAATAAATCTAATTGAATATGATAAATGTAATAATAATGTAATGAAATGTAATAAAAATTAATCTAATTGAATGTGAGACTCCATCCGTTCATTACCTTGTCTTCTTACTGAAATAATATAAGGATGTGTCAGTCAAAGTTGTGCATGAAAGCTTGGTTGCACAATTCTGAGTAAAATTCCTCAAAAATATTTTTTTATATTTCATGGTTTTGGGACGCTTATATTCTATCAATACAACTACAACTCGAGGTACATGGTTTCAGACCACGGTGTAAGATATATAGGTGTGTCAACTAGCCGCCTTTTGGGCAGATTTTCTGAAGCCAGTTTGAGGCTAGTTCCTAACTCGTCCGTACGGTGGGCACGATCGGTTTGGACATAGCAAGTCATGGCCAGGTGATGACCGGCATGGTGTCGCTCACGTTTCCAGCGTAGTATTTTTGTCAATCGGAGAAACGCTAACGTAAATGTATTAAAGCCTATTTAGACGTATTACAATGTGCGTCGGAGGTGTTATTTTTTTAAATTTACCACCAATTGAAGATTTGCATTTTAAATCAGGAGGTGAGGTTATTCTAAAGAGAAAAACAAAAATAATAATATAATAATAATAATAATAATAATAATAATAATAATAATAATAATAATAATAATAATAATAATAATAAACAGGGATTACTTTTACGAAAAACACTTCAACTGTGATTTACTATTAATCAAGTGACGGTCACGTTGCTTTGCAACCCATAATGTCAGCAATCAATCAATAGGATTGTACTTAATTGCAGTGTACTAGATCATTTGTGAACACAATTTCAATATAACTAATAATTTTATAATAAGAAATAGTCATTTGCAATAATAATTTTGCACATTCTGTTGAGATTGTTTAATAATAATAAATTTTATCCTATTACTGATGATTACTTACAAATCATATTTTCACACAATACCGATTTTGTCATACGTCATACCCAAACAGATCGCAGCGCTTATATTCGAGAACTACGAGAACTAGCCTCACACTAGCTTCAACTTGGGACTGGGAGTGAACACACCTATATATCTTACACCGTGTTTCAGACATAAACACAGCATCACAACAAAAATGTCTACGAACAATGTCTCCATTGAAAAAAACTGCGCAAGTTATCGCAGGCGGAGAGTCCTCCCCCTCCGTCTAATTCGATCCCGAAGTCACGCGCGCCGGCGCGACCACCTCGCTCCAGCGGGCAGAAACGAGCAGCCACCGGAGCTTCTGCCAACTTCGTGCGCCTGACTTCTCTGCCCTGCCCCGCCCCGCCCCGCCCCGCCCCGCCCCGCCCCGCCCCGCCCCGCCAAGCCAAGCCCCGCCCCGCCAAGCCCCGCCCCGCCCCGTCCAGCCCCGTCCTACCCCGCCACGCCACGCCACGCCCCGCCCCACCCCGCCACGCCCCACCCCGCCCCGCCACGCCCCACCCCGCCTCGCCCCGCCCCGCCCTGACACCGCCACCATCACCGAGGGTATCGGCGAAAGGCGCAGCTGATTAACGAGAATTCGATACGTTCGGCGGCGCTCAGTGGAGGGCGGCGGAAGCGCCTACCGATGGAACGCGGCCATGATGCACTCGGCGCCGGAAACCGATGATCTCGGCCGCGCAGAAGGCGGAAGGAAGCCGCGCGGAGGAAGCGCGTGGGCGGCGGCGCGGCTGCGGGGATGCAGGCGGGAGAGGGGAGCCACGCGGCGATAATGTTATTAAGCGGGAAAATAAGAAAAACAATAAATGTGAAGCGGATATAGAAATAAGTTGAGTAAAAAACAAGAAGCGGAGTTACGTAGTGGATATTCATGCTATTTTCTATGTTAAATAGTACTCTCATATAGTTGATGAAGGAGGACTTTAAAGGAGAGAATGTTTGGAGGCATTTCATGAAGGAAAATATTAGTAGATCCTACCTGAAATACAATTTAAAAGCAAAAAAGTATGCCTCCTGGAAATCGAATGCAGGAGCGAGAAAGCATTAATAATAAGAAAATGTGATCGTAGAAGTAGTTCGAAGAGATGCAAGCAAGAAGTAATATGAGAAAGATAAGAGAAGGAATATGCAAAAAAGACACAAAAGAAATAAAAGTGAGCATTTCCATGCGTGTGAGTCTGTGTTAGAGCAAAACCTAGAACAAAATTCTAGGTGATGACGATAGCAATGGTATGTCTCAAAAACACCAAACAAAACCAATGCATGGATAAACTGAATTTCTCCTGGTTTAGTTGCACTTCCAGAGTGGCAAACTAGATGGCATCTACCTTGCAGGCAGAGAGCGACGGCTTCGATCGAGCCGCGATCGAACGCAGTGACAGACGCAGCGGCAGACGCGGAGGGGGCAAGGGAGGGGGAGGTCCTGACGTCGGGCATTTCCGGTCATCCATCAGCCAGGGTCGCCACTCACAGCGCGAGCGCCCGCCCCAAGGTCGCCGAAGTTGCAGTGTAGCTCTGCGATGCGTTAAACAGATGACATGGTTGCAAGTACATAGCTTACGTACGAATCATGTATTAAAACAGTGGTAACCAATCTACTGCATTAAAATAGGAATGAACCATATGACGATGTAAAAGTAAACATTTTATTGGAATTATTTCTTCAAATATCGTTGAAACTTATTATAAATGAAATCAAGAGTTTCTCAAAAATTTTGTGTTCAAATGCAACTACGAATTTCACTCATCTGATAATGATATAAATATTTTCTCACATATGTCAATATTATTTGTGATTTCATGCAAGGAAAATTACCGAACTTAACGTTTAATAATCATTTGTGATCTCCGCACGTATTTTCTTACTTAATTTGAAAACTATTTTTACCGCATCTTTCCAGGTGAATATTTCTGAATGATTTCGAGACTATAGTACACATATCCTCTAAGAGAATTTTATCTGACATCATCACGGAGAATACGTAACTAAGTGAAGCAAAACAATTTCAAGAAGTATATTATAACTATTTAATGATTTCATTACTATAGTACGCACATACTTCCCCAAAAGCATTGCATCCGAGACATCATCACGTGAGATGTATAACAGAGTGAAGCAAAATAATTCTGACTACAAACTACGTAGTCAGAAAAGGATGTGTTAATGCTGAATGAGACAAGGGGATAATCAGACGTGGAAAAAATCTACATCATCAACATACATGAAGGAAATAAACTAGTACACACAATTTGAAACTGCGTTGTGCATTCAACTAACATAATGCACCACTATAAATATGGAATAAAATGTAAAATGTTTCGCAAACAATAAAACAAAGAACAAATAAGAGAAATATAACAAATGAGAGCAAGGAGCACGAAAATGTCAAGGCAATCACAGAACACGAATGGGAAACTACCCAACACGTGCGACATGTGGATCGAGAACAGTGATTGACGGAGAACGCAGTGGCTGATGGGTCGCCTTCAACCACATTCACGGAGTCGCAGTAGAAGTGGGCGATTGAGAACCCAGCTGCCGATCGCCAGCTGTCCACGTCCAAGGTCGAAGTCGATTCCCTATCGCGTGCAGCGGTTGCATACGCAATAAGCTCCCTCTGCCTCAGGCGCACGGAGTGAGCTAGAACTCGCCAATACGAAACCAAATAGCGATGCTGACAGAATATTACGAACGAATTTGCAACTGAAATTGGTAAACAAACTTCGATTTCCAAGTTTTAGTTAATCTCTCGGATGGATCAAACATTTCTTCGGAGATCCTTAATAGACGATGCAACGAGGGACGACAAACTAATTTCTTATCGCATTATCTGCACGCACAATAAAGAAGTCTGACAGGAATTGATGTATTAATCAAAGAGCTTTAAAAATAGAGGGATGATAAGGTAATATTAAATTAAAGCTTATATTGTGCAAGAAGATCAACAATTTCTCGTGATTTAATACATGGAAATGAATATCTATCTAAACTCATTAGTTTAATACGCTTCGTTGAAGTTATTTACATTTATATATCTTCTCAAATTAGATTAATTTTATCCTGTCTTCTTAACCTGGGGAATCGTTTGCGACGTAATTCCGCAAGAAATCATACCAGATAGAAGAGACGACGAAGCAGCACCGTGATATAGCAGAGGCAGAGAGACGATTCTCTAGAATGGTGACACTCAAACTCAAGCTCACCTTGAGGGGCCCGCTAGTGGATCCATTTCGCAGCAACGTTTCACTTCCCCAGAGCTCGTAGGCCCCTTCGTTAAGGCTGCGTGGAGGCATCACTTCCAGGCAAGGGGTCTGTCGCCAAGCGATCCACCAGCACGCACGACGCAGGCGGGGCGGCGGAGGCGGCAATGGCATCTATGGGGAGTAGCGGTCGGCGCGGCGGCGGGGATGACGGCAGGGAAATAGAGGGGAGGGGACGCGGTGGGAGAGGGGGCTGCGGGGGCGGCTTCGCCGGCTGTGCCACGGGGCGAGTTGGTGAGGCGCCTTGGGCGGTGAGTGACGTGCAGCTGATTAGGCACCCCGACGCCCGCGCGCAACCCCCGACTTCGTCATTCGCCCTTTCTCGGCACCCATTACTCCGGCAAACACTGCCTCAGCCCTCGCCTCGGGGCTTCTTCCGTTTCCGCCGCTGCCTGCTGTCTGCCGCCTCCGCCCCAACCCCCTCCGCCGCCAGCCGTCGAACGCGACGTTGTCTACGCTCAGCCTACAGTCTTGCCTACTCTGCTCACCGGTGTCTGCTGCCAGCCGCCGAACAGCCCCACTGAAAGGCCTCACAGATATCCCTCAGCTCCTACTCTGTCACTCGTGCGGTACTTTTCTATTGCTCTTCTCCAATGTACTTCATTCACTACCAACGCAGCATACCTTCGCTCGGCCCTCCGCTTCCACAAGCCCAGTTCGCCATCTGCCTTTACAGTCACTTCGTTAGATTTCTCATGTACATTACCAATATTGTTCTCCCATGGTATTACAGAATACATTTCAGCCTCTCACAAACTTGATTTGGCTATCTCATTCCATTCCCAGTCTTATACTTATCCAGCAAGTTTACTGCAGTCATGCGTGACTCATGCATATACCTCTTCCACACCATCACCAGAGCCTCTTCCACCATACAGGCTCGGTTCCACCTCGTTCGCCAGCGTCTCTCTCACGACTTCCACCGCCTACGCTTGCTCCGTCGTGACATACGCAACGCCAATTATTTCCCTCCCCTCCCCTCCCCAGGGAAGATTAATCCTTCCCCCCGGGCAGCGTCTCCCCAGAGAAGCCGGCAGCGCGCCGCGCCGCGCCGCGCCGCCGTCGACGAAGTGCTTAAGAAGCACGCGGTCACCCTCCTGATCAGGGCAAGACAGCAGGGAAGAAATGGATTGACGAAGGGTTCTCGGCCGCCTCCTTAATCGCGCTTGCTCATTTCGCGGAGAGCGGAGGGCAGTCGCTCCGCAGTGGCAAGGAGGGAACTACACTGAGGCAAGACGAAACGCCATTAATTACCACACCGAATATTTATTTTAAAATATTTGCAGAGATACGAACAAGAAAATAATTGATTCCGATTTTTCTACTGGAGAACATGATGGAGACGTTTAATCGTGGTTTTCTATTTAAACACATTTTTGTTTGTTCAGCTCAAGAAAAAGCCTGTGTAGTTTATCGAAATACGTTTGTCTTAAATTTTTACAAAAATAGAAAAAGTGCCGAGAAATGAACATTGTGTGCCGATGTTAATATAATCAAGTGCAATCAAATCACAGGATTTTAATTTTTAATATGATTGAAAATGGTTTGAAGTATATTTAGGGATCCGTGAAACGAAAATATAATTTGCTTTAACACTGCAATAAAGCTAGTATCATTCGTACCAATACTATATAATAATGACAATAATAATAATAATAATAATAATAATAATAATAATAATAATAATAATAATAATAATATCCTGTGAAATGCTTTCAAATTATTCCCTATAAACCTGGATACACAAACGGAGGTTGGGCCCACTGGGCGACTAGCAGATCCCCTAATATGTGCTTGTCGCTTCAGCGAACTCTTTCCCTCCCGCCGCGTGCCGCTTTTCGGCTGTCGCACCCTGGAGGAGCAGCATTCACTGTATCCTATTTTCTTCATTTCCTCCCCTTTTAATCTTTTGAGCTCATTACGTTGCGTCGCGCCGAATCTAGTAGCCGAAGCAAGGACTTATCTGCGGAGGACGTCCCCTCCTACGCACTTCCTGATAACGCTTCGACGGATACTCTCAGGGGGGTGAATTCGGCGGGCCCTGTGCCATCCTAAGGCGGTCATTACTCATCTTTCGCTGCGTGCTACAAACATGTCTCGTTGTTGATTCCCACACCCGCCGAACAGTATTTTTGCGCTAGACAACGAATACGTTGAACTTGGATCGAGTTCACAGTCCACATTGATTATGGGAACCTTGGCTCTCTGTAATTCGTTAACTTTCCTCAACCGAAAGTTTAGTAACAGATTTCATTCTTTGAATTCAATGATTTTTTACATATCTTATTCGTTCCCAAGGATTGAAAATACCTAAATAAACTTATGTACATTTATTAAACTTAACTCCAAACATTTAACATGAGTAATTACTCATTTTCTTAGAATTCCTGTTGTAGGTTAGATACTAGGATAGATTTTTCTCGTAATTCTACTTACCAATTATAAAATAGCCAACAAATATATTTTATAGCATTTTCATAGACCGTTGATCCTGATTTTTTTGAATGTGACAAATATTAAGATTTTTGGTTTCGTAATTTGACTAGCATGAAATATTTCTGATTTCAATATAGAACATTTTTCATGTATGAAGAAAATTTCTTTTATGACAAAACTCAATATATTTAATGTAAACATACCCTCATTCTCTTGACGCCTCACTCACTACAAACGGAGTAATTTTAATTCGTGCCCACGAAATGAACTTTTACGACCCCAGCCACAGTTCGTAGCAGCAGAGCAGCGGCGCTGGTGAAGGGCGTTGGCTCGAAAGCGTTTCACAGTCGATGTGAAGGCAACAGATCAATGGCATCACTTCAGCAGCGTCCGCGCATCTCGCTGCCGCGCAAGCCGCCCCATACATATTTCATCGCCTTCCTCCGAAAGCAATATTGAGCGAAACCTGAGTTTTAATCCAGCAAACATACTACTTTGCCAAACACGCCTTATACGGTATGCCTTCGTATACGGAGGCACCAGTACTCATGTTCAAGGGAATGTTTTCGATATTGTTTCAGTTGCAGGATGAAGACGTTAAGCACACACAAGCGTAATTACGGACGAGAATACACACAGTACATATCTCATTATTTACTTCATCTGATGTATTTTGAGATGAATATGCGTACAATTAGTGCTAACGAAACACGTTACTGCCAGAGCGGGATCAAAATTTTCTTCCTTCTATTTCGAATGTTTGAGAATTAAAAACAAGGGCTTTTCGATATTTCGATATTGTTACTTCAACAATACATTACTGAAATAAAATTCCTGGAACAATGGAAACATTAAATCCTATGAAGTAATAATAGTTAAATCATAACATAATAATATTGTAAACACATATATCAAGAGTTACTAGGAATATTTTTAATCAAATCGACCAACGTTTCCAATAGGAAAACTTCTGCGGAGCACAATTTGGTTGACTCACCCCTTTAATAACTTTAATCTTGTGAACCCATCATATGCATATTTGCTACGCATTTTCCGAGCACTGAACAGTAGCTGCTACTCCCAAAAAGCCACCGGAATCTCGACCTATTTCTCTCACGCCCTAATCCGCCGAGTGAGAAGTCGACACCCGACTCGATACAGCCATTAGGTGCACGGGGCGACCGCGGCGCCCACGTGCTATCGGCGCCTTCCGCGCGGCGCCGTGTAGCAGCCGCGCGCGCCGCGTCCTCTAATCGGAACACAGCCAGCGCCGGAAGGCTCCATTCATCATAACGGCCCCCGCCCCCGCCTCTCCCCACTGCCACGTCCAACCTCGCTCTGCGACCCGTTCTTTTCCACCCTTCGGGCTTCGTTCCGTTCACCCCACCCAGCCCCATCCTGCTTCCCTCTTTTCCGGCCTCGCCCTGCTACTACCGCAATTTTCCTGTTCCCAGCTGCCACATCCAACCTCGCTCTGCGACCCGTTCTTTTCCACCCTTCGGGCTTCGTTCCGTTCACCCCGCCCAACCCCATCCTGCTTCCCTCTTTCCCGGCCTCGCCTTGCTACCGTAACTTTTCTGTTCCCATCTGCCACGTCCAACTTCGCTCTGTGACCCGTTCTTTTCCACCCTTCGGGCTTCGTTCCGTTCACCCCATTCTGCTCCCCCCTTTCCCGGCCTCGCCCTGCTACTGCAATTTTTCGTTCCCGCCCACCTCACCCAAATCTACATATAAAACGTTCTTTCCCGTATGAAGGATGTGTCATTGACTGAGGTTAAGGTCAATTTTGTGGGTCTTTCAATTGTCATATGCCAAATGGAATATCCACATAAATGAATTTAACACCCAATTTAAGTTTATTATGCTATGCGTTCAAAATTCTTTCAAATTCAGTTATCTTTTATATGGCTCATTATGTATATTTCGTAAATACTCATTCTCGCATGATATGTGGCATAATAACCTGCGGAAATATATCATATACCTCTCAGACTTACAGATTACAGAAAAGAATTGTACGAATAAGGGTAAATGACCCCCTCTCGATCATGTTCCCTGATCTTTTGAGCCAGTGCTGAGATGCCCCCTTGAGATACTTCTGGACAGAAGTGTAAACTTCACAATCCGTGTAGGTTTTCTTAAGTTCTGTGGGGAACGTGATATTCAAGTAATCGTACTCTAATGTTCTCGCGGCATTAAGTCGATTCGGTCACGAAGGGCATGATAAATGATAATAGTCAAAATCTGTACATTATTTACCATTTCAAATAGTTTTTATTACACGGGAGTCAATATTTTCATACTAATTCTTGTCTAAACGGATCGATACTACCTGTATTGATAATTCAACCTAAGATGCACATTAGTTAGGGCAGAGAATCCCAGAGCTCAAGAAACCGTGCACAGATTGTACTTTTCCCCATAGTAAGCAACATATTTTAAACTGCTTTTTACGATAAATAAATAAATTCCTCTTTCCTTGTTCTCGCGCCGTACCTATCACCACGCTGCACTTAATCCCTGTTTCCTATCCCGCTTCCACACCCCCTCCTTCTCGCTTCCGTAATTTTCCCCGTTACGTTCCGCCTCGCCCCGCCACCATAACCCATTCTTTCCCTCTTTTCGTGTTCTCGTTTCGTTCTTATTGCCACGCACGCGTTCATACCTCATCGCTTCGACCTCGTACTGTGTAACTATTCTCCTCCACCTTTTCGCAATTTTCAAACTGTGAAGCTTCTTCCTTGCTTGCTCGACTATCTCTTCATTCTTGTTCTGCACATTGATGTCACATATTTTTTCCTCCACTTTCAATGTTTCGTTCCACATCCTATCTCTCGCGTGCCACGCGTCACACCTCCTCTTCCACCTCGTCGCTTCCCAGCTCTTCCCTCCCTCCCACATCCTTCACTACCAATCGCGGTGTTCCGTAGACTGTCTCATACAGTCGATGTGGAAAAACCTTTCTGGTGGAATTATGCAATATACCGACAGACAAATTGGTCCGATGGTAACAAAGATAGTTATGTATTTTTTTCAATGAGTAGATACAGTTTGTAAGAAGTGAATCCTGTAAAATTACTACATACATTTGGGTATTATTGTGTCTTATCTTATTATATTACATTATCTTTCACGAGAAGTAAGCCAAAACATCACATGCAAATACCTTCTACTTTATAGTCTCCTTTCAGCCCATATTTTCTAAAATTTTCTTTTAAAATTGATAGATTATTGATGAGTTCGGAAACAATGTATTTAAAACATAATTAAACGATTCATCAAAATAAAAAATGGAATACACCTTCATTACCCAGAGTAAAAAAGCAGTGTCAAAACACTTTTGTACGCTATACACTACACTTGTACGCTATACACTGTGCGGACTTACCACGTTGTTGTGTGCCAAATGAAATTAATATTTTAAGAAAATATAGGGTTTTCGAAATAGGGATAAAAAATATGTTGGTATACGGCCGGTTTACTTAATCTACAACCTACATGTAAGGAATAAACCGATTCCACACCTTTTTTATATTAGTTCGTTCTATAAATGAATAGTTCAATCATTAGCCAAACCACTTCATACAGTTCCTGAAAGAATTAAATTTATTTCCCCATGTGAAGTCAAATACATAATTTCCAAACTTAAAAACAAGAAATCACCAGGCTTAGATTTAATTCCTAATATTGTAATTAAACATTTACCATATCCCATCCTCAGTTCACTAACAGCTATATATAATGCATGTTTTAGACTTGACTACTTTCCAAACTCCTGGAAAACTGCACTTATCCTGCCAATTCCTAAACCCAACACAGATCAAACTGAACCTGAAAATTTCAGACCAATTAGTTTGCTGCCAAATTTTTCAAAAATCTTTGAAAGGGCAATTTTAACAAGGATTAATAAATTTTTAAATCAAAATAATATTCTTCCTAGTAGTCAATTTGGTTTCAGACATAACCATTCTACTACGCATCAATTGTTACGTTTAACAGACTATATTGCCACCAATTTCCAAAAATTACGTCATACTCTTGCTATATTTCTAGATGTAAAAAAAAGCATTTGATAAAATCTGGCATGATGGATTACTTTTTAAATTGAGAAATATTGGTTTCCCAAATTACTTACAAAACATAATAAAATCCTTTTTAGTTAATCGAAGATTCAAAGTTCAAATAAATAACACTCTCTCAACTGATCACAATATACAAGCTGGACTTCCCCAAGGATCTCCTTTATCACCTATGCTTTTTAATGTTTTTATTTCTGATATGCCTTACCTCTTACACTCAGAAATTGCCTTATTTGCGGACGACACTGCAATATTTACCACTCATAGTGATCTTCTTTTAGGTAGAGACAATCTCCAAGATGACCTAAATCTCCTCATGTCTTGGTTCAATGATTGGCAAATAAAAATAAATCACCAAAAATCTCAAGCAAAAATTTTCTCCTTAAAACGGATTCATCCCACATATCCCTTAATAATTAATAACCATGCAGTTAAATGGCTTCCAAATGACACTCCTGTTAAATATCTTGGACTTCAAATAGATACCAAATTAACCTGGAAAAACCACATAACATCAATAGCTAATAACACACATATAAAAATATTAAAATTGTATCCATTCATAAATAGAAAATCAAAATTATCAATAGACTCAGCATTAATAATATTTAAATACATTATACGACCCTCTCTGACCTATGCCTTTCCAATGTGGGGAGGTGCCACTAAAAGCAACCTTCAAAAACTGGAAGTATTGCAAAATAAATTTTTAAGAAATGTTTTAAAAGCGCCATGGTATATCAGAAATGATCAAATTTTAAAAGAATTATCTATAGAACCCCCGTGTGGGGTTGCTGGTCCCCCAGCGGGCGCCTCCCCAGGTGGCGGATAGGGGGAAGCCCGGCCAGACGTATCTGGTGGGTACCGGGGAAATTAAATACCCGGGGTGGACCAAAACCAGCGAAGAGGAAGAAGAGGTCGGCAACGGCTCTGAAGAAGGAAGAGATGCTTGACAGCTCTCCAACGACAGAAGAGGCGGAAGACTTTAATACCTCTTTTCTCAAAAAACTGCTACCTTGCAGATGATGATGTTTCATCAAAAAGGTTAGAGGAAGGAAACCTCGAGAATAAATCCCTGGTCCTCCAAGTTGGGGGTTGAGATGTTGGGCCTGCACCCCATCGCTCAGAAAAAACTCAACATGCACGAGTCCCAAGCAATAAGCCTCGGAATCATGCTAGTCTACGACGACGACTTGGCCTTCGAAATAGGTATATGAATTTTGGAACTTGGAATGTGCAAGGCATAGCCACAAAGGAATCCGACGTTTTTAGAGAATTAGACAGGTTAAATTTAGATGTTGCTGCCCTATCTGAAACTAAAAAGAAAGGGAAGGGTTTGGAAGAGATTCAAAATTACGTTCACATATACAGCGGAGTAAATAAAGAAAACAGAGCAAAGAAAGGAGTATCCATTGCCATACGAAAATCTTTAAAACATCATATAAAAAATGGGATGGTATAAATGAAAACCTACTACGAGTTGATCTGCGTCTGAAAGGGTACGATATGATCGTAATTGCCGCCTATGCGCCCACGGACAGTGCAACTGATACCGAAAAATTTGAATTTTTTACCAACTTGACGAACCTTCTGGACCAAATTGGAAACAGGAAGGAAATATATTTAATGGGCGACTTTAATGGAAAAGTAGGAAGACAATATGGAAGAAATGTTGTAGGGAAATTTGGAGAAGATGTAAAGAACGGGAATGGGGAAAGACTGATAGATGTGTGCGAGCAATATGAATTGAAGATATGGAATGGTTTTTTTCAGCACAAAAATATCCATAAATATACCTGGTCTCAACCATCAAGGAAATTATACTCTATAATTGATTACATTATTGGTAAACAGAGTAATAAGACCAGAGTGGAGGAATGTAGAGTTTATAGAGGTGCAGAGTGCGGATCTGACCACTTCCTTTTGCGAGCCAAATGTCTTTTCCCCTTCCAAAATGGAAAAGTAAAAAATCAAATAAAAGAACAAGACTCTAGAAGAAAAGGCGAAGATATTAAGTACAAACTAAGTTTACTAGAAGACCCATCAATCCTGTTCTTGTATAAGCTAAGGCTCAGTGGGAAGTTGCAAATTGTGGATGACTCCTCTCCAAAAGCAATGTATAGAGATATAACAAAGTACATACATGAAGCGGCATACGAAAGTTTGGGGAAAATTGAAAGGAAGCAGCAGAGAACCGGGACGTATTGGTGGAGTGACAAATTTGCTGAAAGGGTACGGGAGAAGAAAAACGCCTATCAAAAGTGGCTGACGACCCATGATCTAGATGACAGAAAAACTTACACACGAATATGTAGAGAAGTAAAAAAGGAGATTATAAAAGCCAAAAATGATATGTGGGACATCAAGTGTCAAGAAATCAGCAACACTATTGGAAGCTCAAGATCACGGGAGGCATGGAAAGTGTTGAAACAACTGAGAACAAATGAAGTGAGATATGGACATTTGCAGCTTATAAGCTTAGAAAACTGGGCAAAGTATTACAAAGAACTTTTGCAGGAACACCGTGCAGAATACCGCACTCTATATCAGCTGAAGGATACATCTGACAATCCGGTAGAAGATATATCAGCAACTGAAGTTGAGAAAGTGGTGAAAAGTTTCAAAAGCGGTAAAGCTCCCGGACCCGGTGGGATAAATATAGAACTAATAAAATCAGCTCCATCGGTGTTGTTTGAACAGCTTTCAGAATTATTTAATGCATGTCTCAGGGGCCGTGTGATACCTGAAGTCTTTAAAGTGGGTTACATCTCCAATATATTTAAAAAAGGAGATAAAGAGGACTGCTCCAATTACCGTGGTATAACTGTCCTGAGTTCCCTTGGTAAAATATATGGTAAAATTATTAAAAACAGATTGGAAAATGAAATAAATGAAATGGAAGAACAGAGTGGTTTTCGTGCTGGTAGATCCTGCACAGATAATATATTTACCATCCGACAAGTTACAGATAAGCGGCTGGCGCATAACCTTGAGACACATCTAGTCTATATTGACTTGCAAAAGGCGTACGACAGTGTCCCCCTTTCAAAATTGTGGATGGCCATGGAAAACCACCATATTAATAGCGTATATATTAAGGCCATTAGAGAGTTATATACGGACAATATCGCTTATGTCAAATTAGGAAATAGCATATCAAAAGAAATAAAAATAAATAAAGGGCTAAGACAGGGGTGTTGTATTGCACCAACTCTCTTCAAAATATATCTAGGAGAAGCTCTAAAAAACTGGAAGATAAAATGTGAAAGGATGGGAATAAAATTGAATGACGATATGTTATATTCACTAAATTTTGCAGATGACCAAGTGATATTCGCAGAGGATGAAGACGATGCACATTATATGTTAAGGAAATTAAATGAGGAATATGGAAAATGGGGCTTGAAAATCAATTTTAAGAAGACAGAGTACATGGTGGTAGGAGGGACAGGAAAAGATTTAGTAATGGAGGATGGCTCGGTTGTTAAGTGTTGTCAGACGTATAAGTATTTAGGAACAATTTTAACAGACCAAGGGGGCAGTGAAGAGGAAATTAAACATCGCATTCGGCAAGGAAAATCTGCTATTCGGCAATTGCATTCAATAATATGGAATAAAAATATTTCTAATAAAGTGAAAATTAGAATTTATAAAGCAATTGTGGAAAGTATATCACTGTATGGTGCTGAGTTGTGGGAGATCTCAAAAAGTAATGAGAAAAAGTTAAAGGCTATGGAAATGGAGTTTTGGAGACGCAGCTGTAGTGTAACGTTAATGGAAAGAATCAGGAATGAAAATATAAAGCAGCAAATGGGTGTCATGTCGGATATAATGGACACAATAGAAGGGAGAAGGTTAAAATGGTATGGTCACCTTAGAAGAATGCCGGAGGAAAGATGGCCATTAAAAACTTGGAGGTGGCAGGTGCCAATGCACAGAAAGAGAGGTAGACCAAGACTCACGTGGTATGACGGTGTGCGACAGACAATGAGGGATCGTCACATCGAAGATGATGATTGGCAAGATGGAAGAAGATGGAAGCTTGGGTGCGAGAGACGCCGCATGGTGTAGTTCCACTCGCAGAAAAAAAGAAAGAAGAAGATCTATAGAACCTCTGAAAACTTGGATTTTAAAACTTTCTTCTAATTTCTACTCTTTTCTTTCATCTTGCCCAGCCACTCCTTTGTAAACTCTAGGTCCATCAGCCAATCTTTTTCCACGAATAAAATTAAGATATTCCAAAGACCTACTACATCCTCCTTAATTAGCTGTAAAGCAGGTTCCAACATTTCTAAATTAAATATTTATGTTTTTAATCCAAATATTATATGTATTTTTTCTGAAGGACCCCTCCTGAGTATCCTTAGTTGTTATTGTCTTATATTGTAAATATTATTGTCTTCAAGCATTGTACATGTTGGATGAAATGTACTTAAAACAAAGTTGTATCATAAATGTAAATTTATATCATAAATATGTAAATGTATGTATCATAAAAACTCTTGAAAGACATAATTATGTCGAACAAGGATAATAAAAACTATTTTAAAAAGTTCTGTAAATGAACTTAGTCAGTAGCTGTTTCGGAGAACTCGGTGGGCACCCTAAAATGCCCACATTTATCTCTGTAGCAAAGATAAACTCGTACAGTTATATCGTGTTTTTCAAACGATATAAACAACTTACTTTTTTCTCGCTTGCTATACATCTAACAAATGTTCAGACAAGACGACTATTATTCCGATAAAAGCGAGCGAAGCGTTAGAACGAGGTCGATCGATTTTGTGGCGACTACATCGTAAGTGGCCCTTTGGGGGCAGACAGGTAACGGTACACTTTCTCTCTTAATTTACGACTTACGAATTAATTTACATCCGAAACGAAATAACTTATGGTTGCTCCCAGCAACAAATTGACGGGGCGCCCAAGAACGTGAGTTTCAAGAGTGACATGGCCACTTACGCTCGCACTCGCGCGCACACATACTGGCGAGTTCTCCACAACCTGGCGGCGAGGCGACACGCCCCCTCCCGCTTCCTCTTCCTTCCTCACCACCCCCGCCCCCTCTGACCTACGACCAACACAGAAACTTCTCCGGCGACAGGAAGCCACCCCCCGCCATGACGCCGCCCCTGCCGCCGCCGCCGCCTCCATTAGCGGTAACAAACCCATTAACCGGCGCGTACCACGAGCGCCGCCGCCACCGCCGCCGCCCTCGCTGCTGCTACCGCGCCCCCGAGGTAAAAAAAATTGGAACCGGGAAGTGATCAATCATTTGACGGGGTCGCGGCGAAGACAAACACTGTCAAGAAGGGCTCTCTCGTTTCCTACGGGCGTCCTAATAGGGCTGGCACGGCGCTGGCGCCGGGCAGTGGCGGTGGGCGAGAGGTGAGCACGAAGGCAGAGGGGGTGGGTGGAGAATGAAGTTTCGGCGTGTTGAGGTGAGGATGATAACTAACGAACTTCGAAAGGGCGGAAAGGTGGCAAACTACTAGTGTTTTTGGAGCAAGGAAATGAGGAAAGCAAATTAGTATATTGAAATTATGTTGTTTTTTTCGAGGGGGGGGAGATATTAGGGAAGAAAGTCGTGGCTGGTGATGAGTGACGAGTTTGTGATACAAATAATACATTGAAGAAACAGTTAGAAATTATTACATTTTGCATAAATGATACTTCAATATTACCCCATAGGGAACAAGTTTGAAATAGAATTTAAGAACGCGTGAAATGACTATTCATAACGGAGATTGAATGACAGCGATAAATGGATTTGATTAGTCTATCGTCAACAGCTGCTATAAACCGTATTACGCGTATTGCAAGCGGAGCATCTGGGGGAGAAAAATTAGTGGTACTGAGCTGGACAAAAATAATTAAATATGAGTCAGAAACGTGTAAGGTGAGAGAACTGACGGTTTTGATATTTTGGACATTAATCCAACATAGATACATCGGTCGAAGGAGTGGAAACCATCGCGAATTTCGACTAGCTTGAAGAAACTGGGGAGTCAAGAGGAGTGAAAAGAGGGACGTTAGAGGTGGCGTGACCGTACCAACCCTGACGAAGGAGACCTCTGCGAAGAGGATAAGGACCTCATTACTCTCCCTACACGGTATCATGTCGGAAGCGCATGTCCTCTGGCTCCTGCAATTCAACTTGACAACTTTCTGAGAGGTCATAAAATGTGCTTAGAGACTGGAGCGCTGACTTTAATGAGCCGACTTTTACTCTTGCAAGAGCTGCCGGGATCGCCGATAGGTGATGCAAAAAGTCTCTCCAAATTTCTTATTAGCAAGTCTAAACTTGCGAAAGGAAATTATGTAGTACCCTTTTCACATCAAAAACCCGATGACAGAGCCAAAAGCAATAAGCCTATGAGTAATTTGTAAGCTTCTTCGCAAAAAAAAGCTGTCAAACCCCTTTCAATAAAATGTGATTTTACAAATAGAAATTTCAGAAAGTGTTAATGTTAATTTAAAAAGTAAAATATGAAGAAGCAGCTTTTTGTAGAGCTTCTTCTGCCTAAAAAGTAGGAATTAGAGAGTGAGTGTCCCAGGATTTTTGCGCCCAAGGGTTTTCAAAGAACGTTTTAAAAAATGTGGATCCCTGAAAGTTGGGTTCAGAAATTAAATAATCTTATCGATAGTTTGCTGAGAAACACAATCCACTGAAAATCTGGCAGAAATTTATATTATTTTTTTGCAAGTCATGGAATAGTAAAATGCTTTCTAATGTTTCAGGTATCACATCGTCGATCTGATATTATATTAATTTTCAATAACAAGAATGCATGCGAAATATTGCAAAGGAATTCCAACTTCTCAGAAGTTAAATTTACTATCTTACATTTAGTTAAATTAATTCTTGAAGGTTCTGGATTGTTTCCAGGGAAATGTTTCAGTGCTTGTGTCTAGAATTTTTTGTCTAAACGGCTTCGGACCTTATTTTTCCAATACTTTTAGCAGAAATTATTATTAATAGTTAAATAAAAAGACCGTGAAAATAACTGTAGTGCACAAAGTATTCTTGTTCGATACCGCTGGAAATACCTATTTCAGCCTACACACGATGTACCTACTCTCCACATAGCTTGTTCTAATATTCGTAAGTTATTCTTCGACATAAAAAACCTTCTATCCTGTTATTTCGCAATACTATTTCTAGTGATTTCAACATTAAGTCCAGATCAATAATCATTGAACTTTGAATTAAAAAAGTTTGACACATGAAAACATGTAAGTAATGTAAATTTTATGTATTTGAAAGTTGATACCGCAATATCGATTCAAATTCGGATTTCTAACATTTCGAATTGCAGTCGAACTACATTGTATTAATTGACGATTTCAAATGGCAGGTCATCAAAATTATTAGTAAATCTCGTTGCACGTCAATTTGGCATCGATACGAAAAAAGTTCCATCATTTAAAAACGGATTGCCGTTAGATATATTTTAGTAAAAAACATAGCATCGATATTTTTAAATCAACCTACCTATACCGAAATGAGCGGTTCGACATTGGGCCGGATCGCCTCGCCGACCATGCCCTGCCGGGCGAGGGTGCTTACCTGCGACCTGGAGGGTGGCGTTGCGGCTGACGGCCTGGCCGGCCGTGTTGCGCGCCACGCACCAGTACACGCCTCCGTCCTGCTCCTTCTTGCCGTGCACCACGCGCAGGAAGAAGAGCGAGCCCGCGGGCAGCAGCACGCGGTGCGACTTGTTGTCCGAGGGCGACGTGCGCACGGGCTCGCCGTCCTTGAACCACTCGATGGACGGCTCGGGCTTGCCCTCCGCCTTGCAGTTGAGCGTCACCGGCTCGTTCTTCGCCACGATGATGTCGGACGGGTGCTCCGTGATGCGGGGCGTGCGGTACTGCGCTGCGGGGACAAGGAACAGAACGGCACTGGTCAATGGGCGAATTTCACTGTGGGGATTGCGGATGTGTGCGTCAGTGGAGGAACGTAGGAGCCACGCCCCTTCCCAAATTCATAATTCGGGGACGGGGTAATTATAATCAATTACATATTGTTCGCATCACATCCAAAGACGTATTACCATAATAAAATAAACAATTTCAAATTTCAAGCTAGAAAAGTTTGTTTTTTCAAAATATATTTAGTGAGGGAGTTTGAACTGAAATTGCTTCCTCCCATCCCTTACATTTCCAGATGGATGAGTGGTATAACTGTCAGCAGGGTCGTCCGGAGAAAATCAGGGGCTTGGGGCAGTTGATCCACGTGGGGGCCCCTTATTTCAGACAAAAAAATTCCCTCCTCCCCCAATATTTCACATAGTTCATTTCTCGATGCATCAGAAATAATTTATAGTGTTAAATTGGATTAGAGATAAATATATTTTTCGGAGACGCACTTCACAGAATAATTCTTTCTTGTGAAAGTTGCAGGAGACTGAGGCATAATACAGAACTACATTGTGGAATTAATGCCACACACAATGTTACTGTACAATACAATTATGTCATTGTATCGTATATGATAGTTGCATGCTAGACTCATTTCTGAGTGCATGCAAGAAAGGAGGCTTACTCTTTCCAGGGCAGGGAATCACGGTGATGTTGCCTTTGCTTTTCAAGGATGATGATGAGGGGTGAATGATAAGATCATGTCTAGTAAATGGGAAGCAAACCACGTCATCACCACATGGCGAAAACACGGAACTGAAACCACCATTTCCGACCCCGTGTATTTGAATGCTGTAGCAAGTCCTGTAGCAAGTCCTGCATCATCGATATTAAAGCCTGGCTACATTTTTCTTTCTATAATCTAGAACTACGCTAATATTTGGTTAGCGCACTTTTTTACGTTAAAAAGCTTCGTAAATGCAGGAGCGCTTTTGTAAATTCGCAACACTTTCTGGTAAAATAATTGTGAAATAAAATGATTTACTTCAAACGCGCAATTGTCTTTTTTTTGTAATTTATAATAATGCACTAATATTTGATTAGTGAAAATACGCGGACATTTCAGTACACCACCTAAAATCCACATGTATTTGTATACTCATGTCACCACTTTTCGAAACAAAATAGCAATGTAGGAACCTTATTTTTTAGCCAATACATTCAACATCTGATGGTTCTAATATCAGCGTTACAGGGATTATAATACTTGATATAATATGATTCAAAGCAAGTCAATTTCTCCTAATGATGGACATTTGATGAACTAATGGCGACATGGATTAATACTCGCAAGGATTATGTGAAGATTTCTAACTACAATGCAGAATTACAATACACTCTTCCGATTATTTGAGATATACCCTAAGATTAGAAATTTCAGATTATTAATATTGTTATAAGCAGGGAGCAGATTTTAATGAAATGTTTTTTTTCTTTTCACGTTTTAACAACGATATTTAGGATAGACATTATTTTTATGTTATGGCAAAGGGAAATGAGCCATTTTTATATAACTTTTTTTTTACATTTTCGACAAATAAATTAATTTTTTTCTCCTTTCCGTCATTTTTATAGCATTTTATGCTGATTTCAAAATAATTTTTATCATATCTGATTCAAATGTTACTAACTAGTTGCAACAAATATATATGCAGAAACCCTCCATGGAGTATCAATTTCTTCGCTCAGAATTTGTAATGTCAGCCGTTGTAAGTATGTAATCTAAGGTTCCTGACGACTATCAGCGCCATGCTAGGTTCGGCCGATTTCGTGATCACTAAAGACTGGACTGATTGATTGATTTTTTCGTGTTTCCGGGCGCGTCAACTGCTCTGGTCATTAGTCCCGTTACTGTAGTGCATGTTTTTTTCTCGGGAGATGGCGGTGATCTTCCCCCGCTGGATGGTGAGATCCGGCGCCGACCTACCGTCAGCTAGTGGGGTTTCCCCCTAACCAGGACTCTCCCACCAGCGGGGCACCGCCCCAGCCGGGACAAGCTCTAAGCTTCCGACCGGTCTCCCGGGATATGTGGTAGTGTAGTGCATGTTAGTGTAAGTGTATGTGTGTAAGGGGAGAGGATAGGGCAAGGAATGGGAAGGACAGATCGCGCGCGGTCCGTGGCCCGTTTGTTAGGGTACTGCTCCGGCATTCGCCTGGTGTTGGTCGGAGAAACTACGGAAAACTACCGATCAGAGCAGCCGGCCGCTAGAATTCTCCTCCAGACAGCGACTGAATTCGACCTAGCTGAAAAGCTAGTGTCGAAAATCCTGCCGCCGTCAGGACTGGAACCTAGGACCTCCCGGTCAGAGGCGCTGCAGTGACATCAGTTTGACATCAGTTCATGCACTGAGCTACCGCTCTCGGTCTAAAGACTGGAGATTTACTAGTAAAGAAGAGTCCAAACCAAAAAGTCTCGAAGCTCATTAAACTGAACGAAAGAAAGAATGATTACATCAGTAACATTATCCAACAGCTTGAGTTGTGCATCAGATCTGGTTTTGTTCAAATGTTTTATGTAATTTTTATTTGCTTTTAGAGCACTTTAAAAAAATTTAAGAGACATTATTTAAACATTTTATTGATCATTTTTGGCGATGTTTTAGGTATTAAAAATACACCCCCAATTATAAGCATATTTCATTTTATTTTATGTATTTAAGAGGACACGTTTATTTCAAATATTTTATACTTGTGTTGAATTACTAATTTATTTCGATTATTTTCGACAATTATTTGGCAAAATTCTCGAAACTCTTCCATAGGTCACGTGTTTGAAGATGAAGCCTCTCTGCGCGTGCACCTGGAGCTATCGACCCGCAGGTTAGCCCAACGAGTTCAGTTGCGGAGTAAAAGGGCAACGAACGTGACAGGGGGACCCGAGTGTTTATTTGGGAGGCCAGCCACCGGCCTGGTAACGATGCAACGCCCACGGCCCATTCTGTGGGTTAAAGGAGATGAGATGGAATGTTTTTGTCAATACTTCTATTGCATGGAAGAGAATTTTTCGATTTTTATTTTCATTTTGGCAGATTAAAAAAAGGCCACATTCTCTATTTTGTTTTTTAAAACACCTTTTCAAGTATCATGAAAGGTTTGGGGGAAAACAAAGTCTTAATTTTTGAAAAATGTTATTTATTTTTTGTGAATGTTTATACATCTAAATTGAACAAACTGAAATAAGCTCGTTTAAGTAAATATTTGCATGTTCTTAATTAGCTAAACAAAAGTATTGCTGGTAACACTAAAACTCATTTATTGGCAAACAAATATGTGATAATGTAATTAGATTATATAAAAACGAACTGTAATACTAAACTCCTAAGTGGATTAGAAAATAATGAAAAGCGCATGAAATTAGTATTATACGTACAGAGAGAATTGCTATATGAATTGCACAGCAATGCATATTGGAACACTGAGGCACCGACTGGTGACTGAAACAAAGACTACCCTGTAAGCGCAGTTCGATTCATTACGCGAATCCACTGTGAAAATCACTGGTTTCATGGAAGTAAATCAGCCAGTCTGATTTACGACAGCGGGGTCGATGCTTTGAATGTGTCGGAGTGCGCTCTGCCTATTGTCGGTTCAATCATGGAAATGCTGATCCAATGAATATACGAAATGCAGCGGAAAAGCGCTCGCGAAATGACGCATTCACTGTTCCGGTCAGCACAAAAAGACGGTGCTAGAACACGGACGGGAAACCCTACGGTTACTTGACATAGCGAGATTGGTGACCTCACCATCAGACGTGATTTCAGAATAAGGTGACACGGCTCTTGGAAACATAAGCTTAGCGCGAATAGTTATTGAAGATATGTTTTATCAGCGTTGGATTGCTTCCTTGCGTGACTGACGTGCTCGGACTGTGCTCCAATATTTTACTAATTTTGACTACTCTCTTACATCTTTCAGGTACCTTTTGTTTTTAAATTGTTTTCTTTACTTGTTACAGGAACGCTGAAAGAGATTTATATTGTCCGAAGCAGTGGAAAAGAAGTGAATAGTTATTTGTTTACAAGACAGCGTAACGGACAAACGTGCATTTTAACGAGTTCAAAGACTTTTAATACATATTGCTGTACAAATAAATTTAGTTTTGCGTAAAGGGTTAAACAACTAGTGAAAGTGTTGTGATAATTGTGAAAAACATCAAAATTCAAAGTTTCGCATATATTAGTAACGGACAATTTTGAACCTTGTGATTTCAAAAGAATATCAAAGTGGTGAATTTTTGTGGCCTTTAAAGAGGTAAAGTATAGTAATCTAATTGTATTTATTAGTTTGCAGCTTAGATCTATTAACGGAAACACACTCAACTCTACTCGCAATTAACCAATAACATTTAAATACTAATTAGAATCACATTTCTTTTATTTTTTAAATAAATACGTAACTTAAATTAAATAATTTAATACACGTAAATTAAAAAGATAATTTAGGAAACATTTTTGACACATAATCTGATTTCTCATCTAATTATTTATTTTCATATTTGCCACGCATTTGATACGCATTCGTGACATGGCTACTATTCGCTATACACTTTCTACTCTGTACACTCTCAAAGCCGACCATCTGAAAGCCTTCACACACGTAAACAAAAATTTAGATGAACTTATCCGAAGGCTCGAAGAGGTCGTTCAAAACTCAGACGGTTGGACAACAATAGGCAACACCGCAGAAACTTTCAACCGTCCATCCGCGAAAGCAAAAACACAATCATCACAACCAATCATGACTCAAAACAGATTTGCTGTGTTAGATTATGACAATGATTTTCCATGCCTTCCCAATCCTCACTACCCCCTCCCATCATCGACACGTCCACCCACAAACCGACGCAAACAGGCTAGCAAGCGCAAAGAAACAAAGACACGTAGAGTTGCGCAACCAGGCCCACAAGTGAACAAGGACATTCCTACTGAGCCCACGAAAAAGGTACTAATTTTAGCAGATAGCCATGGGCGACAAATCTCCTCCCTGCTCAGTGGGAAACTCCCATCCAATTTCTCTGTCATGTGTGTGTTTAAACCTAACGGGAGGTTTGCCGACGTGATCAGTGAATTGGACACCCACACAAAAACGGGATACAGTCATCATCAAACGGGATACAGTCATCATCATAGGAGGGCAGAATGACATCAATTTGGGTGGTCACTTTACACCTGTGCAACATGTTGACAAACTACAACGTGCCGCCCAAAACACGAACATTGTAATCTCGACTCTGCCCTTCTGGTACAACAAACCAACACTGTGCAAAGATATTAGACACGCAAACAACAAATTAAAACTGCATCTGAGAGGCACACATGTTAAATTATTTGAGCTTAACTTTCTCTCAGAAAAACACTTCACCCGGCATGGTCTTCACTTGAACCTTGTCGGAAAACATGCACTCGGTAGTGAACTTGCCAAACACATCCTTACACCTCAGCAGTATCCTATCCAAGATTCATCCCCACCTACATCTCCTAGTTCTCTTCCATCCTCCGGAACCCCTTTGGACCCAATTACCTTATCCCCTGAACCTAATCCTTGTACTACCTCTCCCATTATTCATTCCCCTACATCTGTAACCCCTCCTTCCCCGCCTCCTAACACTGCTGGGACACGATACTTCCTTCGACCACGCACTCGAGGTAAAAATGAGATAAATAAATAGCAATTACAGTCAGATGCAGCAGAAAAGCATCCGTGTAGGTACATTCAAAAGATTCAAATAATGCATCATAATGTGCAATCTCTTTCAAATAAAATTGAATTTATCGAGGCAGCATTAGAGTGTGATCTCAGTCAAATAGATGTTCTTTGCTTTACAGAACATTGGTTATCTCATAATGATCTAAACACACTCCAAATTCCTAGTTTTTACCTTGCAGGATCTTATTGTAGAGCAAGGGAATCAAATAAAGGCCCTGCTTACGGAGGTTCGTGTATTTATGTCAGAAATAATATTGATTCTACCTTCTTGTCAGAATTCAATTTATATGCAGTTGAAAAAGTTTTTGAAATAACAGTTGTACATCTTACTACGCTCAAAATTATTTTACTTTGCATCTACAGACCTCCAACAAAGCAAGCTTTAGATTATTTCAATTTCGTAGAAAATCTAGAGATAACTCTAAACAAAATTAGTAATCTCTCTTTTAAATCCATTGTTGTACGTGGAGATTTCAATATTCATTTTCTGAGCGAATCCCACGAAAAAGAGCAGTTTCTCAATTTAATTCATTCTTTTAATTTAGATATTACAGTGAACGTACCTACACGGAATACTCTTAACTCACAAACAGCAATAGATCAAATTATAATTAACAAAACCACAACTAGATATGAAATAATAACGAATAATCTAGGTTACAGTGACCACGATGCACAAATTCTTACAATTACTAATAACATGAATACTGACACAATAAATAAAACACGCATGTGCAGCGCATTTACTACAGTTAACATAAAGTTATTTACGGACTACTTGCTGAAAGAATCATGGGAGGCAGTTTATAACGCTATTGACACAAATGAAAAATATAATTTATTTTTCTCAAAGCTTTCATTTCTCTTTAACGCATGCTTTCCTATTAAAAAGAGAAAATTAAACATTTCACGAAAAAGTAATACTTGGATCACAAAAAGAATTGGAACATCGTGTAAAAATAAACGTACTCTCTACTTTATTTCTAAACGTCATGACGTATCTCAAGATTTCCTTATCTACTTTAAAAAATACAAAACATTGTTACGAAAAGTCATAAGGCAGGCTAAAATCAGTGGGAAATACAATTATTCAAATTATCGTTTCCATGTTGTCGCGGCAGGAAGTAATAGGAGCCAAAATTTATTGCTTATTTATCCTTGAAAATAGATTTTATTACATGGGAGTTTTTTTGTTTTTTTTTCTCCCTTTTAAAATTCAAAATTTATTGCTTATTTATCCTTGAAAATCAATTTTTTACATGGGAGTTTTTTTGTTTTTTTTCTCCCTTTCAAAATTCAAATTTATTGCTTATTTATCCTTGAAAATAGATTTTATTACATGGGAGTTTTTTTTCTTTTTTTTTCTCCCTTTCAGAAATTCAAAATTTAAGTAGTATATGACTTAGTGTAGGGATCACAGAATTTTGAAAATGTGCACACAATTCACTTTTCCCCATAGCACGTCATACGCAGTTTTTAACTGTTTTTTGACGTAAAATAATTAAATAAATAAATAAAGAATAAGTGTCCCTTTTCTAATCATGACAGTTTGGGATTTTAATTTTCATAATTTTAAAGCTGTAATGTTTAATTTGTTTTCCACGACCAATGTATTGCCACCTTCAATAATTGACTTCTTTTCAAATGGTGTTGCAATGTTAATAGAATTTTTTTTTTGAAAATTATTGCGAGATTGATTAAACCATGCGCAGAACGCCACGATAATCATCATGCGCAGAACGTCAAAAAATGATAAATCACGAGTTAATAGTCTAAGCAAAATACGGAAGTGACAAAATTATGAAAAACTATCTGAAGCTCAGTTTCAGATGACACAATAAACGAGCCATTAACGACGCAGGACTCCAGCAGGCAACATTTAAACGGTATGTGATTCATCAACCATGAGCTGCTCTAAGAGCGGCGGCTTCTGTGAAGACTACACCTTCATCGGCAACGACTCGTGAAACTGGTCGCGCGCTTCGCCGCACATAAAAGAGTTCAGAGCCACTAGTGGCGGCGGCGCAAGGAATATCCGATCTGGCCACCGCGTGGCCCTGTACATAACAGGGGTCTCACAAGGGCCCAGAACTCGGGCAATGTACAAGGAGAGTCATAGGAGGCACGTGGGCCATGACATTCAAAGTACAGATTTGTTTTAAAAAATGTTTCAAAATGATATATTTGTTGAGATTTGCGAGTCCCAATTCGTTAAATTGCCACTTCAAATTTACTACACTATATTTCAAATGGTAAATAAATTTGAATTCTAATGATACTACACGTCGCAAACACATTTTTTTTATTTACAGTACTATTATAATAACATTTATGAAAAATACTGACTTTTTGCATTCCGTAAATTTATGTAAAAAAACTGTCGGAGTTTCGGAAGAGGTCTGAAAATCGTATCTCGATGTATATATTTTTATTATTGTTCAAACCGTGTACAAGTATTAACTTACCGAACGTGTTTTTGGTGTTTAGCCGTGAGCGATAATAGTTTAAAAATTTGCAACTTTGACAATTTTGACATTTTTTGCATATAGTATAATTAATTAAAATACGAAATACCCTTTAAAAAGTTAAAATACATTTTACAAGATATACAATATTACATGAAATTTATAGATTTGCAGCATTAAAAAAGAAATTTACAATCAAGCATTAAACTAAAAGTGAATTTTCACTACTGGTGGACGGGTTTATTCCACTGATACGTTTAAACTTGAAAGACGCCTTTCATGAATCCGAGTATAACACTTGTCAATAAACAATTTTTTTTCAAATATAAACTTTGTTTTGCGAGTGCATGCCGTTGGGAAGGAGCGTGCGCGGGCAAGCGCCCCCGTCGCGTCCCCGCAAGGCATGCGCCGCGCCGCGCGGCCGTGGGAAAAGGGAGGCGGCGCGGCGCGCGAAACGTGGCTCCCGATACGCCGTGCGCTTCGATACGCGCTCGCTCGGACGCGCGCGTCCCTTCAAGGCACATGCGTGCACGATGCACGCTTCACTGGCAAGGCCACAGGCTGCTCCTGGAGGAAGTAGAGTTGTTTCGCAACTTCTTGCCTGGGGAATTTAAAAAGACCCTGGTTGATTTTTTTACGGACTTACACAGAAACGAACCTACACATGATGTGACCTGTACTCAGGCTGGGTGTGAAATGTTCATGGATTCGGGGCTCTCCCTTTTGAAGATTTTGAAGAAAAAAAAAAAACACAAAATCGTAGTCACAGAACATTTATAATTGGACGCTTCCTTGAGCATTTACCAAGATACAGAACGTCATTCCATAAACACCCATAACAAAAAGAACAAACATTGTACAATATTAAAAAAACAAAAAATAACCTAAGAAAAAACAACAAGTTTTCCTCAAATATAAACATAACTTTGTTTTGTTCTGGAGACAATCATTTTATCCATTTACTAGTTTTCTTATGACTAAAGCAAGAGTTGAACATTAGCACTAATCAGACTTTAAGAAGTAAAGAATGACATGACAGTGATGTAATGTTTAATCAATATTATCTCATTCCTTATTGCACTATCAAACTGGTGCTTAAGCATTAAAAACACAAATTGAATTATTAATTTTTTTAAGGGCAGCAATCATAGCAGGTTATTTTTCTCTTAAATGACCCTTTAAGTACATCTCAGCTTGAGGACAAAAAATGAAGCAAGTGACTGTCTCTTCAGAACACTGTTCAGTCTCCGTGTCAACACCACAAGTCATTTAAACTAGAAAATAAACTACAAATGACAAACACATGTTATCACCTCAAAGATCAACATGAATCTATTCTTCAAATTACAAGTGTTTAAATGTTGTGCTGAAATAAATGTAGAAATGTAACACATTCTGACTCTTATATCATACTAAAGCTTCTACATGATCAGTACAACATGATAAATCATCTAGTCTTGAACACTTTAAGAGAATGATACAAGCAAAGATGAAGCATAAATATGAATGTCTCATAACATAACATTCTTAATTTTAATCAATGCATAATTTGCAATACATTAAAGTAACATAATAAATATAATAACATTCTGTAATAACCTTGTTTTGTTCGGAAGAAAATGGTATGCACCACGATTCGTCCAACAAGACTGTCCTACCCCGAGCTTTCAAATTGGGAAGGCTGCGCACACTTTGTTGCAGATCACCTGGTCTACGTGCCATTGCACAAGCCAACTCGGTTTGTAAGTCTGCTTATCAAAAATAAACAATAGCCTCTATTGCAGTGACTATTACATCAGCACTGACATAAGCTTCTTGCACTGTCTTCTTTTAAACATCTCTATTGAATGTTTATAGTTTCAATGTAACGGAAGCTGTGACTTTCCAACACAGTACATTCTATCAACAGAAGCACTGATCACAATCTATAATGTATAAACAAACTATACAGTACAAATACCTCTTTTCTCAAGATAACCTCACTCCACGAAGTCTGACCAACGACAACAATCTCTCGCCTCCCTCCTGCCCTCGTGACGTCACAACGGACGGTAGGGAGACCCCCCCTACCTCCTCTAAACCTCTCTTGCTGGAGAAGCTGGTGTCGTCAGCGGCGGCGGCGGCGAATTCCTATGTCGAATATTTGAATGGTCACAATGAGGGAATGAAAATTGTATAATTTAGTTTTAGAAAGTGTATGGGAACACATGATTGTTGTGATGAGCAATGAAGTCTGTGCTGTGTTGATTAATTATTAATAATTATAAAATAAAGTTAAATAACTAGTATGAGTTTGCCTGGCCAGAAGTCGCCAGTTATAAGAAAGGGACACATCTCTCGACGAAGCCCATCTATGGATTTATTGTTTCTACTGAGCTTCTTTCAACTGTTCTATTAAGGGTTCTTAATAGGTGGAGCCGTTTCTGGAATAATCATTCATCATAAGCGTTGTCATGAGTGAACACTGGATTGTGGTTTTTCTACAAAATCGTTCACTTCAAAGGCTTTTAATCAGAGCGTAGTGCTTGGGGTTAAGCAAGTAAACGAAACGAACCACCGCTGCTGCCACATCCCGCTACAGCCGCACCCGCACCGCCACCGGCGCTTCTGCTTCGTTTTTCCCGCAAGATGGACGCCCAGTCGCGGAGATTTAAGAGGCCGACCCGGATCTTTCATTGCTCGTCCAGGGGCCCGCCCGCCCACTCCACCCCCCTCCTTCCGCCCAATCCCATTGCCTCCGCCCAACCGTTCCCCCGCCCAGTCCACCACTCCTCCGTTCGCCCGCTGTACTCGCCCATCCTCCGGCATGCCCATGGACTCCGCCCGCCTGCTACCCGCTCACTCCTCCCGCGCGCACACATTTGCTCGTTATCCAGCTACCTCTCCACCTGCCCTCCCGGTTGCGCGCACTTCCGCCCACCTTCCTACCCCCTCGCCCGCCTGCTGGACCGCGACGGGTCCATGCTCGCCCCCCCCCCCAACGCTTGCTCGCCCAACCGCCCGCTCGCCCCTTACAAAAAAGACGACGCTCCGGTGAGAGCCTCGCCGAGCCGCACCGCGCCCTGGACAGGCTGAGTGATAGCACGCGGAGCGCGGGCGAAACTCGGGCGACAGATGAGGCCGATACGCCCACGGGCGGGCGGCCACTGGCTCCCGGCCGGCGCGCCGGTCTCATCGGCGATTAATTTCGGGAGATTCCGCTCGCTTATAGGATCTCTTCTAAGAGGCCGCGAAGAGAGGAGACCTGTCGGTGGCCCACGCAACCGAACGGGACGCGGCCGCGGATTTTTATCTTCGAATGGCCACGCAACGATATGTCTTCCATGTAATGTTTCAGTCACGTTTATACGAATGCCAATTACATGTACCATGGCTGACCATGGCTGTGAGAGAATCCGATTTAAATTTTATAGGACACAGTTGTGAAAGAATTTTTCTTTTTACAGCGGGTAATGTCAGCCGTGAATGAGAAAGAGAAATAAGAAAAATATTTTGCTTCGATATTCGTAATAAGTTTTGTTATGCTAAGATAAAAAAATAATGAAACGATGTAGTGGATTGAACATACTGCATAATTTTCGCCCTCGGGTATAATTCGGCCACAATCCTTGCGCTTTTGTCTCTTAGAATCGCAATTGGCGGATGTCGGAAACAAGCTCGCTGATTAGGGGCATTAATAAAGGACTTACTGGCTTCGCTATTTCGGGAAGGGACTATGGTTTAGTGAGGTAAATGGCAAATTGGTTTAGTGAGGTAATAGCTTATCCATCGGTCAAACAATGACGTTGACGATGTTTGATGGTCTGTGACGTTTTGTAATGCTCAATGGTATATCGATATCATAGTCATAAAAGATCCATTTTCGCGTTTACAATTTTGTTATTGCACTAATAAGTAGATTCTTGAAACAGTATCCGTTTCTCGTCTTTCAGAAAACAATGTTTTCCATTATATTTCCATTGCTTTCACAAAACGCGATTTTGCGTGACGAACTTCTCTTACTACAATTATTTAAATATATTTCTCCATTTCCCATTAAAAATAGCTTTTTTGTCAAAGAACAATTACTAGAGATGTAGGCTATATTTTTTTGGAAGTATCAGCAAAAAAGAGGAAATATTAGCTGGTTAGGAGGAAAAGGAGATTTTGGTTGATTGTATTAACAGCATAACCACAGGCTCACAGGTAGTTAATTACGTAAAATAATGATCGTCCCATGAACCATATTTTGCGGGGGGGGGGGAGACAACGATTCAATAGATAAGGTACAAGGTATATATCAATATACCCCATACACAATACTATATTCGGGCGACCCCCTACCCCAGGCGGTGACATCTACATGTAAGATGCATTTACTACTTCTTAACTTTAACAGCCAGGTCGGCAGCTTAGCAGAATATGCACCTTTAACCATCGAACATCATTTATTAGGTTATCACCAACGATATAAAAAATGCGACCGCTGACGACAGCGCTGCTAGTGAGGTGAAAACGCAGCCAGCGTCGACGTCGGTGGGCAGCGTGATTGGCGGCGAGTGAGCGGCACGGGCCACCGGGCTGGGGCAGACTGCTGTGCTGCCGCCCGCGCCCGCGTTGCAGCCTGCGTGCCGGGGTCGCACTGGGGCGACCGCAGCCCTGTCGCGCTTCATTACGCACGCGACTGTCCTCCCCCCGCTCCCCGGCGCCGCTGCATAATACATCCGCTGCAGCCGGAAAGCGACGCCGGCGCCTGCGCCGCGCCAGGACACTGAGCGACGCGATGGGGCGGCGCAAACAAAACGCAGAGCGGCGTGGGATTTTATTTCCGTCTGTAGGGCATGCTTCGGAGTTCAAGTTCAAAAATGGATCAAACACCGGCACTGTTAAGTAATACTGACTTCTCAATAATATCGTTCTAAATCAGAATGAAGGATCGAAATACAAAATGCTAAAATCGTTGTAGCTAGATTGTGGTATATATATATATATATATATATATATATATATATATATATATATATATATATATATATCGTGACATACCAAAAATGACGGACATTTTATTTACGCAAATAAAGGTCGAAATGTTGTAGATATTACAAAAGACGTGGGTTTCTATGGTGCAGATACGCAGATGACACCGTAGCAACGAGAGTTCGTCCAGGGGACACCGTAGTAACCGGGAGAGCTGGAACGTAAACACTCAGGGTGCACCGTAGCAACGCGAAACAACAACACCTTCGTTTGGAGGCAGGTGCAAGGTACACCGTAGCAACGTAGGTATACCGTAACTTTTTCCTGGCGCCCAAATTGCATTTATTAGTAATACGTTTCAAAAGGGAGAGAGTGGGAGAGAGAAGAACGGGAGTGACGATGTGTGCGTCAGAGGGAGATGGGAAAAGAAGAGATGAAATGATGCGAGGGCGATAGGAGGGAACATATCGATGAAGAGGAGAGAATAGGGAATAAAAATGAAGAAAAGAAGAGAGAAGTAGGATCACAAAAAAAGTAATGTGTTGTGGAAACCGGGTATAATCCACCTGAGCGCAAAATCAGACAGATTCCGACTTTTTGATAGAAATACGAAGCGAGCGCCGCGGGTAACGGCGCAGCTAAATTTGTGCAGGGGGTTCCGAATGACGGGCGACAACAGAGCGGAATACATAAACGCTTCCTGTGGAATGAGGCAAGCGGGCTGTCCGACGAGAGCTGGTTTATTGTGAGCTGTCATCAATCGCTGATGTACCCCTGACTGTTCCCAGCGGATTTTTGTCAACCGATTAAACATCTAAATCTGACACCCACGAGTACTTTTTGGACTGTCACTAATAGCTCATCGATGTAGCGCGTGCTGCCAACTTCATTTTAGATTTTTAGATATTCATGTGTGACATTTCTAGTTATATATAATTTTACTACATTTTATTTTTAAACAATCATAACGAATAAAGAAGCAATTATTAAATGTTCTTCTTCTTTACAGAATACATACGAATTTTTAAAGTTAAATCTCCGAAATATTTGCGAATTGTTTTTGCAACATTAATAGGAACATAAATTCATCCGCATATATTATAAAGAATCTATTCCAGTATTTCAAATCATATACACGAAGAAACGCTCGCAGATAGCATTTCTACAAAACAATACGATCCAAACTTTAGCTTTAAAAATTGCCCTAATGCACGCCATTACATAGTTTCCAACTCGAGGGACGCATTCATTGAGGCCCTTGTGCAAGCCGCAGAACGAAGCGACGGCAGCGCGGTGTGTGCGCGGGTGGAACTGCAGTCCGTTTCTCCTTTCGAGAGCCCATTCCGCGGAGAGATTAAAAGAGGAGTTTCCATTTCGCTTGTTTGGAGTCGCAATCCCAGAAATATGAGCTCTCTCCCGATACTAACGCGAGCGAATTACGCGGGTGGGGTCAGAGGGGCGGCGCGAAGCGGTGGATGAGGAAGGGTGGAAGAGAGTAGATAGGGCTGAAGTAGAGGAATGGGACGGCCCTGGGACAAAAAGTGAGATCTGCTGTTGTTAGTGAACGCGAGAGTAGAGAGCGGCAGTATCGCTGGACCAGCTGAGTTTACCTCAGAGCCAGTATTGCCGCTGACTGCAGCTACTCTGACCGAAAGATCCTAGGGCTCGAGTCTCCATGGTGGCGGATTTTTAATATTAATTAAATAATAATTAAATAACTATAGCTGTACCGCTCGCAAAAAAAACATCATGGCGGACGTACCTTTGGTAAAGCCTCGGAGGCTGCCCCCACCCTGTGGCATCTGAGATTTCCCCTCTCGGCGATAAGGAAGCGCGTAGGCGACAAGGAGAGGCGACTGCAAGACGCAGCGATCGCGCTGACCGTCACTCGTCCTCACGTCCTCACTGCCCTCTTCGTCAAAAGAGGAAATCGCACTCCCAGGAGTGTCCAAAGAAATGAATATATCGTTTGTTGGTCAATCACATTATCTGAATTATTATGTCACCACTATTCCCTACACATGCTCGCAGGATTTCTTCCATTGTTCAGCACTGTATTGTGCAAACGCTTCTCTGCAAAACGTTTCCTTTTCTTTGGTAGGGGTGGGAAGTGAGGAGTGTGGTGAGGAAGAAAGGCTGGAGGGTTGGGAGGGTTTCTAGATAGCGGCGGGAAGGAGGCGACGGGACGTCACGACGGGAGGGGGGAGAGGGAAGGGTGTGGAAGCTGAGAGATGGGAGAAGAGAAACGGGGGAGGACGAGAGGAGGCAGAGTTCGCAATGGGATGAAGGGGGGGGAGGTGACGGAGGCGCGAAGGCTGAATCGCGTCCATCGCAGCTCTAATGGAGCGGGATGGTAACTGCGATACCCAGGCTCTCTCGGGGGTGGATGCGGAAGCGAGAAGAAGAGAGCAGTGGATGGAGATTGTCGCAGAGAAGAGAGACTCATATAAAGGAAGAGTCGACGTCAAGAAATATGGATCCGATATGGGACTTCTTGGAAGAGATACAGAAAAGAAGGGAATACATGGGAGTAAAAGTTCGGTACTGAGTAGGGAATGAATAACATTTAATTTGTACGTCAAAAATGGCTCCGAAATGAAGAAAAAATAATGTATTCGGTTGAATGGTAGTAGTTTGTCAATATGCTTAGGAAAGTTGGTTACATACTCGTACAAGCTGTTTGTACTTGGGTTTTTATAACCTGGCATTTGACGTAAATCAGCTGTTGACGGTTTCGTCCAATCGGGATCTTAAATGTCATCACAGTGATGTCACCGTGATGACGTATCTCTCGATTGAATGACACCGTAACCGCTGATTTACGTCGTGTCAGGTTATAAAAACGCAAGCGGACGCAGCATGACTACTACAACTAAGGAAACCCGCAGCACTGCAAAACTCCCACCGCAAAGGGTGCTGGCAAGTGGGTAGACTTCACGAAACGTGGAAACGCCCGGGACGTCAGCTAACTCACCTCGGCCACGTCCCCAACTCAACGTAAAAGAAAATTCGTCGCCCTAACGGGCGACATTACGTCGCGGATCATTGGGCGCGCTGTTGGGCGAGGGTGGGCGAGCGCAGCGGGGCGGTAATTCGCACCGACGCACATCGCGGCCAATTAGCGAACGAGAGGCGACCGACCGCCGGGCGGGCGGTGACGAGTGCGGCCAGCGCCCCCTGGGAGGTCGGTTCAACTGGGTCAAGTGCGTTAGCCGCGACAATTTCGCCGACGACCGAGCGAAATTCGGCTGCCATGCCGCGGCAGAAGAGGACAAACCCGTCACGAGAACACAGCGGCGGACGGAAAAGTTTGATTGTAGATAAAAAACGTTTGAAAAATTGGCTTGAGCCGCGTTTTAAATTATATTAAATGAAGTAAAAAGGAGCTCGTAATTTAATTAAACAAATTGGCTTGGTTTCCTTCACTGAGTTAAAAAGAACTATAGAAATAGAGCTGAATTTATGAATTCAAACAAATCCAATATATTAAAGGATTCCCTTTGATATTGGAATTCGATGTACAATCAGTGATAAATTTATGTTGACTGTAAAAAATATCCAATACGTAATGTGATATTGGATACCGAGCCTTAACGTGAAAGACAATGTAATTGTGGGGACTAACTGCGAATCCAGAAACATGCGAAATGTCATCACTTTGCCGATGCAGGGACGAGGGAGTGCGGAGTGCAAAAGCGGATCCGAAATGGATGCATGATTAGAGGAATGCCTCCTCTGCACCAGAGGGCGGGTGGCGGTGGTGGTTCAAGTGATGAAGGAAACGGCGATAGTGCTACATGTGGTAGTATTGCTTCAGACAATGGTTGTGGTAATTGGATGTGGTAAATGGATGTGGTAAATGGAGAGGGAAGTCAGCTACGGCAGGTAGTGACTTGTGGAGGGCGGAAAAGGTGGAGAAGAATAAAAGAGGTCTTTACAAGTAGTGGAGGTTGGCTATCACAGGGAAAATAGGAGGGGACTGATGCGAGGAAAAGAGAACCATTTGCTGGAGGGGACGATGAGGAAAATTCAGAGGAAAGGACAGTAGACGAAGCGACGGAGATAAGAGAAGCAAATGCCAACATTTATTGAATATGGAATGGGTGAGAAAAATTGCGAGAGAAAAGTGAGGGTTGGTCGAGAACGTGGAAACGGCTTGGAGGGGAAAAGGAGTCTGTAAGTCCGTCCTCTGGTAGAATGTGAAGGGAGGAAAGCGAGGTTAGTGGTTGGGAAAGGTGGGGTTGCAAAAAGCAGTAGGATATTGACCAGTAGCATGATATGGCGAGGGGCCACTGCGTTGGAGGAGGGACGGCAGCAAGGCTGCGACGGGAAGGAGGAGGGATGGTGGCTGGGACATGGAGGAGCAGCAGTGGGATGGGGTAGCCGAGCAGGGTGGCGTAGAGGTGGGTGCGGGGTGATGGCAGGGCATTGCAGGAGTTGAATACGTTTGGGAGGGCGGGGCTTCATAGGGGCGACGACTGCTAGATGTCGGTGTGGCGACAAGGGCGAGGCTGTGGGCCGGCGGTTTGGTCGCGGCGGCCTGCGGTGAACGTAGGGGTGGAGAAGGGGAGGCTATTGAAGCGGCGTAGGCGGCGGTGGTGGAGGTGGCGACGTAGGCGACGGTGATGGAGGTAACGGTGGAAATAGGGGGCGGCTACTGAAGCGGCGATAGCGGCGTAGGCAGCGGTGGAGATGGCGGCGGCGGCCTATAGAGGAGGTAGCGGTGGAGGTACTACTGAAGCGGCGGTAGCGGCGTGGCTGCGAGAACCCCATGGCGCGGCGAGGCTGGCGGCGCTGGGTTGTGCGGAGGTGGGCGGGTGGTCAACGGGTGAGCAGAGCTCGTTTGTCGGGGGCGCCTCTGTCCGCGTTCGTAATGAGCTTCCCTTCGTCAATTCGGCGCCGCAATGCTGCCGGCAGCAGCGGCGGCGGTGGCCTCGCCCATTTGCCAATCGGCGCGCGCCGATTCGCCTGCGCTGGCTGTTCACTAGCGCCGAGTGGTCTGCGTCCGATGGCCAGCGCACTCTGCCTAGTAATTCGTTACTCAAATTATTGTTGCTTCGCACCGAATTGGAAAGTTTCCAACTTCCACTAAACAATGTTACAAATTCATTTGCTTGAGTGTTCAAACAGATATCTACCACACTTTTTAAAAATCATTGCGTAGTCCCGGTGAAACTTTTGTGAGAGTATATTTGAGCCAAGTATATTTGCAAATTGTCTTCTAGTGTGTTTATAACTTCGTATTGATTGCATTATTATGCAATCAATACGAAGTTATAAACACACTAGAAGACAATTTGCAAATATACTTGGCTTCTCAGGCGCATGAATAAAAAATAGATTATGGAATCCATACTTTCTACCAAACACAGAACGGAATCAACATTTCAATTAGGTTTGAAATTATTTCTGAAATGTCCAATGAATAGAAGTTAACATTTAAATTGATCACACATTTTTAAAGTTAGATTGTAAAAAAAGTGTTCAAAATTTCAATTCATTTACTACATTTGTTACATTGCACTTTAAACGATCAGACCACCCTTCCTAACGAGCAAGACTTCAACAAAATCCATCTTCTTGTCGAACAAGTCAGCAAATGACGCATAGAAAACAGTAGGCGTGTTCTCTATTGGGAACATTTCTCCTCGAAGTACAACACTTTGTATCAAGAGGCCTCTCGAAAATGACCTCCGTTGAAGGATGAGAATAGACGGACGGATAAACACAAGTCGAAAAGCGGACGGCAATTCGTCTCGAACGTCTGGCTAAGTAGGGCTTCGTTATGGAAATTAGAAGATCTCCGGCGAGCGACTCCCGAAGACGGAGAATAAGTGTCTGATGGCGTCACTGCGATAAGTTCGACAGCAGACCTTCGTCCCACGCACAAATGCCCGCTCCCTCCGGCCTCGCGCTCGGCCGCCCACACGTGCTTAAGACCAGACGCGCTCGCTCCCCTCTCTCTCTCTCTCACACACACACACACGCGCACACGCGCACACACGCACACACACACTCTCGCGCACACACCGTAAGTGCATTTCTTGTGCCTTATGAACTATATCTTTATCTCACAAGTGCACTCATGTACACTTTCCTATTTTCTTTTCGACTCTTTCGCATACGTTCTCTCCCCCCCTCTCTCTCTTTCGATTTCTCTTACTCTCTTTCTCTCTCTCTTTCTCATGCACACACGCACTCACACCCAGTCACTCACGCATATTCTCTTCGCCTCACTTTGTTTCTCCATTTCTCTTACTTTTTTCTCTTCATGTTGCAAGGATGAATAAAAAGGTAAGTCCACATTAGCCGTTTCAAAAAAACAAGAACGTCCCACAAGAAGAGTTTAAAGATCAATGGTTTTAGTAAGTAATATTACTTATTTCTGGAGGTGAGGCAGCTGATGAAGTCCCATATAACAAAACTCAATATTTCTCAAGCTTACTTTCCAGAATGTTAACAATAATTGGCACCAGATCAATGGTATTTGGCAAATAACCATTCACAAGGTAGGGACCCATGTTCCTGATCCGAGGGCAATAGATTATGACTATCCAATAGACACAAATGAACTTACTATGACTATCAAATATAGAGCTTCATAACGCAATCGTGGAGGATACAATGAATCGTCAATCCTGAAGTACTGCAATGATGACGTGATAAGTGAGTTGAAAGCACGAAAGAGATTGAAGATTAGAGACTCGATGTTTACGTAATTTCGGGATCTGCTGAACAAACAAAATTCTAACGGTTTATAAAAAGGCATCAGTCACATATTTTCTTAATTTTTTCAAGAGGCTATTCACTGCAGTGCTATTATGTACCCCCTGCTTCGCTGAAAATGTCCCAATTTTTAAAAATAATCATACTTAAGACTCACATTTTTTTAAATTGATTCAATAGCCCAATAATAAAATAAATGTCAAGAGTAATGTTCGAGTAATTTTGTTACTTTTCGAACATATTTTGTGTTGATGTCACGTAAATACGTCTAAATGTAGCAAAGATATATCGCCTTCGAGCTTGAATCTGGGAGCTAACACTGCGACAAAAATAATCAATAATTTACAACGGCATCAAGATTGGCAGTAAATAAGTACGAAGAACGCTCGTTAGCACTAGTCTAAAAAAACATTTGATAATCTGTGTGAACTAGACACTGATGGCTTTACCATTCTCCCTTCACTTTGAATCTGCAATGAAATTGCTCAGAAAATGACATCAGAGCGCCATGCAAATAATATTACCCGTCTAATTGGGGGAAAGATGAGACAAGACAACGGCTTCCAACGTGTCAGACAGGGCCACACACAGGCCATGGAGAAAGCAGCACACGTCATCATAGCGCCTAGGGCAATTGAGGGGGAGAGGTTGCGGCGGTGGGGGCGGGGGTGGGGGCAGCAGGGACAGCCCAAGCGGTGGCCGCGGCGGCAAGTGTGTACCGGCAGTGATCTCGTAAACACCACATGCTTCCACAACCCGCGTCCCCGCCGCCCCCGTCGCTTCAGCGCCCTCGGCCCCCGGGTGATACACGGCCACCCCCTGAGCCCCTTTCCTGCTGACACCCTTTTCCGTCCCTCTACCCCCTCCCACACAGTGACGCAGCTGGGCAGCGGGATGTTACTACATGTAACACCCGGCAAAGACGATGCCGCGTCTTTGGAAATAGCGCAGCAAGGCGGGAGACCGTTTCGGTTCAATTTCATGTATGTTCGCTTTGGGTTCCCTCTATTCGGGAACGGAGCGTGAAATCATTAGAGAATGCTTGCGAAGAGATGAGAAAGTTTGACACAAGAATAAGTTGTCAAACAAAACTATACTGCCTCAATTGTTAATTTCTAAAAACCAACGACCTAAAAAATATAGCCAGGCATAAAATATGGAACACGGCGTTGAATAACATGCCGGAATAAAAATCTTATTGCCTTCCTTAGTAAAAAAGTTACAGAATATCAGCAGCTATTAATTTCTACGAAGAAATATTTTTTTTTATTGAAGAAGAATGAACGCGATATTCAGATGCTAATTTTAAAGCTCGAGTGATCATTCGGAGGCAGTGCATATTCTATGATGAAAAATGATAAAACAACACATTTGAAAAGGCGATAAAAAAGACGCAATGAGAATCAGACGACTTTATCGCACCAAAAATGTATCGTACGGGAGGTAAAGGCGAATTACACAAATGCTCGAATCCCAACCGGCAGCAGGGCATCGATCTCGAACAGACCACACAAACCTCGCATTCCGGCCGCGGAGAGCAATCGCGGTGCAACGTCCGCGCCTCCAGAGCACATCCAATTAACAGCCGCTTCGACCACGGCCTCCGATAACGCTAACAAACGTGCCCCTCGGTTCCGGCGTTCTAGGGAACTCCGGTAGCCGCCGCACGTACTTGGAACAAGATAGCCGAGCATCGCAAGTGACGAAGTAAGAAAAACGAGCGAGAGCTCCATTCAGGATGCGCGTGTGGCAACTTTCCATTCATTACTTTTGTCCGGCATTTTGTGAAATGGATGAATGGGCGAATATTTATATCAGTATGTTTGTCTTCACTGCATAATTCTTCATTCTATTTTAAAATTAAAATACTCGCAGAACTTAACGTCATTTTCTTTTTAGATGCTAGAAGCAGTAGAAAAAAAATAGCTTCTATAGCTTGAAAAAAGTTTAATCAAAAATCCACAAAAAGCAATTAAAACACACAAATTTGTGTGTGATTTCGTCCCTGGGATTATTAAAGCATTACACTTTAAAGTGGTAACTTAATAAAAGTCTAATGGCGAATTTTGCGTGTAAATTAATATTTCAGAAAACAAAAAAGCTACTCATCCGCTTGAATAATTTTCATTTGTATCAAAAGTTTCATGTGTATAAAACTATTTAAATGCTTCGTGTACTTTAACAATAGTTACTTGATTCATACTATTTCCGTGCAAATGTATCTGATATATTTACAGCGCTTGCCAATTGAACGGCACTTTGCGTCACTACAACCTCCTGTAACTTCTCACGAGAAGAATGGTCAGTCCGCCGGCGAAGAATTAAGGAAGCTGCAGTCGACAGCCCGAGAAACACCCTCCGCCGTCCGTCTGTGGAGGCAGGGGCCGCTGTTTCGTCGCTGCCCCAGTGTCTCCGCGCTCCCCTCCTTCTCCATGTTCGCAACCCTCTCTGAACAGCACTTTGTTTTGTTTGTTAAAAGCCGCCCGCGCCCGACGCGTATAAATACGCCCCCTCGCGGTCGGCGCCGCCGCGGCGTGGCACGCACGGGCGGGACGAGGAGAGGGGCGCGGACTGTGTAATGAACGAGTAGAACGGAAAGGGGGCAAGGAGAGGGACAACGATATGGGGAATGGTAGTGGGAAGGGAGAACAAGTAAGGATTTGGGGGACGGGTCAGACTAGATCAAAGGAAAGGGGTGAGGGCAATGTGATACAGCGGCAAGGGGAAAGGGGTGAGCACTGAGTAATGAACGAGGAAAAGGAAACAAGGACGAGAATGAAAACATTAAGAAAGTTGAGTACAAGGATATGCGTAAGGATATGTGAAAGGAGAGGGACTAGATCGATGAGAAGAGGAAGGGACAATGCGATCGTGAGAAAAGAAGCGGGTACTGAGTAACGAGGAAGTACAACAGCAAGGCGACGGAAGCAAAGAGAGTGATGAAAACATCGCGGAATGTCGTGAACAAGGGGAGCGAATAGGGACGGGAGTGAAGAAGACAAGGGAAGGAGACACGGCGAGGGAGGGGGCGAGGGGGAAGGGTTGGGTCATGCGCCGGACGCCCTTTTTGTGCACGTGTTGAAGGGTGCGAGGGACGGCGTGCACGGAAGGGTAGCGCACTCCCTAGGTGGTCGTCTAATGAATGAAGAATGTAAGCGGGGGTACTGTTTCTACATTCACATTAACTTAACGCGAGAAAGATACGCTCTCTCCTTTGTTGGTCTCTCCTGAAAAAAAAGTCAGGTACTACGAACTGGACAATACAAATGAAATTGCTCCTGCTATGGCTACACGAGTCTGATAAAATTGCTTCTCTGTAATTGCCTTCCAAAATTAAATTTTGTCTCGTTTTCTTACCAATTTGACATGTCTGAGAAACTGTGCCTATGAAAGGCTAATGGCATTAATCTTGCTTACTTAAGTTTTCTCCAATAAATAAGTAGGATTCCTTTCTAATTTTTTATGCTCATTATTACAAACTGCAATGGTGGAAACTTGCCCTTGTGGAGTGAACATTTAACAATTTATTGTAAATTCATAAATGTCTCTCAAATCTTTACATTAATATTTGCTTATCTTCAATGTTATTAACTGGATGTAAAAAATTAAATTCTAATATTTTCTATAGAGTAATAACACAAAAAACGTATTGCCTAGACATCGACTTGCAATAGAGAAACGTTACATGAATCCAGAATTACAGCCTTTCCAATGATGTCGTTCCAAAGTCATGGTATATCTGATATGACAAAAATGTCATGTACTGAAGCATGAAACTACTCGTAGAATGAATGTGTCTCATGGGATTAAAAGAAGTTTATCTATAGCAGTAGGATGAAGCGGACAAATAAAGTGTTGCTATCGCAGGACTAATTTGGCACATTACATTCCACATCACTTGTGATCACTGTACCTTACAGAGATGTCAAACAGTGTACTCAGAATAAGCAGAAACATCTGGTCTTCTAACAGCACGCGTGCTGTTTATCTGTATATCGAAGTGTCGACATTGGCAGTCCCGCTTCGCATGTTCCTGTCAGTTTCTGCAGGTTCCGCGCTGTTAAGTCACATCAGGTTTCGAAGCTGGAAATACTGGATGAGTCCTTGAAATATGGTTTTGATTCTGGTAATGAAATAAAAACGTTGAAAAAATATAAAAGAATGTTATAAACTATTTCTTTATCTTATGAAAAATAAAAATAACGTTTATAAATTACCGTCAAGAAAGAAGTGGATAGAAGAATACGAAACGAAGTTAATGGAGTAGTTTCTTCACTTGATGACCCCGTCCCTCGACCGCCGTACTATTGTATCTCACTGGTCTTTTAGTGGAAGCTTCACTCCAGCAACGTGTTTAGTGATTCAACTCACACTAATAATGGTTATTATGGTGAGGACGTGATCGATGATAACACCGCAAAGACATGATTAGGTTGTTCTGCCGAAGAAATGGGATCACAAATAGGGACGAGGAAACCAACCACGAAGGCAATATTGCGAATGCATTCCAAACAGTAATGCTAAGTCATTCAACTAGATGACATTTTGCTACGGACTTTGAAAGTTTGCAGAAGGCAACAAGCTGAGAAATTGGAGTCAGAAAAGAAAGTTGAAGGGAGACCTTAAATTTGGATGAAGAAATTTTTTACCAGTAAAGGTGAACATAAGCTTTTACTTTCCAGAGTTGCAAAGAATTAGTGCAATGCAAGGAATCTTCAACGCATTTTTTAATAATAGAAACAACAATTGTAATAGTAATAATATTAATAATGGCAATAATAAGGATAAATAAGATCTAAAACAAAATATGTACCTGGAGCGTAAAATGAGTTCATGAATTATCACAAACGTCTTTTATCCAACTTAGCACGTAATATTTACATGATTGAATGACGAATGATTGAATGATGAATTTGATTCAGAAAAAGAACGAAGATGATTTTTCAGTGCCCATTTCAAGCATTACCATTTCCACGACGCATTCCATAGTAATATTCTCACAAGAAACTATCACACAATAGGCTATGTTCATCATTTCTCTAATCCTTTTGACAGCCAAAGCGTCAGGTGATGGCTTTGGCAGTGAGCAGATCTCGCAAACGGCAATCAGCGGACGAGTGGACTCAGAGCATCGTGGAATGGGTGACATTCGAGCTGGCAGCCCCAAGGAAGTGGCAATGGTTGCAGTGAATGCAACTGAACTGGCTACAGCTGTGCATCATGTTTAACTTTGGGTGATGGTAATAGCGCCGACTCGTAGCCACACTACTGCCAGTGCCGAAGGTTGAAGCATGGCATGTTTTGAGGTCAATTTCAGAAATATCCAGTAATGCTGGTAGCAATGATATTATTACGTTACGTATTTCATTTCCGTTATGTAAAATATTTGCATATTTCTGCAAGGAGTCGATGAAACTAGATATGAGAATAATATTGAAGTAAATAAATGAATGAAGTGGGAAAAAGCGAATGCGAAGTGGCGATGAAGGTTATAAAAGAAGTGCAAGATATATGGGTGGATAGGGTGGTGTACAAGCAGGGCAGGGAGAGTAGCGAGAATGGTGAGAGCGGGCAGAGGGGGGTGGTAGGATAGGGAGAGAGTGATGAGTATTTCGAGAACGACGGCGAAGGCAGTGCTGAGAGCGCGGGGAGTGCGGCTGGAAGGGCAGCGACGAGAGCGGGAATGAGAGCAGGAACGAAGGCGGGGATGAGGGCGTAAGAGACAGAGAGTGTGAGCAGAGGGCGATGAGGACGATGGAGGCGAGAGCGGCAAGGTTGGGGACGACAGATAGGGCAGCGGGTAAGACAGGTGACAAGAAAGGCCGAGAGGGTGAATGGAGAGTGGGGCGTCGTGGAGGACGAGGAGAGAGGAGAGGGCAGAAAAGAACGCAGGGGATTGAAGACAGAGGAGTGGGCAAAGGAATGCGCAGAAGGCAGTGGAAAGGGCGGAGGGTGTGGGCGAGGGCGGCGAGGGCGGCGGAGCGGAGGCTGGCGACCCGGTTGAGCCGCGCGTTTTTTCGGCCGCGTGTCCCCTCGCGGCCCGCGGCGTCGCGCGGGTGGTCCCCATCCCCGCCCCGCGCGCCGCGCCACGCATCGCCGGTTTCCGGTGGCACCACTCGGCGGTGCGGCCCCTCGGCTGCCTGTCGCTCCGGGAGACGCGTGAGGAAAACATGCGAAGCATTAGCGCCTGGGGTCACGGGTCGCGCTTTCCGACAGGCCCTGCCTGCCATTACGCAGCATGCCTTCTGAACGCCTGCTGAAGATTCGCGACCCTGCGACGAGCGGAACTAGTCACACAAATACCATAATAGTACTCTACCGTGTAACAAATTACCCAATAATAAAATACTATCGAAACAATAAGTTATTTCAGAGTATTATAGATATTACATAATGCAATCGGGAAATGATACAGGTCTGAAATCAGTGACCAGAAACCAGTGTTTCGGACGCTTGGTAATAACAAGGGTTTATAACATTGCATTAACTTAAGACAATAACTTTGTACTAAGTGAATGTGGCGCTTTAAATTTTCTTCGGTAGTTTCACTTTTCTTTTTGTTTTTTCTTTCTTCGGATCATAGTTCTGTTGGTTCAGTTTAAATATCTTCTCGGCCTTCCGAATTAACCACTTAAATTTTTCAATTATTTTGTGATATTGAGCACTATTTATACCTTTGGCTTTTCTGAACTTAGATAATGTAAATGTTTCATAAAATTGTCTTTGTCAAGAGTTATTTCGAATTTTTTTCTTTCAATTTGTTGTAGTACATATTTTTAAAATCAATTTGAAAATCACATGACGATGTCGGTAAACACATATTTATCTGTTGCACCTCCGAGTCCGTTGGCTTAACCAGATTTCTCATAGAAAAATCTTCTAGATATTCTCTGAAGATATAACGCTGATCCCAGCAGCTCAGACGCAGCGACCGGCTCGTTGACACCGCTATGCTCTTCTTGAAGAAGAGCACCCACGACCGACTAATCTGGGCAGCTCAATAAGCACTCCACTTTTTAGTTTATTTTCCGTTAAAGGAAATCCTTCGTTTTCGTATTCTCGAATTCTTTGTCTTATAAAACTTCTACGTCTACGTCTTCCACTACGCCTGTCTTCCTCTACATATTTCTCTGCATCTTTCTCAGCGTCTTCTCTGCGTCTTAATCTGCGCCTTCCGCTGCGTCTTTCTCTTCGTCAGCCCTTCTTGTCCTTCGCCTTGCCTTTCGCCTTGCCCTTCGCCTTGCCCTTCTTCTTGCCCTTCTTCTTGCCCTTCTTCTTGCCCTTCGTCTTGCCCCTCGTCTTGCCCTTCGACTTGCCCTTCGACTTGCCCTTCGACTTGCCCTTCGTCTTGCCCTTCGTCTTGCCCTTCGTCTTGCCCTTCGTCTTCCTCTTCGTTTTGCCCCTCACTTCTTTCTCTTCATCTACATCTTTCTCTTCGTCTTCATCTATGTTGGTATTTTGAGGTACTGGAGGTTAATCAACGCAACCTACATAGATCTATTTAGGTATACTCACCAAGATCGCAGAGCCAAAACACGAAAAAACACATTTTGAGAAATTTCTGCAAAACGCCGGATTCGAAAACAAAGTCTTAGTTCCCAATCAGGAGACCGAGACGCGTCGAACGATGCCTCGTATGTCTCCATTGGTACACGGGAAGTGGTCTAACCGTGAGTGACGGAACCCTACATCTGCACATCCGAACTTCCGCACACTCGAGAAGATATTCGAATACTATATAGGGATTAGTAAGGTTGCTTTCTGTTTTAATATAATTACCTTAATAAAACCCTAATGATTCACAACGCCATGAACATCGTAATATATGTTGCTATATAATCGTAGGTAAGCGTCTTAACAGACATGCTCATCGATTGTTGTCCTCGTCATAAGAATATGAAGTTGTGAGGGCTGAGGTGACGATTCATTAACATAAAATCAATGATATGGCATTATTATAATACAATAAAACTTGCTCAATACGAACTCTCAAGGGGACAGTATATTTTTCCTTAATAGACAAGATTCCGCAATATGCAATGTAAAAGTAGCATTTACTTTTGGCAGGCCACAAATTACGTTCACATCGGACAGATTTCCGCATTATACACGCAACTCTTTGAGCAAGTTTTACTGTATTTTACTATTTTTCCCAAAACTTTCTGTCAAACTCAACAATATCCACACCTTCACGTCAAATGATAATGCAATTGCATTTTATATTTATGGAGTGAAATTATTATTTACATGTACGCAACGTATTATCGGTTTTTGAATGTATGTATATGAGTTTCAACTTTTAATTTCCTAATCTTGTCAACTTTTTGGTTTTCCTACCTTCTCTGGCAAAACACATTCCTTTATATTCTCTGGTTGGAGTTATTGTTGGCGACAAATTGTGCTAATGTCACCGGCGGGACGCTTTCGTTCGAATCATTAATTTCATCCGTGAAATATGGAGCATTTTGATTATTTACTGAGCGCTCTCCACGCTCTTGATCCATAATACACAAATGTCACGACGCTGGCAACGCGCATACAGACTTTTGCACTAGCGCTTTCATCAGCGAATGGTCCTCCAGGCTAAACATCTACTCCATCATAATGAGCGTTCGATGTTTTCATTAGCGAGGAATGCAACGCATGGATGGATCGTGTGTCAAAGAGGGAATTTCATTCATGTATCACTGTACATTTTGTTGTATCATATACCCTCAGCCTACTGCTAGCTGATGTGTTACACGGGCAATGTAAAGCAATTATGTTGATTATTGAATAAATTCAATGAAAAGGCCGCTCGTTCGAGAGGGCGAACGTGGTCGGACAGAGGCCACGAGAGGAACGAGGGGTGTGGAGAAGAGTGATGGTTGTGGAATTCAGTCAGGTCGATGCAACGATGAGTTTAGTAAGATGACTACGAAAGGGAAGATATTGGGCGAAATGGGTGAAGGGATCATGAGAGAGAGAGAGAGAGAGAGAGAGAGAGAGAGAGAGAGAGAGAGAGAGAGAGAGAGCATTAAAAAAATTATTTTGAACGGTAAAAATAAATAAATAATCGAGGTATTATACTAGGGACAAGTGAACTAAGAAGACAATGGTCAAATAATAGAGTGAATAGGAATTTTACGAAGTATCAAAAACCGAAATGGCTGCATGCAAAGATGAGAACGACAGGAAGAAAGAACATGTTATTGTACCAAGCGTGTTTTAAAGTACGTGGTAGCAAAATTGAAGACACTTAATGTGTTCCACAGAGATGTTTACAATGTTGAGAAAGAAAATAACGTTTAACTTGGATGCATAGATAGAATTTGAAAATGGGAGGGCAATTTCTGTTACATGTAGTTTGAGTAAAAGCGAAAAGAAAAGCATGCCAGGTAATTTTTTGTTGTTGTTGTTTTTTTCGGACGCGGCTACTGCTATGGTAATTAGTCCCATAATACTTCATGTTGTATCCCAGGATGCGGCTGTTGAGTTTGAGATCCGATGCCAATTTATGCATCGGCTTGCGGGGTTTTCACCTGAAGGTACCTCCACAGCCGGAGCATGCTCCATTCTCCCGACTGATTTTCCGCCAAGTGGAATGGACTGAACATTGTGTGTGTGTGTGTATGTTTGAGAAGAGGGGAGATAAGGATGTGGAAGGAAATATTTGAACGCGGTCCATGGCCCGTTTATTAGGCTACTGCTCCAGTATTCGCCAGGGGGTTGAACGGAGAAACCACAGAAAACTCCTTATGACAGCCGCCGGTCGCTAGAATTCTCCTCCAGACAGCGGCTGAATTCGCCCTAGCCGCACGACGTCAGTGTCTCCAAGGTAGACCAGCAGGATGTCCGAACAGAGGCGATCCGCGGTGCAGCACGGGTGGGCGTGGCGATCGGGCATGTCTGGGCGCCGTTTACCTGCTTTCAATTCCCAGCCACCCCGTCCCTCGGCGGGGGACGCCAGCCCCCTTCGGAGCCGCCCCCATGTCACGGGCGTAATACCTCGTGTTTAGCGCATCCATGAATAATTCGCCTCCTCCCCAGACGCCCCATCACTTCCGCCCCGCCCCCTGGAGGCGCTGTCCTCGCTGCGCCGAGGAGCCTTGTCCCTCGCCGGCTCCGTGGCGTTGCATCCCCTCGCCGCTTACGTCAACTCCTAGCATTCGCCGACTTGCCATCAATCTCCTTTGATTGGCGCCAGCGCCTTTTGCATTATTACTTGTCATTCGACCTGGTGTTTCCCAATTAACTAATTTTTTTCTTATTTAGTTCTGGAATCGAGGTATGCATATATTTATTTATTACAGGTTTTACAAATACAAACAATGTAAAACATACATGTACCATTATTTCGCAGAGGACAAAGTCCTGTACACGTACTTGCAGTGACTAAACATATATTGGTGATCTAAAAATTATTGTTCAATATTAGGAAAAGAAAAAAAACTAGAGGTGCAACAGAATGGCACAGACTTCCTCGTTGCAATTTTTTGTAGTTTCCTTGGCGTGGACTGGCTTTAAAGACTTCCTCCATTCTCTGGCAAACTGCCATCTATCGTCACCCAAAGTACATTTTCTTGACGTTTTCTTAACATTTTCGGTAACATAATAGTAGAACCGAAAAAATTACTTTAAGAATATTATAAAAGAAGAAAATCTCGACCAAAATAGAAATTTTCATTGAAAATTTTGAAGCCGTTTTTAAGAAAATGACTATTAATCATTACTGTAAATGCGAAATTTGAAGCTCTTCTTCATAGGAATCTATTAAGTTTTCGATAAACTTCATTTGAAGTCCTTTCAAACACTTACACTCACAAATGTAATAATGTATACAAATCTATGGAAATGAGCATAAAAACGGCGTGAGAGATATTTCAAAAAAATTACATTTGTGTATTTTTAGAAAAAACAAAAGAATACACCAAAATAGACTTTACGTCATATTAAACAGTGCAATTAACACTATCCATTCGAGAAATTTGGAGAAAAAATTTGGAGCCATTTTTGAGAAAATGGCGTTTGAGCGTTTCTGAAAATTCGGACTTTTGAGGTAATTTTGTACTGAAACCTGTTGAGTTTTCGAGAACCTTTACTTGACACTATTTAAAACACATGTACTCATAAATCTAATAGTGTGAAGAAGTATTGTGAAACAATGTGAAAGCTTCTAGTTGTGAAGTTTCGCCAAGCTTAAAGTAGTTCTAGATTATTATCGAAGAATTATTTTATATCATAATTAATATATCTTTTTAAATTTTATATCATAGATATCGCTTCTGGAGAAGTGATTTACGGATTTGTTTGTACTTGGTATGATTTCCTACTGTGTATTGTGATGATGTGTATTGTGATTATTACGATATTTGTTACCAAAATACTTTGAATGCAGTAATTATAATTGCCTCTCAGTTTAAAAAATGTTCTGTTACTGAATTATTTCATTCATAAGGTAATAACTATAATAATTTCTTAATGTCTTTCTATCCTGCACACTGTGTCATATCCCTAAGAACGTAAATGTGTTTATTGAATATGAAAGTTTGCTATCCTTGAACAAATAATAATTAGTTTACTTTTGTATTTCTCGATTAATTAAAAATAAAACACAATCAACAAATACTGTGCCATTAATGTTCTTGGATTTGCGTTGAATGTGGTTTATGGTACATGATCAACAAATACAAAAAAAGAACCACGAGGGCGTGGGGCGATCCCTTGTCTTGTGATTAGTTTCATATCTTCCATCGTTTATAATATTCGTTTCGAACAGTGTCCCAAAAGGCCTCCAAATAATACTTCCTTTTTTATTTTGAGCAATAACAATTGATATTTTTATGTATAAGTAATATATTTGTATTAAAACCTATCGTATTTCATGTTGCAATGAAATATAATAATGTATATTTGAGCATAATAAAATTGAGCTCAAGGTTAAGTGTCTCCTACCCAACTAAGTTACGTGATCGTTTCTAAGCAATAATACTCCATTCGATAACGTTAGGACTACACTATTGTAGCAAAGAAACAGCATATGGACCCACCGCACAACAGAACATGGTCGGGTATTTATTTCTAGGCCTCCACACGTCCAGAACCCAACCACCTCAGCCACCGCCCCTCTGGCTCTCCTCCGCCGCCCTCAGCCCGCCCGAGCCCTCCTGCGCGCCGCGATATCTCGCGAGGGAGAGCCCTAGGCGGGGCCCGCGGGCCTTAATGAATTATCCATGGGGCGACGCGGAGGGCCACGGAGGGGCGTGGGAGGGGCGCGCCCGGGGTGCATATTGGGCGCGTGTCGGGGTTGGTCCGTCAATACTAGAAACAAACCGCCCGGGGCGCCGCTCCACCCCTCCCTCCCCCGCCGCCCCAGCCGTCGTGCCCGCCCGCGCCGCCCTCGCTCGTCACCCTCGCGCCTGCGCCTGCGCCTCCCCCTTCACCTTCCTTCGCCTTCGTCTTCGTCTCCGCCTTCCTCTCTACCACTGCATCACCTCTGTCTCCATCTCCGCTTCCACCACTACCACTGCCACTGTTCCGACCCCGACCCCACGCAGGACGGCCGGCCCAAAGGGCGGGAATCCACTAGTCCTGCGCCCAGTGCAAAGGGCCGTTCCAGACCCTTGGACCCTCTTCCCCCCCGCGAACGTTTAAGTCGATACGCTATGTTCATCTCGGACGAAATATATTGCTACCGGGGGCCCCGTAACCTGCTATGGAATAGTGCTGTAATTGCCAACAACACGATCTGTGTTTATCTTCGATAGAGTATCTCCCTAATCCACAAACCGCTATTACACAAACGACTGCACTATTATGGAAAGCGGCGTTCGCATTTGGTTATTTTTGACCGTGAAATAGGATATGAGCAATGTTTGGAAAGGAAGGACTTCTTAAATAGATACAGAACTTTCCACATTCACACAATTTATTCTCCTGCGGACCTATTCATGTACCCATATATTTAAACAACGAAGGATTTTCTGAAATATGTTATCAAAACTGCTTATGTTTTCAGTATTCGCAATTATTTATATTAACTAATGAAGCAACAATAGTATGTAGCAGATTTAATTTGCGCAGCTGTGAAAACTCTAAATACAATTTCAGTTAAAAGAAAACATTGATCAGCTTCAAAATAAGGAATAAGAGAAATAGAATATTTGACTATATATGATAGTCATCAGAGATCCAAGAGATTATCGTTTCCGGGAGAAAATCACTTTGACTTAATAAGTAAGGGGAAAACATACGTATGCATGTGTGTATGTGTTTTAGGGACGGATTAATCTGACTTAGCCAACTAGCGGTGTTGCCAGGTCTGGACCCTGATCTTTTTTGTTGCCCACGCCTGGGGGTAAGAGCGACATGAGAAGAGCATGACGTATTCCCTCCACCACGTCTAGCACACTTGGCCAGACGGAACTTTCCTTTAATCTCATAGCTATAGAAACCAGATGACTGAAATGGAAGCTACCGCTCTATTTTTGCTCTTACCGGGAATCAAACCCGAAAAGCTTGTTCCCGGGAATGCACCACGAAAAGCTTGTTCGCTGTCCATTAGCCAACCCAAGGGGTTGGGGAAAATATATTAGTTTTATTATTTATAATACCAAGTATTATAAATACCAAGTAAGTATTCTCCACAATTTTCCATACACCACACCACAATTTCTGCAATCGATTTTTTAAAATCAGAATCTAACCAAATTCCAACCAGAGGGCAGAAAACAAACCGCACATATCCGCACCCCTCGGACAGTCTCTAATGCAAAACATCGCGCACACGGGACAAGGCTAATAAATACACAAAGGCCGTCATTCGTTAATGTGCCATGCGGTGTTTTTCCAGCGGGCGGTGCGGCGGGCGCACTTGAACACGGCGCGGAGCGGCTGTCGTCACCGGAGGGGCGGCTCCGCGCAGTGGGCGCGCGCGGGGCGGGCGAAGGATGGCGTGCAAGGCGACGCCGTCAGACGCTCGTTGCGCATACACCAAATATGGGTATTCACGTGGGTACCTGCGATATGCGATCTTATGCTGATTTTGGCATTTTTGCTACGTATGCTAATTAACTCACAATATGGTATTAAAGTGAGCACTTGCGATACCTACGAAAGCCATCATACAATGATGACTCGTATGTTAATTAAATTACAAAAAATTGTAATTAAATTAACTTTGCTACGTATGTATGCCTCAAACGCTAGTAATTCATTTCCAAAATATGGGCTAAGTCAAATAGTATTATTGGTAATTATGTGGACACGATAGAATAAGTACGTAGGCCATTATAAGCTGTTATCTCACGAGTCCAAACGCGGGTTTTCAAGTCAGTACGCCGTCGTGGGTTGATGATTCATAGCACAAATATGGATATCGTAAAAACAAGCTACTTCTCCTCCTTTACTTTCTCCCCAGCAATCGACACGAACTTATCAGGATATGCGTTATAATATAATTATGAACCGCGAGAGACCTCAGCATTGCCTTATCTTAATTGCCAAAAAATCTATCACATGGAGCGAATTGTCTATTTAGAATGAGAGTATAATCTGCATTTATAATCTCTGCAAAAAATTATAGATGAATTGAAAGAATGCATCCATCACACTATTAACGTTTTAATAATTATTAATATTTTATTAGACTTTTCTATTCAAAACATGATTTCAGAAACTATGGATGTACCTCCAGTCGATGCAAGTGGCGTGGATTAAATCATGTTCATTATTTCATACGTGCTAGGCACAGATAAACGCAATCTTATGAACTAACTATACAGAAAGAATCGTTTATATCCCTCCCTGAGGTGCAGAAATTACAACGATCTTATTCGGTGTCAGGTTGGGATTTTCTAATCATCCTAGTTACTTACACTTCTTTCATCTCATTTGCATTTTACTCATTAAATGAATTCTTTGTAAGAGATAATCCGTTTAAACTCACTAGAATTCAATATATTCTCAATACGAAGATTATACAATACTTACCAGACTTAACAAAGTACAAGCGTATTTCCGAAGCAATGTATATAAAGATCACTAACGATTTTCTGAACAATTTTAACTGTTCCGCGAAAGAAAAATATACAAAACTTATTGTCTAACACATATTTTTGATACATTTTGTCTTCTGAAGCATAAACATAGTGTGAGTAGTAAGTGTACTATTTGCGTCAAGCACAAAAACTTCCCTTAAACCGAAGTCAATAATCACGACTGGTATCTAAAGCCAAAATGTAACAATAAGGTGACGTAACATCACGTCATCTCATTTCATCGACCTAATCCCTAGAATCCACTTCATTCTAGAGCGAGGACAACGGCAGTAGCGTTATTTTTTTTCCCAATAAGATTAGCAGTGGGTTGCTGCTTTACATTATTTTCTTAACAAGTTTACATATTATATACACACTTTTCTAATGAAACTAGCGCATTACAAAATAAAGAAAACAAATTAGAATATAATTTAATAATTTACAATACAAAAGAAATAACACTGGTTCTTACAATTACTTTTATTTACAACTACTATTATTTACAAAACTACTATTATTACCATAATGGGATCGGTCTTGTGCGTGGGAGGTGTTAAATTCCTCATGCCAGCAGATTTACATACAGAGTTTCATTAGGGTGGAAGGAAAACATCTTTGGGAAATTAAGATTTAATTCTAGGGTTTGTTGGGCCATTTCTATTGAGATTGAAGATGTTTGTGCTTGGACATTGGCTTAGGTTACTTAATTTTTTTTTAGAGTTTAGATAGAAATTCAGATAGTGGAGGAATCTTTAATTCATGATGAATTTGCTCGTTTGTAATATACCAAGGAGCTTTTATTGCCAATCGAAGGAATTTGTTCTGAATAGTTTGTACTTTTTTGAGTGATGACTTGGAGGCTCCTCCCCAAATCGCACAAGCGTATGACATTGATGGTCTTACAATGGATTTATATATTGATAGGGCAGTTTCTGTTCTCAAATGAGACTTTTTGTTGATGAGCGGGTATAGTTTGCCAATTTTTTTTGTGGATTTTTCTACTTTAATTATATGTTCTTTCCATGTTAATTTTGTATCAAAATGTAAGCCGAGGTATCTGATTGCTTTAGATTTTTCTGTCCAGGGTATTGGAGTTTTTAATATTTAGTGGTGGTAAGGTGGGTATTTTTCTTAGTGCAAAGACTTTGCAAACTGTTTTATATGCATTTAGAGCTATTCTCCATTTCTGAGCCCAAGTTACAAATTTTGTAAGATCTTTTTGTAGAAGCTTTGCTCCTCGTTCGCAGTTGCTGAAGAAATGAATAGGGTGGTGTCATCAGCGAAGGTGGCCATTTGCGATTTTTCTGGTGAGGGGAAATCTGCTGTGAATAGGTTGTATAGCAGGGGAGAAAGCGATTATCCTTGCGGTACCCCTGCAGAAATATTTTCGATATTAGAAGCTGTGTTGTTTATCCATACTGTAAACGTTCGGCCTAGGATTAAGCTTTTGACTGTTTTGAAAAGAAATGAAGGTGTGCCCAATATCTTGAGTTTGTATAGTAAACCTGAATGCCATCTATACACGGTCGAAGGCTTGTGATACGTCTAGAAAAGCTGCGAGAGTGTATTTTTTTGTTTTGGAAGGAATTTGCTATATGGTTTGTAAGTTTGAGAAGTTGGTGGGTTGAGGAATGCTTTTCTTTGAATCCGAATTGGATGTTGGGAATTGCGTTCATTTCGCTGAGGTATTTTGTTAGTCTAGTTAGTATGACTTTTTCGAAGATTTTGCTGATTGAAGGAATTATGCTAATGGGTCTGTAATTTGAAATTAGTTTATGATCCCTTCCTGGTTTGGGGACCGGCATACTTCGGCATGCTTCCGTTGCTGTGGGAAGTAACCCAGCCTTAAGCATGCGTTAAAAATAGTAGCTGTTAAAACACTAATAGCCTGATGTGGGAGTTCTTTTATAATGAAGTTTGGAATTTGATCGTGACCTGAGGATATCTTTGGACGTAAGCATTTTATTTGCTTTTTAATTTCCTTTAGTAGCGTAAATTGAAACCAGAAAGATGCGATCTTCGTCATCTTACTATTCAGCAATATCTAAAGCATTGATGTTTACAAGGCGTTCAAATCTTTTTCAGCAATTATAGTCTTCACTATTTTTGTAATTTACACATAAAAATGAAGCCAATTTAAACAATTAGAATGTAGCAGTTTCATTGCCAGCACCTAAGAATTTATTTTTCAAAAAATCTATAATAATAGGGTCCATCTTTTATTCTTGTGAGTTTATAGATGCGTATTTGGGCTTCTTTCTAGCAGAAATATATTTAAAATTATAGTACATCTTACACGTCAGTGAAGCCTTTTATAAGGAAAATTTAGTTTTCTTCTTCCGCTTATGCTTGAAAATCGAGTGCTTTTTACAGGACAGCGCGTTTTATACTTCGGCAACCAGGAGGTGCCGGTGATCTCTCACCGGGGCCTCTGTAGCGACTCTGACCGGGACGTCGGTCAGTAGGGTAGGGTTCGAGTACCCATGGAGGAGCATTTTCGAAACTAGCTATGTAGTTAGATCGAATTCAGTCGCTGTCTGGTGAAGAAATCTAACGACCGACTGCTCTGATCGGTAGTTTTTTGTGGTTTCTCCGACCAATTCCAGCCGACCTGTATCCTAACAAAAGGGGCACGATCTGTACATCTCTTCCTTGCTCTCTCCTGTCCCCTTATACATACACTTTCGTTTACATTCACTACACTGCCACACACGTCGGGAAACCAGTCGGGAACTTGGAGCTTGTCCTACCTGGTGGGAGATTCCCGGAATATGAATTATCCCTTATGCCGATGTGTATTTGGGCGCCGGATCTCACCAATCAGCGAGGGAGGAACACTACCTCCTCCTGGTATTAAAACATTCACAACCCTTCCGGGTGCAATGATCACAGCAGCTGACGTGCCTAATCAACCCGCGCAGTGCGTGTGATTTGGCGACGGGCGTGGCAGGCGGGGCCCACTGCGCGGGCGCAGAGGCCGAGGGCCCGCGGCGCGCGCTCTCCAGGGGCAGCGCCTCCCGCCTCCCGCCGCGCCACGTCGCGCCGGCCTCTGCAATTATGGTATTACAGTCGAACAGCGGCGCGTTACCTGGCGGATCACGCGTGACACGCGAGGGAGCGCGGACACGGCCGGCGCACGACCCACCATCTGAATAGTCAAGACGGAGATGTCCAATTCACCTGAGTAGAATGAGGATAGACATGCAGGTATGTAAACTCCCGGATAAACAAACATATGTATTTGTACGAGGAAGAAGATAACCTCAAAATGGTGGGCAAACACAAAATGGCGAATATTTTAAATGTTGAACGAATAAACGAAAAAATCACTCTTTATTTACGTGAACGAATGTTATGAAAAAAGATAAAAGAGTCGTGTGAATTTCTTTTTCCTTTTCTAAATGTTCTTGCAACATTATGTATATCACTACTGTATCTACTTACACGTTCATACACAAATGGCAGAAACAAAATGTTAGATTCGACTGGATATAACCCATTATCAACTGACTCGCCCACTTCACGTTGATAGTAAAGCAAATGGCGTATTCATTTACAAACCTGACTTCACATATTGTGGGCATGATTTATCAAGTTATGGTAGTGTCGTATCCGTTTGTTTCACAATGAATACAGACGTGACTAGTCTAGGCGTTAGCTAACATCGAAACTCTGAACTCGTGATGAAATCTACGTTCCATCTTTGTTTAGGTTGTCGGGTTGGGTTGTCAGGAAGAACGTATATAACGGACCAGAAACAATGAGTTCTGATGACGTGGAAAAAAAAAATTATGCTATTCGCGCAGCTTCTCATTCATCGTTTCGCCCTCCATTTAGAATGTAGATACACGTGTAAGGAAAGGCATGAAGGGTGATTTCAGAGCCATAAATTAAAAAGGGAAGTCACTTTTTATAGTATGTTATAAATGATGTGTGAGTAAACACTTCTACAAAGGGAACGTTGATTTTACCGCACCATCCAAGCATGGCTACTCATGGCCTGTGACATGTTCGAGATTTGATCTCTTGAAGTCATGATTCAATGGATTACGAACGAATAGTTAAACAAATGTGTTTGGCATTCTGTTGTATTACATTTTGTTGCTTTAACAAATACATTTTGTTTATGTTTTCAGAAACTAGAATTTTTAAATGCTTAATGAAAATATATTCACGTCAGGTAAAACTGAATATAAACAACATGCATTTCCTCTATTAAAAAGCTTTTCATATTTCGTAGACTAATATTTTAGACCTACGAAATTCTTAGTTCAGCTTCCTTCTTAAGTTGTCGACAATACGTCAAACGTAAATTGCACATTTGAATCTAATGAATTAGTTCATATTTTTATCACATGCACATGATATAAAAACAAGGGATAGACCACCTCTCACAACAATGCAGTCATTCCAATATCTGCTCACTATTGCGCAAACATGCATAAAATCAGGAAAATCTCAGTTTTGAATGCAATCTCCCCTCAAAGGGAACTCTTCTGTTCGTACCCGCTCATTAAACGGAGCGTTCACTCCACCTCCAATACACTGACCACACAGTGAACCGACCAACCCACTCCTAACACGTTCCAATTCCGTCATAGATTTCGAAAACCTCGAGCCAAACGAGCAGAAACAAGTGAAGCATGTTTCACGATCGCGACAACGCCGTCTGGCGTGGCAGGCGGGAACGACGTCTCCGCTGCTTCACCGCGACGGCGACCTCCAATTTCGGGGTTCGTTCATGAATATTCACGGCCTTCCGCCACTCGACGGCGCGGCGGCGCGGCGCTGGCGACAGACGGAAGCGGCGTGGGACACGGCGCTCTCTCCGCGCTCGTCCTGCAATCGTCTCGAACAATTACACACGCTAAATGTCTCGCGCGCGCGGGCGGGCGACAAAGGAGGAAGTTCGAAGCGATAAGTAGCAGATGAGGAGCGAGTGTAGGATTAAAGGGAAGAAGGATGAGGGGGCTTATCTCCTCTGTGGTTTGCATTTTTTGAAGTGTAATCCTATAAATGAGAAACAATAATACTTACAATTTTGCTTTAAAATGACGTAAAAATCTAGAACTCCGTCTAATATTTCGTGCATAGAGATTATAAAAATACATAAAATTTTAAAATGAGGTATACTTGTATCAAATACGTCAAATTTGTTTACACCTGTCAAATATCATTATTACTAATTTCAAATTTTCGCGTAAACTGAGGGAAAACTTAATCAGCCTCTGGCCAGTGTGAGAGGTGTCAATGGTTTCGTTTGGTATCTAACGAAATGGTTCTGGAATATCCAAGAATCATGAAACAATTTCTATTTTCAATGGAAATGCAAATATTTGTTTATATTAATCCGCAATTTCTCTTTCTTGATGCTACGACTATATATTCTCACTCAGTGCGTCACTGCTTATGAGTGACACAACTAATATCACGCAACGAATAAGGAAAGAGCTTCAGTATTCACGTACGCCGTTTGAAAATAATCAGTTTTTGATGCTCTAGAACCCCACATCCCAAACACTCGACAGCAGATTTTTTTCTGCTGCAGGCAATTAGTTTCGTATAATTTAATTTCGCACAAGAAAAATGTTCCTGCTTGTTATGTAATACAACAAATAGTTTAACAAAATATATGTCTCGTCTACATATTTTACCTTTTGCTTCCTTTATTCTTTGTGTCACATTTGTCTTTGCCTTCATTTCTCCCTTGATACGCAAGGAAATATGTACACATTCTTGAAGAGGCTTGAAATTCTCTAGTTTAAGCATGAATTCTTTACCATAAAATTGGTCAGGTACTAGGCTACCGACTACAAAACTACAACTCAATGAGACCTACTGTCACTTCAGATTGCCTAGTAAGACGTTCATTCTTAACCCAAACGTACAATTTAAATGAAAAAAAGTTTTAGACTCCAAAGGTTTTCATATTGTTCTCAAAGTATGTTTAATACGAATTTAAGAGATCATCGGAAAAGAGCTGCCAGTTAACTGAGATACACGGATACAGATTGCCCTTTTTTCCAACAAAAAAAAGGACATTGTTCAAGGTGAAATTATATTCTTAAAAAAGAATGTAACCTGAACACCACACGAAGAGGCATCGAAACATAGAAATTGTGTTTCTTGTCACGAGACTCCACAAGGCACGCCAAGGGAATGCATCGCATCGTAAACGAATATAGTCAAATCAAAAGGCACACGCAGCACAACAAAACCTTGCATCACCATATCCGAAGCAGCAGGTCCAGAAGAAGTAATCTTATGGATAACGTCCGGAATGCATAAGAGGAATCGAATCAGTTTGGAAGAAATCCATCGACACCACGAGAATCCCATTCGGACGCGAGTCCGCCACGTCAAGGAGGAGAAGCTGTTTCGAGATAGGCGAATTTCATTTCGGGCAGTCTCTCTTCTCAAGGGAATTCAATATCGGTGAGTGGAAAATCGATTGAATTCACGCGATGACCAACGACCGCCTGACTTGCCACCGCTCTCGGTCACGTGACGTTCGTCGGCCTCCCCCTCGCAAACCAATTTGGGGAAGACAGAATCCGACGTTTTATGATGGAATGAATTGAATTTGCGACGGATGATGTCCCATGGCTCCGGCAGTTTGCCGGAATAGAATGTGGCCAAAATGCGCTCCAAAGTCTTCCTCAATCTTCGGGCTTTAGAGTCGCGAAAAGACCGCAAGCTCTTGCTGAGTGTGTTCGGCGGCGCACCCTGGGTGTGGATTGTGCGAGGAAAAATGACAGAAGGGAATTTCGAATTCCCTCGATCGATTCTCTGGAGTTCCGTTTAAAAGAATTTTTTTTGAAAGAGTCGTTGAAAGGAATCGGAAGCTTTTCAAGATGGAAAAGTTTCATTAATAATACAGAGGTCGAATGAGAATTGGGAACTAGCGTCTGAAACGAAATGTTTAGAAAAAAATTATTCTCTCACAAAACCAGAAGTCTGAAGAAAGTGAAATATTCTAAGATGAATAAATTACCGGTCAATATTTTCCTTGAACTATTGCGTCCCAAAATTGATCTGTAAAAATGAAATTCGCGAATTAGAAATTCTTAATCATGATAGTTTCTTCCTGATATAGAGGTACTACATTATTAGGTTTTTCAAATGACGCGTAACGTTTTTCAAATTGGGAACATCAGAAGGTATATTCCAAAAATTCTACAAATGTATAAATTTTGTTATCTGTTTATTTACAATTGAGAAGAAAACACATAATTATTGTATTAAGATTTTATGTCTACAAATATGAACTCTACTATGATGAAAAATATTGCTTGTAATAATTAAAAGAACATTAAAAAACGGTATGAAAATATAGAGAGACATTGACAAAGACGTTAAATATTTTTATACTATCCAATAAAATGGGAACATTAATTCGACAAAATCGATAATCCTCCTCTATGATTTCTCCGATGATCCTCTTTACTTAAAACAAGACATTTCAAACACCCAATAAACGAAACCAATACAAGCGTAACGTTTCCGTCACACACACACACACACACACACACACACACACACACACACACACACACACACACACACACACACAAAAGTCAATCAACCTATCTCGATTTCATTTCGCATCTCTAATCGATCGAGTTCGAGTGAGTCGTTTACACTTTTTACGACTACCTCCAAGAGACGCTAAATCAAAGAAAAGAAACAGAGCTCTCGCACACAACGAGCACGCAATTACTGGAGTATCTCAACCCAAGAGTTTAAAAGGAAAGATAAAAAAGCATGGAACGACTTATTAAGCTACTTACGGCTCAATTACGGGAAGCGTTGTCGACGCTACCTCCTCCGTCGCCGCCTCCAGGGTTTCCACGTTTAATCAAAAGGCAATTTGCGCGTCGTCGGATGCGGAGTGACAAAGCGGCGCGGGCGGCGGCGTCTTTTGTCTGCGGGGCGACTCCGGTTTCTCGGGAAGCGAATCCTTTCGTCGAGTAACTAAAGATTGAAAGCGTCGAGCGGCTCGAAGTGGGATGACAATTCACGGTCTCCGAGGCTGAAGGGCCCTGGATTTTCAGATTAGGCCGCTTGATGCTTTGCTCCTACTGATAGAATTCTCTTATTCTTTGCAATCTTTTAAGAGCAACTATTATGCTGTGAAGATTTCTTATGTTGATAAAGTAAAAAATATGGTTGATAAGTTTTCTTCATTTATATTTCCCAAATAAAACTGATATTTCCTTCAATAAGTCACATTCTCACATTTTTAGCATTGGTATTCCAGTATAAAGATTTCAAAATCTTAAGATTTATTGGATGCTTTTTGCCTATATGCAATCTTAAAGTGTTCTAGAGAGATACTGTAAAATAACAACAAAAAACGAAGCACTAAAAATATGAAAAAAGGAATTCAGTATATTAATAATTCCATTTTGAAAACGGAACGAACAAAATAATAAGAAAATTATTTAGTCACGCCACAATCCTGATACCTCAAACCGTGTCATACTTCTAAACATCTACAAAAACATGTGTATATGTAGTGTAATAAGCATCAATAAAATAAGCATTTTACAGAACTTCCATAAATTTCATTGCGATTACACGTAACTAACAGCTCGGATATATGTTATCGTTTACAATCTGAGTAAACCTAAAAAACAAAGAAAGACTACGTTTTCCTCGCAAACCGCGCATGTGGAATAAACAATACTCGCTATTAGAAAGTTCGATCTTTCATGGACGGGCGCCATCCCAACAATAGCCCGTGAGGCGCCCACGGCAGGGAGGCGTGGGGTCGCGTGTGGGATTCGCCTGAACACGATCGCGCCTTCCACGTGCGGCCACGCCCCTCGGCCAGCGATTGCGCCATCGCTCACGCTGCACTCGCCTGCCTCCGCAGCAGGGAAGCGATGCCAAACGCATTTCGAAAGGGTAAAATCTACGCGATGTTTGTGGTTGGAACTAATGTTGTCTCGTTCCTTTTCAATTTTTCCGTTACTTTGAATGTTCATTTAATAAAGCGCCAAATTAAAGTGAAAAAGTGTAATTAGTTTGCATTTCAAATCGAATTATTATTACTTACTCGTATATTTTTAGTTTATTTTTCCAATAATTCTTTTCGAAAATTGAGCGTATTGTACTCTAGCGAGTATATTTCTTGATTTTTATGAGATGTGAACGTACTTTCATCTTTAAAATGACAACGTTTTCAATCGTGTAAGTTGCTGGGAGACAGAAAAACGTCACCGACCATTTGCAATTCGAAAGCGACTAGTATGGCAACATGATTACGTCATTCACAGCCCTTCATTTCGAATTGCTCTCTGACGAGAGGAAGAATTGGTCACCGACCTGCTCTTGGAAATGAGACATTCTGAGAGAACTATATGAAATTGCATTTTTTCCCAGACGTGATAGTAGTTTGTAATAAATCAAAAATACAAAGTTTGGGATTTCATATTTTGAAATTCTTTGACGAAGTTCATAAGCACTTTCATTATACTCGATGTCAGGGCAACGATCTAAAATTTTTATCATCGCTGTACTTACAAATATTTTCTTGCCAATTCCTCTAGAAACTGTTCAATTTCATATACGACACATGAAAATACTAGAAACGAAAAAGTCTTGTCCTTTTATTCACATTTGTTCCATGTTCAAACTAACATAACGTAATAGTGTGGAATTATATTCGCATAGACTGGCACTAATGAGTAGCAAGCATGTAAGAGAGATTGTTTATCTAAATGCTTTGATTACTGTGCATAATACAGTAGTAACCACAATGGTAAATCGTTTGTATTTTTTCCACCACGTTCTTTGTCACTGCCTCACGACCAATTCAATACACATTTGTGCACGTTTGTCTTGATTGCAGGTAGTCTAAAAACCATTCTTCCGTCATCGAAAACACGCGATCCTTGAAACGAGACCTTAAGAGAAATCGTACTTATTACTGCTATCAGTCTCCGTGGAATTATGACCGTATCAAATTATAGGTGTAGATTTGCACTCAGCGTATTTACGTATTAATTTGCATACTGAATGGAGAGCGCTTTTGCTCGCCGCAATTGACCGAGTGGATACTAATCCACCAAAGGGCGCTTATTTTCGCAACGAGAGCATCGGAAACTCGGGCGGAGCAGCGAACGAAAAGGCGCAGCGCGCGGGCGACCGGCCGGAAGCCCCGGAAAGACCGGATGGCGAAGTATCGGAGCGAGATGAGACAAGCTGAGATGGAAACGACAGCGGGGCTGCTTGAAGTCTCTTAGGCCGTAGAGATAAGCACAAAAGTTTTCGGAAAAGGGTGGTCAAGAGATCGATAGACACATTGGTAGAGGGTCAAGGGAAACGGAAAAGGGATTATTGGGCGGAGGGTGGGAGGGAGAGGGGCAATGAAGAAGTGAAATGCTTTTTCTGAACAAAATGTCAACTTGGACCTATAAGCTTGACCGCTTCACCTCTGAGTGCAAGTTTAAAGGGTTCGCAGTTTTCTTCCCAGTATTGACTCAGATATAACTTCTTAAAGATTTACTATATTTCTTTTCACAATAAATGGTAAATATTCACTTTAGTTTCTCTACCCATCCATAAAAGATTAAATTTAACGGAAGTAAGCATACGAAGAGCTGAAAAAGAAATTGAAATGATGGGAGAAGAAAGTGACATTTCGCCCTGACGAAGATCGCAAAATGGCGGTCGAAACGTTAGCCAAGTAGTTAATGGAGAACAAAGTGAATAAGATTCTGAAGATGAAGTGTAATAGTGCAGCGAAGCGACAGAAATGAGCATAGGGTAAGAAACGATGGAATCGAAAGGATGCAAAGAATAAAACCAGAAAACAAATCGAGCCATGAAAGACCTGGAGAGTGAAAAATACACAAGGCTCTTTTGGAAGTCGCGTACGAATGATCGCAGAATCACTCAAGGGTCAATGGCAGCGGGCAGTAGCCTCACACCGCACCGCCTGCCTCGCGGTCACTCGCCCGAACCCTTTCCTTCTCCCCAAAAGCGGCACGGTAAAACTCGCATCGGGGCCGGAAGTGTTTAGCGTTTCAGAGCGAAATATCGATAGCCTTTCTGCCCCGCGATCCCACGCACACAACGGCACAACGGCGGGGCGGGGCGGGGCGGGGCGCGTGCGCGGTCACGCGAACTCATGCAAAGTAGCCCGCGCTCCTTGTGGCCGCCGCCGTCCCCTCGGCCGCACCGCTCCGCACGCGCCGTATCCCGATGCACTATGGGCCGACAGCACGCAGCGGGCGCGCATAATTTTTATTTTATTATATTATTCAATTTCTATTTCTTTTGTTTTGCAAAAATTTAGGCTTGTTGCTATAAGGTGAATGATGCCTAGGGATGCGGATCGGAGCCTCTTAATTCTTCGTTTGATTAATTCATGTTTCCGGGTAAGCCAACTGATATGGTCATCATTAGTCTCCTAAGTGCTTTGCATGCTTTAATACCCGGAGGCGGTATTCTTGTTGCTGTGATGATGAGGTGCAGACCTACATGTCGGCTTCCAAGGAGTTCCTCTTGCAGGTAGATTCTCCAGCAGAGCACTGCTCCAACCGAGACAAACTCTAAGCTCCCGACTGATATTCCGAAAGGTGTAGTAGTTAAGTGCATATAAAACTGTGTGTGTGTATGTGTGTATGTGTGTATGTAATGGAAGAGGATAGGACAAGGAAGAGAAAGAACATCGCACGTGTTCCGTGCCCCGTTTGTTAGGATTCTACTCCCGCATTCATCTGCCACTGCTCGGAGAAATCACGAAAACTAGCGATCAGAACAGTCAGCAGCTAGAATCCTCCTCCTCTCAGCGACTGACTTTGACGTAGCTAAAAAGCTGATTTCGAAAATCCACCATCGTCGGGAATTGAACCCAATGACTCCTGGTCAGAGTCGCTGCAGAGTCAGTGGCAATGCAGTTTGTTTCTAAGAAAGAGTAATATTTCTCTTATCTTTTCCAAGAAAGATTTTTAAATCTAATGCAGCATTGTACACAAACAATAAAATTGTATCTTTAACAATAACACATGAATAAGTGAACGAAACAACATAAATTCACTTTCGTTTTCTTTTGTCAAATTCTTCCATTTAAATTTTCAAGTGGTGAAACAAGAGAACTCACAGGCAGAAGAATTACCTCTTTACATATTCAGTTAAGTAAATTATGACTTTTATACCTCTGACAGTCATTTTTTCACTTCTGACAGTCATTTTCATGAAAAATAAGCATTTTCTTATTTGTAATTTAATTGTTACACTTGTATCATCATTACAGGACCTGAAAACCAGAAACAAATTATTCTATCTCGTCAGGTATTGAGTTTTTCTCTGCCTCCCAAAATAATGCTTTTCAAAGATACAGGTTTTACCCATTGAATTTTTTTTTTACTACGTACACCTTTTCCAACATCGGCCCAGTGTGCCCTGTGGCCGCTGCCATTCGCAATGTAGCCATCAGAGCGAGACGCAGCGGGGAAAAACAGCGCCGGGCAGCAATAAGGAATCGGCCCCCGCCGCCGCCGCCGCCGCCGCCGCTGCCGGCGGCGGCGGCACGGCAGATGTGTAGTAAGGTTGTGATTCCGTACCGACTTATGTGGAGGTCGGTAAGTGAAACGGAAATTTCATTGCGAGAGTACTAATGGAATAATCAGTTAGAACGTTTTATAAATGGTTGTTATCATGACGAACGTCTCCAGTGTATCGAGACTGTGGTGGAAGATTAATTTTAGAGTTTCAATATTAGAGTTCGATAGCTATCTGAGAATATTAGTGTGATCTCTAGTTTGACAAGAGAAACGACACATTTAAAACACGTGTAACCATTAAAAAATCTTATGGTTGAATGAAATACTAACTATTGGTTTTCAATAAAGGTAATCAAAATAAATAATATTATAAAATGATATCTTTAACAGGAAAATCCACATCCTGTGTTTATCATTTTCAAGTTTGATGAACAATGTGTTAAAAATCTATATTTTTTATCATTTACAATGTGTGGCAAATTTCTACTCTATTTATCTAAAAGTCTTTTTGTATGCCCTAGGCCCCTTTAACCTCAAAAGCCCCTTTAACAACGCTGGTCATGTTGGCGGAGAGAACAATCCTGCTCCAAATCGGTCGAGGCGTCCTGTGCCAACTGAAATCGCGGGTCGCGGGTCGCATCCCACGAGACCTGCGCCGGAGGAGGCGGCCACGCGGGACGGAGGGACACGCCAAGGTCCCAGCACGCGTCGCGGAGGGCTCCGCAGCCCCCACGCCCCTCTTGGGACCTCGGCGCCTCCCCCCTTTCCCCTTACTCCACTTTTGTCGCTGCGAGGAGCACTGTTGCATCGGGCAGGTGGTCAACTTTCAACACTAGCATGACGTTCATGCACAGAGGTTAGCTCTTGCGGAAACATTCCAATGATAGTGCAACGTCAAAAAATGTTGCCTAAATTGATTGATTGATTTTTCGTGTTTCCGGGCACGTCAACTGTTTGGGTATTAGTTCCGTTAGTGTAGTGCATGTTTTCTCCGGAGATGGCGGTGATCTTCCCCCGCTGGATGGCGAGATCCGGCGCCGACCTACCGTCGGTTAGTGGGGTTTCCCCTTAACCAGGGCTCTCCCACCAGCAAGGCACCGCCCCAGCCGGGACAAGCTCTAAGCTCCCGACCGATCTCCTGGAATACGTGGTAATGTAGTGCATGTTAGTGTAAGTGTGTGTGTAAGGGGAGAGGATAGGACAAGGAAGAGGAAGGACAGATCGCGCGCGGTCCGTGGCCCGTTTGTTAGGGTACTGCTCCGGCATTCGCCTGGAGTTGATCGGAAACACCACGGAAAACTACCGATCAGAGCAGCCGACCGCTAGAATTCTCCTCTAGACAGCGACTGAATTCGACCTAGCTGAAAAGTTAGTGTCGAAAATCCTGCCACCGTCAGGTCTCGAACCTAAGACCTCCCGGTCAGAGGCGCTGCAGTGACATCAGTTGATGAACTGATCTACCGCTCCCGGTATGTTGCCTGAAGTTTTTGCTAATTAAAGTAATACTCGTAATCCTTTCGATATTATTTTTTGACGCGATTCTTAATAGAACCCGAGATCAATATTAAGGTTCGTTCAGATTCGTTTTCAAACTATTACATCTAGACAGTTGCTCTGAAACAAACTATAATTTTGCAAACATGGTTAATAAAAATAATATTTATTTTGCTTTTTATTCCACTCCCATACAGAATACAGTATAAGTTATACAGAAAAAGTTCTAAAAGTCAAAACGAACCTAACAAATATCCGGATGGAGCAAATTTTAGATATAATTTTATTGCAATATTCTGAAAATCCAGAGGCTGTGACCGAAAGGAACTAAATACGAGTTGAAGTCGATTTGCGCGTAAATAGAGAACAGGGATGTACTAAACGGAAACGAAATACAGCAAAAGTGGCTTGCGCTCCATTACCTAATCCACAACACCGCACATCAGCTTAATCAGCGGCGCGAACCGCTCCCTCCCATGGCTCAGCAAGATCGCTGGTTCGATCTGCGGGCGGGCCCCTGATCCTCTCCGCCCCCTCCCCCTGCGTCCCCGAACGCGACCTGATCCCTCGTCCGCCCCCTCACCCCTTCCTTGACCGCCGCCGCCCAACGCGTCCCGTATCCGGTCTCTCGCTCCAGTGGCCGCCAGCAGGGAGGGCGCGGCGGGGAGCGAACTGCTTGGGGGAGGAGAATAGGAGGAAGGTTCGCGCTGATGGACAGGGAACGACGGGCAAGGCAAGAGAGACGAAGAGGACGAATGGTAAATCAAGAGAATGAACAGATTAATTTGGCCGGATTAAAACCACTACCAGAGCATGGAGAATGGTTGATATGCATCGAAGAACAGTGGAAAATGACAGAAGGCGGTCGGTAAGCGAAAGAATGGAGGGGCAAAGCGCAAAGAAAAAAGGGCGCGTTCCAGTGAACGGGAATGCAAGCAATAGAAAGAAAAGTATTAGAAAATAGAAGAAAAGTATATGGCGTGTAAATCAAATTTTAGGGATCGTACGATATGCAGTGGAGAGACAGCCAGCGCAGAGACAGATAATGGGGAGGCAGAGAAGGTAGAGAATAGGCGGCGGGGAGATAGGCATATGCGAGATAAGCGGTGGAATGTGAGGCAATGGGAGGCAATGGAAGACAAGAAGTGGGGAGCCATGCAACAGGAAAGCAGAAGAAATTTGTTGCAGAGGCAGGCTGTGGACAGAGAGGAAGCAGGAACGCTGAAGTGTGGAGACACATGTTTCGCAAACCGAGGGCGAAGAGGCATGTTATAGGTAGACAGTAAGCGTGGAGACAAGAAACGGGGAAGGAGATACCCGAGAAGCAGGCAATGGGGAAGGATGCAATGGGAAGGCAGACAGCTGGGAAGGAGGCAACGAGGAGTCAGACAACGGAGAACTAAGTAGCGGGAAAGAAGGGAAATAAGCCGTCAACACGGATCAAGCAGCGAGGAAGCAGAGAGTACGGAAGCAGGCTACGAGGAGACAAACAGCTGGCAAGCAAGGAGCAGGGAGCAGGCAACGAGGAAGCGGGCAGCAGGGACACCGATATCAGCGGGGCAGACGACGCAACAAGGCCACAGCGTTGCGACCGACGCGGGGAGCGGTGGCGGTCAGAAGCCGCATTACCCTGAGTAGCGCGCACAGCCGATGGGGCGTGGCGGGGCGGGGCGTGGCGGGGCGGGGCAGGGCGGGGCGGGGCGGGGCGGCGTGTCCCCGGTGGGTGCGCGCCGCCCGATATGCTCCACTCGGCCGCAATGCGATCCCGGTCGCCGCGTGAAGAATTGATGCCCGCTTCGCTCGCGCGCCGCTTCCGCCCCGCCGAGCGACGCGCCCTGCCCGACTGGCAGCCCAATGGGCACGTCCCAGTCTCCTGCCCGCCGCCAGCGGCGCGCTTCACTATGGGTTCCGGTTGCTGCCTCCGAGCGACCGCTCCGAGGAAAGAATCTGTGACCTGGACACACTTGGGGATTTGCTGATATTTTTTGTGTCGTTCACGGCATACTTTTCCCTCTTTTTTCTCAAAGGATGCGAAATATTTTGCAATCTTTTACATTTTGTTTGAATACCCTGTATTAACTGGATTGGAGTACCTCGTGCACGTAGATTGTAAATTTAGTACTTAAACATTTGGTTTTATGCATTGAGCTAATGAGTTTTGCTGGGTTCTCTAAAGGCATTAGAAGACAATAAGTGCAAGAATACATACATGCGAGAAAATTGTAATGAAGGTATTTTGTAGAGCATCTTAGAAGATGAATAAGCAATTGTCACAAAACTTCCTTTTTCAACTAAGCTTTTAATGAAGTCAGAACCATCACCTGAAACATCACAATTATTTATTGCTAAAAGAAATTTCCTTAAATTGTACACCATTGGTTAATGTAGGCCCTCTACATCATTTTCTTGCACCTGAACGTGCGAGCCGGAACCTCGCCAGTCTACTCCCGCATGCAATGTGCTAGCGTGAGGTGATCGTCCTCGCTCTCTAACCTGCGCCCGATCGAGCTCTCTCTTGTACACCGCAAGGCGCGCCTTGGGCGAGTGCGGTATTCGGCGACGTCAGGCCGTCCCGGTCACGTACGCCCGATTAAGGCGCGCTTAATTAGAACACAGGTGCCGGGGGGCGCTGGCGCCGCAGTGCGTGGCCTTGGGGCGCGTTCCAAAACTAATGACGCTCTGTCGCCAAGTGAATTTGCATCATCGATGGATTTGAACGCCTTTTGCACATTTTTTGTTCTAGGTTCAGATAATTCTGATGCTAACTCCTCGTTAAATATACAGAAATTACCATTGCAAAAGCGTGATTGAATTGAGGCTTTCTTACGACGTAGCCAAACTGTTGTTTTAACTGACAGTAAAATTCACACTTAACTCTACAGATTATATCCAACGTAGGTGCAAACATGTGGTCAGATTCGCGAATAGCCAATTAAGTTGCTCCGATAGCATTATGAACATCAGCAAATAGCTGTGAAGTGCAATGGCCTTGCAAGAAAGGAGCATATGTTGCATGTATCCTGTAGCATACTCTGAATATTCCGAGAACTGCACGTTCTGTATTAACGCGTCACGAACATATGGCCGGGAGAAAATAACACTCCCTCTGCATTCGCCATAAAGAACAACACTGCTTCCCCTTAGCATCTGGCGCAACACGGCAAGAGGCGCGCGCCGCGTAGCCACTTGCGACGCGAGACTCGTCCGGCAACTGCCATCACCCGCCCACATAACACGCGCTCGCCGCCGGGGGACGGCGCCGACGCCGCGCACTTAGCGGCAAACGCCGACTGCTCGGCGCGCCGCCCGCCCCCTTACTCATGCGAATCGTAACGAAGGCTTGCCGGAGAGAGAGTTTCGAGTTTCAAACCACCGCAATTACGCAAAACGGCGCGGTCTTCCCGTGCGCGTGTTCGCAGCCCGTTTGCCCATTAGCAACTGCGGCGCCGCGTCGGGGCGGGGGCGGTTACGGTCGGTGGGGCCGGAGACGACTGGCGCGGGGTGGGGGTGGCGGCAGGGTTGAAGGCGGGGGAGGGTTGGCGGCGTAGGCGGTGAAGACGGCGGCGAAGCGGCGGCGGCTGGGGCACGGTGGTAGTATGACTGGCGCGGGAGCGGGGGTGGGGGTAGCTATCAAAACTCTTCCAAACCACTCTACATTTTCCAATAAAAGCACAAAACCCACGACCTGCACTAAATCCAACTACAATCTCTGTCTTTCTTCAGAGGCAAAATCGCTCCGTCCCTCCGCATGGCATATTTGTTAATTTTGTTTTCTCACTTACTCTCATCAACATATGTGAGCTCAGTCACGGCCTAGCCGCATCCTGCGACGCAGCCGAGAAGAGCGCACACAAGAAGAAGGAAGAAGGAGCAACACCAGCAGCGGAAGAGCGCCCCTAGGCGTAGGCCGCTACCATCCCACCCGCACGCAAACTTCAGCCAGGGGGTGGGGGTGGAGGCAGCGATGGCGCTGGCAACGACCAGCGCGGGGGCGGGACGGCGGTGGGAGCCGGGCGAGGATGCGAGTGCGTTAGCGGGATGGCACATACGCTGCGACTGGGCATGAAGGAGATGAGATAAGGAGGGTTGTTTACGGTGACGGCGGAAAGTCGTACGCTGGAGTATAAACTAGAGGAGATTAATGAATGGAACTAAAAGAGGTACAAGTGCTTGCGGATAGAAGTTGAAGTAATAGCAGACAGATACAGAATTCGTGTAAGCAAGTGTTTTGAAAAGGGAAAAATAACGAAACGTAGATACTCTGGTAGGCTCAACAAAAAAATGGCAAAAGATTTAGTGCCGGGCAGAAGTAACTACAAGAAACACTAAAAGTTTAGAATGTACATTAGGCAAAGTATGTTGAAGACATTAAAAAAATCGAAAATCGATCGAAAGTACTACTATAAATAGAAAAATAAAGAATGAATTTTAAAAGATAAAGGTAAGAAATTCGTGGAAATAAGAAAAGACTAAGTAATACTTCAAAAGAGATTCAGAATAAAACAAAAGACATGAGGAATGAAGATGAAGAGTTAGCTAGCGTGAGGATGAATAACTGACAACTGAGAATGCAGGATCCAAACTCAGCACCAAGCGGAGAGGGGGCGAGGAAACGGAGAGGGAGGGGGGATCCAGGAGGCGAGGCAGAGGCAGCGACGGACGTAGCTCTTGCGGCTGGATTTGCATACGTCGGAGCAGCGTCCGCGGGGGCGGGGGCGGGGCGGCGGCCCCGGAGGCTTCCGGGAAGCAATTAAAGGGCCGGGGCCGAAGAGGGCGGCCGCCGCGGAAGCAGGGGAGCCAGTGGGTGGACGCGTGGCGGGGACTCGCGTGCACTGCCGACGCCGCACGCCCTGCCACGAAGGTCGTCCGGGAGTCGACGTCAGGACCGCGATAGTAATTGTACCGGGAATCGTTATTTCGGGCACGTGCTGTTTTAGTGAGAGCGGATCTGTCGATATTTCGTGACTCGTCAAAAACACTGACACCTGGATTTGTTCATTTGAAAACAGTTGTGTTTTGTTGTTGTATCCTATGCTTGACGAAGAAGAAATAATTTTAAGTGCTTTGTTGCAAAATTTATGGGAAAATAAAACTTTGAAAATATCTAAAACTAATGAAACAAGTCCAAAATCACTTGAAACCTAATGAAACAAAAATTAAAAAATTTTTGAAGATAAAACTCGTAACCCCATTTACTAGAAAAATTCACTTCCAGTCGCTGTAAAATATTAAACATTCAATTCTTTATTAAATAACTTTAATAACCAATATCGTACACACGAATCTCTTTTAAAATCAAATTCACAATGTGTGACTGTTAGTAGGTACATATTTCTAATATAATTTAGGGATTGCATACCTAGTACATTTCACATGAGAATCCATCCTGCAATGGACAATTCATCATGAAAACCTCAGCTAATCAAAATACTAAATGGGGTAAATACAATGCTGCCTACATATTGAATTTTCAGAATAAGCAATTAGATTCAGTTATATCTATCCTGCTATCATACATGAAGCAGCTTATCTTCAAGTCTTTGCCATGCAAATAAGCGCTTTGCCTTAACGAAGGTTCCTTTGTGCGAATTTCCATTAACCTCGGTTATGGCTATTATATCGAGCGAAAATCCATATCAACGTCGTTTAACGCCGTCCTATCGGAAAATCTCTAATGATTACCTTTATAAAATGGCGAAAAATGCAAAGTACATTATGTTCGATTAAATTTGGAAAGATAGGAACGCAAACCACTGCTTTAATACGAAGAGCTAAAGATAAGAAAAAAATCATTTTTGTTACAGAGTAATCGTTTAAAAACTTTTTGAAGGTTATTTGTCGATAAAATGCAAATCTCATAACCAGTTCTTAAACCATAGTATAGGTGAAACTTGAGTTTTGACATGTCTCCAATTGAGAACTATGTAATAGTACCAAGGAATCAGAACGCCGTAAAATGAGTAACCGAAGAAAGAAAGCATTAATTAATTAACGGTTTTATTATTTCTGCCGTTATTTTCTATTTTCAAGAAGCGGTTTAAAAGGCAATATGTGCTAATGAAAAACATAATTACTAAAGGCATTTATTTCCACATTCATTCTATGCTTTTTTGAAAGGATCAAGCTGTCTTTCTGACGAAGTGTTAAAACTGCTTTGTTCATAACTTCCACAGAATAACAAACAACCGTAATGGAAAGCTTCCCTCCAATGTCAGTAAGCTTCTACGAAACCTATTACGCCCCCATCATTCGATCACGACCATATCTCCAAGAGAATCGCCATCCCGGCCAACTTATTCCATAAAGTAGGGTACGACCTGGAACTGTCCCTCCTACGGGGGGGAAGGGCGTCTTTCCGTAAGAGCGCGTCCCCTTCTGGGCACGAAAGCACGCACGGCATCGTCGACGTCACGAAATCGGCGACCACACACGGCGGGAGCGCGGCAGACGCAGGTGGCAGTGACAATCACGGCCTCGTCTCCACCCCCCGTCGCTCTCTCCGCCCGAGGTTCGCGACCCCACTTCCGCGATATCTGCCATCTGCTCGGGAGGTTGCGCGCGGTGATCGTCTTTTTTTCTCCGGATCCACGCGTCGATCGCCACCATTGCGTTGTCGCAGGCGACGCGGCGCACGGAGAATGCATAACGTATGACAAACACGATAAACGAGCCGCCGCCGCCGCCGCCGCCGGTCAATGATGTGACAGAGGAGCGCGCTGACGAGGTGTGACGAACACGGGAGTCACGTACGGCAATGGGTTTTGCACGATCTTACGTCATAGGCTGCTTAAATATCCTGAGAAGGGTGGAGATAAAATTTTATCCAGATGGATGGTATGTCAGGTTGTCCTAGCTTAGGACTGTGCGAATGCCTTGCAGACGGCAATAAGTAACACAGGGTTACAAAAGGTCGTATCGAGAAACATGCAACATTGAGAATTCGGCCTTCATAACGGTCTGTGAATAGGCGTTTCAGTGAAATTCTATCTAAATTCCAGGTAGTTATCAAGAATATCTATTATTAGAGAAGTACAAATGCTGAAATATTGCACGGAATAAGGAAAGTGTAAATTTGTATATTTAATTTCAGATTCGATTACACAACACAACTTTCGTCGTTTGGAAGGAAGGAAAATTTTTAACAAACTTGCATAACATCATCTGTTATTACACGAGAGGCACCTGAAGATGTAAAAGTCCTTTGCCCAATTGTAAATGAACAACCATCATGCTCTTTACTGATCATGTTTCAGTTCATGGAATAAACATGACTCCCATTTGATCGAAATTACGGGTTGGCTTCAGTCCAACTACTATTTTCGTCGAATATTCTCCGTGACGACACGAGAGACGTTGAAATGCCCAATGCAATTCATCTTACTTGAATGTCAAAGTTCGAATGTGCTATTTTGAGGTGGCATTTCGATGCCTCTCTAGGGTGACTAAAATCAATGTACTTTATGGATTTCAACCTGAAGAGGTTACAGGGATATATCCGAATCTGTATCTCAAACCCCCGAGACAGAAAACATTAAATTACTGTAACCTATTTTTACAAACATCTCGAAATGCGCGTTTAATGTACTTGAGCACAGAAGATGACCAAGTACAATTTTCCAATAGAATCACGTGAACATATTTATTCGTTCAAAACTTACTAAATCACACATGAATGCACTTACGTCAAAAACAACTTTTCTTTCCATATTTTTTCCTACTATTTTCTACAAAAAATGCTCTGGGAGCAACGAGTTCCACAGAAAGTGTGCGGTTAGTGCCCTGTTCACGTCCTCCTTTCACTTGAATTGGAAACTTCGACCGAGGCATTGTGTGCCTGAGAGGGCCACATATCGTGCTGGGCCGTCGGGCCGTTGCGAGCGTTTCGAGTCAGAAAGCGTAACAATCCCTTTGGAACTAGACGCCGCGACGTGAGTATACTTGAATTCCTAAGAGGCTGCAGACAAGAAGCTGACGCTTTTCGAACAGAATCTGAGACTTTAATTTTAAAGAATTCATGAAATGACACTAATTTTCAACATTTCTCTCAAGTATATTATTAAAGTACTATATTATTATTCCTTTAGTGTATAATCTACATTCAGAAGTCCAGATAATGACATGTGACAAAATAATTTGAGATGAGAAATAGAGCCATTACGCATTCGGAGTGCGTATGCCTTAAAGTGTTTGTCATACATTCATTAATCCTTAAACTCTTACAAACGCGTCAGAATGAAACCAACAACTCATAAAGATCGAATGCTTAAGTTATAATACTCCTTTTTGGATGGATTTGAACATAGATTTGTATGGTATCAAAAGTGATTCAGAAAATCCAAAAGTATTGTGAAATTCTATTACCATATGAGTTTATGACGACGGTACATCTGCATTTGAATAGCTCGTGGTCCACGCCCCTTCTTCCGTAAAGCCCCTGACGAAAATCTACATATGTCGGAGCAGGACACACCAAGGCGCCGGGTCGGCGAGTCCGTTCTTCGCCCGAACGGCGCCCAGGAGCTGCGCAGTGGTCCCCGAAGGCGCCTCCGCCACAGAACGTGCGCATTAGCGCCAGGAAGCTCTCGGAGGCGCGGCGCGCAATGGCCCCAGCAACGACGCCGCTCGCAGCGACCTCTGCGGCGCCCGCGGCCGTCGCGCCAACGACACTCCCACAGCCCCGCGCGGCGCCGAGACGCATTCGCTCTTGCTGCCCCCAACGGAGACCCCACGAGCCACGCGGCGCCTGGCATGTGGGTTCAAAACACACACTCACACAAACACTATGGAAATTAAGGAGTAATGAGGAAATCTACCATAACGTATAAAAAATATCAGAAACTACTATACAGAAAAAGAAAAGAGATATTATTTTCGGGTCATCGTCGATTCTATTAAATTAATGATAAAACAATGCATTGACAAAAATATCTTTAAAAATTTATGGGAGAAGATATGATTAATATGTAGATACAAAAGGTTTAAAAAAACACCATGTCAGAAGAGGAAAGAAAGTAAGAAACCGTGAAATGAATTAAAAGAGTACTGGAAAGAAGAACAGAAAACTGGCGTGGGAATTTCTGACAGATCTCGACATTCTGATCTCCCATTTCGTATCTTCAAAATTGACTTAATTACATAGACTACAGTTTCAATGGAAAACATATTTTGAATTAATTTCCAAGAGTAATTGCAAAAATATTTAGAACAAAATACATGAAATTTCATGCACCCTGTTAACAAATAAATTAATTATTTTAAAATATTCAATGTCGTTTCAGCATTTTACATTCATTCTGATACAAGATAATTCTGATACTTGGTAATCCGAAAATTTCCAAATGGGGGTCAAGAGAAGACCGCTATCATGGCGTGGCCTGGCAGAGCATGGCAGGGAGTAGGGCGGAGAAGGGATACAATGGAAGAGATAGAGGTAGGTCCCGCCGCAGGGCATGAAAAGATTGAATTCCTCTTCCTGTATAATAATTTACTGTAATAAATGCCCGAGCAACGCCGGGTACTTCAGCTAGTTTGTGATATAAAAAGAGATTTATTCAAGTTTGATAAACTGCTGAAGAATGTGAGCAACAAATCCTATCAAATACACTATCTAATTATGTTCAAAATCATACAAATTATACATTAGTGGTACATGTTATACTGCAGTTCCAGAACATTTAATCATCATGTGTGTTGGTGTGTTAGTGTTATTCTAGCCACAAGTACATTTGCAATACCAAAAGTAAAGCAACAATTTACTTGCAATCATGCAAGTAAAGTTTGTATTTCTGTATTTTCCCCTTCTTTTATCTACGCCCTTTTCCCTAGAAGCTTTGTATTTCCGTGCGGGAAAAACACACTTCGTCGAAATGATTCAACGAAGGTTTGTAGAAGTCATGCATACAATTTCATTAGAATTGACCTCTAATTCTATGCCTACATCGTTCAGTGAATAAATAAACTGATAATTCAACGCACAGCTCGCTTTGAGGCACCAAATAAATTATGATCTGAATTAACTTTTTGAAGGGCAAAAACAGTTTTCACAACGAAAAAAAAATTGAAAAGAACAATCAGAGAAAGGAAACAATAAATAAAATAGAATTTAATGGGAACGATAAAAGTCATATACGAAAAATAAAGATATTGTTGTACAATTTTAAAAGAAGTTTTTAACATTAGAAAAGAAAAATATGAGACAGGACAGTAAGCGATGATGAACTAAGAAAACAACAAAAGCAGAAGTAGAAAGTTAGAAGAGAGAATAAATAAAAATCTGCGATCCAACATCAAACTGTTAACTCTATAATCAAACATACATAACGATCAATACCCGTCTACTTATCTTATGAACACAGAACACATTAATTTCAGAGAGATGGTTATTCTCGACCTGTACTCTAAACATTTCTCGTGAATTGGCAGTGAGGATGTGGACGGCCGATGACGCGAATTCAGTTGAGATATGGAAAGCGGAAGCGCTGAGAAAAGAGCCACACAGAATTGGGACATGAAAGATCGCAGGCAAAGCGAACAGCAAAGTGGCAAATCCGAAGAGCAAGAATATTCTGAGGTCGGAGAAGAAATGAATGTAGAAGGCAGGGAGGAGGTGGTAGATCGGGCACTGAAAACAGTGGATTGGAAGGATGGGGAGATGGTGAATTTGACATATTAAGGCGAGCAGGTGGCGGCTGCGAATACAGTTTTAGGTCTGGGATGGCAAGGCACGTAGTGGCAAGCACGTAGTGGCAAGGCACGTAGTGGCAGGGAATACAAAAGCGATTGGGTCAGTGGAATGGAAGGAAGCAGGGTGAGGGAGGGAGTGGGATGAAGGAAAGAAGGAGAAATAGCGATCGCAGAGGACTCGCATGGCGAAAGGGTGGCAGTAGGGGCTTTGGAGATATCAGGGTTGGCAAGGGACAGAGCCAGTAGGGTGGATTGGTAAGGATAGTAGGGGCGGCGAGGGTGGCGAGGACGCAGAGTTGGGCGAGGATGTAGAGTATGGCAAGGGCGGCGAGGGTGGCGAGGGTGCGAGTGCGGCAAGGGCGTCAGGGCGGCAGGTGAAGCGGCCCGTCAGGGACGACGTTTCTGCATGCCGGGCGTGGGCGCGGCGGGCAGACACAAGTGGGGGCGCCGTGGGGTGCTGGGTCGGTGCCCCTCCGCGCGGGTCGATTGAAACTGCCGCTTCGAGTTACGTCTTCCGACGTCATTTTCCCGCTCACTTCATTATCGACATCCTCCACGCGCGGGATCGAAGCGCTGATGCCGGTGGGGACGAACGGGAACGAAATCCAATCGAGAGCCACACAAAGGGCAGAATCGAAAGCGAACAACAATCGGAAAAGGAAAATGGGGTTTCTTATTACTAATAAATTCATTTCTTTTTTCGCGAAAGGGGATTTTGTGAAATCTAAGAAGTTGGTTATCTAAGAAATATCCCCTCACTCCTTGAAGTGAAGAGACAGAAAAAGGTCGCCCAGTATTTTCGCAAGTAATGAAAAGAAAATTGAAGAGAGATAAAAGGAAAAGAAATTCAGTATCATCCTTCAGAGATTTGAAGGAACGGTTATACTGACAATAGATCAAAAGATGATATTTTCATAATTAAATATTATACCTAATGATGCATTGTTCCACAGAAATACTCTAATTGCGAAAATGGAGTCATTGGTCAATTATAAGAATTTGGGACAGAGAATGTATCATGTAAGAATACAAATGTTTTGAATGATGACCTTTGAGTTTGCTTCTCAGAACATGTCCCTGAGATATTTAACGAAGGGGAAACAATAGCATATTTTCTTGCATGAAGATTATAGGGCACTATGGCACGTGAATCGAAGAGGTGAATTAACGCCAATTACTGAAGAGTTCAAGGAGTCCTCATTACCATATTTCAGCAACATCTACTCACACAATTGCGTGTAATAGCATTAACAGTAATTTGCTAAAATACGGGAGTGGTCCTCAAACAATCTCTCTTCATCTATACCTTATATAATTTCAAACATTCTGCTTCTACGAAACATGCTCATTCCCTCTTCTAAAGAAGAACACAAACAATAAAAGAAGTATATGTGACAATTATAAACGTGTTTCGTTCTTAAACTAATAACAAAACTAACGATTGTAAGATGTATCATTCACAAATTCAATGAATCAAAGAAGGAAATCAATCTAAGTTGGCTTATGACAATTGTGCAACCATGAAAGTTTACATCACAAATCATGTTTTTCGACTGTACGGAATTCTAATCAATAAAATTGATGAATCTACTGTTGAACTTTATTGCTTAGTTTCTTAACATACCAACAAAATATATACTAGTATTTAGAATAGAAATAATAATTAATCGATCAATGAAAGGTAATAGTAATCATTCATTAACATGGTTAAGAAATATTTTATCGGTTTTTAAAAAATTAAATAGAAAAAACATAAATTTTAAAACAAGTTGTACTAACTCCTCATTTATGAAACAACTACGAGAAAGAAAACACTATTTTATTTTCATTTAAATTGTACTCAGGGATCGTTAATCAACATTTACCACGGATGTATAACTATAGAAATAAAACGAACCTCTTTTAGTAGTATAAAACCATTCGGTCACTTCTGCTTTATAACACAGAAAGCGAGACGAATGTAAATATTAAATATTCAACTTCTGTATCTAATTGTGTGAAATCCAACGATAAAATTAAAGCACCTCCTCCTCGTAATAAAGATAAGCCTCCACCCCCAGCCGGCCACAAGCCTGGTGCACCGACGCGCGCCCGCGAGCGCAGCGCTGAGCCCTGCGGAGCCCCTGGCGGGCGGCGCCGGTGCGTCTGGCGGGCGGCTACGCGGAATCGGGCTGCGAGGCGGCGGCGGGCGATTCCGGCGAAGCGGCGAGCTGGCGTGCGCCCTCCGACGCCTCCGCCCCGCTCCCGCCCACGCTCGCGCCCGCGCCCTCGCCCCGCACGTTGGGTCCAAACGGGACAACAAGCGCGATTCACGAAAATAAGCATGTAGTAATAAAATATAAACATTTAACGCAGTGAATATACATGAACACGCACTACACAGGTATTGATGGTACAGAGGATCGAAAATTGACAAGAATGTTGACTTATAAAAACATTAAATATAATGTACATTGAAAATAACTAAACTTAAACACATAAATGGAATTTTAAAAATTTAAGATAATACGAATTTTCATTTACCATTATTGGCATACGATATAATTAAATGATGTCTGCGTGAAGATATAAAGAGCAAATGCGCATTGCACATGTAGCAACGTGTGATATTTGGAAATAATTTGGCAAGTAAACGTTGTATTTACGTAAACCAAGCAAGCCTGCTTCACCCGTAAACCTGTTCGGTTCTACAAGGAGCCAATGACTAGGTGCTCATTCCCAAGAATCACAACGTACGTGGTCATTCACAATAGTCTCCTCATAGGTTGGGTTCGGCTCGTCTCCACCTTGCTAGCTTCCGTGTTCCTCCATTTCGTTATTTGATGTAGCCAACGGGCCCTTGGGGGTACTCAATTTGTTCTCGTTATAACTTAAAAGCATGGCCAGCGAGTCCCTGTCGGATTGGTTCGGTATTAAAGGAATGGTGGGACACGCGACCCCGTCTTCTTAGCGCCATTTGAAGCCCGCACTACGCACGACCGTCCTGTACCAGTCGCAAACTTACCGGTGGAAACTCGGGCACTTTTCAACAGTGCGGTCCAGATGCACCGTACGTACATATCACACAACACCATGCTTGCACTTCGCAGGGCAGGCCAGGAAATTTGGAATGGGTTTAGAAAGATGATGTATGTTGGCTCGCTCACCATACCACAAGGGATGGTCCCATCCATAGTCAAGCGAAATTCGAATCCGCAATATTTCTGTAGGAGATTGCCACCGCGCTACCCTATTAGCAATCTTTTCGACTGACGAATGAATGAATAAATAAACAAATAAATTTCCCCTTTCCTCTCACGAAAGGCATAAATAAGGAGAGCCTCGAAACTCGCATGGTGAGCTGATCGACGCGAGCCTGATGCAATATAATAAAAAACAGTAACTTTGAACATCTTTTGTTGGCGAGCTCTCGAGCGATTCACATCGAGCAGCGCACTCTAACGAGCGAACCATTACAGCGAGTTCAGTTGCATTCGCGGTCAGTGAAGGAAAGGTTGTGTCAATGTTAGAGAGTAGCTGCCCCGACACGGGGCAGCTAATTGTTAGTTCTATAAAACTACTTAATTCTCCAACCAGTGAGTCTTGTGAAACGTTTTCAAATAATCAGTGTTCAAGTGACAGTTTAATGCAAAACAGGGATTTCAACATTACCTTGTTCAACAAAATCCAAATCTTGTTCAACTCCCGCATCTCGTGTGGACACCGGATGGTCAACTTCCAACAGCAAATTCTACATGCAGAATACCAACAACCAGTTCAAGAAAAGATGAGCACCCCACAGCAAAAAATGATCCATGAAGGCCTGGATAAAGTAGGTTCTTCGGAAAGTGAAAACCCAAATCCAGACTCACCGGAACCGAACAGGTACAAGCGCGCCCGGCAAGGGGACGAGAACTGCGTGGAGACAAACTCAATTAGTAGTAATCAAACTAGTAAATGAACAAGAGTAAAAGAAAAAAAGGCTGATTTTGAAACTTCTGGCTATGTATATAATGTTCCAACTCATTCAAGATATGCAGTACTCGACAATATAGTGAGTGAAGACGATAATGCAATAAATTCAGACGCAAATAAGCAGCCGAAAAAAACAAAAATTCCCCCAATTATAGAGCACGATGCAGACAACTTTCCTTTAGTTTTCAGGTGACTTCAATACCAGTCTAGAAAATAATGGAGTGAAAATAAATCTAATGGAAATTGAATATTACCGTAACTTCAAAAACTTTCTAGAAATAAAAAAGATACCATTTCATTCCTTCAGGGACCCTCTTTCAAACATTTTCAGTATTAATGAAAGACATTCCCTATTCATATTCGACGCAAGAAATTTATAATGGTCTGGGCTGCCAAATGATAGGGCACACGCAGGCTAATTGTTATTTAGAACCTTGATGTGTTAGACGCCCAGGTAAGCACCATTATTCAGAGTGCAAAATCAGTAAAAGTACACCTCCCGTCTATTGTAACTGCCAAGGCTCGCACACCGCCAACTACCGGGGATGCCAGGCATTCAAGGAAACAGTCAAACGCGGTAGTTTTCATTCTCACTCACTGACAGCCAAACCAATATCAAACCCATGGGCAACAGGAGCCGGGCCCGAATCATTTAATGCTAGAAAATATAAACGAGACGAAGCAAGACCACCAAACAGGGCAGAATTTCTTCGTCTACCACAAAGATCACGCATTCCAAATTTCTCGGAAATTGTTACTCCAAATGCAAGCATAACTAAAAACCAAATTACAGAAATAGTAACACTAGTAATCGCGGCTATTATAACCCACTTAGAAAATACATGCAAACAAATATTTCAAGAGTTATTTAATGCCAGAAATGAAAGCAATTAACATCAACATTTTAAACTGGAATGCAAATGGGCTGAAAAGGTAAGAAAATGAATTCAGGTTTTTCCTTTCAAACTGGGAAATAGATATTGCATGTTTCACCGAAACCCATCTCCATAGTAATCTAAAATTTAACGTTCCAGGGTATGAAACCTACAGGAAGGATAGAGCAGCAGAAAACGCATTTGGAGGAGTTGCGTTAATAATAGAAAAAACCATCCAACATCATGAACTAATTATATCATGCTCCGTTAACTTAGAAATGGTCGGCATACAAATCAGCTTAGTTCATGGAGTCATGATATTAATATCGGCCGATAAATTACCAAATAAAACATTCGCAGAAAAAAACCTAAAAAGCATTCTAAACAGTAATACACCAATGCTAATTGCGGGAGATCTAAACTGTAAAAAAATTGTAAGGGGCTGTAATTCAACAAATAAAGCAGGAGAAAAACTTATGAATTTCTTACAAAATAATAACCCGGATATACATGCACTATCAGAACCCACTCTTTATCATTATGAAGAATATTATTCCAGACACCCTAGACATTACAATATTTAAAAACGTGCATTTCCCATTATATCAGTACGTAACAGCAGACCTTGGTTTAGACCATTGTCCTGTAATGTCCTGCTTAAAAACCCAAATTACAAACACATATTCATTACCTAAATTAGTAAATGGTAAAATAAATTGGGGAAAATTTAGGTTTACATTAAACATTTTGTATACTTACCCCAATCAACTAAAAAAAATTGAAAGTATTGATAAAGAAATAAATAAACTCATGAAAGCAATACGGTTAGCAACAATATTGGCCAACAAGCCGAAAACAAATAACAATAAGAAAGAAGCTAAAATCCCCGTATTCATTCTCAATTTAATTAGAAAAACAAATACTAAGACGGAAATGGCAGAAAACGCGAGACCCATATATAAAACGCAAACTAAATCAAACTCAAAGAAAAATAAAAACACAGACGAACATAGATTTAATGGATTCCAAAATTTCATTGTTCAAATACCGAAAGGATCTAGACACCTATGGAGCACAGTTAAAAAATTAACTAAAGAAAGTAATGAACTACCTCCCTTAAAAATAACAATCTAACAGCCCTAAAGGATAAACAAAAAGCGTCAGCTTTAGCCACTAATTTCGAAGCGACATTTACACCAAATAAACCGGAGATCATGAATCAAAATAGGCTGATTGAAGAGTTTCTCTCTCTTCCATTCACAACAGTCCCTCAGAAAGTAAAATTCATATTTCCATCTGAACCACGTAAAATAATCTTTAAATTAAACTAAAGAATTCAGCAGGCCATTATCAAATAACCAAGCAGATTCTGAGGGAGCTCCCTCGGACAACAATAGCAGGATTTACAGCGATTTATAATGCAGCTCTAAGACTTAATTACTTTCCGGATATATGGAAACAAGCCATAATAATACCAATAAGCAAACCTGGGAAGGACCACAGTTTGCCCTCGAATTATAGAACAATAAGTTTACTTCCTAATATAGAAAAAGTTTTTGAAAAATTAATTCATAGAAGGATAAATAGTTTTCTGAAAGAAAACTATATAATCCCTAAAGAACAATTCGGATTTCGCGAACATTACTCTACCACTCAGCAGCTTATAAGACTAACTGAAAATATAGCAAACGTATTTCACCAGCATAAACACATGTTAGCTATTTTCCTTGATGTAGAAAAGGCCTTTGATAAAATTTGGCATTCAGGGCTACTATATAAAATGAGAAATTAAGGAATACCCCATTATCTGTATGCAATAATTAAATGTTTTCTAGAAAATCGTTCTTTCAATGTGAAAGTGAATAATACCTTATTAGAATCACGCAAGTAGGAGTACCGCAACCAACCCTCTTTAACATTTAACGTCGCAGACTACCCTGAGATGGAAAGAACACAAATAGCATGTTTCGCTGATGACACAGTACCGTTCACAACAAACAAAGATGTGGATCAAGGTAGGGAAATTCTACAAAAATCATTAGATTCGTTTATAAATTGGTGCTCAAAATCGCAAATAAAAATAAACCCCACTAAATCACAACCCAAGATATTTACGCTACGAAGAACCTAAAATGCCCAACCCACTAAAAATTAAAAATATATATTTAAAATGGATAAAAAAAGATCAACCAGTGAGATATTTAGGAGTGCTTCTAGACCAAAAACTAACGTGGAAATATCATATTAAGGAAATTGCCAATAAAACATACGTGAACATACGTAAAACTATATCCACTCATAAATAGCCACTCTAGACTAAACATAGAATGTGGGGTCAGTTTATTCAAATCAATTGTTAGACTATCGCTTACTTACGCTTGCCCAGTATGGGGTGGGGCCGCAAAAAGTAATTTAGAGAAAATCCAAGTAGTGCAAAATAAATTTTTAAGACGCATAATTAAAGCACTATGGTTTATGTCAAATTCGAAGCGAACTGAAAATAGAAAACCTAAATACATACATTAGAAGACTTTCAGAACTTTTGTTTTTTGATGAACTACATGAACTGCAGAATGTGTTAAAAATTTTCATCTAGGACTGACTGCAAAAGATATTTCAAGATATTTCAAAATTATTTCAAGATACCCCAAGGATAAATTACGCCCACCATAAACGCTTCATAGAATGCAAATCGTATAGAAATAATTATTAAACTTACAAACAAAATGAAACAACAGAATGTCACAATTTGAATATATATGTATATATATATATATATATATATATATATATATATATATATATATATATATATATATATATATATATATATATATATACACAACCACTAAATTAAGAGAACAGTAAGAAAGTAAGAGGGAGCTTCGACTAAATGAACTCTCCGCCTGCATATGCCCTAACCCAGTTATAGTTATAAGTCATGCAAATCTTTGTATAATCAGTCGATTGAACAGATAGAAAATAAAGTTGTTAAAAAAAGAAAGTTTGAAAAAAAATGGTAATTTTGCGTTATTTTTATGAATTATTCTTTTTTCTTTCGTAATGGATTACGTCGAAATGACAGAACACGAAACGTAGCCCGCTGGCATTGTGAGTCATTTGGGCGCAGTGCGCGCGCGCAGGTCGCTGAGTCGCTCTGCCAAGGCGCCGGTTCAGCGCCCCCTGCGGCGAGAGGGCCACGCGACGCCTCGGCCCCCGCCAGCCCCGGACCACCAGACGCACATTACGCCCAGGAATGGACGCCTCACATTGTCTCGCTACGAAAGTCCAATTGTCTTACATACAAGTAATTTGCTATTCATTTGTAAGGAATTAAGTAAGGACACCATTTTCTGTAAAAGATCATTGAGAATTCTTAAAAGTTACGTTTTAAGAACGCTTTAACGTTTTACGTTTTAAGAACGCTTGTTTCAGAAAAAAGTCATTTCGCAATTCCGTATTTCCTGTACACCTTACATGGTCATGTGTTGAAATTAGTTCAAGTAGTTCATAAAGACTGGTGCAATTTCATGGTCATCTCTACATTTCCCCGGTAATTAGTAGACATATTATCTTATGTTTTACCCAACAAATCTCGTGTTCCCAGTTCCAATTCTGTTGCCTAGCACGATACTCTCCTTTTTGGCATATTTTCTTTAATAAATCACAGTATCAATATAGTAAAGTAATTTCATACATTAATATTAACGTACGACTTAATTTTAACTAGTATAGTATACCCAAATTGAACGAGAAAATACGTTAGTTCGAAAAACAGAATGCAAAATACTCAAACATAAGCTTCATATATTTAGCAATTTTTAGTACATAATATACAATTTCGCTCCATATCATGAATGTAATAGTACAAATAAATAAAGCAACATTCTTGAACATCAAGGACACTCGTCCACCCACATTCGCAGCATCCCCACCCCTAGCATGACTCAACCTGGTCTGTTTTCCTCTGCTGCACTTTGGGAGGCGGGCGGGGCGGGGCGGGATCGTTGGCCGTGGACGGGGTATGGGCGATGGGCGGTCGATGGGGATGTGGGGCGCCCTCCAGGAAGGCCGTGCGGCCCTGACACCCTTTCGGAAATGCGCTCGGAAATAGGAGGACGGAAATCGCGCGCACACACCCCACACGCGTACAAGTGCAGGCGACGAGGCGCGCAGTGGGCCGCAGCCCAACAAAAGGGTCACCAATTGTCAAAGGACACTGCCACTAAACTGTCAATGTCAAGCAAGATATCGGTCAACATGTAAAAAAAAATTGCGAAAAGTAGAAAAATAAAGTAGTAAGAAAACAGTATTTTCAGGATTTAACTGAATGTTGAAGGTTCCTTGTTAATTTCTGTATAGTTTTACGTTTCATATTTGTATATTATTTGTTTCAATATTTCTTTACATTACGAATATTTAAATGCATTTTGCACCTTTTATGACATTTGATGATAAATAACAGACGACAGATAACTCCGGTTCATGATTTAACTTGATTTTCATATGTATCGTATAATACTATCGGCACATATCTATTCAAGAAACAGAGTCATGGTATTAGATTATATTAATGAAATAATGACATGATTGATATAATTAGATATGTGTCCGTTTGTCTTTTTTACGCAGCTAAACTTTCGTACACAAGACTGACGCTGGATTATAACCGTCAAAATAGCTTGTTTCCCTAGATACAGACCGGTTTCTGGTTCAATTCTTCTCATACTTGGCCCCCTACAATCGAGCGTTTTAAGACAACATGCTTTTTCTCTTCGTGCCAGGGCCGTGTGCAACGTAGTCGTGTGGGTGGCGTGGGGGGGGGGGGGCGTTAGGCGATCGCGTGCCCGGGGGCGCGGCCACCCGGACCCAGGGCAAGCCCTGTCAACCGACAGCACGGCCGCCGCGCCCGTGAACTGCGCCGGGTCAATGGATCAGCACGCGGTCGTTTTGCACGGATATGGGTCGAATGCATTTTACTTTCTCTTTGGGACGCCTCGCAACAATTGCAGATAATTGTAATTCTCGAAAGTTTCATTCACGTTAGTAGATGAATGATTAAGTAGTATTGTCCTAATCGTGTTGCTGTTGGGAATTACTTACACAAATTGACAGAAAGGGGATAATTGTATTAAACCTACCGAAATTTGTGCTACACAAAACAAATACTTTTTCTACTTTGAGTAAAAATAATTCTTATAAATAATACTTAAAATAACTCTTAAAAATAGTTCATCTTGTTCACGATCATTGAAGCACTTTCATGCCTTCCAGGAATTATTTATAAAACATATAAACTCAAACACTTAACCATTTCCGGAATTATTTTAAAGGGTAGGCTTCTCAACCACTAGTGAAACAAAATCGATTTTGCATAATTAATTGAAGGCCTCCAATGAGGATTTCAATTCATTTATTACCACGGCAGGGCTGCTCCCAATTTGTCTGCCTCCCATAAATCAGCGCGAGCGAAACCCTCCCCGCCGCCAGCGCCCGCGCGCCGAGACGGAGCGGCGCGAGGAACGCGGCGCGCTCTTCGCTGGCCGTCTCTCAGCCAATTCCGGGCGGAAATGCACTGTGTACGTGCGGAGCCCACCGCGCCGCGCCGAGCCGCTCCGGCCGCACGGGCCGGCCGCCCGATTCGCCGGCCAGCGGCCGGGAGCGGGGCGGGAGGCGGATGGCAAAAGGTGGCGGACGGAATGGGCGGGGAGTCACGGACGAGGCGGGAAAGCGTAGTGGGGTACGTGTCGTGACAGGACGGGGTTGGCCATGAGGTGGGGTTCTTTGGACTAACGACACAGAATGGGAAAGAACGGGACGAAATAGGGAGGGAAGGGGTAGGGGGAAACGTACCGGAGCGGGGGAGGCGTGATGGAGGGTTAGGGCGGGCAGCTAGAGCGGGGAGGACTAGGAGGGCGGCAGGGCGGGGCGAGGTGCGATGAGTGGGAAAGACGGGCGGGCGAGAGATCCGGGCAGCGGGACGGGGAGATGAGGTATGGGGCAACGCGGGTAGGACGGGCAGCCGTCGGATCCCCGGCGGTTTGGCAGCCGCCTCGAGACGTGGCCGGCGTTCGTGATGCCAACCGCCCACAGCAGCCCACCGCCTGCAGCCTTCCACGTTCTCCTCCTAGGCTACCCTTGCCACCAGGCTAACCTTCTGTCAGAGCTGGCACCTTAGCCATATCGATAGGATGAGCAGTAGACCTGTGGTATTATTGCGGTGGAATAGGCACTCTCCTTATAATACGCACCCACACGGCACCGTAGAGTATTCACATACACATATAAATCGTAAAAAGTGGGAATTTTTTTATTATCAATTTAATGTTTCAATACAGCGTCATCGAGACAAAACTTTTAAAAGTGGTTTTATAGTGAGAAAAGTGGTCAGTATTTCGAACCCAAATGCTAACTTTAGGCAACTTCTGAAATCAAATTTAATAAAAAACAGATAAAGCACCTGCATTTCTCACGGTGCAAAATTAATAAATCAAAGAAAAAGCCCTGCAGAATCATTCTCTATGGTCGAGTCACCATTCAGATACTGATCTGATCTAAGCATATCTTTGCTTAGCAAACTAGTAACCACCCTCAATTTTGTGATTATTCCATATATAAGACGTTTTGGCAGTTCTTCGATCTGAATGCCCGCCAGAATGTTTTTTACGCAGTGCAGTGAACTCGTAAATTGATTTTTATGAAACGTGTAATCAACAATTAGAATGCAATAGCTGACTAAATAACCTGGTACTGAACTCGGAGGATGGACGGTAGATAGAAAAGAGCAATGACTCTGATGTCAAAGGTAGCTAGTAAGTAGATGTAAAAGGCATGAAATTGCTCAAGAAGAATGAGTATATATAATTGAAGCAACAATTGAACCATAAACATATACATTGTTAACAGGCCTGAAATATTTTTAACGTTTCTTCACAAACAAAAAATTATCCACAATGACTTCTAAAACTGTACTTCTATACTTTTCGTTAGTGCGTTCGTTTTTGCCAGAATGTTCGTTATATATTTTGTGGTTAATTTGCTTGAGCCTTTTCCCTATAAAATGAATGAGATGACTATTGAAACCAATCTAAAAATTTGGTTCCTCGAGCAACAATAATCAATTAGTCGCCACTTGAATTCTTCGATCCGAATGAAAGGATTGAACATTAATTTTTCTTTAGCTTCTCCGAGACATTGAAATCATTTTCTAAACACACCAAGAGTATTTTACGAGATAGAGACCTGTCTCCCTCATACCAAGCTCAAAAGCTTTGTTGTGTAGCCCATGAAGCGTCGATTTAATCCAACTGGATGGCCGTCGCTTAGGAATAACACTGCTTTAGTAGTACCAGATTCTCTCAGGTATACGATCTAAATCGATAATTCTTGTCTTGCCACGAACTCATCATAACACCTGCCATGAGAACATGAACTTCCAAAGGCTGGGACGGCGGCCTGCCGATGAAGTGGGCTCGTCGCTGCGCAGGGGGAAAGGGGTGTGGCGGGGTAGCGAGTGGCGGAGGGGGCGGGGAGGGGCAGTGTGGTCTGGCGGATCGAGATGTGAGGCAGTGCGAAAGGGGCGGAAGAGAGCGGGCTGGCGGGTGAGTGGGTTGGGCGGGGTTGAAGTTGTGAGGTTTGTGAGGCGGGTGGAGAGAGGTTAGATGGGTGGGGCGGGCAGGGTAAGGCGAGATGAGGAGGGTGGGGCGAGCGGGGTGAGGTGGGCGGGCGATTGGGCATGTGGGTGGGTGGAACGTGGGGGTGCGATGGGCGGGGCGGGACGGGGCTGAGGCGTGGAAGCAGCCGCCCTCGCGCGGAACGCGGCCCAAGACGGCGCTGCGTCTGGGCGCTCGCGATTACTCAGGGAGATGAATGGAGCGGGAGGCAGCGCCAGGCAGCGCCCGGCGCATCATCAGCCTCGTTAGGCGACTGCGAGGGAACGCCCAGGCTCGCCCCGCCTGCCCACACCCGTCCTCTCCCGCTCCGTCCCGTCTCATCCCATCATGTCCTATCCTATCCAGTTCCGTCCCGTCGCGCACCTCCCGCCCCGCGGTTACCCGTTCCTGGCGCGGACGATCCCCCTCCCCGCCCCCATCGCATTTCGTCTCATTCCCCCACATACTACACCAAACTATCACGCCCTGTGCCTCTCGGCACTACCTTCGCACTATTGATTCGAGCCGTCCCACTCCACTCCGCACGCCATGCATTCACGTCCGGCATTGCCCTTCACATTTCCTGCTCTTCCCCACATGCTCGGCACCATTCTTAGCCCCGCCCTGCCTGGTACTAATCCACTCTACACTATCCTACTCTAACAACACGGTCCGCCATGCTCACACCCGCCTCGCTCGAATATCCCGGCGATAGTTTTCTTCTACTTCCTCCCAATTACCTGTTCCTCAATCCATTACAGCGCCTTCATCATCATCAATTCATTCATTCATTCAACTATTTGACGTTTGAATCGAATAGATCATTCCGAGACATCCCCGTTTTGACGTGCTGATGAGTTCCCTATAAAGAAGTCTAGTACAATCCCACTTTATCAGTATTTCTGTGGTTCAAATATCTTGGTGCTATCACTTGTTAAATGCATATAATGTAAACATTACGTAATACTAAATAGAATCTTACATTCAGCTTTGCCTACGTCAGCCCTGAAAATGACGACTAAACCTATTCAAGCTTTCTATTATATATTATCTTAACAAGATTTCTAATTTTAATGCTATTTTTGCATTCCTCATTGTTATATTGCAGTAACTGCAATTCCGACCGTCGCTCTCTACCATCTACTATTTCTCTCGACTATTTTCAAATTATCCAAGTCGGTCTACGCTTGTTTGGTGACGGCACGTCAGTTTCGAAGTTAGGAGAACGATTTCTGTAGAGGTAAGTCTTACATACACATATATTCAAATCATCTGACGTACGATATCTTGTTTTCTTGCCTCATGACATTTCTGCATTCATACTCTTCTTTTTCGTTCGTTCTTCAGTTATCGTTCATTCGTCCTACATCTCCGTGCATTCCATTCCCTATTCACAGTGCTTTCGTTTCAGTCCCTCCTCGGCCCCTCGCGCCCCACATCGCCACTATCGCCGCCGCCTGCTGCTCCCTGGAACCGTTCGCAAAAGCCAGGAGACGCCAAGCTTTACAAATCGCACCTCCGACGGTTGCAGAATATAGTGCTTAATGCATTTCTCATGTACGGTAACGCATTGTAATTAGGTGACTGGCGTGCCAAGAGGATACAAAGCAGACCTGCGTGCGCTTTGGATAATGGGGCTCACAGAGCATAATGCCGGATTGCCAAGAATAACAAATCATTGACGCCCCAGTTTCTCTTACGTATTTAGATGTCAGTGAGTAGACGTGTCAACAATAGAACTGAGTAACAGTACCCGACAACGTATATCTTATGCGTACCTCCAATGTAAATCATTAAATAAAATGCCTTAGCTTTTCTGACAGTGTACAACGTAGGGAAACTTGAATGCATTTGGATGTCAGTTCTTGTTATGAGATATGAAAATTATCATCCATTGGACAGATACAATATGTCCAACAAATCTACATCAATCCTTCAATACGTATGAAAATGATACATGACTACATAAAAGAATGGGATGCGATCAGTTACATACAACGTAATTTCACCCCGTGTTTCACTGCAATACACATGATATATTCGGTTAATGAAAAGGTGCAGAGTTCGAAATTATTTCAACGAATGTCACTCTCCATACACGCAATATTTTGCGTACATACATATCGAAAAATGACCTGTTTGCCAGTATTCGAATACATCCGCATAAAGCGATCCGGTACAGTAACGCTATTCGTGTCAGATTAATTAACGAGGAGATTTCACGCACGCGACTCTGGCATTTAAACCATAAAACCGTAAACTGAAGCAAAAAATCCACACGCTTCCAATATTCACGCTAATTCTATCAGTCACAACACAAAGGGACTACATCTCCCAACGCTGACACACGGAAAAGCAGGTCTGAAACAGATTTTTAATGTTTAGGGAACAAAGTTGGTGTGTCGTTCGCCTCAGATAAAAACATACTCTGGTTTGTCCTTTATAAGCCATTAATCTTTAGGTACCCATAGAAAAAAATGCTCTGAAAGCTGTTACACAACGTATCGACCAGTGTTGTCAAAATCGACCAGTGTATCACAAAAATTATTTGTAGTTTTTATCGTGGCATATTCCTGAATAATGTTTTAATCCTCCTAAATATACATTTCATTCACGAAATATAATGATAATTGAAAATATTTTTTAGTGAATAATTCTGACACAGTTGTTCGAATATTTTAATTCTTCGGCACTAGAGGGGAAAAATAAAGCTTAGAAACGCAGTTTAATACTATTATTATTCCTGAAAAGAAGTCTAATGACTTATTAGTAGACAAGAAATAATGAATAATTTTGTGTAGAAACAGTAAATACCAGTATTTTTACGATATTCTGTAGAAAGAAAATTGAGATACTTTCTTAAATAAGACTACGTTTCATCATTCTAGATTTCTTTGAGGAGGACACTCAAAGTAAAAGGAAAAATACAAATTATTACTTACTTACACTGCTTATTACTTAGAAAATACACATACTTAAGGCGTCATGGATCTGCCCATACGAATTGGGGAGAGTACTGATCAAGAGTACTAGCCACACTTTTTGCAGTCGTTTAATGAAACATCGGTCAATCCAATGAAAAGTATACAACGCAACGAATAAATAGCCTAATTCTCAGTTTCAGAGTTTGGATATTCTTTTACTTTCTGCAAAAAAGAATTCTTCAAACAGAAGACATTTCTTAATAAATCATATGGGAGTACAATATATACTTTCTCGCATTATTTGTAACTTTTTCAATTTTTGAAAACTAACCGAGGTCAACGAAAATTAAACTTGCGACATTTTTTAACTGTCATTTGCTCTATTCGAATAAAAATCTAAAGCAAAATGTAGAATCTTTTTTTTTTTCCAGAAAAATCTTGTTTTTTAAAGTTGCCTTTATTTTGAGCAAGTAACGCGAAACGCACTCATATTGAAACAAATTCTACATTACCCCATATTAAGATTTACTTTTGAAGAACATATTTTATTTAGAAAAAAATATCTATCTTCAGTATTGTAGGAAGACTCCGACAGTAAATTAAACTTTTGCAATTTTCGAAAATTGCCTTTTTGCCAGACGTTTTGCCATAAACCAATTTTGTGATCAAAAACACATAAAACGTGGATTCTGGCTACACAATTTTTCTATATGCTACATCAAATACTGGCGTTCCTCTCTCACTCAACATTGTAACTAAGTAATTCCTAGGCATTTCAGGATTCCCTGGGTTCCCTAGACGTCTCCAGTAGACCTTCCCTTTTCTGCAGTTTCTAGAAGCAACGCTAAATTTTTCCATCGTAATTTACAAATTCGGTGTAGAGCTGCTATGAGAGCAATGAACGATACAGTAGATCGCCTCGAGACGAGATCCCGATCCAGTCTTAAGGGCATTGACTGTGGATCTTGGCATAATCCCAAAGGTTTCTACCACCACTGGCAGTGCTTTGGCGTTGGACACTCCATGAAGTTGGGCTGCCAGGGGGATCACTTGTACGTATTTTACCATATTTTCCTCCCTACTTTCAGAAGTCCATCCTTGTGGCGGACAGTCACGTGGGCCATGTGGACCCCAGCTTTTTATTACCAGGTCAGGATTCAGCCTAATCTCCAATTAGATGAAGTTATTTATTGTATACATGAACAATAATTAGCCACATTTTGGGTAACAGAAACCAACAAAACATGTTTTTCTGTGGAAAATCGCAGTTTTTGCAGCAGCACCACAATACTTTCTCTACATTACGCAAGTAGTACGGTATAAAGAAAAAATACATTTTATCTAATGCTTACTCATTTGATTTCACCAACACAATATTTCACCAACCAAGAAACCTCTGATAGACGAAAAAGAGACGTATGTCGGCCACACAGCCAAAAAAACAAAGGCACATTGTCGTCGCCACCAGCCGACGGAGTGACGTCGCGACGGCGGCAGCGGTGAGTCGCGGCACCGCAGGAGCGATCGCAGCGCGGCGGCGGGCGCAGGTGGCGGCTCCGCTCGCCAGGCAAACACGGGCGCGTCCGCGGAATCCCTTGTCATCCGCGCGCGCCGCAGCTACAGCCCGCATCCCGTATGCGGCTCGCCCACCACCCTCCACGGGGCGCTTATCCAGCCCGGCCCCAGCCCCGCCCCCGGCCCCGGCCCTGCCCCCGCCCCCGCCCCGGCGCGCGTGAGTGACGGGCGTACGGGCGCCGGGCGCAGACAATCGCCCCCGCCAAGAATTCTTAATTACTCCACAGACTCAATTACGCCGTGGTATTTATCCGGATCCGCTGATGACACCGGGGACAATGGAAAGACCGCATGCAGGGGATTCTGCGGGACCGCCCCCTCCCCGGTCCACTCCCTGCTGACGGGGGTACTGGAGATGCTGGAGTCCGCGTAGTTATGCAGAAGGGTGAGCTGGTGGTGGGGCTGTGGAGTGGGATTCCGAGGCGACAACGGCGGTGGTGATACATGAGCTTTTGTCCTATTCTTGTCGACTGCTCTTTCCTCCTACTGTCTCATTCTTTTCACTTCCATAATACCATACGTTACAGCAATACCCAAACAATTTCGCCCTGATACATTATGACATGTATCAGTTGGGTTTTCACACCATCTACAACACTGATACTATTTCACCTCTACACCTGTAGCTATTACCCCGACATCACTACTTGTCAGTATCACTATAGCTATCACTATAGTAGAATCTAACTTTAGCACACATCGGCCTCACTATACCTTTGCACCCTTCATCACGATGGGTAAGTTTATACCTATAATGATATGCTGCGCATCAAAATGGAGAAGAGGTATACGGAAAAGTAGCTAATCGCTGCCACCTCGCTCTCAATGTATCGGCTACTGTCCGATATATGGTGGTACACACGAGATTCGGTCTTTCTAATTCGGTCTAATCTAAACAATCACGGAGAGTGTGAATCGATGACCGCGCAGAAATCCTTCATCACTAAATGCAGAAGCACAGTCAACCCATGAAATAACAAAGACCTGACCAACATCATCACATTCGGCGCGCCGTCACCACTACCGCGCCACCTGGTCACCACCCCTTTTCACCCCTGCAGACCAGCGACGTCGCGCGTCACCCCCTCGCCTCATCCCCTCCGCCCCCGCCACGACTTTTTGTGCCGCTTAATCTCATTTCACTTTTTAATTCCCCCTTTGTATCGCTGCCTCGTTTCGCTTTGTCTTCGCGCGGGCGGGCGCCGGCGCCGCGCTGCTTGCCTGGGTTGGCTGGCGTACGCCCGGGGGACGAGTCGATATGGTCGGATAACGACTCCGACACGGCGCGGCGGTGACGTAGAACTTCGTTACGCGGAATTATACTCCATTCTGCGAGCCGGATTGACTGGCGCGCGCGCGTTGCACGTGGAATGCACTGCTCCGGGTGGCTGGCACACGCCGCGTCCCGCGTCCACCCGCGTGCCTCTTGCCGCCATTTTGCTAACTTTAAACCACATGTAAGGCTCCAATTCACGCTTGCATGGTGGGCTAAGTAATACTACTCGTAATGCAACTCGTGGTTATACCACTACGAGGCGATTTACCGTGATTCCAGAATACCCATTTAGAACGCTATCCCAAATCAACCTTGTTCAAGGGTGAATACCCTGTTTGTAGAAAAGACCTTTAGAGGGGCGAATATTTTATTTTGTGGCTCAAACAGTCAAGAGCCTCTAAAATACGTACCGTAAATGACAGCAAACACACTCAAAAGTTTAGTTTATTCGGCAATTATTTTAATAGATAACTTAAACGTCTTCTATCTCTAGACTCAACAATTTCACAATGTCATGAACGTCGTAGTTCTGGTAGCCGAACATTCACGGAATATTCCGGTTATGGCCCCCGAACCTCCAACTCTTGCGGTTGCGCCCATCGAGTGAAGCTTGCCACACTTCGACGCCTCTCACATGTTTTTTTTATTCTCTGTCGGATCCGTGGTCATACTCGTGTATTGTCTTGGAGAGACAGATTTCTTACTGAAGCAATTGTGTCGAATCGAATCTTATTTCGAATTTTAAGGTTTCCAAATTTTAAAATATAACAATCAAATGAAAATATAATACAGTACTTGTATGTAATCTATTTAAATATTACCTTTTAATAAACATTAAACATGCATGCCTTTAAACGCAATTTCAATTGTTCTATCCAAGCATTGCACTCGTGTGCGTCAAATGACGCATACGAGTCTTAGAAATGTGCGCGAAGTCCCGGTGCGAAACAGACTGTGACAAAATTGAAAAATTAAAGGAACAAAAACAAAAAACAACAACACTTTTTAGAAATCTATTCCTTTCATATAGGAAGACCAAATGAATTTTGATTGTTAACATTACGAGGTGCACGGAGCACTTTTACCTAAAATGACGCATTCTGCATTTATGCCTCAGAGAGGTCTTCGCAACTTTCCCTAAAATTCTGCATCGACTATTACGTCTCCCATTTTCTCCTATACACCCGCTCAATTCATATAGCTTCATTTTCTTGCATCTTATTTCTTTGCCGGCACACCCACAGACATGCACACGCACGCGCGCGCAACACACACGCCTCGGCGAAAATGACATGAAGCAGCGAAAAAAACATAAAACAAAAGCTGCTCCTCTCGGGCGCTCTCTGAATACTCGAATAATGAAACAACGCTATGTCGGAAAAATCGATTCCCACGTCACATACGTCATCGCTTTTGCTTCTCGCTTGGAGGGATGTCGGGGATGGGTGATCGTTTGTTTCGGGGAGGGAGAGATGTTTTCTTGTTTACGAGAGGTTATTCGGAATGGAGGTCCTCGTTTTGGGGAAATAGAGTCTATTATACAGAAGTTCTTTTATATGGAATGTGGAAGCGGTGATCGAAACGACAAAACTCGTAAAACGATGACGGCATTTTCAGTTCTCGCTGATGTCCATTGCTTACCCGAAGTTTCATAGTAAGAACCATTTACGAGACAAGAACTGTTCCAAAAAACAGAATAACATAGTTTTTTGGACATAGTTTATATCAATGTTTTTGATATTCCACCGAAGATAATTTTGAATTACCTAAGGAAAATAGGAACGATAACATTTTAAGAAAGATATTAAAATAGATATCAACATATTAGAAACACAATTAAAAATTACATGCTAGAAATGAATATGAACTCCAGAAAAAATCTCATTTATTGACTAATATCTTGGAAGATTACACCTCAAACTCACCCTCAAGCCTAAATGAAGCCTCTGAGCTAAATTAATATTGCCTGTTTCGTCGCCCAAGTAATACCTTCTTTCTCTCCTAGTAGGTGAAAGGAGCGTAACGAAATTTGCGTGGTCAGACGGAAGATAAGGCCTCATGGCCTGAGTCTCGCCATGTAAAATAAGGCATCATTCATTCATTCATTCATTCATCAAACTCCATCGGTTCCAACAAATGTGCCGCACAATGAGACGAACGCATACGACAGGAAGACATGAAGAGAGACGCAACTAAAAATGTACAAAGTAATGGGAGTACCAGTTTTCCTGTACGGGAGGGAGTCATTGGTATTGACGAGAAAGAAAAGTAGAAATACACAAGCTTCCAAGATGAGATTTCTAAGAGCAGTAAAAGGCTGCAGGCTCCGTGACTAATTCAGGAACGAAAACATCCGAAAAGCCCTCAACATTTTCTCCATATTAGAAAAAATAAAGGAGAAACGTTCAATGTGGTCACAACAACTACAAAGGATGGAAGACGATAGGCTCACTAAAGTGGCCTACCAATATCGACTAGCTGGAAAAAGAGATCCTGGTCGACCAAGGCAACGATGGAGTGAAGCCGGAACAGACCTTCTGGCCTAAACCGTGAAAGGAAGAAGAATAATTAAAAATTACCACGTGAAAAAATTACTTCAAATATTTAAGCGCTTTGAAAGGAACAAATAAATCACATTACATTATGACACCGTATTTGACAGACGAATATCACAATTATTATTCGCGGCTATTCATGTACACTGTCAAAATTCATGAAATACCGCGCAACTCATTCTGCTTCCTTGGTGACATTTGGAGAACCCCAACACGGCAAACAAGTCAAACGCAAATGCCGGCCGCGTCGCCGCGCTGCTCAGCGCTACACACGCTCGAGGGCTCGTGAATCAGTGGCGCGTGGCAGGGCACAATTGGACGCGTTGAACTCGGGGCACGGCTCGTTCTCGGCGAAAAGTAACTTTTGTCGGGGAATTATGACGGGGATGAAGGACCGGAAATGTTATTTACGCGAACCGGAGGTCGCTGTCGACGATTCCGGCGGATCGCGAGGCTCGCTGCAAATTGGACATTTCTCGTCGGGCGTTTTAGCTAAATGAACGCGAGGCGGGCGCACGCGCCCCGCGAACGCCGGCCATTTCTGTGATGCCAAAACAACGCGTTCGATACTTTCACGGAAGGAAAAGAACGGCGTATTTCGTCTGAGGCGTTCTCGGAAAATCCGATTTCATTATACGTCGTCGGGACAGTAATGGAATGCTCACTGTCTCCGAATTTAACTTAGTTCTTTCGTCAACTGAAAGAATGGAATGAAGAAAAGAGGTCGGGAAATAGTTCATTCTGGAACCTCAGTTGGTAAGTTGGTATGTGTTTTATTCTGGGTTTAGTCAACAAATGAACGACTTTACTTAACGAGAATATCTTACACTTGTGAAAAAAAAGAACACGTTTATGATTAACGATGTTCGGTGTAGTGACGTGAAATATATATACAATGGGCTACGATATGTGATAACTGCCATATGTTCGGAAAGGAAGAGGAAAATTATCATGAAATGATCGAAACATTTAATCTTAATAAAATAAAAGTTAAAAATGTGCTATCATTTTCATTTTAATTTCAAAGTTTTGAGAAAATAATTTTCTGAAATGGACACTTTAGAAACGCGACTTTTTAATAGCCAAATCTCGCTCTAGTATAGTCCCTCCATTTGCTACCTCAGGTATAAGGCATCACATCTAGATTTATGTGAATTTCTCAAGGCACAAGAAAACTTAATAACGTGCCAACATTCGAAAAAAGGCTTGAAGAGACGTCTTGACGGCGCTGTTCTGCAGTACGCCGTTTCAGCAATGGGCGTCGATCCTGCGAGGCAGAACCTCCGGAGATATTTGTCGGGTGACGCGGGCGGTGAAGGAGGGTGCCGGGAGGCGGGGTGGGTGTCAGCAGGGTGGGGCCGGCGGGGGGGGGAGGGCGACGCGGGTGGTGAAGGTGGTTGACGGGGGGGGGGGCGCGTTCGGCCGTAGATTGGGCGCAGGGGCGGAGGCGGTTGCGTGATTCGCTTGAATCAGACTTCGTGCCAGGGAGCTCAATAGCGGGGCGCCGACGGGACGGCGGCGGGCGGCGGACGACGACGGGAGCGGTCGTGGGCGCTAAGAAGCACCGAAGGGCTAAAGAGGAACGGAAGACGAGAGTGGATGAAAGGCATACGACCACGGGCTGACGAAGTCGTCGACTTCGGAGGATGGCTGTCGACTGCTGTAGAGGATGGTGAGAGGGAACGGGAATGATTTGTGTCAGAATGATAAGTTCATTTCAGACACGAGAATGCGCGGAGAGTGTATTGGTGAGTAATTGGGATGGTGGAAGCTCACTCATGTTTCTGCATGGATTAAAGAATTTGGAAGTAATCTTCTTTGGAAAATTAATCAAGTATACAAATTCGAATATATGTATGTATTCGTATTGATGAGAATATATAACAAAACTAGGAATGATTTCCATTCTATTGAAATGTTGTAAGTCGATGACAACCACGTGAAAGATAATTTCTAATTTCTATAATGCCGAGAAATAAAGAGGACAAATTTATTTGTAACTTATAAAAATAATAATTTAAAATACTTGCCCATATGTCTATTCTTTTATAACACAAATATACCATCAAGACCTACTATTACATGATGCTTACGCACCACAGATTCGAGCTGGGACGCAGCAATAAGAACCACCCGTGTCACGGAAAGAGCCGTCAGAGGACCAAGGGCTTGCGCGAGAAAGACGAAACACTGGAGAAGGGTGGGGTGGGGAAGCGGGGCAGGAGAAGGGGCGGAGCGCAGCAGGGAAGCTCAAGGCCACCGCAGACAATCCGAGCGCTTTCACAAAAGAAGTTCCCGGAAGAGAATATCGAGTCGCGGAGGCGGCGCAGGGGAGGGGGAGGGGGACGCGGCGCGTGCCACCGCCGAGTGTCGCCGTGAATCCCCCTCTCCCCAAACGTCACCCCCCCGCGCCACATCCCGCAACCCCTGAGCCTCCGCGAAGACTCCCAGAAACAAATCACGTGCCACCCTCCAGGTAGAGGCGCATTAAACATACATGGGAGCAAGCCGGAGTTTGTTATCTTTCACACGAAGCTCTCAGTACAAATATATGCGGTTCTGTTCTCTCTCAGGAACACATCAATGTTCTGTCTAAAAGTTTTCATTTGTAAACTAGCAGTTGTAAGAAAACCAGTGTTGTCCAGGAAAAATGTTTGCATGTCAAGAAGGAAATTAACGTCATGTCACAGATTTTTGCTGAAAGACGTTTCATTATGAATATTTTTCATTGGAAGAAACGCCTGATACGCGGAACTGTAAGCAACCTACAAAAAATACTCAAAACTCTCTCCTATTTTGAAATCATTGCATTACTATTTATTATTTATAATTTATACACAAATCTCTTCTGAAACCAATATCCTCGAAGAACATTCCCGGTCAAATTCACCATGGGATTATGATTTTCTGTTCATTATTCTCTCGGTAAATATATGCAAATAAGGCGATAATCGGTTTATCTATTCGTCTACGTTCTATTAGGAGCATCGCATCACGAATATAGAAATAAAAAAGAGGAATAATTCATATTTAGATGTACCTTCGTAATTACGTGACCCACGTTTCCTACTGGAGGGAGAAAAATTTGCAACTCTGGTCTAAATAATTCGAAAACATCCGAAATACTCAACTGCTTCACAACATTTCAAAAAGTTATCCAATGGTGAATACATGTGATGGATGCAACGTCCAACAAAAGCGGAACGGTGAAAAGAAATTCCACAACGCCAATTCATATGTAACATATTTCATGTTTTGATTTTTGGGGTACTTTAAATGACGTCACAAAATCGCTTTCAAAATTTTCTCGAAAATAGCTCCATAGTTTTGGATTAATTTTGTTCTCGGAAAACGTGAAGAATCCTTAAAAGAATGGTGTAGGTCTCATTCTCATTGAAATACCAGATTTTTCATAAATTGCAGATGTGAAAAATGTTTTTCGTCGGCTTCCAACAATTACAGTATTAAAGATAGAGTTTATTCCTCAATGAAGTCTGTTTCTTTAAAGGCAGATCTTGACATGTACAATTTTTCGAAAATATGAGTAGTTTTTGCGAAATTTTGCATGAAATGTAGGCAATTTTTAAACAAATATTTTATCAAAAACACTTTTATCAAAACACCTAATATTTTTCTTACATGTTCTTCTCGTATGTATTAAAGGACGGTAAAAAATAATGCTAGTCTCATTTCCGGCGAACTCTGTTTTTTCGAAAATTGCAAAAAGTTGCACATTTCAAAACGACAAAATTTAAGATAGGGATTCTTCCTTAAACCAAATGTGCTCTAAAAAATTAACTCTTAAAAAATCATGTACAATGTTTTTTTTTAAAGTAGTTTTCGCGTAATTTGGACTTGAAGTTAATGCAATTTATAAAAAAAATCTCAAAAACCGTTCCAATTTCTTTTCTGTAAATATTTGCTGAATTTTTATCCAGCCAAAGATCCCCCATGAACGAAGGTCTGAAAGCAAGAGCTTATTTTCTTTGTTAGTAAACCCGGAATAGCTATGTATAAAAGAATCGTTCGTCGGTGAATGCATTGCAGACAACGCCACGGCGCCAAGGAGGCGGGCGACAGCAGCGCCCCCGGCGACGAGAGGCGGCGTCGGCGGAAGCCTTGATTGAGGACGAGCGGCGCCGCACCTGCCTTCGTCCCGCCAGAAAAAGCCCCCGCGGCGCCTCGCCATAAAATGCGTCATGCGCGACAGTAAAGCGCTTGCGACTCTCCACATGAGCCCGGAGAGAAAACGAATCGTTCGAAAAGAATTTGGGATCTTCGGAAGCGAAGCGAAGCGCCCGAAACTAACGAATCGAATTTAAAGTCACCCTATGGATTTTGTAGTTCTAACCCCCACCGACCAGTAGTGTCATTTGAGGGAGCGTCCTTAAAACTACCAAAATATTGAGTATATATATGGTGACATACCAATATGTCACTGAATATTGTACAACATTTATTATAAATGGCGTCAATTAAAGGGGATAAATTATGTGAATATGCTAGCATAGCAACGGTAAGCGAGCCGTCGTCAAGGTCAACATATTCATGCAGTGACAATCGCGGAGACGGCTAGTTAATTCTATATAGAATTCTGGGATTGGCTGAAAAAGCAGTGCCAGTCGTGAAGACGGGTAGTTCGTTTTGCAAGAAATTTAGAGATTGGCTAGGTACGAAAGTACATCAAATGTTATCTGCAAATAAACAATCGAAATTATGAACCGAGCTTTGCAGGGCTGAAAGAATGCGAGAGACATTCATTCTGACTGATGCATGCTCATGAACGGATCGTGCTCCAATTAATGTTAGGAGTTTTTTTTCTTTGGGGACTTGTAAGCATCTACTAGGGAATGGATATTGAGAGAACATCAAAATTGGAACTCTAAGTGTGACAGTGGAGCTTAAAATATTTCATGTGAACGAGTTGGAGGGACATTGAGGGCTTGGGCGAAGTTGTCAGTGATTGGACTGGAATGTTAGCAGCAAATAGTTTATTGATCTGATGAACGGTGATTGAAGTGTGCTTCCGAGAGAAGAAGAGAGAAGATGGTGTCTGGACCTGAGGACGGCGGCGTCGGAGATGGATAAAGATGGTCCAAAAGCGCGCGAAGACATAAGGTTGGAACGGTCATGACAAACGTTTAATTTTATATTGGGTAAAGTTATACAATACCAAAATTGTTTTAAATTGTTTAATAAATTTCCATGTTTTTGTGAAATGAATATATGATTTTTCATTGAGCCAATTCTAGCAATGAAGTAGCAAGAAAGAAAGATATTTGCTTTTCAGGTTCCTCGACCGAGTTTGAGTATATTCAGATTATTTCAATATATATATATATATATATATATATATATATATATATATATATATATATATATAATTCATCATTAAATATAACATTCCTCTCCCTAATATTCGTCTCTGAATCCGTCCTTGGTTAAAATATAAGTTTCGTCATGCTGAATACAATTTGCTGGTACGTGTCAGAGATAATAGGACTATTTTACATTTATTCCATTCGGTATACTAGAAACTGAAGATGGAAAAGAAACGAAATTTTAAATACACATTTTTATATCTATGTGTATTAGTCAAGTTACAGTGTGTCAAGTCCATTATCTTGCAAAATTTAATTCAATTCTTAAGACTTTCATACATTCGTGTCGCCTTTTCCTCCTTAGCACCCCCCTCCCATTCCCATGCGGTGGACGGGGCTCGAGGGCGCTCGCGTACGTGACTTTTTCAACAGAAGATGGCTTTGAGAATTTTTATTCTCTTTTACTCCGTCGTGTTCGTACAAGGCAGCTTTCGCCGCCATAACGTTGTTTACGACGGCCGTTTTTCTTGTTTAACGCCGCATGTGGCGATTCCTCGTCGCCTAATGACATTGCCACCTTTTGCGGACCAGGGAAGGCGCCAGGAGACAACAGCCTTCGCCTGCGAAGGCGGACGTGATGGCTGCAGCCAGGAGATCATAGTGCAAAAAAGAATGCATACGTAGGCCAATGTAATACGAAACGTTATAATCATTGTATTCGATAATTTAGTAAAATATTATATTGCACATTTTTACTTTTCCTCCCATTACTATTGTGTCATCATGATCTTTCGGACATAAAACCTGCGTTTAAGATTCTTTCGAGCAATGGATGGTCTGTCTCGATGGATGTGTCATGCAGAGCTGCCTGATTTGAAAGTTATGAGACGAAAATTGGTATATACGCCACAACAAAATCTAGTTGTCCATTCCAGATTTTATTAAGATATTTTAATTTTTTTGGGGGGGGGGGTTCTGTATAAGAAGACTATGGCATTTTGAAAATTCTCTGGAAAATGGCTGCATTTTTCTTTAATGATGAAGAAAGTGCATTTCTAAAAATGGTATTGTTCCAATTTTTATTTAAAAATATGAAATTATGAAAATTGCAAAAGTTCACATTTATTTTCGAATCTGTCCAGAATTAAAGTCAGAGATTTCTTTCTCAATGCACTTTATCCCGCAGTTTTAGATTTGTAAATGATGTCATGCACTTTTTAAAACTATGTGAATAGTTGTTGAGTATATCTAGTAACACAAAGAGGAGGAAAGGTTTCGGTATGCCGCCCATTCTCACAAGTCTTCTGTTTGGATTGAGCTTTAATCATAAGACCTAATACTTCTACGTCAAAAAATACGTCTACGTCTCTTTGCTTTCAAACATTACTCACAACATACCAACATTTTCTTATGAATGTTAAATGATATTCTTTTTTTTGCAACAATAATCATGTCAAAGACATTATTACAATATAGTACCATTCCTAATTGTATAACTATCCAATGTTTATGACAGATGATTATACTATTGTTGATTTTAATTCAACTATGTAATACATTCAGAGCTAATTTTAACCATATATTGAAAAGTTGTATGAAAATTAATTTGATTGTATTTCTTTCTGCTTTTGGATTCCTAGGATACCAGCACGCGTTGAGCTCGGTCATAGTGCATGACTCCTATTAGATCATTAATCTCCGTCACAAGCACCAACTCGTGTTGCCTATCTCCTCCGGAAAAACTTCCTAAATACTTAATTTTAGTTAATTTATAAGCTAACTTTTTATTATATGAATTCCTGTGATCGGAGGAGGGCGTAGGCGCTGCGTGGGCCGCTGGCCGGGGCTTTCTCCAGAACCCGTTCGGCGCCCTGCCGCGGAAGGCGACGCGCCGACTCGCGGGTCCGCGCCGCACAGCAGGTGGCGCAAGACAGCGCCCGGGCGACAAGCGCCAGGGACGAGCGGGCGCACTCCAAGCGGCGCGACGGTTCCTCCACTGACAATCTCTGCTGAAGCGCAGTGCAGGGCGTAGGACAGTCATGTTACGTTACAAACACGGAATATTCATCGCTGAGTTAAATCTCTTCAACACTGCACGTCAGGTCATTCTATATTTAAACAAACGTTTTTAGTGAAGAAATTGCTTAATGCAGACAATTGACACGTTTGTAAGTGTTAGTTGGCTATTTTGTGACGAGTGTTGTTCAGCTGTTCTTACACATAAAGTCATAGTTACGAGGGCGCATCCATTCGAAAAGTACTCTTGAAGAATAGCGTTCTGTTATCCGAAGTTTTCTTTCGTAAACGTACAACCCTATATCTTTTCGTACCACCCAGAGCGTTATCGCACTGCACACAAAAGTAATATCTTGAATTGGAATTAGTTTCATTAAATATATTGGACTAGTGCAATTATAGTTTGATTACAATTATTTAATACATGAGTAATTTCATCCATTTAAAACACTTTATGTGTATGACGATTTACCACCACCCAACATATTTCACGGCGCATACTGCCTGCTTTATTTTCAAGGGGAAATTCCTCAAAATCGAAATATATTCAAATCATTTTAATTCAACGAAATAAATTCAAATGACAAAAAATAAGTTCATCGGCCTCCCATTTATAATACAAGAAAATATTATTCCTAAAAGCTGCAAATATTAATGTAGACGTAGCTTGTCTACAATATACATTTAGAACATTAAATATTTTTTGGAAAAAGAATATCCATAGAAATACATGTTAATTTCAATTTCTCTGAGAACTAGCCATTATCAATTTCGAATGAAACACCTCAATAACTACTGAAATAACCTTACTTCTTTCCTGATTTTCTACAATTGAAAGAGATCAAAGTAGCAAATAATTACATTAACGCCGACGAAAGAACCGGTCAATTCAATCAGCCGGAGAAAGCTGGTCGCGGGGGGTCAGGGGCTGCGGCGACCGGGCGCCTACCTGTCTGGCGCGCGCTCTGACGGACGCAGCCGTCTAACGCAGCGCGACGCGGTCTTCGAGAGTTTACAATTAAATCCATCAAACGGGGCCGATACGTCAAGATTAGTCGGACGGAGCGGCGCGCGGCGCCGCGCCGGCCGCCGCCAGTCGGTTCGGGCCCCATTTGCCGCCCCTGCCTCGCCCCCGCCGCCGCCCATCCGTCCTTGTCCGCCGGCGCGAGCTCTCCGTAATCCCTGGGCCAAATACGACCGGATAAATCGCACCGGTGAACACACACGCACGCGTCGCGTTGCGTCGCCCCGCCGTTCGCGCACACGCACTCGCACGCACACGCGCACGCGCCCGCTAGCTCACGCACGCACGGCGCTGCCGAGGGAGCTGAGTGGATCGCCCCCGTCGTGGTTCTCTCCCCGCCCCCGCCCCCGCCGCCGCCGCCCCCGAGCCAGCTCCGCTGCCGCGTCCGTCTCCGCTCGCTGCCGTGTTCGTTTGGCCAGGATTTAGCGTAAATTACTGGTGCGCCCCTGGCCATTTGCGATCCCCCGCCCCGCCCCGCCCCGCCCCTCGGTCCTCGGTCCGCTCCTCGTCGCAGGGCGCGCCGCCCCTCTGAAAACGCGCCCATACATTTTGCGCCGGCTCGCCGCGACAGCGCGGGGACGCTGACCGCTTGGCAGTAAGAGGGAGGGGGGAGGGGATGGGGTGGGGATTGGAGGGCGGCTGTAGGCGCCGCAGGAGGAATGGGCACTGGTGGAGATGAAAGCAAATGCACACATGTAGAAGTGTTATTCACGACGAACGAGAGTGAAACACAGGGGGGAAAAGGTTTGGGATTGCAAATAACTGACAGAGAAAGGACATACTTTCCCAATATGTGAGAACAGCAAGTGATGTGGGAAACGTTTTGGGAAAAACTTGGTATTCAGAAAATTGATTGAAACGACGGTGAGATCAGAAAAGTGAAGAGAATGCCAAGAAGAGTCGATGAAGAATTATGAGATTTATCATCAAGACAGGAAACTCTTAAATACTGAATCGTTTGGATGTTAGATCTCACATTTTTTTATTACTTTCGGCGAGAATAATAATAATTATATAATTGAAGGAAAAGGAAATAGGAAAGTGGTAAGATGTGATCTATGTAAGAAAGATGTTTTAGGTAGCATGAAACACAATTTGCACGATAATCAGAAAAATGAAAATCAACGGTTATAACACGAACAACAAAAAGGATACGACCACACAAGCAGCAGTAAACAGAAGACAGTCAGGTACGGATCACGAGTCAGAGGGAACAAGGGATGAGCAGGGATTGATTAAATACGGTAGAAAGCAGACCGTGGTAAAGAGAGAAAAACAAATAATGGAGGTGGGCTCGGAAACTGGCATCCAGCACGGATAGAGACAGCAATACGAGCACACGACCTAACAAGGTGAATCCCCAGGGGCACGCAAAGTCACAGACACCGGATTGACTCGGAAACGGACTTTGACAAGCCAAAGGAAGGGTAGGGAGGGACAGTTAAAAAAAAACCCACAGCCAGCACCGCCGGCTATTAATTTCTGCGAGATTAAACCTGACCATTTCATAAAAAACTGTTTGCGGGAGGTTCCTCTCCCGGGTTTTCCTCGTGTGCGCCCGATCTGCTCGGTAATTGATACTCGGGATGAAGCGATCACCGAAGAAGAGGGACCGCTGCGCTACTGCGCGCGCAGACCGAGCTGAGAGCGTCGCTCGGGCTGCTTTGCTGCGCGATAAAAGGCCGCTTCAGTTCGGCAGGCGAAGGACGAAGGCCGTAATGCATGCGTTATCCTCCCAATGTTGTAGTAAGCACGCTGACATTTACTGCAACTGTATACGTGAATGTAGCGTAGGCGTAAAATCCGATACTATGGAGAGTTTAATACTCCCAGAGCCGTGCGAAATCCAATATCAATAATTTAGAGCGGCTGTCATAAGTTAAATCCTCTACATGAAAAAGTGTAAAAAAAGAATCAACAGGATGAAGCAACAATTTGTTATTTTATCGCGTAATGATCAGCAATAATTTATGCGATAAATTATTACTACGTGACTTCAGTTTGGCTCCTTCCTGACCATTTAATTTATGCGCTGTTGCAGAGTTGTATCTTTTTAAGTGATGGAATGCTATTTATCTTTAATATTCAAAGCATCCAGTAATTACTCCTTACTAATTTACGTGAAACTTGTTACATGTCAACAAAAAACTCATGTAAGTATCTAAATATATCTTACTGCTCATTAACCTGCTACGGAATATGATGTCTGATAATGCAATTAAATATAATTCTAATAATGTATGCGTATGTAAAATATTATGTGAACGCATTATTATACGACATTGATTATGAATTATCATTGAAGGCGTTATCGATAACATTGTCACACATAACTACTCATACGTTTCTGTCAATTCCTTAACAAATATTAGGTTTTTGTTATAAGTATTGTTAATAAATATTTGGTTTTTGTCAATTACCTTTTATTCCTTCAACACTTCATCCATGATAATTAACAATCCCAAGAATTGCACAAAACGACAGAATTATTTGTAGCTTCATGTTCATGTCTTACAAATCAAAATCTTGGTTCACGTCTAACCGTATTTCATTCTGTTGTCTGAGTATAACTTTAATTTGGAACCCTTTTCAATTCAGTAATAACAACTCAAGAGAACTTTACAAGAAAGTATTCCAGCGCCACATCCTTAGGTCCTCCGTCAAAAATTTCCGCGTTTGCGGCCGACTGCCCGCGACAGCGCGACCGGCGGAGAACTGCGCCACGCAGCGGCAGTATTTCTGTCGCCAGATATTGCTCCGGAAACAGATGGCAGCGAGCACGCGCGCCGCGGGCCACGGCGACCGCCGCCACGATGGGCCGCCCTCGCTTCTGGCCGGAGAAAGGCTCTCGTACGGGGCAAGAAGACGAGTCGAATTGTAGCACGGACTTGTCCTAGAAGATGGCCAGCTTTTCGCTAGGGCACAGAGATTTTAAATATGCGTCGAAACTTACTTTAAAAGAGGCTGTATAAGTACTTTTTTGCCAGCTTTTTTCATAAATACGTACATATGTTTATTCAATATTTTATACTTCTGACTTTATTTATCGAGTTGGGGAAGCTTGGTAACCATCTGCCCTATCCCGAGTACGCTCATGATAAAATACACATTTTTATCCGAACGTTCATCTAATCAGGAAAAAGATTAGGATTTCACTTTCTCAAAATATTTTTACAGTTGCGTCGTATTTTTACGATAAAATTATTGCCCATTGGACCATTTTCCTTTCGTCTTAAACATTTCTGAGCAACGTAAAGAAAAGCGTTAACTTAAAAGGAAATAATGAGGACGACAGTTATAAGTTATTTTCCTAATATAAAAGTTAGTCGTTTATCGTTTAGTGCTTTGTAATTCTTAATATTTACTGTTGTGAAGTATCGATTATATTTATTCGTTGTAAATAAGAACCTAAATATGTGCAATTAGTAAATTCAGTTCTGATACATTATTGTTGAATCTTAAATAAATTTTTCCATTTTTGAGAACTGTAAATCTGCTCTACATCATAAAGAAGTAGGTAGATCTTTATGATCTAAATTAATGTCATGAATTTAGAGTAATGATATAGATACACTTTTTAATCCATTTTTTAATGTATTATAGAAGAAATACACAGAGATAATAAGCTATGTTAGGTAAGTATGACATTTTACCATCGCATTAACACAACTATTAATTTTAGTCACTGGTTCTACTAAGTTATCTTAATTCGGTTATACTTTGCTTTAATATAAATTTTATCTATTATTATTATTATTATTATTATTATTATTATTATTATTATTATTATTATTATTATTATTATTACTATTATTATTTGGACCGTTGACATTCAAGATTAGACTTTGCAGAGTACTGTGGCAGCAGTAGAGGCAACGGAGACCGGCAGAGCGGCGTCTGAAGTCGGCGGCTGTGGCGAGGGAGGCGGTGGGGGCGAAAACGCACGTTTTGACTTACGCTCGCCGCCCCACACAATTCACCGGCGCCTAAATGGGAATCATTACGAGCGACGGGGACCCCTTCCCTCCCCCGGCGCGCCTCGCCGACAAACGGCCCCCTTCGCGCCCCGCGCACCGCCTGAGAGGCGGCGGCGGCGGCCGGAGGCAATGGAGACGGCGCGGCGGGACGGATGTTGGGGACGACGGCGAAGACAGAGGTAAAGGAGTGGGCGATGGCACGGACCGAAAGGCAAGACAAGCTGAGCTGGTGAGGTGAGTGAACGGTGAATGGGATGGGGGCTTAGACAGGGAAGGCACGTCCAGAAAGTGTGGAGAAAATGGGTCGGGAGGGGCAGGCCAGATAGGACGGGTGGTGACGACTTGACGGAAAGTGTGGGCCGGTAAGGGCGGGATGGGAAGACCAAGCCAGGAGGGATGGATTGGAAAGAGCAGGTAGAGAAAAGCGGGCGGTGAAGGCGAGCCGGGGAGGGTGGGCCGGGAAGGAAGACCGGCAAGAGCGAGAGGGGAAGAGGAGGCCGAGAAGAGTGGGCGGACCGAAGAGGGCGAGCCAGGGAGAGCAGTCCGGGTTGGGTGGGCCGGGAAGTGCGGGCGGGGAAGGCGGGCGGTGCTGACGGACCGGGAAAGAAAGTGGGGAAGACGGTCGGGTATGACAGTCGAGCAATTCGAACTGTGAAATCCCGGGGGGAAATCTGTTGCGAAAAGCGGGCAGAGAAGACTTGCAGGGAGGACGGGCCATGAAAGGCAGGGGGGAAGCGAGGCAGCGTTTTGGGCGGGCAGACTGCAGAGGTGGGATGGAATGGCGCGGCGAGGGGCGGAGCGTGGAGCGGAGGAGCGAGGGGGCGAATGGTAGAGAAAGGCGACGCGGGCCAGCAGCGGCCTAAGATGTTCGTGGGCGGACGGCGCCGGGGATTTGGCGAGTTGGTCCATCGCTCTTCCGGAGAGTGTTAGGGGGACAGTGTGGGAGAGGAGAAATCGCGGGATAGGTGATAAGGAACTCTCACTTGTTGTAAGATGGATGGAGGAAAAAACAGTTGTAGAGATTGTTTATTTGATGAAAAGAGATTTGTTTTTATACTACTAAAACATTTTCATTTCCAAGAGATGATTGACATATATTTTCATAACATACCATTTGAGAACTAAATATATACGCTATTGGACATCTTCCTCGTGTTCTAATTTTATAGCGAATTCAGTATGCAGCGGAGTATTTTACTACTCTGTTAACCAACATTTGTTGAATCACAATTTTGTACTCTTATGTGTTTCTTGTCTTCCATTATTTAATCATTCTTACTTTCTTAATTTTCATATTCGATTGATGTGCGCTCTACTGACACATGTTCATTTTTGTCCAATTCCACATGCCTGTAAAATAATATTGTTTCAGAAAAATATGATGTAATCATTCTTTTAACATTAGAAAAACTTCAACAACTCTTTACACGACCTCAAAAATCAGCAACAATTAAATGATCAGTCCTTGTATTAATTAAATAAAACACTGAAGGGTGTAACATGTTTAGTCATATCCACTCTGTAGTTCATACGTGTTTAGCGGTTTTCACCACCCATTACCAGAGAAAGAACGTGTGGGAACCTCCGTCCATGCTACGACGATGTGTTTCCTGCAACTCCATAAAAGGAGCTTCCCACATGTAGCCACTACTCCTGGATACACAGACGCGTTATGAAACACAAACACGAAAACGCTTCAACGTATATATTTTGCACGGATTACAAACTTTCACCCGACCGAAGATTCTTCTTTTTTCCGCGTGAAAAAACATTCTCCGCACGTAAACTTAACACCTACTCGGAGAGCTCCCCTACGAAGGGTAAAGGATTTTCTGGTTCTTTCAGTCGTGCCAAATACGGATTGTGAGGTCTCCTCCCACCTAGTTGTTAAAAAGCGTTTCGTACACGCGCCTCTTCGCCCGAGGCAAGTCGTACGTTTTGGGGGAGTACTTTTTTGTTTTGTAAGTACGTATAGAAAAGACGCGACATAATGAATTTTGAACTGTTTAATACCGTACGTATTGGACGGCGCAAACACACACTGATTTTACGCAACTTAGTGCATCAATGATAATAAGATGAATATTTACGAGTATGTTCGTAGTGAGAAATTATAATCGAATCGAGGAAGGACATTTAAAGGAATCAATGCAGTATCAAGAGCTTAACCAGTTGTAGTCATTAGAATCGAGTTGGCAATTCATACAGAAGCAGACTTTACACTACTTACAAGCATCAACTTGCCAACACGAATACGCAGGCACGTAAGTAGCGTGGAGTCAGGTGATACAGAATAAGGGACATACCTGTAAAAAAGAAAAACGAACATTAAAAACTGTACAATTTCACAATACATCAAAACTCAGTCGTTCAAACAAGTTTATAATCTAGAAACATCTCACTATCTGACATCACAAGCAACTCTGAAATAACCTCCGTTTACCAACGTATTACCTAATAATATAATTAATGGTACGTGTTTAATTTTTTACGCACAACGCAACGCAACGCAACGCAACGCAAAGGCAAAAGCAAAAAAGCAAAAAAACAAAAAAGCAAAACAGCAAAACAGAAAAAAGCAAAACAGCAAAACAGCAAAACAGCAAAACTGCAAAAGCAAAAGCAAACACCCATCTCGATTTGGAGCGGCGTGGCGCGACCCCGGGTGCCAGCGCTTCGTTACTCGGACCCCAAGAAACGGGATCACCGCCCTCCCCCGCCCACCTACACCACGCCCCGGCCCGCTTCGCCCTAGCTCGCCCTGCCTCACCTGGCACTGCCCGCATCAACCCCGCCTTGCTCCCTTGCCTAGACACGCTGCATGTACCCCGCCCGCTCCACTCCGCCCACCCCGTCCCGTCCCGCCCCTACTTCGTCCGTCATGCACTGTCTATCCCACAGCGTCTCGGCCCGCCTCGCCATGCCTCGTCTCTCTGCGCTCCGCCACCCTGCCCCGCGCTCTTCCTGGCCCACCCTGCCTGCCTTGCCTTTGCCCTACACCTGCCCCTGTCCTCCCCTGCCCTCCTCTGCTCTGTCCTGCCTCTGCCCTTCCCTGCCTTGCTCTGCCCTGCTCATACCCCTGCCCTGCCCTGCCTTGCCTTGTCCTGCCCTACCCTGCCATGCTCTGCCCCTGCCCAACTCCTCCCCCCCCGTCCCGCTGCGCCCCCTGCTCTGCCCGCCGCGCTCCACCCCGCAACGTACTGCCCATCCCGCACCGCCTCGCCCCGCCTTAACCCGCCGCCCCGCCAGGCCCCACCCGCCCGCGAACGGTGCTGTTTTGGCTGCGCGAGCGTCTGCCGACATCAAAGTGCTATTTCGGGCGCAGTTGCCGTCGCCGAGGCACCACCGTCTCCGTGACTGCATCTGGTCGCTTCGTGCAGTCAGTCGTCGCCTACTTCGCCTTTTCACTGCTGCTCTTCTCTTCTGCTCCTTGCTCAGTGGTTCTCGTTTGGTTTACGCGATTTTAATGTGATAATCCACTTAATTTTTTTCAGTGTTGCAATTTATTCTCCACTTCATCTTTTTACTACTGATCATTCATATGATTTTTTTTTCATTTCTTTCTTGATTTCGCAATTAGTCCGTGCTATATCGATTTCATCTTTTACTGAGTTTGTCTTTCTCTCTGTGCCCGTTTGCATGTTCGTCTCCGCGGCTGCAGCTTTTGATTTCGACCATGCCTCTTTATCATCTTTGACCATATTTGTCCATCCTTCCTTGTCGCCTCTTTATCACCTTTGCGTCTTTTCATCGTTACTCGTTCTTGCTTATTTTTTTCACTTTCTCGATCTAACCGTAGCATTAGACTTTATTGCCCTCGCTATGTGTCAACGTCTTCTTTCGCGGCTATGAATTTGTAAATCCATCTGTTAAGTTGACCCGCATCTGGCGTCGCTTCTTTTTTGTACATTTCATTAATTTACCTTCAAAATCAATTTAAAATGTGACATACTGAAGCCATGTACAATGTTATATGTAGAAGTATATTTATTTTCACTGTTTATAGGCATTGTGATTATCGTATTTAATTTAATTTAATTTTTTATCCATCATTTTTTTGGAACTTATCTTCTAGACTCTATATCTCTTCTCTTCATTTCTTCGCCTTTCTTTCCTCTTCAGTGTACTTCCTCTTGTCACACTTTCTCCGTCTGAGTTAGGCGGCTTTGGTGGACATCGTTTCTGACACCGAAGGAACGAATCTGCTGCCCACTGGTTCTTCACTCACTAACGGTGCTCCAAAAAGGGCACCTTTACACCGAGCGACGACGGCTGCCTGGATTGCGAGAAGGTTCTCGCTGTAGGCTGTGCTCTTTATTCATTTCTCTATTTAATCGAGCGTGGAGAATTGCTAATGGGAAGAGGCCTGTAATCATTCGGAGGAGTTGTCGGGAAGTACGAGACTGATTTGCATATGACCCGCAGCTATGCAATGGGGTAATGTGCGGGATTCAGTATGTAAAATAGTCAATGGCATCTGTTTCGGAATGGCGTTCTTTTCTATGTGATTTCGCAGGCTGTAAAGGCGACGTACAGCATAAATCGTTCCGATCCATGCTGTAGAAAATAATGTTTAGTTCAAATAATGTTTTTTATAAAGTACATAAAATGTAAATACTCACTTGTGCCGGGCAGGCATGTCCCTAATACTACTTCAACCTAAAGAAATCTCAACTTAGGTATGTAATATACAAATTCGATTTTATTGAACGTTTTGAACTTTTGGTTATTGCTGATATTATGCTGGTTATATCAATTAAATTATTCAAATAATCGTAACAATCTGGTATAAATATAAATCGATATGTAGACACATGATATTGAAATACAGGGAATATTTAATTATAAGATTGAATTATTGAAATTCAAAGCCAATAAATTGTTATAAATTATATTTGAATGTGCCATTTGGTTGATCTACTTCTCACAAGTTCGCTGATTCACAAGAAAGACGACCGAAAGTTTCATTGCTTTTGGACGCAGGTTCTTAATTCTTCGGAAACTTTACTAGACAACGATATCCATTGATCTACTACATCTCCTCTCCTGTTCTCGAACAAGCTCTCTTCGAGGAAAGTTTAACTCGAAGCACGCATGTTCAAGTCCAACATCAAGTTTAACATACCCCGCCATTGCTCAAGAGCAACCCAGGCATGCAGCAGCAATCGTCCGTGCACCCCTTTCAGCTCTTCGAGGACTTCCCACGCTCTCCAGCGCCGCCTGCCGTATTTTTAGGCAGCGTTGCCCCCTTCCCGACCGCCCTCGACGGCCACCTAGCAGATGCTCGCCTCGCTACGGAAATCGCCAACTGCATCGCAATAAAATCGTACGCTCCCAATGACCTTTTGTCCGCCCAGAAGAGTAATTCCAGAAGCAAAGCGAGTGGTCCAGTCTGCGCAGTTAATGGGATGAAACGTGTTCGGAGAAGTGTTCGCAGAGAAGTCTCCTAGAGTGTGACTTCCATAGTGCGACGAATTCAATACGTAATGCTCTGCCTTCCAGGAGATCGCGCTTTGACTAACATAAGTCGAAGGTTGATTGCTTTTGCAAATGTACAGGTCTCTTCAAGACAGACGAAGGTCAGTGTTATTTCGGTTTATTGAGAAAAATTAACTTCGTGTCTATCCGTAACGCCACCTAATCAATAGGTCACAAGTTTAATTTCCCTGGGGTAAGATATGCACGATGGAATTCCTTACCTAAAATTTCACTGCTATTCAATACAAACAGTGAAGCGATGAAAAACGGAATCTATCATATAATACAATACATTCATTCTCTCATTGTAAACACATTGAACGTTTCATGCTTCATTTATGATGTCCATAATTATTGTGGTACACTGAATTTCGCTGTCATTAATCATTTAATATTCCTCAACAGTCTATAAATGGGTAGAGTGTAACGGTACAAAATTCTGCAAGCTAGTTTCACGGATAATTATATAACCATGATATACTCGAATTGGGGAATGACTTTTCTTCCAATGGAGAAGATCCAAATATTAACATGTTCTTGAATTTTTTCTTCAAATTCTTACCAACAAATTAATAAAACTCAATAAAAAAACCAAATATAATTGCTGGAAAATTAAACGATGTGAAATTAAAAACTATTTAAGTATGTGAAAAAATGCTTGGAAATACCGAACCCTTTTGAAGAGGAACGAGAGTTCAAAAATATAGTCATCTGCATTCTAAAGCAGTTATTTTCTGTCATAGCAGACTGAACGTATCTAAACCACAACAGCGGTAATTGTTCTGGAGCCCAGATGTTACTAGCAAACTTCCAAAAGCGAAAATAAATTAAAAATTCAAATTTTTGAAGCTGTCCAAGACGTTACCGTGTACCTTCATGTTAACTACGCTCCACTGAAGCTATAGCGAAGCACTTCCTCTCAGATAATAAGCATTGACAGGCACCAGATGGCTAAGCCACCCGATTAAATATCTTCTAGAACGCCGTTCTAGAAATAGCACAGCCCCACGGCCGTGACCTTTCTCGCGCACCTTCGTGCAGAGTAAACCCCACAGTAAAAATGAACGCTCCACTAATCGCCTGACATCGTCATCTGAACGCCATCTAAAAATTAAAGCAATTTCGCGGCCGGCAACCGGAGTAGCTCTGCCATCAACTTGAAGCACATGCGGGCGCCGATTACCGGTGGGGCTAGTAAAAGGAGGATCACTTATTTCGATTACCACACTAGAATCACTTTATCTTTATTTCGTTACCCCACTACGAGACACATAGTGTCCCGTGAGTCTTACTGTTTGTCAGCTGCTTTAGGGTCTCCGCTTGTTGGAGATTTTCTCAATCAACTGGTTAAGACATGTAAACATTATGGATCAGTCAGATCGGCTTAAGGAATTCGAATGGGGGTAGGATGGGAAGAAAGATTCGATTCATGGCCTGTTGTTTAAAGAAATGCGCGAGCTCCGCACTGTTCGTGATCTGAGGAAGCCATGGAAAATACCTATCACAGCAGTCGGTCTATTCAATTCTCTTCAATGTGGGGTTCGACTACAACCATAACAATATTTAGCTGGTGTATTCTATATTACGATAGCAGTGTCTACACCTTATGGTCATATCTAAAAATGGATGAATGATATTAATAATAGGTGATTATGAAGAACTGATATGAAAAAACTGCTGTGGTGATGGAGAAAGAAAGAATCGAGCACAATTCATGGCCCGTTGTTTAAGGAAATACTCGGTCTTCGTTCTGCTCGTGGTCGGGGGAAACACCGAAACGTAGCACTGCAGCCGGTCTCTCTAGATCAGGGATGTCCAACTGGCGGCCCGCGGGGCTATTTAATGTGGCATCCTAAAGGTTACTAGTCAAAAGTGAAAGCCAATCCAGGTCGGGCGAGAACATTGTGCGCCTAGCGCATGCGACCTCCTAGGGTCAATCCCCTTAATGTAAAAATAGTTTAAGAATAGAGTTAAAAATTCAAAATCATCCTCGTGTTTCACTATGTTATGCATAGTACGGTCTAATATCGCACATGATTCCACCCCCATCCCCACCCTCACAGTTTCAGAACAACCGGGCAAACTGCAGATATCAACAATACGGGGAAGTCAGGTGAAGATCGTCTGAGTAAAAGAAAATATGGCCTGCAATCTCATTAAAGTTTTCAGTTGTGGCCCTTGAGGCCTTGCAAGTTGGACACCCCTGTCTAGATTCCGTCAAGGCGGTTTGAGCTCAAGTGTTTTGGCAGGGCCATAAATACACGTGTCGTCGGGACTTGAACCTAGAACCTCACGATCTCTGAAGCTTCAATTGCGGTCAGAGCTACATACGGCAGCCTGTAAGGAAGGGCCTCCGCACAGACAAACAGCGCTCTAAACTTCCCCTAGAAAGAAGGCGGCGGCGCGCGTTCCTACGCCATAACTCGTCGCGCGATTACCCTCGAGCCGGCAGTTAAGCAATTTTATGTGGCGCCCGCGTTTCGTTTTGTTTTTGCGCATAAACATTCACGCAAATAGAGAACGGAGAACGCCCCCACCCTGCCCACCCCGCGCGCTGCCCTTACCGGGTTCACGCCTCCGCAGCTGCTCGCAGCCGCCGCCGCCACCCACAGTGGACTAAATGGCATAAATGGCGAAAGGTGAGCTCAGCGAACGCGTGTTTTATTACATCGGTTTGTATTTTTTTACCCCATAACGGTTACATTAAATAATTTTTATTGGGTCATTCAATAACTGCAAAAGAAGCTGTTCGAGAATTTTAGATCAATACAAACGAGATAATATTCCATTTAGTCATTAACTCATATAGACTTGTGTTTCTTAAAAAATATATAGAATGTTGGAGGAGATGTTTGGCTGAGTAATAATTTTACGGATGAAGATGATACGGAATAAAACAATGCAATTGCAATTGAAATAACTGTGCTATTACGGAGAGGATATATCTGATACAAACTCCATCTCTTGTTACGAAATCGCAACCAATAACATTTTATGGGTCCTACCTTTTGAGTTTCAGTAAAAATGCAGTTTTGTATTTTATGGCAATAAAAACAGTTCGGCCTCGATTTTTTTTTTTTTTTTGCTTGCAAATAGTCCACTTTGTATCACGCAGGACATGCACTTGCACTGGCTCAGTATCATTTTCACGTTGCAAGTCATGCATGTAACTGATCAGGGGAATCAGCATTAGGCTGAATCCGATTTTTATACCCCAGGGTTGTTAGTCCTGCGGGATGGAAGATGGAATAATGATGATAATGAAGGATGAATGAACGGCACACACAAATAGACATACACAAACACACCCATGCCCGAGGCGGGACTCGAAACCGCGATTCTTCCGTCCGAGATCGCCACGGCACTACTGCCTTAGCGATCTCGGCTATCAGGACTGGCTGCTATTATTATTATTATTATTATTATTATTATTATTATTATTATTATTATTATTATTATTATTATTATTATTATTATTATTATTATTATTATTATTATTATTATTATTATTATTTAGAGCTGGTGGTGGAACTAGCGTTCACATTACTTTCATATCGAACAACTTTTATTTTTCGGTAGGCTGTAATGGTTGCTTTGGGGACAGAAAAGACGTTCTGAGCCCCTTTGGCCAATTTCGGCCCACCGTGCGCCGTGGCCGCTGCCGCCGCACCGCGAGAAAGTTATTAGCCTCCGCTGCCGCCGCGCCGCGCCGGCGCCCGCGGCCATCGAGTGGGCGAAGTTGGCGCGCGAGCGGGCGCGCGCTGCTGGGCTCATTCCGATGCTACAAATATTTTTTACGCTCCTCACACGAATTCTAGCTACGGCCATTTATTAAACGAATGGGAAGTATATATTCGTTTTCACTACCGGTGATGCGCTTATTCGTAATGGCTGCATTCTAAATTGCATTTAGTGAAGAGATTTTTATTTCCTGTAATTTTCCTCAAATGTTCTTATAAATTTTGGTGTAATTCTTTCAGTACACCAATTATAACGAATATTTAAAGAAGCATGGGTCCAATATTATATTTATCTTTCGTAAATTAAAGGTTACCATACCTGTGACATTCATATACTTTGGGATTGGTAACCACAGTGTATGATCGTACGACAATGTATCATCAGATCACTTACATCACTTTCTAAATATTTTCTTGCTTCGAGGACGATGTTACTTCTTTCGTATAAAACTGGAATATCCGTGAAGAAATAAATAAAGCATTAAGAAATGAAATAAAAAGGCGTAATAGGCACTTTTTAGAAATATTCTTCATTAATAACATTAATATTTGAAGTTTCCGAAGGTCAACCGCGACGACTTCATTGTGAGCGCTTGTAGGTAATGAAATCACTCGATGGGGCAAGGAGGTGTCACCGCATCAACTTTCCCCGGTGTAGCGACGCAAGAGACCTTTTTGGTGGCCGGCACCTGTCGGGCGTGGGCCGCGCGGCGACGTCACCTCGACAGCCTCCGGCCACTGACGCCGCCGCCACGCCCCCCACCCCGCGCCCTCTGGAGACAGTTTCGTGCCCCGCCCCGCGCATTCGCCGTCGCCGTCGCCGCAGGCCACCACCGCTGCTCGCTGCTGGCTCTCCGACTCACTGTACAAGTGCCCGACGCCGCGCAGCTCACATCTTTGACGTAACCACTTGCCTTTGCTGCCCTCTGCCGTTTCGTGTCCCTGTCTCAATGCGTATGATAATGCTTTGTCTCTCTCCCACCGCGAGTACCGACTGAAACGGAAAAAAGAAGGGTTCTCCAAATATCTTACTGAGATTTAAACTGATCCTGACACTTCTCAACCTCCTAAACGATTCTTACTAAAGAAAAACATTAGGGATACAGATTTTAGTAGCTTCTTCAAAATCCGTGCAGCTGAAAACAAATGGGAGAAAATCTCACTATAATGAATATATATTTTCGAAGGTACGAATGTAAATACTATTGTTTCTTTAACATTCAACTTTATTGGAAGCAAAAAAGATTAGTACCTATTTGTAGTGGAGAAGAACCTAAATACAATTTGGATTGTAATTGCAAGAGTCCCACAGTCCCAAAGCTTCGTTTTTACAAATATTTCATTTACAATTTTTGCTGAGGATGTGGCTTCCCACGATGCTTGCATGTGATGTTGACTCTTCTCAGAGGCCGAAACGTGGCATTTGTTATCTATTTTCTGTGAAAAGTAAGGTCACACATCTGGATTTGAAAATGACGAAATAGAATATGTGCAACTACAGACATTAAGTTTTATAAATCCCTGGCATGTGGAACTAATTATTTAAACTGACAGAAAATATGTTCACAATTATTTGAGAGTTGACTACTGACACATCACACAAAGAAATGCAGGGTGAAATATGCTTTCATATTATCATACAAATGACAAAAGAATGAAAAACAGTCACCTCCTGGGACGCAATGCACAATTTAACTTATAATGCGTTGTATTAACGATCAAAGTTTGTTGTGGAGAGACTTTTAACTCCTTCGCCTGTTACCGTGATGAGAGACGTTGAGATAAAAAGGAAATTTCTCTTTGTATGCGCAGAAATATCACACTACAAAGACACGAGTACAAAGGTCTCGAGACACATTCATCCGTTAGTTAGATGTGTCTGCCACTCAAAATAGCATAAAAGGAATACTGAAAAACGAACTTTTGACAGAGGAATTTTTTATATGAAATATTCCAAAAAGAGAAAACACTGAAATGAAAAATCAGAATGAAATCTCAAAATGAAAAATAAGAATCCAGGTTTTTAATGTTTCAAAGCAAATATTATACACCTCATAAGTGAATAGAGCTTGATGAAAAGGAATCCGAAGAATTCGGCGATACTTTGATTCAACCTCACATCATTGTCATCCATTTCACATCACAGCCATTCCCACGAGCATAATACGAACTTCTAGTAATTTTTATATCGAAATGACAATGTGATTTTCCTAAAAGTAACGAAGAAGGATTACAATTATTAAATAAAGGAGTTTATTTATTCCATTTCTCTAACATACAGTGGTCTGCATCACAGATAAAAACAATTATGTAAATGAAATAAGTAGAAGTACACTTACTCAACTGTCACCAACCCAGTAAAGGCTAAGTACAGCGTAACTCGGGAACCCCATTATCCCAGAGAAATTGTCCCACTGATGTTTATCACTACGTCGCGAACCGGGAAGGCGGGGCCACGTTAATTGTCCTGAATCGCCTTCAGAGTCGCTGTAGTCTCTGCCGCCACCACCGCCATGATTTACGAAACGAAGAATTAACGGCGCCTGGCCAAAGCCTGAGCTCCGACGCAAGAAATATCGACTGAATGTGAAAACTGTTTCGTGGACGATGCATCACGGCGCGATGGCACACCACGAACGCGTTGGGAGATTGTCATTATCCTCTTAGCTCCCTCGGGTTAAGTTCTTCAATTTGAATATCGAATTAACCTCCGCAGTTTACTCGCCTCCTGGCTGTGTAACGATGCTCATTCATCAGCAAGGAAACAGAGAGAGTAATGCCGGGCATTTGGATAAACTAAGAATTTAGATGCAGAAGCCGGCGACGGTCTAATTCGTAGATTAGAGGAGTTTTATCAAAGTCGTCAGTGACTCGCGAGTGTTTTGCCGGATACGAGGAGTCGTTAGGAAGCGACAAATCGTTTTTATCGTTTAATCGCAGCTGCCACGGATTCCAAGATTAACATAGCTCATGGATGAGATTGACCTAAAGAGTGATTTCAGGTCAGTCACTTTCAAAGTCGGTTTTCTTTCAGGTCAGGTTTCATATTTAGGTCAGTCTGACACAAAAAGTGATTTCAGTCACATAAATGGTTCATATTTTACTTTAAGCTCGAAACTAAATATAGAAAATATGTCACTTGAAGTACTGAATACGAGATCAACAATTGGTCGAGAGTTTGATGATAATTAAACTTTGTGAAGTGACATACATCAATTTTTTCGAAGACCATAAACGTGCAAACATGTTAATGTGTAGATGACTTTCTTGCCAAAGCAAGCACTGGATTGTGAATCATATTTGGGTTCTACAGTAAAAATCATTCACTTAAAAAAATCACGTCAGTGACTTTCAGCTCAATCACTTTCGTTCAATCACTTTCCAGTCAACAAGCTCCACACTAATCAATTTCAAGCTAATTACATCCAACTCACTTTCAAGTCTGCAAATGTAAATCTACCTTTGATAGGCCCCCGTTATCGGCCGCAAAAAGTTGCATTTTCAGGCTGCATTCCCTCATATTCCGAACAGGCTTTGAGGTCCAGTAGCAGCAAGCGACAAATCATTTTCATCATTAATCGCAGCTGCCGCGTATTCCTCGTTTTCAATGGCCTACCACACAAACGATAGGTTTGCACCCGCGCGCCCGTGCTTGTTTGCGGACGGGTTACCAAACAAGCCGCTAACCTCCGCGCACACGGGGCGGCCGCACGCGTGCACACACGCGCGGATACCCGCGTAAACACGAGCGTCGGCGGCGCAGAAAGTCTTTCTTTCTGGACGGTTTGACGTCGACACGAAGGACAAAGGATCTGACATGTAGCAAATACAATGACGCGTGTGGCAGGCGGCTGGGATTCCCTGTAAATACGAAGGAAGATGAATGTCAACGGCGGCGACAGGTGGAGACAGGTGGCAGCTGCTTGTGGCAGTAATGATGCTAAAATATGAGTATTTGGTTACCCGAGGCTTTGTCGATTGAAAAGAGTTTTTTCTCGTAGTGCTGGCTCGGGTAGGAGGGCAAAGGACACGTAAGCGAACATTGTCATCTTTTGACATGCATATTGTCATTTCCAGGCTTACAGAAAAACTGTTCACAAATGTGCTTTAATAAGATATTTATTTTACATAATACACAAGAATGGATGAGAACTGATTGAAAATAGTTAGTCGCAGAGAGGCCGGTAGATACGAATTAGAGAAAGGCAACCAAAAAGATATCTATTGTTTGGCAATATAGAGGCAAATGTAGAACTTATTATTTAAACTGACAGAAAATATGTGCACAATTATTTTAGAGATGACTACTGACACATCACACAAAGAAATGCAGGGTGAAATATGCATGAGTACGTGGAGATAGAAACCTTTAGAAACGGCGTATATCACTAAATTTAATGAATGAGCGCGATTATTCTTCACATAACTATAACCACGGATGCAAACACTCCAGTAGGAATTTTAACATTATAAAAACATAGTAACTACAACAAAATATTGTGTTATGCTTTGGTGTAGCCGAAATAGCCATTTGCAAAATCTTCAATATTTTGTTATATTATATATGTATGTATCAGTACTTTCATAACTTTTCAATGACTTTAACTAATACGAATGCATTCACAAAATTATTATTTTATTTATGAATATGTAGATGTTACAAAAACAATAAATGGGCGGCTGGACGCCGCGCAAATCCTCTAAACAAACAATCAACTTTTTATTTCGATGAACTCGGCGTGTAATCGTTCTCTATACACTGACTATCTTCTCAACTACTTTGAAGAAATCGCAGATCACATGCTGCCTCGTCAGAGATCAGACGCTGTAAGAAAATTACTTGGTTCCCTTACGCTGTCTGGGAACAGCCACGTCCAGATCGCGGTTATCCGGCTCTTCCACGAGCGTCTGACGTCACCGCTGACCGGCAGGCAGGCGGGGGCTGGGAACGCGGGCGAGCGACCCGGCCGGTGACAGACCGCCATTAGGCTCAATTAAAACGTACGGCGGCGGCGGCCCGGGGATTAGGTCCGGAGGGGGCGTGGCGCTAGGAAAAAGCAGCTTCGGGGGCCGTGCAAAACATTCGGAGCCTATTACACACTTTAGATGGCCATGGCGTGGCCGCGCGCGGGCGATGAAGAGCGATGGGGCACGTTAAGCGCCGGCAGCAAGAAGCAGCCGCTGCTGATGCACTGGGGAGCGTGTGAGGCGGACTTCACGGAGAAGCTTCCAATGGGCACGCGTGGGCTTAGGAATGCGGGTGGGGCGGGTCCTCAAGAATCAGTGGGGGTTAGATAATAATTGCAGTATTAATTTTACGAGAATAATTAGAATTACTGCCCGATTGACAACTATTCAACCTGAACGTGAAAGATGTAGCAGAACAAACAGCACGAATTTTATATTACGCCATGATGACATGGAACTTCAGAATCCAGATCAACTGATGTCACTGCAGCGCCTCTGACCGGGAGGTCCTGGGTTCGAGTCCTGACGGCGGCAGGATTTTCAGCTAGGTCAAATTCAGTCGCTGTCTGGAGGAGAATTCTGGCAACCGGTTGCTCTGATCGGTAGTTTTCCGTGGTTTCACGATCAACACCAGGCGAATGCCGGAGCAGTACCCTAACAAATGGGCCCCGGACCGCGCGCGATCTGTCCTTCCTCTTCCTTGTCCTATCCTCTCCCCTTACACACATACTTACACTAACATGCACTACACTATCACATACTCCGGGAGACCGGTCGGGAACGTAGAGCTTGTCCCGGCTGGGGTGGTGCCCCGCTGGTGGGAGAGTCCTGGTTGGGGGGAAACCCCACTAGCCGACAGTAGGTCGGCGCCGGATTTCGCCATCCAGCGGGGGAAGATCACCGTCATCTCCCGAGAAAAAACATGCACTACACTAACGGGACTAATTACCGAAGCAGTTGACGCGCCCGGAAACACGAAAAAATCAATCAATCAATTCAGAATCCAGAAAAATTAAAATTGCCTAAAACAGGGACAAGCGTATCAAAACAATATTAATTTTACTGAAGATAAGTATAAATTGTTTCAAATTACTCGTAGCTCTGAGTACGTTTAATGTAACATTTCCGATTTTTAAAATGAAAAATCTCAACAACAAAAAAAATCGTCAAAATCAATATTACATCCTGCATGAAAACGTGCAACTTTAAAAATGATCTGTTACTAGAATAACCTTTCCTCGGTACGTGAGAAAAATCGAACATTCCGCAACGTACGATCTTACAAAAATATAGGACGTTTTCAACATACTGAACGCGGACACGCCGGCGAAATGTGGAACCAGTAAAGAACTCTTCGGAAAAGTATGAGTTCCGTGATATCGGACCCGATTTTTCAGGTTTGTTTACGAGGCGTACGCGGCACTCAGGGAACGTAGCTCGCTTTTCACACCCCTCCTCACACCAACTGTTACTCCAGCTGCGAGCGAAACGTCACAAAAAGGGCTGTGGCGCGTCGCATAAAGCACGCGGAATTAAGAAACCGAGACACGAACTCGCGCGGGCACGCCGTATGCAGAGTACGCGGCGGCGGATATACGACGAAAAAACGTCGTGTGACAACCAACATGCCACGCGCTGAGGAAAGGACGTCGGCGGCTGCATGTCGCGAGTACTCGAACAACTGTGACAGTGGCAGAGGGAATGATGGTAATGATATATTCATGGCTGAATGTTGCCGTAGAAATGGAAAGAGACGTAGCAACAATGTATAGAGTAGATGTAAATGGTGTTGAAACCGGGAGGTATCTCAGAGATTTGAAGAGAAAAGTGTGGGAGACATGTATAAGAAAATAATCGATTTAATTCAGACGATTCAGAAATATTATTTGTAGGGTAAGGTAATGCAAGAATGATGAATGTAGAGAATATAAATTAGAAATATTCTGTTTCTTAAATTAATATCTTAAATTACCCATTTTCGTGTGAATACTTTTACTTTCGAATTTATTCACCTCTTACGACGAATTGTCTTATTACGCTCATTCAGTGTAACTGATGGGGCATAAACGATGAAGAAACGCGAAACAACCAACAAGCCACTTGATGTTGAATAAATGTTGGCGGTGACAAATTGAGGATCCGCGGATGACTGTGAAAATGGAACCGACAATAAAATCAATCATGGCTGTATGGTTTGGAATAAGAATGACAAAAAGCAGAGGTGATGGCGTAGATGTTGCAAGATGTTAGCCACAATATTCCAAGAGATATGAAGTAATGAGTCACAAGGAGGAAGAGAAAGTTATCATTGTGGTTGACACCGCTGGACTGTGACGGAAGGATTTATTTTGATTAGTAAATATGTATGTAAGTGTGTGTGTGTGTGTGTGTGCGCGCGCGCGTGTGCGTTGGAAAATTACACGTTAAGTTTTTATTATTTAAGAGACATGTCTGTGTGTATGATGTATGCCTTACGGTCTTATAGTGTTCAGTCAACTAGGTCAAAGTTAAGTCAAATGTGTCTCACTAAATCGTTGCATTCGTAATATAAGGTTTATATAAAATAATTTTTAAGCACTGTGTATATTAAGTTCCTTTTCCTCCCAAAAAATAAAGAACCGTTTGAAATGACACTGAAAATTATCTGAGCACCAACAGAAAATTTATTGCATCATGATTTGTGTGGATAACAGACTAATAACAGTCAAATACAATTAGTCGCTGTTATTTCTTCGGTGATTGATCAACAAAATAATATCGAGCCATAACCATTAAAAATAATGAGAAATAATAAAACTTGGAAATATGGATGTGATGTCTTGACAAATGAAATATTACAAATGACATGGACTAATACGTTGACGATGTCCTCTTTTATTTCTTCTCATAAGAACGTCATCAACACCAAATCAGAATTTCCACAATGACATGGAATTATCGTAATATTTTCAACTACAAAAGGAGAGGTGAGTTAAACAATGGGCTCAAAATTATTCATGTTTTGTTCCGGGCCCATGGGCCGTGGTCCAAGAGTCGCCAGTCAGCCGCCGTCCCGGACACTTCGCCCGAGACCGCGCCACTGAAGATGCCCACCGCAGTCGTGGGCGAAACGTTTGGCAGTTCAAAGCCAATTGAACCACGGCCCATCAGCCCGGAAGAAAACATGAATATTGACTCCGGCCGCGAAAACCTTCAATGCTTTATAAATGGGCTCAAAAGCAATATCAAATGTCAAAGAACAAGATCCAGTGACACGATAATCGATAGGCATAAGAGAATAAATAATTCTTGTTACACTGGGAGGAGCACCATGGAAGCAGTTACATGGATTTCTGAAGGAGTAAAATTATACTTGCCCATAAAAAAGTTAATAAATACATCTAAAAAAAGAAACATACATCAAAACTTTGGAGAGTGATATTAAAACGCTGTAACAATTGTTGCGGGGGTCCCTCCTCAGAAAACGTTGCTAGTTAATTTTAAAGTAAGATAAATATTGAAGTTGTAATTTGCATATTGTGAGAGTAATGTCCTATAAGCAAGAGAGAAAGGTTAATTACATTAATGTTTATGTTACGCCACCATGAAGGCATTGTGCTATGATTTATGCGTTGGATACAATACCTCTTCAAAACATCACAGCAGCTAATCTTCCCCAATGAAATATACAAAGGTAACGCTGTTAACCTTTACGAGACACAAAAACATGTTGTATCAACAGCTCCCAGAAAATCGTTATATTTGGCAAGAGTGAAGACAGAGACAGAGTTAGAGGAGAAAACTGAGACGAGGAGATGGACACGGAATATTCCTACAGTTCCACCACCAACCTACTGCTTCCGCGGCGTTCACATCTCTGCCACTTCCACTCCCACTTCCACTAACGCCTTGGTCGCCACCAAGCCACCGGCTCCTTCCAGCCGCCTCCGCGATATATAATTCAGGAATTTGCGCTATAAATCAAGGGCTAACGGCGGCGGCGCCAGCGGAGCCAAGAGACTCGGTCGGGGGGAGGCGAGGGGGGACGCATGCACTGGAGGCTGACAACGCCCCACTCTCCGCGGGAGGTGTGACAGCGACAAAAACGGCGACCCGCGGAGGCGGCAGCGACGAAGGTTAAGAAGATGAAAAGTATCCGAAAATGAGACGGAGGGAGAAGCGGCGTGAAGTAACGCAAACTCTGTGACCAAGGGAAACAAACAAACTAATTAGAAAACAATCAGCGAAAGAAGGCAATTACAATAAATTGGAGAAACGAATTGGTGCATATTTTTGGACCGTAGAAGAATTTACGTTATCAAAAGGAAAGCTGTCAAATAATATTGAAAAGACTAGTACTGAAACGAAGAAGAACGATTCATAAACAAAGCTAGATATAGGTTAAGTCTAGGAAACTACAAATTTAAAACGGCAACAAAAAAAACATAAGCGGAAAACTAAACCAGGATAAACGACCACGAAAAAGCGAAAAGGAAGTTAGTTAGGAGCAGGGAGATGACAAATGGTATTCGGCGAAATTAAGATTAAACATTAACAATTACGAAACATGAGGTCCTTTCGTTGAAAATATAGATGACAACGTTAAAGATAGTAATTCACACGTGGAGGTTGCACATACACAAAATCTCCCCTACATTCGTTCAACTTAGGCCATCCCAGATTCAAAGAGAAGAAAGCAAATCAAGGAAAAAACTAGAACGAACAAGACGAAGAAGCCAGACGATGATAACGGTCACGTCGACGGCAGCAGGAAGTGCGCAGGCGGGCAACATCGTCCCGCGGGCGAACGACCACGAGGGGCGGTACCGCACCGGCATGGCCCGCCTATGCCCAGGGACCCCGCCCGCGGGCGGCACCCGGGGACACGTGTCCTCGGCGCCGCACGCCTGCTCCCTCGCCCCCTTGCCCACAGCCCACTTCCATGGTCATCCCCCACCCCCCACCCGCTCGCCCGCCCACTCATTCGTCCACCCACTGTCGGCTTGCTCGCCTACCGCGCCCGTCTGCCCACCCACCACCCCATTTGCTTGCTCGCTCGCACGCCCGCAGTGCTTAAGATGCGCGGCGCGGCGCGCGGCCGCGAGGAGCCCCGGCCCCGGCCCCGCCCCGGCCCCGGCGGAGTACCTGGATAGCTGTCATGCGCGACTGGGCGGGGCGGGGTCCCGCCAGCGCTTGACGCTCCATCATCGCGCCCGGTTTCACTTTACGCCTTGCTAATATTATACATCCTCCCAGGCGCGCCGATCGGAGATAAGATGAGGCGAGTGTTATGGCGGGGACGTATTGGCACGCAAATCCAATGTTCAAGGGTTCAGTGCTATAAAAGTGCACATTTAAATTCATGAGTTTGCAAATAAAAATCTATTTTGTCTTCTTACAGTAAACCGTTTGAAAATAGTTTTTTTTGACGAATGCAAATAAATGTACTTCATTTTCAAAGATAATAGCAAGTAAGACCCAGAGAGCCACTTCCATGTATCTTCAGATTTACGTTAGCAATAATTTTACTTGTAATTTGATAAAGAATACTAATGGCACGATTTGTTTATGTTATGTTAACATCGACATGTTTTGTAAAAAGATTTGTTTCGAACAATGAAAATTTAAAAAACACTATTATGATGATATGAAGATAAAAAGCGAAGTGAGTGTGTTGAGAGATTCCTATCTGCAAGTCTATGAGATGTATATAGAGAATACACATCGTGTTTATTTATGCATTTGTGTAACTTATGTTATGAGAACCTCCAGGTGGATATTAGTAATATAGCAAGCAATGACAGGAATGTGTGCGCTTAACGATTGCAAAATATACATACAAATAGAGCTGTTAATACACTTTCGAAAAAGATATACGTATTATGGAAATGGTTACTTTTACCTTTCAGTTTACAAGCTGGAAATAGTACAGAACGTATATGGCATACAGAATAATGAAGAAAGAATGTCGAACGCACTTTTCGTTATCAAAATTTGTGACTTTGCTTCCGATCAATTATCAAAAGATACTTTTGTATTCTTTCGAGCAGAAATAAGGTCTATATTATTTGGGAAAACGAATTATTTATTTGGCTGTCATTGTAACAATGAGAAATAAAATGATTTATTGAAGTTTGAGAAATAAAGACAGCAAAGAATGTACCGAATAGAACAAGTTACGGAATATCTTTCACTTGAATGCAATAAGAGAAAACGAAATAATTCAAAAAGTTACTAAAAGACCAAGTTTTCGTTTATTAAATGTTATTGGAAGCGAAACAAAAATCCAGAATGATGTTTGGGAAGATTCTCCGGATGATCGTCAGATCAAGAGGAGGGTAGCCATGAATATTGTTCCCATCGATTAATGGAGGGCAAATGACAATGAGAGTGGCGGGAGCGCCGCGCTGGCCGGGGCCGTTCGTGGCCGGCCGGAGCGGTGACCGGCGAGTGCCGGGCCGTCCGCGCGCCGCCGCCGCTGTTTGCATGGCCAACAGGAGGCTGCGTGGCGTTTGCCTAGCTGCCCTCGCGCCACCTGCGTGCGTCCGTCCACGGGCCGCTTCCTGCCACCCCGGACGCACTCGCACAAACAGCGCCACGCCGCGCCCCGCACCACCCCCGGACGACCCCCGCCCTGCGCTCCCGGACCTCGCCACCGCACCGCCGACGGCGACTTCCGCTTCCGGTCAGCCGCAGCGGACGCTCCCGTAGCTCTACCTACTCCCGCCCTCTGGGCCTACCGCCCACACCGCCACCCTGCGGCCTCGGGACTGCCCTCCTACTGGTTTCTGTTCTCTCCACTCTCTATGCATGTCGTCTTGTATTCCTTTTATACGAGGCAAACATTTTTCGCTATTCTCGAATGTCATCTTCAATCCCACGTTCTTTGTCACATTTCACTTTCTACCAACAAAACAGGAAAATTCGATTAATCAATGTGGTAGATTAAAGACTAAAGCTGATATTCGAAATCTCTAATAGGATCTACAGTTTATTCCCATCATCAACAGTCTCAATAAGATTGAGAATGTATGGAGATGGAGACGATATTATGACGCTTTTAACCTTCTCGCCATGTTTTGTAGGTCCTTGATACCGAAAAATAAAATGTTGGCAAAACTTCTGTCTGACCGTCCGTCTGTGAGCAACGCTAGCGGTTAACCCGTTCAGCCGATTTTCTCCAAAATTGATATTCCTCAATCGATCTGACTAATGTCGCGACCCCTTTAATTTGAAACCGATATATTAATTTGGGGAAGGGGTACTACACGTGAATTCCCTGGTATATTTTCCAAATTTTCAACAAAATTGGCAAAATTTTTTTTGTTGGGTAGTGTGAAGGACATTTAAGAGAATTGTGCAGATTTTCTGTTCGTTAAAAACCCTATTTTTTCCAAAATTGCAAGTTTTCGGAGTCTTCTTTCAACTAAAATATTAAAGATTTTTTCCGTTAATGAAATCTGTTCCTTAAAGATAGATTCTGAAAGAAGGTCATGTACAAGTTTTTGAAATGTGCATGAGTACTTTTCGCGTAATTTTGCGTAAAGCCACGAGTAACGCACGTCACATCAACTCGCATCATCCTGTCCTCCCACCCAAGTCGTCTTGGTATTTTTTGACGAGACTGGTCATTTCCCTATTTTCCTTCATATATTTGCGTCTTGGTATACCTGTCTTTTTCAGGTTTCCCCAGAAATCGGTCGCCCTGCAGGAACAAAGTCCCCAACCCTCTGTGTCGACTGGCCGGGCGCCCAGTGGCAGCCCGATCATAGCGTTGACCGCTTCCGGTCGGGCAAGGCCCACGTCGACCCGGGCGACCGGAAGACGCCACGACGTTTGCACAGAGAATTAGCTCCCAGGTACACAAAGGGGCACTGGCTGGCTCAAGAAACACCTCCATACAGCTTGATTGTGTTTGCAATGGGCCACATCCTGCCCTTCTGTTGCGTACTCCAGCTACGAGCATTTGATTTCTGGTAGCGGTGCCGGAAACACTGCTAGGCTGAGGAGTAGGATCGATTTTATTATATGAATAGGCACAGCAAGAGGTTTTGTTTAAACACTTTTGTGATGTGATGAAAGTAACTTTTGTGAAGGGCAAAAGAAATGAAGAATCGAAGTAAAAATGTATTGCTGCAAATCTTGGCAGACTACGAATCAAATCCATGAGTTTTTAAATTCTAGTTTAGAACATTCTTTATCAAAATGCTGTAGATCAAGACTATTAAACATATAAGAAAATTGCACATCATACTCAAAATATCACTGTAGAATTTGTATAGACGAGTATTGTCTAGAATGTGTAACGATAATATTACATGTTAAAATGCATGAAATATACGTTTCTTCTGACAATAAATTTACAACAGTTTGAAATTTAAAAAATGGAAACGAAGAATAAAATAAAGAACAATTCTTATATCATTTGAAAATGAGTTCGTTTGAATAATGATTCCATTGCACCCTCGTGAGAACTCCGCATTGCTTTCGACAATATATTCCGTGGGACACTGCATCTGTGAACAGTACTTCTCATTCAGCAGGAGATTGCAATCTCCGAAAAAAAAGTCGTTAAGACACTGTAACTCACCACGAGAACGCACTCGAGAAATAATACACCCATTTCTCCCGCTTTTTTTCCTTCCCACCCCGCACTTAATTTCCTCTTCTGTCACACTATTTCATATGTGCCTTTATTAACGACATCACACACTCATGTATATTTGACGGCGTTTTATAAAACACAATATTTGCCTTTCTTCAAACGGATTGCCGCACCCATATACGCAAATAAACGGCCTCCCGCCCGCCTTCTCTGAGAGCCCGAGAATAAGCTCCCAGCCACAACTCGGCCGCAATACCCGGCGCGGAAGATGATTTAGGTTAAGAGCAGGAGGCCTAGCGCCTGTGGCGGTTTTGGTGGAGGTGGTGGCGGCGGAGGTGGCGCCGGCGGCGGCTGCGCTGGTAGCGTTGGCGGAAGTAGTGGGAGGGGTGCTGGTGGAGTGGAGGTGGAAAAAGAGACGTTGATGGCGGTGGCGGAGGCAAAGACAAAGCCTGTGTTAGTGGTGGTGGCGCTGGAGGTGGCGCGGGCACTGGGGGTGGTGGTAGTGGCGGCGGAGGTGGAAGTGATGGTGGGGGAGACTGTGGTGGTGGTGCAGATGCTGGCAGGACAACGATCGCTGTTGGAACTGGCAAAAAGAATGGAGCATGGTGGGAGTTGCAATGTTTATAGTAATGGAAGAGGTACATTAATGGAAAAACTGAAATGAATACATAACGTGAGTACGAAGTTCCGTTTCATTGTTTTTAATCCTGCTCATTGTAGTACACTATTGAATATTGGAAAGTTAGAGCTTATACTCAAACACAAAGTTTATTTTCCCTCTTGTCACAGAAGACGAAGCTGAGAACTGATAGGAAGAGAGAAAGAGAGAGGGAGAAAATGGTTTATCAAATGGTTTATCGACAAATAAATAGCACTCAGGTTGGTAAGCAGAACACGTAGGTAAAGCAAAAGGAAACCAGGCGAAGCGACAACTACGATGAGCAACACGAAGTGTTCAGATGAAAATAGAAAAGTACATATGGTTGAATTGGAAGCCAGCAGCAGTTCAGCTGCTCAAGTGCAACGGACGCAAGCGCGCAAGTGGAAGCGGGGGCGTTGCGGCGAAGGAAGAGGCGGAGGCAGCTGCTCGGGCTTCTCTGGGAAACACAAGAACCGCCCGGCGCCGCTCACCTCTTCTTCATCGGCCCATGAATAAAGCGGCAAACAGCCCGGAGAGCCGGAGGAGCGGGCGCGGCGCGCCTCCCGCCCCCGCCGCCGCACGTATATATATGCGCGCCCAGCCCATACACTCGGAAGCCCCGTATCTCGGCACCCGCGGCGGTCGCTCGGCGGAGGCGGTGGTGCACAGCGCGCCTTTGATTCACGGCTGCTTATAAAAACTCCCGGCGGGATATTGCGCGCGTCCTGGAGCCCCACGCCCGTCCCGGCCACCCGCCTCCGCCTCCTCCCCTCCATTCCTTTCCCCGCCGCTGCAACGCCACGCCGGCCTCCCTCGAACCCGCAACTTACGAGCTTGGCACCCAACGCCCGCGAGGCTTTCATGAATAGCGGCGGCCCTACAATCCCCGACCGCGACTTCCCAGACGCCATTTACCTTCACCGCGCGTCTTCTTCTATTTCGCCCAACGTTTCCTTCTCCTGCTGCCCGATCGCTCACACGCTTTTACGTTCTCATCACTTGCCCCGCAAGCCTACGGGAAGTCGGCGCCGGATCTCTCTGTCAAGCGGAGAAAGGTCATATCACGAGAAAAAATCCACTACACTTACGGTACTCATGACCTTAGCAGTTGACGAGCCCGGAATCACTAATAAATCAATCTTCACTTGCGTTGCCTAGCTAAATTCGTGGAATACTGCGTTCTATTACACAACTTCTTGTGGATGGCAATATTCTCACGAGCATGATCGTTTCCCTGCTTTTGGATTCTTCCCAAATCATGGATCATTATCCATTCGCACAATGGTTTCCAATACGCCTTCATTAACTTCCCACAAAATGAGACTGTCCTTCACGTACTTTGAATCGTATCAGGTTCCACTCCAAAATGTTTTTTCTATCATCAGAACGGTCTCCAACATTCTTTTGATATCTTTTTACATTACCGAGCACTCCCACTTACGCGATGTTGCTGACCATGTCACTTCTACCAAGCCCTCACCTTCCCCACCTCCTTCACTCCGCGACCACTGCTTTCTAGGCCAGGACGTCCTCCCTCAGAACCCCGCCTCCGTCCCATCCGTCCCTTTACCCTTTTACCTCTCTCCCTCAGCTGTAGCGGACAAAGGCAGGAGACGCTCTCGCACGCCCCGTCTCTGCCTGTGCCGTCGCGCCGTCTTTGAACAGGGAATTTTTGATTTCATGGCGTAATATTTTCCCTTCCGCGCCCCGACCCGCCCTTGGCCTCGGGCCATGTTTGCGGAGCGGAGCGAAGGGCCCTGGACGCGCACAACGGACGAGGCGAAGGGGAAGCCCCTCCCGGACAAGGCGCGTGCCAAAGGGGTTGGCCGCCCTGCCCGCCTGCCAGCCGGCAGGCAGACCAGAAGGACTTCGCTTATGACGGCGCCACGTCCGGACGCAAAATAAATAAAAAAAAACGAGGGCTCATTTCTAGATTTATCGGGCGTTGCTCCGCCCACCCTTCCCGCCGCCGGTCTTTTTTTATCGACACGTTCACACCCCTGCAAACATCGCGGTCCCTGATTCTTTTGTTTTTGCGCCGTAAAACGCGATATATTTCCCGGTGCCCCCTCGTGAGGACGGTCAACTGGACGACGGCAGCGGCGCAGTTGAAAAAAACCGGAGTGGGGGAGGGAGGGGGAGGGGACTTCCGGGAGGTTATTAATGCGCGAGCTAATCTGCGGCGCATCTCGCGCGAATGGCGAGCGCGCGAAGCCGCGCGCCGAGATAAACGCCAGGCATGGCTGAATGGCTCGCGTAGGAGTAGCAGAGAAGGAGCGGCTCGACGTTGCTCGTCGCGCTCGCAGATGGGCGAAGCACTCGTTTTTCTGTTCGGGTTCTCGGGATAATGGCGTTCCCGTTGGTGAAGAACTGCCACGTTTGGAGTTTTCTAAAGGGTATGGGATGAATAGATGTCACCCTCGATACCGGTTTTGTTACATCGATGAAAATAAAAACGCAGCAATTTTTCTGGAACTGCGACATGTCACGATTCTCGCAATCAATATGAACAGGTTTTTTAAAAAGCTTAGATGACATGAATGAATGTGTTTATTTTCTTGTGTTATCTGCACAATATCATTTGTTGTAAGTCGTGGAAAATGATTAATTAAGGACTTTATTAACGGTAAAAATACCATTGTCGAAGTATGAAAAGAACGACGAACAGAATGGAGCCAATATCTACAAGATAGACATACAGAAAATTCCATACCAGAACTTCAAATTGTTCTGTTAAGTTTCATTATATTGAATATGATATTTTAATCTTCAACTTAACTTGCTACTTCTTCATATGTCCCCGGAAGAAACTCACTGACGCCATCAATCACATTTCAGTAGTTGGTGGCTGTCCAACACCACACAAAACTGACCACCATACAATACGTCACAGCATGTTCACTTGAATGTCTCTAGCGGTTTCCTCTGCAGCTGCTAAGTGTCGCTCTTATCCTATCGTTGAACGTACCAGATGCATGTAAAAGTCAGAGATGCTTTGACAGCGGTCAGAGCTCGGAGGGACTGATTCAACGATCTTTAAAGTGATACCGCAGCATTGCTTCTTCAGAGAATTAGAAACTACACGAGAAACACTAATACAACAACTCCACTTTTACATTGAATAAGTAAATTCATACACTTATGTGAATTCCAAACCTAGCATTTATGTTTCCGAACGAGTACAAAGAATTCCAGTTTGAGCTGCTTCTACCTTGGCTCACTTTTACATAAATTTTCTAAGATGAGAGAGCTAAACCTATCATGAAATATCAAAGTACCATTTGTTTTTACGATCGTGCTGGGTGTATGTCTTCATTCATATACTTAACAAATAACGAAATGATTTATAGCATTACTTATGGATTCTTCGTATACTTGTATCTCCTTACTTTAAACACCTATTCCCAGTCCTTTTACGTTAAATATTTATTACTTTAGTTTAGATTGTATTCCTCTGAGACGCATGAGATGCATTGTTTTAACTATTTTAGTAGTTTCTAGTACCTCTATCCAAGAACCTGTGTCCGGTCCAAACCGTCCCCGTCCTGGAGCCACTTCACTGACACCAGCTTCCGCGACGCGCACGGTCCGGCCACGGCTCCGGCGCCGCGTCTTCCGGATCGCCGCCCTCCGCCCCTCCGCCCGCGCGACCGGTCGGGCGAGCGGCGCGCAATCGCCCCCGCCCACTGCCCGTCATAAAGATGGAGGCGCGCAGATGGGCGACGCGACGCGCCTCGTCCATAAAGCCTCGGCATGAACTTGCTCATTTGACACGCGGAAATGCGCAGATAACGCGGCCAGTTTAATGAATCCGACGGAGAGGTTCTTGCCTGTGGAGGCGGTAGAGCCCGCGGGATGTGCAAAAACTGGGGAGAGGAAATAACAAGAAATTGAGGATGGAAATGTGGTGTGGAAGAAAAGTGGAAGAAAACGATCGATAACGTAAGTAAACAACGATGAAGACATTTTACGTAAGCATTAAATTGAAGGCATGTGGACGAATTGAGTGAACAACTGCCTTCAAAGAACAAGCGAAACAGTTACTGAGAAGCACAAGTAAATTTTTACGAAATAACACCTGCTGGATTATTAAACAAGAAAAAAAGGTTTAATTATGCTTTTCAATTATTTTAACGTGTAAGCTTCAAAGAATCTCATGGTAAGAAATGCATTTCTAACAATATGTTCAGGTCTGGTTAAGACCATATTTTCTGTCATGTGCACATCTGACACTAGCTACTCAACTAGGTCGAATTCAGTCGCTATCTGGAGGAGAATTTTAGCGGCCGGCTGCTCTGATCGGTAGTTTTCCGTGGTTTCTCCGATCAACACCACACGAATGCTGGAGCAGCACCCTACCAAACGGGCCACAGACAGCGCGCGATCTTTCCTTCCTCTTTTTTGTCATATCCTTTACCCTTACACACACACTTCCACTAACATGCACTACACTACCACATATTCCGGGAGACCTGTCGGGAGCTCAGAGCTAGTCCCGGCTGGGGCGGTGCCTCACTGGTGGGAGAGTCCTGGTTAGTGGGATACCCCGCTAGCCGGCGGTACGTCGGTGCCGGATCTCGCCATTCAGCGGGGGAAGATCACTGCCATCTCCTGAGGAAAATACGCACTACACTTACGGGACTAATGCCTAAGCTGTTGACGCGCCCGGAATCACTAACAAGCAACCAACAGACAGTTGCATAATCCACGCGTTTCACTTTGTAGAAAAAATATTACTCTTACATTTTTAGTGTATTTTTTAACAATATTCAGCTGCCTCAAAAACTGTATTTCAACCTAGCGTACTTTCCACACCCAATCCTCCATGTTCATCATAATTAACCAGTGAAACAACATCTTCGTACCGTTTTGCTTCGGTCTCACGCAAGCGCACCGTGGCGTGGGCGAGGGCGAAGGCATGGGCGTGGGCGTGGGCGAGGGCGAGGGCGAGGGCGAGGGCGAGGGCGAGGGCGAGGGCGAGGGCGAGGGCGAGGGCGAGGGCGAGGGCGAGGGCGAGGGCGCGGGCGAGGGCGAGGGCGAGGGCGAGGGCGTGGGCGCGGGCGCGGGCGCGGGCGCGGGCGCGGGCGAGGGCGAGGGCGAGGGCGAGGGCGAGGGCGAGGGCGAGGGCGAGGGCGAGGGCGAGGGCGAGGGCGAGGGCGAGGGCGAGGTCTTTGTTCGGGCGAAGACAAAGCTCGGGGGCTGAATCACGGGGCGGCGAGGGCGGGCGCCGACAGCGCGTGCGGCGGACGAGACGCGGACAAATCGCTGGCGGCGGAGCCTAAATTATTCGCGCAGCGCGGCGGCGGAAGCGGCCGGCACGGCGGTGGGAGCGGAACGGACAGTACGGGGCGAACGACGGCGAAGGCGCTGTAGGTAGAGCATGGAGTGTGGGAAAACCCCCGAAGGGAGGGATAACTAGGGGTGATACTGCCGAACAAAATATTCACTTTATTGAAAGGCAAAACACATTAGCTAAAATTTAGATTCGGTATGATCATGAAAATATGTAAATTCTAAGAAATGTAAGTACCTAGTAGCTACACTAAAGGGAGACAAACGCACCAACACAACCAATACCCGGAGCATGCGAGCAAGCGGACAGAAGATGCATGAAGAGCACTATCGACTGCTCTCCTCGCTCCGACGCAAGAGCCCAATAGCGAGGGGGAGGAGCGGGGGCTGGGGCGGGAAGAGGCGAGGGAAGCGGGACGTCGCGGTCCCGGCGCGCCCCGCAAATAAATACCCCCGTCGGCGCTGCACACGAGCGCGAGCGGGAAGGCGCGCGGGAGAGCGGCGCGGCGGGCGAGTGGGCGAGTCATCCATCTTCACTTGCGTCGCCCGGGGTGCGCCGCGGGGATCGGGGCGGCGCGGGCGGCGCGGGCGGAGACGGATCGAGGGCGTCGCCGGCGTCCGCCCGCCGCAAAAACCGGGCGCCGCCGCACGGTGGGTCGGAACGACGCGAGACGCGCGCGTACAAATCAGCTGCCTCTTCGGGAAGAGCAGTTTACTGCGCGCGGTAGACCTTCATCACAAAGTTGGAGTTACTGTTGCAATAGAAACAGGTGTGAAGAAGTCAACAATAATGACCTCCCGACAGAGTAACTAAAATTTGCAACTGAAATCTAATGGCTTAAATGTATTTAGTCTACATGTCAGTAACAATGCGGGATTCCAATTGGGTCACCAAACCACCCAGCAATGAACATTTTAGATATGCTTTGATGCGAAGAGACTAATTTGTATAAGATACCAGTTAGAGACTTCTACTTTGCTGTTGTGTGATGTTTTTGATTTCTGTTGTTTCTGTTACGTATGAAATTTTTATTTTTTGATGAAGAACGTGTTCCCCATACGTCACATGCAGTTTTCATAACTTTTTAAGAACATAAAAGAAATCAAACTGAATCATGATGGAGATGTTATTAGCCTAAAGTTCTGTACACGAACAAATTGCAAATAAATAGAAGGAAACTTTCATTGCAGATGGCAACTCTTAACAATTCTTCTCAGACATTCATTAAAATATTAAAGATTAGAATTTCATAACAAACGTTTTATTTTGATGTGGATTCCTGGAATCATTCATAGATATACTACTGTAATCCCTGTTGGTTAAAGCTGCGTGAGTAGGCACTAAACAATTAATTCAAAGGCAATAAATACAAAAGTTAGTAGTTTATAAATATTAGTGACACAATTCTTATCTTCAAATATGTTACATTAAAATCTAAAATTTGGTCACTTTGTCATTAGTGGGCAATGTCTTCACAAATATTAGTATGAGCAGGACTCTATTTGCTTAATGTTCCATATATTTTGTTATTGTGATCCAGTGTTTAAACCTGCCTGGCTTCGAGAGCATGTCGGGAAGTGAATGATTTGATAGATAGGTGATTATAGAAGAGGGAAAGGAAACAGGAGTACCCAGGGAGAACAGTCGCAAACTCACTTTGTCCACAACGACCTCATGGATCGAACGTGATGCGAACCGTAGATTCAAGGTTGGAAGGCGAGTAGTCTGACCACTACTAAAACCACTCATCCCTAATATCTTGTACTTGAACAAACTGTAAATAAACGGAATATTCGAAATAGAAAACCCTGCCTTTTAGGTGCGCCTTTCGGCCTGCTTCGGCCCAATGCTCGCCGCCGCCTCAGATGGGTGCGCCCCTAGCGATCCGTTCACCGCCTCACCCTCCTCCTCGCCACCGTCCCCCGCTACAGCACGAGACGCGTGTAGTTGCTCGCGGCGCCCTAGCAGCACCGTGCGTTGCAGCCGCCGCCGCCGCCGCCGCCGCCGCCGCCGCCGCCGCCGCCGCCGCCGCCGCCGTGGCCGCGCGTGTCCGTTCCGTTACGCACTCGCTGTTGGACGAGTGCGCTGGGCACGCTCGAGGTAACTTCCAGCTTCTGAACGGAACGTCCAGCACGCATTTTGGCTCGATAACTCGTACTGTAATAACTCGCATTTCTCGAATCAGCTATTGTTTTTCTTACCGTTTCTCCTGCATAATAAACATTACGTTCGGTAACTCGGAGCTTAAAATATTAGTTTTTACTCGGTTCTATCAGTATCCAAGGATACACTTCTTATACCGTTTTTTATACACTTTTTATATTCGTAACGAATATTCATTTGTAGTATCCCAGGGTGGAACCTGCTGTATTACAGTCAGTTTAGGTAATGTTTATTTAAAAATGATTAGTAAGTGAAGAGAACAATTGCTGTCGTGTACCGATTTAAAATAATCAGAAACACAGTTATATAATTAACGCAGTTTTGTAAACGTACATTACCGCCGAGAGAAATGCGATTCTGAACCTAACTGAACTCGTATGGCAACTCCGCAAAACATTCGCTGCTTTTTCCCACGCCTCAGACTTCTCGGAAGCCATAGTGTTGAGTTCCGTTAGAATCCATTTGGTCAGATAAAATAAATGTGGCAGTTCAACCCGAGGTAACAAACATTTTTCAAACCGAGAAACAGGCGGTGATTAAACGCAATGCATGATGTTAAACACAATGAATGAATAATATCGCGGCTTATTTGTCATGGAATAACTATTTCTTTCAATTTTCATTATCCTGTATTATGTCCAGTTTGTTTGTATCGTTATACACTAGTTAAACATTAAAAATGAAAACAAGAAATGACACCATGCTGATAACGTTCTGTTATTTTGTATTTACACATTTGTATCACCAGATATGAATGTATACGAAAATAACTCCCCGTAGAAATACGAAATCTAAAAATATAAGCGTTTAATAATGCTTAAGCTACAATTCGGCAATATTTCAATGCATATCACTAGTTGTGCCTCTTTCCATTCATGCTCAGATTCAGGTAAAGATTAAATTTCATGATACTCAGACTCCTCCTCGCATTTCGACACACAATGTCAGACACTGATAACTCCAAATCGCCCGGAACAATTTAAGCGTTTCCGGCGTCATATTCATCACCACCGTGACAGTAGTCCTTTGACCTCCCCCACTCGCTAGTCGCCCTCCCCTCCGACTGCCACCGAGCGCCCATCCTCACCTGCCACGGGGCCAGCAGCGGGAGCGCGCCCGCCAATTAGGGGTCGAATGGCTCACCCGAGCCGCGAGCTCCCGGCTCGTCCCTCGCCGACACCCGACACTCACAGTCGTGGGGTCCCGCCGCGCCGCGCCGCGCCGCCTCCACATTCCACGAGCGGAAGGCCGCCCCCGCCCCCGCCCCTCCCCGCCGCGCGGGCGCTGACGATGCACAGGCCTCGCGGGGCACAGCGGGGACCGCGAGGAGCGGGTTGCGCCATCTTTGAGAGTCGGTTGCGCTGCCCGCGTCGTTCGAGGACGAACACAGCGGAAAATTGGACGATGGGTGGGCAGTAGATCACGAGAATGTGTGAAATAACAATTTTTATGCATAAAATTCAAAAATATGTATGTGTGTTCAAAATGAGTGCCCTTTAACTACCTAAATGGTTAATTTCGAGAACAGCTGAACAGATTTTAATGGGATTTTCACAGAAAGATGAAATATTCTGACCGACTGATTTAAGCTAGCTTTTTAAAACCATTATTTTCTACAGAGACCATGAAAAAGTTAAAATAATTCTAAGTGCTTTTTTAGAATGGGTACATACAAATTGAAACAGGTTATAAACGCACATTTAAAGTAAAATGAGATGCCAAATAATTGTAGCCTAAGTTGAATTATACAAGAGTGAAAACTTAATACACAAAATACTCGTTAACTTACTTGCACTTGCTGTTAGCACTTGTGCAAACTTATGTGCTGAATAAAACGTCAAATGAAAGCAGTTTGCAAATTCATTGTGTGGTAGAACTAGGAAACTCGTTATTAGATTATGAGATTGAGTGACTTTAATCGTATGTATGATTCTTTTAGTACTTTTAAAAATCGAATAGGAAAATGAATTATGTGGTGACACACAACGAAACTCTCATAACTTTGTTCCACTTGAATACAGATTTAAAACCCAGGTACCAATAATTGTCAATTGAAAAACATGCTATACTTACCTTTTGCACTTTCATAGCCCTCAAAATCCGGCGAGCCTTTGACCTCGAAATATATTATCACTTTAGGCAAATGTCATCACCGTTCCATAAACTAGGAAACCAGACTAAAGCCGTGTAGCTTTAGAGCAGGCGACAGCTACGGCTGCATGGCTTCGGTGTACAACCCTCGTGACCTATGAGACGTGGTAACACGGCCTCCACGCATAGATTTGAATCCCCCATTGATGGGGCGGAGGGGAGAGCAGACAAGCGCAACGTGGGGGATCACGTGCAAGAGGGGGGGGGGGGGGCAATCAGTATGGATAAGCAGAGGACTCGGTCATATCTTGAGTACTATGGCGGCCCCTAGCGCAGAGCCAACAATTGCGCCCTTATCTCGGGAACAGGGTGTCTCCCCTAATGACACGTTCCTCTTGCAGGGGGAGATCCCTACGAACATGACATCCCGACATGCAAGGAAATAGGCTGTCTTATGACGAGTAGGACCGTGCACACTCGTGATAAACGTAAGTGAAATAATGCTTTTTAAACTCTCTCTCTCTCTCTCTCTCTCTCTCTCTCTCTCTCTCTCTCTCTCTCTCTCCCCTCTCTCTCTCTCCTCTCTCTCTCTCTCTCACACACACACACACACACACACACACACACGCAAAGACATGCACACACACATATATTAATCAATATTGCTATTTACCATTAGTTTATTCTGCAGAAATTTTGGATTATGTCAATTCTGAAGAACTTGGAAACGTGAAGAGTACTTCTAATGTAACACATTAAAACAAATGGAATTTCTTTCCTGAATCAGTAATGTAATGGGTAATGCCTTCTTTAATCGTACACAGTCGTTTCATCTACCTCGCAAACGCCTCTCCAATGATAATACATCATTGGATGAATGTCACAAAGATCTGAGACAATGGTGCATCTAGAATTATAAATGAGACTTTTTCTTACATTACAAACATGTTTACAACACGCCTATGTCGATTGCTGGTTGCCAACAAGTATGTGCTTCAATCAGCACAATGCATTTCGCTATCCGGCACTCGGCAGGAAACAAGTTTAATAACACAAGCTGGACGTGATTTCTTAGTCTGGAATTAACATTGCCGACATTGATTGATCAAGGATACAGGTTCTACCTGAAGTCTTCAATCATCTACAGCAATCTCGCAATGCAGTTACAAAGTTTGATGAATCATGTGCAGGATTAATTACGAGGTAAGATTGTAAATGAGCTTCTCGATTAACACTTTCGGCAGTCTAAGATTCCAGAACGTGCAGAATTTATGACTTTGGTTTTTGTAAAAGTGTCCTTATACAAATCAGTTTCGCGACAGGAGCATTTAATATACATTCTTTCAATCGGTAACTCATAGAGGAGTATATATGGGAAAAAAATATTGAAAAATTATAATGGGTATTTACACTATTTTGATATTTTATTTGTTTGTGCAGGCTGAAACGAATTCACAAAGTCGTTACTGCCATGCAGTTTGCAATCTCTAGATGAAACTAACTGCAGAGAACAGTGCCTCAATCGACAACACAAGTTGTGCAGTGTCAGCAAAAAATAGGCAATCCAGAGTGCGGTTCAAAACTCAAAAGCAGTTCAGAACAAGAAATAGGCTAGAGGAAAAAGTGCGAAAGGAGAGTGATGAGAAAGGAAGGAAAGTGAAATGCCAATGGAAAGGAATGATTGCTGTAGAATTTAATAGCGACAGAGCGAGCAAGTAGAAATGATGGTGATGATATAGTAAGTATTGATCGATAATTAAATAAATACGGGTTTGATTATAGACCCCAGAAAATGGTACTACGATCAATGATTGACTTCTTGGCCAAGTGAATTCTATGACTTTTAAATGGGAATGAAAAAACAATGACAATCTCGTACGTATTTTAATCGAATAGTAGAGAACCCAGATTGAGAGAGTCCCCACATCTGAATGAAGTCGACAGGAATTACAGAAAAGCAAGTGAAAGAAGTCTAGATTTGTCGGGTAAATCGTAAGGCAAGGGGAGACAAGAATCCGACGGAAAGATTGACAGTCCTGGCCCAACAGAGGGCGGTAGATGGTTGTAAATTGATTTCGACCATTTACCAGAGCGCCTAAGCATTCCGTTGCAACAGGAGAAGAGCCGTGAGTACGAATAGGCGACAAAAAGGGAAGGGCATCAGAGATCGGGCAACAACATAACAGGACCATCCTGAGTGGCGGAGATAAGAGTTCGTAAGGAGGAAGTGACGTAGAATCTCGAGTGAGTTGAAGCAGGAATGGGGGGAACAGTCGGATATCGGGAGAGAGTGCGGGACAAAAGGAATTACCACAATGAGTCTGCCGTGCGGGAATATCGGAATGGGAGGATGGGTTAAGCGATTGGAGGGTGGATGGGGAAGTAGAATGCGTTGTAGAATGTGGACGAAGTGTGCTGTACAGTGTGAGATGCGGGAAGTGTATGTGGGGACGTTGAATGAAAAAATGAGGAGGGGGAGTTGGAAGAGTTGGGTGAGGGACTTGAGCAGTGGTGTTGGAAAGGGATGTTGGGGGGGGGTATGGAATGAGGGAGTGAGACGGGAGTTTGAGATGGGGAGTGGGATGGGAGGCTGGAATGGGATGAGGAATGAAGGGGGGAATGTGTGCTGGGCAAGCTGGGTGAGGGAGTGGAATTGGAAAGTTGAATGAGGCAGTGGGGTGCGGGGAGTCCAATTGTGAATGACGAGTGGAGTCGTGGCACTGGGAGAAAGGGGCGGACAGCGTGGCGTCGGGCATAAGTTGTGGGCGTCGCGCCGCGTCGCGGCGCTGGTGTCGGCTGCGTGAGAGCGGAGCGTGGGCGCCGCGCCGCGCTGGGCGGGAGTAACTTACGTATGAGCGCGCGGTGCGGTCACGTGGCGCGCCCTTGTCAGGCGGCTAATTGGCGCGTCGGCCGCCGCCCGTGTCGCTGTCGCTGTCGCCGACGCGCGTCTCCCCTCGCGTCTCCCCTCCCCCCCCCACTTCTGTACCTCACGCTGCCCACGGTGGGGCGCTTGCAATGAGGTCATTTGTCGCCCATGATACCGGGCTCAGACGTTACCATTATCAAACTGTCACAGATTTCATTGATTTAGCAAGATCAGTGAATATCAAGCTATAGTTTAGAGAACATCATGTAAAGAGTCTTAAAAAATGCAGATTTTACTTATTTTTGTACTATTTTGTTATATTTCAATTTTATATTTTTTACATAAAATCCCCTCTTGTTAAATATTTTATAATATTTAATAAAATGGGACTTCACGTGACAATTAATATAAGGAAAGACTAGTTACAAGTTAGAGATTGTGATTCAATGCCACCCATGCACTCTCTCATACAGATTTCAAGATTTTGATCGCGTTTCCTTGGAACATCGGCTTTCCTCAGAATTGTTACCAATTCTGGGAGATCAGATCAAATTCAACCACCGTCACCTCCATTCAATCGACACTGACTTTTGCTGCCTTATTTTTGGGCAATTTCTTGTACATATCATTACGTCATGTCACATACATGTGATCCCTGCATGACGAGTAGACATTGCAGTCGTCTTGCTGTATTGTCCTATTCCTCCCTTCTCCCTCCACCAACTTTCATCGAGTGCGACTTAAGGGCGTCCTTGACCTAAGCCTCTAACAACGTGCTGCAGTAGAGCCACAATAAGAGAGTATCTCCACCTACAATATTACAAAAGAAGGATATTTAATGTTTTTTTTCGTTTTTATAAATATCCTCTAGATATTACTTACTAAATATTTGATAAATTTTGCAAATTATGAGTTTCATTTAAAATTGTATGAGCTATATTGTGATATCTAGAACCTGAAACATTTTTCGTTTCATAATACTTGAGTAAATGCTTTTTGTGAAGTAAACATGTACATATTTTTTACCAATAAACTAAAAAGTAATCCGCGTTATTTAGTAAGTCCATTTACTGTATAGAAAGAAGGTATTCATCCCACTAGGATAAATATTGTCTGCGAGAATTTTCACGAAAAAACAACAATCTTGTGAGGTACATGTTACATGGAGCTGATTTAATTTTGGTCACGACTCTCACTCACCATATTTGTGTTTCTATAACAGTTGTAAGTTGAGAGAAGGTATATGTAATGACTCGTTCGCTTGCGCTTCGGTAGGAAAACGGAAAAGTACGTGAGCAAACGAAAAAAAAAAGCAAACACGAAACAGAGCCTTGGAAACGCAAAACGAAGAAAACGGCTATCCGTTCCTTCCTACAGAACGCTACATTTACGTAAGCCACTTGAATCGTCATGATAAGCCCCGCGGCAGGCAGGCAACTGCAGCCTACTGCGATTTGTATCGTCTCGCAACGCCTCAGTACGTCTCGTTCCATCGATACGACCGGCGCAATGTTTCATCGGCCACCTCCGCTCGATCGCCCGCCATCGCCCGGCATCGCCACGCCCACCGTCGCGGCGCGGGGCTGCTCCAGCGCCCGCAACCGCCCAATACGGAGAGCAGTGAACCGTTTCGGGCGGCGACTCTACTAAATCACAAACGCGGCGCGGCGCGTGCTCGAGGCGGTCCTTCGCACACCGTTTACGCGACTCGTAACGTCGCGTCGCGCACACAAGCCGAGAGAGCCCCGCCCCGCGCGCGCGGCCGCGAAGGGAAGCACAAGAGTAGTTTGCCGCGTGTTTACACGACTCTGGCACACGGCACACGGCGGAGTCGCATTCCCAAAGGCGAGCCAGCGCGCCCAGCGTGTGTATGTGCGCGGACGGGTGGGTGTGTTGTGCCTCTGCCATCAGAGCGCGCGTCGCCACCTGGTTAGCACGTGCCGGTGATTAGGACGGTTTAGTGCGGCACGTAAAACGCGACGAACGCGTGGGCACATGCGCCCCCGATGGCGATGGTGGCAGTGGCGGTGGCAGCGCTGTGGAGCAGACCGCACCGCCCCCACCCCACCCCAGCCCCGTCCGCACTGCTCTCCATCCTGCCCTTCGTTTTATGACAGTTGTTTCGAAACTGCGCGTCGCCTGGTGGCACAACGGGAATTATGTCATGCACCCACTCTGACGTCAACTACGGAAAGCACCACGGAAGAATCCAAGGGAAACCTTCCATCAGACACCGCCGCTCCTACAACCAGCCGCTGTTATCTGTTTACAAAATAATCGCATATGTAGAAACCTTCCATAAAATTACTAATGTGTTGTTGTGATCTCCCATTTCTTTCCATCGAAGGAACCTTCCGGATGTACAATGTAAACACGTCAAGTGTAATCACATACCGAAGGAACCTTCCAGATGTATGATGAAAACATATTTTGAAATGTAAACCACTATCTCCAAATTGTCCTATATAAACGCAAGCCTCAGAGGAGAGGCCAGCGCATAAGCTCACTAAAGTTCATTCTGTTAACATCTTTCGGCCATACCTGTACAGAGTTTAGGTCTAAATTAAAGACGTTATACTTCTCTGTGAGTTTTATTGATCAACAGTCATCATTCCTGTGGTATTGAACCTGAGGAAGCTAAGTTGCAGAAATCAACATTCGCAACATTAGCCAATTTAACTGGGGGCTCGTCCGGCATAGGCATTGCGTCCTTCTTCATTGCTGCAGAGGACTTCACCAGCCAATCAACTGCAAGTAAGAGCTTCTTCAACATTAAGAGGTCTTCAAGACTGCTGTTGGTTGCACCCCGCTGCCTATCCACTTTAGAAGAACTGATTGATCAAGAAAACATCGAGGAGACAAGTCACCGCTGCTGCAAGATGCTGTTTTTCATCATACTGATCTGCATCCTTTCGGAACTGTGAGTGAACTTTATTATAACGCCAAAGTAAATCATCATTCAGCTATAGTAGTGAAACAACTATTTTTGGCTACTTTGTGTTTTACTAAGGAACTAGGCTCTGTGAAGTACAGAAACTAAATGCAATAGTTAAACTAAACTACTTTCATAATCTGTAACTTCAAAAGTTGTTAACCAAATTTAGATATACTGATTCATTTCGAAAATTAATTTCTTTCAAAATTCTTTAGACTAATTTTAAGAAAAACTATATCTAACTTATCATAATGGCACAAGGTTTTGAACCTCTATCAAAATGGGAAATGGCTCACATTGATTTATTACCAGTTTTTGATGGAAAATCAAATAGTAATTTAGATTACTTCCTGGTTCAATGTGAAACCTTTTTACGCAATTTTCAAAGGGCTCCGGAAACCCCTCACGCGGAATTAACAAACACTTTCTTATTCAATGTTGTAAAATCTAAACTTAAAGGCGAAGCACAGTCAATTTTAGATATTGAAACAAACTCTAGTTTTGAAATATTAAAAGAAAAATTAATCAGGAAATTTGGTGATGCTCGTGATGAACATATTCTCTTCAGAGAAATTTCAAACTGCTGCCAGAATCATAAAGAAAATTATTCCGAATACCATGATAGACTAAATCAATTACTAATAAAATACAAATGTACTTTAAAATTAAATCATGCTTCCCCAATCTTAGAAATGAAACTACAAGAAGCTGATTCTAAAGCCTTAAGTACTTTCCGCGCTGGAATCTTAAATCCTTATCGCGAATATTTGCGGTATGCCCAACTCAGTGATTTGTCACAGGCACTTCGCGCCTGTCGTAATTACGACAACGAGCGTGCATATGAAAGTTATATGGACGGCCTGCGTAATACTCAGAAGTCAAATAGTTCAATTCCTCATCAATCAATCAGAACTAATCAACCACCTACATTCAATTTTAGAAACAGTTTTCCTACACCTTTTATAAATTCACCTCCAAACATAAATCGTTTCCAACCAACCCAACATCAACCGGAACAAAACAGAGTTCCACGCTCACAACAGCCACAATTACAAAATTATACTCCTCCAAACTCACACCGGTCACCTCTTTCTAGACCTCAATTCAGACCAGCAGGTACAATAAGACCATATCCGCATCCCTTCCAACTTCAAAGATTGCATACTCCGCCAAACGGAAACTTAAGAAACAACCCCACTCCAATGTCAGGTGTATCAACCATCCGGCATGGTGTAAACATGCATAATGAAGATGATAACCAATTTCCCTATGCATATTATGATGATCATTTCTATTACGAAACCCCGCAAGAAAATGATTACTATATGTACTCAGACGAAATTAATGACATTCCAGAAAAAGAATATTTTGAAAGTACTCAAAACAATCAGGATTTTCGCGAGGACACATCATCAACGTCGAAGACTTAAACAATATTTATAATGCTCCTCAATTACCATTCATAACACTTTACGGCCTCAAAATTCTAATAGACTCCGGATCTTGCAACTCAATAATTAACCCAGACCCCGCCTACACTATGTTTGCTGATTTTATATATAAAGAAACATTCTGCATTCAATCTGTACATGCCGAAACAATAGGATGTGACAACATAAGATATCCCATATTTGAAGAACACGGTCTCGACATGCCCATAAACTTCAGGGTCATGCAATGGCATAAATATTTTGACGCGCTTATAGGTTCAGCAGATTTTGCAAAACTAAGAGCAAAAATTGACTATGATAAAAACACTGTCACTTTAGGAAATAAAGAAATCCCCTTTCACTTCTATTCAGGAAACAGACAAATTAATCACAGAAAAGAGGAAATTCCAAACTTTATCCAAATTCCGGTTAATGTAAAAGAAGGAGATATTTATGTTCCTTCATTCTGTCATGACAATCATCTCTTTCCTGATACAATAATAACTGCCGAAAATTACAATATTAATTATCCAATAAATTCACAAATATCATTGAATTTTGAACAACCAATTTATGTAGAACCAATTGAAAACGTTCAAGTAGAAACCATAGAAATCAATTCCATCTCAGACCACGACATCCGAGAATTTCTCCGAACGCAGCACATGAACGAACTAGAAGAAAAAGCAATTTACAAATTATGTTCAGAATTTTCAGACGTTTTCTACTATCCAGGGTGCGATTTGTCCTTCACAAACACAGTTAAACATTACATAAGAACCACTGATGAAAATCCGGTATATAAAAAGAATTTTCGATATCCTCCGCATCTCAAAGAAATTATAGACAAAGAAATTCAAAAATTATTAGACCAAGATATTATTATGCCCAGTCAATCACCCTATTGCAGCCCGGCATGGGTAGTCCCAAAAAAGATGGACGCCTCTGGCACAAAAAAATGGAGGTTAGTAATAGACTTTAGAGATCTTAATAAGAAAACTATTGAAGATAAATATCCGCTACCCCGAATTGAAGAAATATTAGATAACCTAGGGAAAAGTCAGTATTTTAGCACACTAGATTTGGCTCAAGGGTTTCATCAAATTGAGATGGACCCACGATCAATTGAAAAAACAGCATTTACGGTAGATAACCGCCACATGATGTTCAAAAGAATGCCATTCGGTCTCATTAATGCTCCAGCAACTTTTCAACGAGTAATGGATAACGTTTTAAGACCGTTCCTATACAAATTCTGTTTCGTATATATGGATGACATAATTATATTTTCCAAATCATTAGAAGAACATATACATCATTTGACATTAATATTGAAAAAATTAAGAGAAGTAAATTTGAAAGTACAATTAGATAAAACTGAATTTCTTCATAAAGAAGTAGCTTTTCTTGGTCACGTAATTACTCAAGAAGGAATAAAACCAAATCCAGACAAAGTACAAACACTTAAAGAGTATCCAATTCCTAAAAATCAAAAAGAAATTAAACAATTCCTAGGATTGGCAGGATTTTATCGTAAATTCATAAAAGATTTCTCCAAAATTAGTTTTCCCCTTTCTAGATGTTTAAAGAAAAATGCTAAAATTGACACCAGCAATAGTGCGTACAGAGACGCTTTTGAACAATTAAAAGTATTACTTGCTAATGCGCCAGTACTTGCGTACCCTGATTTCAACCAAACATTTGTTTTAACCACTGATTGCTCAAACGTAGCGTTAGGGTCCGTGTTATCACAAAAAGGACACCCCATTGCCTACCATTCGAGAACCCTAAATCCAGCAGAACGTAATTATTCAACAATTGAAAAGGAATTATTATCAATTGTTGATAGTTGCAAAAAATTCAGACCATATCTTTGGGGACGACGCTTCATTATCGAAAGTGATCACAGACCACTACAATGGCTCTTTGGACTAAAAGATCCCTCATCGCGATTATATAGATGGAAAGTAAAGCTAGAAGAATTTAATTTTGAAATAAAATATGTAGCTGGCAAAACCAATCACGTAGCTGACGCGCTATCTCGTATTGAAATAAACGAACATACAGAGGATAAAGAATCTATTATTGTTAATAGTCCCGATGAAAATTACCAAAAAGACGTTGACAATGAAACCATTCATTCTAACAAAGAAGACCCCATATTTGTCCTTAGAATGTCAGAAAGAGCTTTAAACCAGAACAAAAATCAAATATTTGTCACTTTTGGAAAAACTCCAGGACATTCGGTCCATAATATATTCAAAAAGCAAAAAATCATAAAACTTAGAGTCACGGAAAACAACCTTTTACAAGACTTACAATTACTTCTTCCGCAAATTATAAATCCCTCTGAAAAGTATGCCGTGTACTTTAACGATCTGACTATTGAAATTCCATTCATAAAAACATGTCAGAAACTTTTCACGTCAGAATTAGTCATGTTACGAACCACCAAAATTCTCGAAAATATAGAAGACAAAGATACACAACGACAACTGATAGCACAATATCATAGTACCAACCATAACGGCATTATAGAAACCACAGAACATCTCAAAAAGAAATACTACTGGCCAAATCTCCAAACACAAGTCAGTGAATACATAAACAACTGTGAATTATGCCAGAGAAATAAATATGAACGCCACCCTAACAAAGTACCTAACGAAGGACCAATCACATCCCAAACACCTTTTTCAGTAATCCACATTGACACATTTCATTTTGAGGGAGAACGGATCCTAACAATTTTAGATGTCTTCTCAAAATATGGCCAAGCATACATTCTAAAAGATGGCACAGGATATTCGGCATTATGGAAATTAAAACAATATTTCTCTCATCATGGATACCCATCTCAAATAACCCACGATCAAGGAACTGAATTTCAAAATAAGCTAATTGAAGATTTTTGCAAATCTTATAACATCATATATCACGCTACAACACCCCTAAATTCTTCCTCTAATTCTCCGGTAGAGCGATTTAATTCTACTTTATTAGAAAAATTACGTATCCTCAGAAACAAGGATAAAAGCAGTCCATTACAACACCTTATAATTGATGCAATCACCTTCTATAATTCCTCAATCCATTCCACTACAAAGAGAACACCTTTTTCGATTACCATAGGAAATCATTACAATAGTCTAGAGCACCTATTCAAACCAACCTCCAATATAGAGGAATACCTTTTCAACAAAGAAACTGAAATTCAAAATTTAGCTTCTCAAAATCCACCGAAAAGAGATACCTCTTTTTCTCATAAATATCAACTGAATGACATAGTCTACATTGTAGACCCCTTAACGCGAAATAAGAAGTCAAAAAACTTATACCGCGAAGGTAAAATTGTCAAAATCGAAGAAAACAGAATACATTGTAAAATGAAAAATGGAAAAATTCATGTCAGGAATTTTCGCCACGTCAAACCTAAACGATCTTTTGTTTCAGACCCACCAACGGAAGTGAAGGATTAGGATTCAAACCCATTGAAACTCGAGGTTTCTACGCAGATCCTCTTGGCCCAGCAGTCATTGTGAATAGTTACCATAAGTTCATGTTTCATTTCGACATTACTAATCTAGAAAACTCTTATAATTTAATTGAAAATACTACTAATACTTTAATACGCCATAGTAATAACTCCTTCCCCTTTTTATTTTATGAACTATCAAAATTATTAGAAAATACTAAAGAAGACCTTTCAAAGTTGTTACCTTCAAAACAAAGAAACAAAAGAGGTCTCATTAACGGACTCGGAAGTATAATCAAATTCATTACTGGTAATTTAGATCAGAGTGACTATGATAAATTAGAAGAACAAATAAAATCATTACAAACAGATCATAGTACTGAAATACAACACATAAACAAATTAGTTTCCTTCAGTAATTCTATTGCCCAAAAATTTTACAACGAAATGAATCATGTAAATACAAATTTGGAAATAATTCAAAAATTGTTACAAAAACAAGAATTTCAATTAAGCATCTTAGAACAACACCAATATATTGTAATGTGTTTGAAAAGACTATCAAAAATTGTACAAACCCTAGAAAATACTATAAGTTTATCCTTTAATGATATAACTAATGTACAAATGTTCTCACAGAGAGACATCTCGAATATTATAAACCACCTTCGTATTGTATATCCAACAAAAAGTATCATTCACACCGATCCTTATTATATGTACGAAAACTTAAAATTTACCAAAACACAAGTTATTATGTTAAATAAAGGCTTAGTAATCATTTTATCTGTGCCAACTACTGATGGAAGTAATTATCAACTATATTCAATAACTCCAGTACCTACTATTAATAATACTATATTAATACCATCAGAAAATTACTATTTACAAGGCCCGAATCCGAAATGGTCAACCAAAACTTGTATAAAAGGAACGGTAACCTATGTATGCCTTTATTACAACATAAGAATTACCTCTTGTAATCTCACAAAAACCGTGTATTGTGATTATGCCAAATTAACAAATAATGTTAAATTATTTCAACTGGTTAATAATAACAATATTCTATTCTTTTCTCAGGACAAAGAGATTGTATTACAAACATGTACAAACAGTCAAAACTCTATACAAATCAAAGGTCCACATTTATTGTATAGTAAACTTAACTGTCCAATATCTTCAATGGAAATCACACTAGAACCAAAACCAACAAAATATATTAAAAACTTTTCCCTTCCGTATATCTACAATGCACCAGTTATAAAGAAACAGATACAATTCCAATATTCCCATCTTGATGTAAATAAATTAAAATTGGACCTAATACCTATTATACCTACTCAGAATATATGGAAACAAAATAATGTATTTAATATCCTACCATTTATAATTATTTTATGCCTTTTGTGTTACATATTTAGAAAAAACATATGTAAAATTGTACAAAACCTCTTGTTCTGTAACAAAAGAAGATCGGTTATTAAGGATAATAACCATCATCCAGGGGTGGAGGAATTATGTCATGCACCCACTCTGACGTCAACTACGGAAAGCACCACGGAAGAATCCAAGGGAAACCTTCCATCAGACACCGCCGCTCCTACAACCAGCCGCTGTTATCTGTTTACAAAATAATCGCATATGTAGAAACCTTCCATAAAATTACTAATGTGTTGTTGTGATCTCCCATTTCTTTCCATCGAAGGAACCTTCCGGATGTACAATGTAAACACGTCAAGTGTAATCACATACCGAAGGAACCTTCCAGATGTATGATGAAAACATATTTTGAAATGTAAACCACTATCTCCAAATTGTCCTATATAAACGCAAGCCTCAGAGGAGAGGCCAGCGCATAAGCTCACTAAAGTTCATTCTGTTAACATCTTTCGGCCATACCTGGCCTGTACAGAGTTTAGGTCTAAATTAAAGACGTTATACTTCTCTGTGAGTTTTATTGATCAACAGTCATCATTCCTGTGGTATTGAACCTGAGGAAGCTAAGTTGCAGAAATCAACATTCGCAACATTAGCCAATTTAACTCGGGTGCTGAAGCCGCTGGCCCCCCGGTGTCCCTAGTCGACTCCGCAGCCGCATTCTACCCCGGTCGTCATCGTCACGTTCTATGGACGCTTCTCAACGAATTGAATACGTTGTACGTTGTCTTCTTTTCTGTCTTCTTATTCAGTTCTGTAAAGGACTCTCCTGAACCGAATCGATTTTGTTTTCTAAACCATGCGTCTTTCCCATTCGATTTGTATCTCTTTCGATTCAGATTCATATCTAGGTTCCTTCTTTATTCTTCGTCGATTTCTACCACTACACTATTTCCGAGATCATTTCTATTTTTACTGAAGACGTCGTTGATCATAGTCAATGCACTGGCGTGTCATATTTCATATCTATATCCGTTTACGTGAGCACATTCATATTTTCCAGTCACGATATCTTAGGAGGAATTTTTGAAAGATATAACATACTGTAATGGAACAACTTCAAGTGACAAATCTATCTCATCCGCTAATATTTGTAAAGGAACAAAACACATTTTTTGTTAAGAAATATTTGCATGCTTGTTATAGTTATTAAAAACAAGAGTTCTTCATCTTCTTTTCCTGAAACCGTCAACTCCACTGGTCTTTCCTGTTTCATTTGAACCGCTAATGGCCAATGTTTCTTCCGGCATCTGCCTTCCTGCGGAAAACCTCTCCCACCTCCGCCCGGCGCCTTCTCCGCGTGGAGCCGCGAGCGCCTCCGGCAGACGCCTCAATTGGCGGAGGACGCACGTCTCCTCCCGGCGGCGCCGGAAGCACGGTCGGCGCGTCGCGACCGCCCCGGCACGCGCCGCCATTCCCCGTTCCCTCGCCACCGGCGCAAGACCTCCACTGCTGCAACCCACCCCGCCCCTTGGCCCCATCTCCACCTGCGATACCATTCAGAAATGAAACTCCACTGCTAGCGGCACACCACTTCCCTTTCAACCAACACTCTTGCAACCACATGTTCGCTCCTGATCCATGGCATCTCCACTCACGATTGCAGTCATAACAGGCACCAACATCAAGTCCATTCTTCACCTTTGCTCCGTATGCACCTATGCCTCCACCAGGAAGAAAGACGGCCTGATAGAAAACACAACAAAATTTTCCGGCATGGAAATACACGAGTATGTCCTTGGTTTCAACCTTTGCGAATATAGGTGCGATGCTGATTGCAGTTCCAACACGACCTACGCTTCCCCCTCCGGTCCCCCCACCTCGTGGTCTCGAAACACCCTCCTTATTCGCCGGCTTTACCACCAATGACTCCACTGTTCGGATTACTTTAAAAGCTACCGCCATGTTGCTGCTTATACCTAACTGCCGTTGCATTCACCATCAAAGAGTAGCCTCTAGTACATTCACTGCTGTCACATTCTTAAGAGCTTACGCTTCTGGTATAATTTTCGTACAATCTCTCCCTCTTCCTCCTCGGCACATTTTCCCTCCGCCTCAGCTGCTGCGATCTTGCCCTCATTGTGGGCGCCTGCCTCTCACCCCCCCCCGCGGTCTCCACAGCCCGCAATAACATCCTCGGCTTTCGCTACCGCCGCGTCCGCGGACTTCCAGGCGGTTGGCGCACGTTCCCCGCTGCGGCCTGGTCACGTGTCCCGGAGCGCGTTAGCTCACCAACTCCGATCCACCGCGACCTCCCGACGTGTGGAATATTCCTGGGAGATTCGCGAAGCAAATGTTGCATTAAAGGTTCAGGTGTGTAGGGAACGCGAGGACTTCTTTGAGGTGGAATACGAACTTTAAGTTGGATGCTCGGGAAAAGGTGTGTAGTTTTGATACAGTATGGAGCCTAACGAAAAAAAGAAAAGAAAAAAAAATTCAGAAGGGAATTTGAAACCTACTCTACATCAATAATAATTCTTAATGCGAATTATTTCAAAATCATAATTGTACAACTTGTAATCTGAATGGTATGTAGGTGTTCTTCCTGTAATAAAATAACTCTTTAAACAGTTGCTGTGCACGAACAGATTTCTCATATTTACACACACTATAATAGTGGTTTCGTATTCAATTTAGTTTCAAGAAACATGGCCGGATTCAACATGCACGACTTATTCCCAACTTCAAGGAAATAGAATAAGTAAACAAGAAGTTCAACATTTGAATAAAAATACATCCGCGCATTTTGCTAATATCAGTCATTAAATTCATTGCATATACAATAATTCGTTTGCAAACACTCTAATCGGGACACGCTCTATACTCCCGACTGGTATCAATAAAACTGGAACTCCAGTTTTATGCAGTTTTTACGACTCGTGTATTGCGTATTATGAAGAGTTAGTTAGCAATGGTCGTTATCAAGTATTAATATCCTTTCAGAATATTAAAATATTTTCAATAATTACAAACATTTTCTTAAGCCTAACTCATCAATCGTTCCGAAAACAAAACTATGCCTTTCCATTTTCCGGACTCAATTTTCCAACTCTCCCTGTTCATTTCACCCAAAACCTCGACCACTCGACATTTACTGAGAGTGGGTCAATTGCAAATCACCCTCGAAATACGTAAACACATGCCACGTACGTCGTCGCCCAGAGAGGCTGCTCGAACGCTGCAGTCCCGCCGCACGGAGAGGAGCCGAGTGGGCCCAAACCTTTCAACGGAGAGCGCTCATAAGGCGCCCCGTTTCGGGCCGATACTCCCCTCGGGTAAATAGCACCCGGCTGATGCAGCGCAGGCCATGCCGCGACTCGCCCCGACCCCGCGACCCCCACCACTGCCTGCCTGCCTGCCTGCCGAGCCCCGTCCCGCCCCGTCCCGCCCCGTCCCGCCACGACCCGCCCCGTCCCGTCCCGCCCCGTCCCGCCCCGTCCCGCCCAGTCCCGCCCCGTCCCGCCCCGTCCCGCCCCGTCCCGCCCCGTCCCGCCCCGTCCCGCCCCGTCCCGTCCCGCCCCGTCCCGCCCCGCCCCGTCCCGCCCCGTCCCGCCCCGTCCCGCGTCCCGCCCCGTCCCGCCCCGTCCCGCCCCGTCCCGCCCCGTGTCCCGCCCCGCCCCGCCCCGCCCCGCCCCGCCCCGTCCCGCCCCGTCCCGCCCCGTCCCGCCCCTCCCGCCCCGCCCTGTCACATGGTAAGACGTTAAAATACAGGATTAAGGAAATATGGTGAGAGAAGAATATGGTAAGAGATTTATCTTATTTAATTGTCTCAAAAGATTTTGAATTATATTATTATTGACAGTATACTCTTTTTTGTAATGAGTTCTCATGGAAGTCACACGAGCACTGTGTGAGACTGATCTTTCTTACCAAATTAGACACGAAAGAGCGATAGAAGAACATACAAAATGAACTCTTTATCACTCGATTACACTATGTCAAATATACATTGCGAAATTCCAAGAAATGCAATACCGTACGTAACACAAAAGCGTTTCTTTTCATTTTTTTAAATAAAACTCCCCTCCAAAGTAGCTCTGTGGAATTTATTGCTTGATTACGAATATCCTTATCTTACTGTCTAACAGCCTTAGTAACTAGAGAAGAATTATTAATTTAATAATTAATTAATTATTATTAATTTACTAACTTAAATTTAAGTTATACATTTATCGGTATGCTCTTTGGTCTTCCTAAACTGACGAAAAAGGTTTTGCATAGTTTTGCATTAATGTTCGCTGACTGTCTCGAATTAGGATTTTTTTTTCCATTCACACACCATTTGCACCACACTTTTTTCTTCTGTTTGCCAAAGCAGAGACTTGAGTCAAACATTTTCACTGCGAAGTATATATTACCATACTCTGTACCTGATGACCATTACATCATCACTACGTAATTCATTTCACCAGGATGTAGGAAAAGACATCCAAAGTCAGCGGAGATGCTGCGTCCGAGCCACTTCTCTTGGTGGGATTCTCGGCGCGGTCCATGGGCAGGCTCGGCTGGGCGTCCGGGGAGGGCGTGCAGTGGCCGGCGGCAATCTCGCAATCTGGCGTTACGGCCGCCTCCGCGAGGCATAAAGCGACGCTGGCCGCCGCGCCGCGCCGCCACCGGATCATCATAACCCGCGCGTGAATTATGCAGCATCCACCGGCGCACGTGCGTGACCCACGTGGCAGCGCTGGACCCCACCGCGCCGCCGCCGCCGCCGACTCTGCCAAGGTGTAGAGCACAGACCACTTGCCTGCCACCGCTGGGCCCGGGGAAAATCTTGATCGATCCACTCGGGATGGACAAGAGGAGGTCTGTGGCAAGCGCTTTCTTCGACTTTCAATGTTTCTCCTGTCTCAAAAATCAATACACCAAAACTCCATAATTCAAACCACTTTCAGTATCAATTCAAACCACCATCATTCATCAATACTGCATGTCCACCAACGCCACCCAGGCTACCGCAGGCTCCATCGTCAACACCATCATCATCATCGCCGCTTCCACAAAGCGTTGCCACCGCCTCTACCGCCGACATCGGCAGTACTATCTTGGACCGCCGACCCCTTCACACACTCCGTCTCTGCTGCAAACCCCCCGCCCCTGCCGCTCCGGCAATCCCACCACCACTGCACGCGGCTCCTGCTACTTCCGCCGACGCCGGCCCAGTTAGATATGCCACAGACATTTTCACTGCGACAGACATATGCAATACTCCTAGTATCCCTAACTACGCCATCCATCCTGCTACCGCCATCGTCTCTGCTGTTGCCAGCACTTTCACCCCGCTACTCCGTTGCCACTGCTTTCGGCGCTGTCTCGGTTTTCATTAGCCTTCGCTGCCCCCTTTGCTGATCCTCTCATGGACTACCCTACAAACGCCACCATGCCTCGTATTCAGGTGCTTAGCCCATTTGGAGCCCTCTTCTTTATCCTGATACACAATGTCAAAAGTTCAAATTCAGTCAGTGTTCAAATTCTTTAGAAACCAAAGGCTAGAAGATCGGGACGGGTAGTGATTCAATGGCATTGCATTACGGGCGACGTGCGAACCCATTCTGTGAATGACATTGGCAGTGAGCAACATAATAACTTCTCACTTCATTAGAATCTCTGAACCATAAATACGTTTCACCGCTGGAGAAGCCTCAATTATACTTTCTTCAAACATTATGTTCTTCATCCTCTCCAACTACTTCGAGATTACCGAGAAGAATGCCTCTTCCGTAACTACCCACTATCGCGTCCCTAAATTTCTACTGAGGCTTCCCTTTTCGTACCTCCCCCCCTTTATCTCGTGCACTGCCGTATTTCTGGGTCTTCGTTACCCCAGCTATGAAAATATTTCTCTTTAGTACCTTCTTCATTGAGCTCCTGCTCCGCATGCCGACACGTCTGGAAGGGGCCAGAAAATTACGAGGAGGCATAGAAGGGCGTTTCCACACGTCAGAATGGTTGGTTCACATTCAGAATACAAAGTGCCAAACATGTAAGGCGATACAAACTTGAAGCATACGACACTACATAGTTCCACGCCTATATGTGGATTATATTCATTAAGCTATTATTATCTCTTGTCATCTATACTCTGAGAAAAAACAATATTCGAACCAGGTGATGGGATTGAATAATAATATTTCCAACAATTTCGATTTGTTTTAAATTATCACTGAAAGTAAAGGTCTCAATCACATGTTTTCACCATCAGTCTTAAAAAATGTTTAATAAAACACACGTAGATAGAAAAGATCCAAGAAAAAAAGGAATTTACTGCATTATGATTTGAGAGAAAGAAACGTGTGAATTTTTAAAATGGATTAGAAAGGATGAGAACTTAGCTTTATTCGTTTTAACAAATGATGGTATTGAGGTTAATTGAAGAACAAAATAAATTACATATAACCTTATTATACAATCGCAAATTCCTCCAAATGTGTCGAGATAATAGTACAAAAGATGAAATTTAAAAAGCTGTATTTAAAACGATCGATGTTTTAAAAATTTTAGGAAGAAAGTAAAAGTTTTTAAAATAAATTCACTCTTTGAGGAATTAATGTCACTGCGTAACTGTTCATCAGCTCAGTTCCAGTACAAACATATTTGTTATTAGTTAGAATTCCTCCGTTTAACTGTTGTTAAACTCCGTTTAACTGTTGTTTTTTTATCGTGGCTCCTCTGGCGGCGGCGATGGTGTAACGGTTAGCGTATCGGACTGTTATACCCAAGTTTGCGGGTTCGAACCCGATCGAAGCCGTGGATTTTTAAGGGCGAAAAAAATCCTTCGTACGCCTTCCTTCGGAGGGGAAGTAAAGCCGGCTGTCCCATGTTAGTAGATTTACTGCATGTAAAAGATCCTCAAGCCTAAATGACGCCTCTGAGCTAAATTCAAATCGCCTGTTTCGTCGCCCAAGTAATACCTTATTTCTCCCATGGTTGGTGAAAGGAGCGTAGCGGAATTTGCGTGGTCAGACGGTAGAGGAGGCCTCATGGCCTGAGTCTCGCCACGTAAAATAAGGCAAATTCAATTCAATTCAATTCTGGTTCAGAGCACGTACTTCTTTGCGGCGCAATAACCTCGCCCTGGGAGTATTCCATGATAAGAGTCTTCTCATACTGATAATCTGGCCTACCCAAATAAAAAATTGCCGCACGAAATACGAGTATTTACCCCGCCCACATGCAGTGGTCCGTTATGGAAAGGAATGCCAGGTTGTTTTCCACTCTGGTTGTCAAGGAAGGCGGGGTGCATGTCCGAGGTCTGGGTCAAAGTTGTGCTGTCCAGACAAGATCTGCCAGGTCGCGTCGTAAAGCAGACGTCTGTAGGGCGTGTCGTTTGCGCCACAGTGTATCCAAGGGAAGAAAGAACGACAGGCAGCATTTTTCGTGGCCGGTGGCTACCTGATATTCCGCCGAGGACACGATGCGGAGGCCTACACTCAGCGTTGCAGGTGGAGGTCGATAAAGGTCGCAAGGTACTTCAAGCACCTGGACAATACGTGGTCCCCTTAACGGCACCTCTTCATGTCCTCGAGATGACACTTCTCACAACTGTAGCCGCTTGAAGAAAAGTACCTTCTCAGTACTGAAGGAGTTCTGGAGACAATTGAAAGCGTAAAGGCGACGAAGTGAAGAGACGATAGTAGAGATCGAATGTCGTTGACCAACTGACAGTCGCGGTCTGGCTTTGGTTTTTGTTGACTCGGCCACTTAAAAGTTATCCTTCCCAGCTTCTTTTGCTGGCTCATCGGTCCATCTTTAAGCTACTTGGGAAGTGAATCATCAGATGATTAGTGGCTAATGAAAGAAAATGGATCTCATACGACGACTTCCTATTTGGCCAGATGCCTACCAGAGGACAATGAAGATATGTAGATTCATTTTGAACGTTTATCTTCCAAAACATATTGCAATTAAACGCTTTTTGCCTTTCACCGCCCGTATTCGCTTGTATTACTAGTAACACATATTATCCGGTATTAATCTTTATACGCACATAATGAACATTTCCTCCGATACTATTTACATTGATACGTACCCTAGATGTTGGGAAGAAATTATTAGTTTCCTTTCTCAAAGGTAAATCAACATGGTCACTTGTAAGTGATAAATAACCCCAAAAAAGTCATGTGATTTACACGAAATGAAACATCAAATTCCTTTAAAGACATATTGCCTTTCATTATGCAAATTAATCTAAACCAACAATTTCCAGTTCCGCATTTACATGTGAGTTTAGAAAGTTGTAGCACAATTCTTTTTGTTAAAACGTTTTGGTTTCTTTCATGTCAATTAATTTAAAAAAGTGTTGTCTTCACTGACACTAGTAAGGCACACCAGCTGATCAACGTAATGTGCGATATGGAACCTGGAGTCGCAGTGAGTTGACGACCGAACCGGTTACATTGCCCAGAGGCACGGCTGCATAAGTGCCTGTCGAGAAGGCACGCAAGCAGGCTATATTGGAGAGCAAGAATGCAGGAAGACCCGACCGAAGAAAGGTAGATCAATCAGAAGAAGGCGCAAGGGACCTAAACGTAAGAACGATATTATGTTTTCCGAGAAGACTTCACGAGAATTAAAGAATAAACTAGAAAGGTCAACGGGACATTACTGAACAAACATGAGTTTGAGAACACATTCATTTCAATATATCACTTTAAATGTTATCATAAGTGTTTATTATCATAAGCGATCATAAGACATTTCCATAAGATCCCTGTAGAATTGAAATTTGTTTAACATTAAATTTGCTGTTAATTATGCGAAAGCGTCTCATGACATGTGATTACGTCGCATACCACGTCTAAGCTAGAAACTTATTCGATGAAGTCAGAGGGAGTGTTGTTTCACGGCTTTCCAACAATATATGGTCGTTGCCAAAAAAAACTAAACTAAAATATCACTAAAGCAATTTTTGTCTCAAACATGATTTGTAATTCACTTATTACAAGAATAGAAACTTGCCCTGTTTGGAAAAAGACATCTCCATTTACTGGATCGCCAACATTTTTAACTAACATTTTAGTTTCCTTTGGGAAAATCTGCACAGTAAAAGTTCATGTTTTCTTTCACGAAATTCGATCGCAGTAAGAGCATTCACATGTTTCATTCAATATACCGCGTTCCGATGAACGACACTGAACTATCAAGTTATACCCAATGCTTGGACAAGAAATTATCTATTGTCGGAATCAACCTAGAAGTCAGAGAGCCCTGCAGAATTATATCATGTTCGCATACGTGATATCTTAAGTCAAACACCGAAATAACAAAAATATCGCAACATTTGAAATTGAGATCAACGCGTTATCAATACTCAATGCTTGGTCAAGAAATAGTCTATTGTCAGAATCGACCTAGGTATCTGAGAGCCCTGCGCCCTGCACAATTATATCATGATCGCATACGTGATACGGTATCGCGGAAGTCAAACCTTGAAATCACAAAAATAACCAGAACATTTTGAAATGAGATGAATCGATGCTTCGAAAACTCTCCCGGGCCGAGCAGGGGGCGCTTCCGCTCGCCGGCGCGCCATTCGCGCGAGCAATGCAGGCTTTAAGAGAGTCCGGCCGCGTCACACGACGCGCCTCTCGCGCCGTTATTTTGGGAAGTAGGTCGCCAGAGATTAATGCTCATAGCATTAAGATTATGGCCGTAAAAACTGAAAAGTTGACAGTGCGTTAATGCAGAAGTACTTTTTATGACTATATGCATTCCTAAGCCACGCATCGTATTAATTATAACTGAAACAGAAAAGTTTGCCTCTGTGGTTGTAAATGAAGTAATGGTATCATCGTGAGGTGTAATTAAAAGAATGCTTAATAGCTCCATATTGCTAAACTAAAGAACAAACATTTAATATAATCAAATATAAATTATGTACGACGTACATCTCCTGTTGAAATTGCATATTTGAAGAAGTACTTTAATTTTTTAAACGGTTGTAAGGTCAAAAATGTTTTGATAAAATAATTTTGGAGTTTGAAGGCAACTAGCACTATAGAACTTGTGAACATATTTGAGGATTATTTGCAAGAATTAAATTAGCAGGATAATGGATCACGGGATCGGTCAATTAATGAAATACATTAGTTTGCCAACGTTTCGGAATATTTAATGCCTTTATCAGGGCTAACAAAAAAACACAATTACAATAAATAAGAACAAACTTTTCTGAACAGCAACATTAGAATCGCACAAAAAATACATGAAGAAAAATAAATACACAAATATATTATATACTGTATATACAAGCCCAGGTAATATAAAGGGTACACACCTTACTAATACATAATTTAGTAAGGTGTGTACCCTTTACATTACTTCAGCTTGTATATACAGTATATAATTTATTTATTTGTGTATTTATTTTTCTTCATGTATTTTTTTGTGCGATTCTAATGTTGCTGTTCAGAAAAGTTTGTCCTTAATTATTGTGATTGTATTTTTATTAGCCCTGATGAAGGAATTAAATATTCCGAAACGTTGGCAAACTAATGTATTTCATGATCTGGGCTGTCCGGGTGACGCCGCGTCGAAGGCTGGGGTGCCGACGTTTCGACCGACATATCATGACTCATGACCGCCCAGATCATGACTCTGGCCGCGGAAGCCTACGATATCATAATGTATTTCATTAATTGACCGATCCCTTGATCCATTATCCAACTACTTATTAACGGTCGTGATTTCTACAATGGTCAAGAATGAAATTACTTGTGTGTATTAATTCAAAATATCTTCGCAATAACAAATCAAATTAAATATCATATTTTCAAACCAACTTTCGAGTTCTTTCTGTACGAACGTTGCGTGCAAAGTACGTTACAAGTATCTAATGCGTGTGCCTACAAAGGAAGCTCATGGACAAACGTCAGAGGACGCAAATAAAGCTCCCATTTCAAAAAGACTCATCCAACGCGCATTTATTTCAAACGCATCTGATACCATCTCCTCGTAAAAATCATGGTTCGCCGTTTTCTCCGAACGTTCCACCGTGCTCAACGATCTGTAATCTCAAGACCGTCAGACAAGATGCTCGGACAAGGAAAGGGTCCTCGCTTTATAGCCCCTCTGTGGAGGCCTCGCGAAAATCCAGATAAAGCGGCCGGACCGGGGCCGCCTCCCTCTCGAGGTCTAAGCTCCGGTCGCGAATCCTCCCCGCGCCGCGCCGCGCCGCGCCGCGCCGGACGACGGTCGCGTGGCAGACAACAAAATCCTCGAGGCTGCGGCGCTCGTCGCCCGCGCCTCCGGTCTCGGACGGCGTCTTCCGGGCCGTCACAGCGCGCCGTCCAGCGGAGCGCTTCGGCGGGCCCGGCGGCGGTGGAGGTTGAAGCGCGTGCGGTGGAAGAGAGACAACACGAGGGAGGAGTCAAAGAGACGGAGAGTATAACGCGGGTGAAGATACGAGCATGAGCTGTGCTGGGCGGAGCAGGCGGTACTAATGGAAGAACCCCGAGAAAAAGGTAGCAACGTAGTTTGAACCTGGATGCGCGGAACTCAACTGACAAAACTGCGACGACTTAAAAAGGAAGTGTAATTAGTGAATAATGACAGTAAGTCGATAATCGTTCAAAGGCACAGATGGTGGTAATGTTTGGGTTACCTAAGTTGCGATGACAACGGAACAGCGTGTAGTTTGGTAGGGCGGTGGTGGTGGAACAGTGATGATGGTGGGGCGGTGATGGAGGGTTGGTGATAGTGGGGCGGTGTCGGTGGGGCGGTAATAAGAGGCGGTGATGCGGGGTGGGTGATAGTGGGGCGGTGATGGTGGGGTGGTAATTGCGGGGAAGTAATGGTGAAGCGGTGACGTTAACTGGGCGGTAATGGTGGGGCGGTGATGATGGAGATGTAATTTGGGCAGGTAATGGTGAGGGGTGGGATGATGGTGGAGCGATGTTGGGGCGGTGACGATAAAGTGTAGTGACGGAGTGGAGACCTCGAAACGTCTACGACCAAGCAGGCAAGTTGGGCAACACACGGATGGATTGGAGGAGCGAGAGAGGAAACGACAGCAGAGCCGCTAAAGAGGAGTAGGAGAGGCAGGCAGCTAGCGGCGTGGGCGGAGAGCTCTGGACAGCTTCGCCTCCGCGGTCCGAGCCCCTCCCCCGACCCTCCCGCCGTGCCGCTCCGCCTCGAGAGCTACTCGAGATACCAGAAGTGGCAGCGGCCGGAAGTGGTGCTGGAGAGGGAGGGGAGGGGAGGGGAGGGGCGCTTGAGCGGCCCGTTCGGGGATCCGCACTCGCCGCCGCTTCCTGTCCGCTCACGAAAAAGCGCCGCAGGGGGCCGTCGCGGCGCGAAGGGCGCCGGGAAAGGAACTGGCCGTCGTGTCGCCTAAGAGGCGATTGACATGTCAAAGGCGGGCACAGACTTGAATCTTCGCATCGGGGGCTCTACTCCATTGAACCGGCGGATAAAACGGTGTTTCAACATTTTCTAAATAGCTGTTGCACATCTTACAAACTGTTAGTTGATGGCAATAATCGGCAAGAAATTATTTCCAGGCGAACAAAACTTTTATTCTCGCAGTAAAAGTATTGAAATTTGTTCTGTAAGCGTCGTTCTTAAAAAATATTTTGAAGAGAATCCGTTCGAAATAATACGTTTTATTCGTGGCTGTCAAATTTCTTATGTCATCACAATACAACATGAATAATTTTTTCATCAATTTTGATAATAAATAAAATATTGCATACTTATGAATAGATGCACTGCTCATAAATCAATTGCGCTTATTTTAATAAGTTGTTGTCCAAAGAAGCATTCCGAGTTTAATATTAACGACGAAAGTTTAATTGGCACAGCAAAAGCACAGAAAAAATTGCTTTGTAGAATAAATTAGTAAATTGAAATTTTATATGTTTAATGGTACCTGGATCTTATTAAAATTATGTTGTAATATTATCACATTGCCAATTTGGACATCATCTGCTGAAATGTTATTATTCGTCCTAAAAAGAGATACGTCTGCCGGCCTAGATAGCCGAAGTCGCTAAGGCTTAAGGGCCGTAAGTGCATCAAGAGATACATCTAACGACATTCCTTGTAGTCATAATATTTTCGTCTAACGGTTACAAATTCTCCATGTTGTCTGTAACCGATTCGTATCTATCAGTACTTCGTTAACTACTCCTAAAGAAAAAAGACGTCCCTAACTTATTGCACAAGAGTATACATCATCCACGACTTGCCAGCTCTGTGCATAGTCCAAGTATAAATCCTTAACGCTCCGCTGAACTTTCTATATCCCCGAGCGCAGTGTATTTCAGGCAACCTAATTAGTTTTGCACTTGTATCCAAAGCAAATATAGTTGTTCTCTGGACAGGGTTGCGATATTTCGTAACGAACACTTCAAGCTTCTAGAACTCTCTGAATACTCGGAATATGGAGCCTCCTCGAGCTGGAAACCCTCTCTCCCGCAGAAGGACGAGATCTCATAATTACGTAAGTCTTTCGGAGTGTAATCGCGTGAGGGAAATCGTACCACACACGTCGCATACTCACCGCTAGTCAAATGCTTCTGCGAACACCCCCTGCGCGTGACTCACCTGGAACAAAAGAAACAGGCATAAGAACACGACTCACACTTTATTAAATAAATTGCTGCAGGTTACGTGTCTATAATGAGAGGTATAGAGTGTGAATAATGAAAGACATTAGGCGACGTCAACGGAAAATACAGCATGACGGAAACACTAAATGTAATCGGTCGAGTAGAAATTCAGCTACTGGAATTTGAACTGCAGGTAAAATGACGAAAAAATAATTATATTCTGTTTATAACACAATAAGGTATTCGTTCAAATGGAATGAAATTCGCAACAACATGCTTCATTAAATTAAGTCGGAATAAATTGTATCTCAAAGGTCTGCGCTGACTCAAATGTAAATAAGAAAAGAGATCTCACCATACTGCAGTTAGAAACGCCTGGAAATCCCTTCTGCACAACGTAGAACATAACATCGTTGAAATCTACAAACAGAGAGATTACCATGAAGACGCCGGGAGACTGCTTATACAGAGTATTTGCGTACTGTTAGCAACCGGCGCCCGGAGATTACCTCGACAGGCGTCCCCTCAGCCAGCGCCGCCCGCCCCGCCCTCGCGGCCGTCTGCAACGTCTCACCGCGGCGCGGCGCGGCGCAGGGGCACCCGGGGGCCATGCGTCAGGTGGGCGGCTGGAAGGCGAGGCGAGGCGAGGCGAGGCGAAGGAAGAGGCACAAGGGGGAGCGGCAGACAAAGCCGCGCGTCTCCTCCGCCCTCTAAATCAACCCCGGGCGCGGGCGAAGTGGCAGCGCGTGGCCCACCCTGCCGGCCCGTGACGCTCGCCTGCCTCCGTCGTCATATGCTACGGCGCTCATGTCGTTCTTGCGCCCTCGCTCACGTCCTACGGGCCCTCTTCATCTCTACTATCTTCTCCCAGTCGCCACACACTCAATGCTACTCTTTCTCTCTGAGTCAATACTTCTTCACGGTTCTTCGTACGTTGTCCTTCCTTAACGCTCATTCTGTCTTATTTGACCTACACCTTAGCCGTCCGTTATTCCAACATTCTCCACAATCATCAATAAACGACTTTCTTCCCTCACCCTTCCCCTTCCACTATGTGGTTTCTCACGTTACCTCCATACCCTCCTTGAATGTTCAGCGCTCTTGTCGCTGTCCTCACCGTGCCCATGTCCTCCAGCCCCATCTACCGCCCCTCACGACCCCGGCGACCGCTCCTTTTGTAGCCTTAATTGCGCCCTTTCGCGTTCTTCCCCTCCCCCCTTCGCCGGCGCGTGAAGCGGCGGCGCCGCGCCGCCTCCACCGCCTCCTTGGTGCCCTGTCCGGTAATTTATGTGCCACTTCCGCCGTGTCTCCCTAAATCTCCGCACGCTCGCGCGGGCTCCCTTTTTTAATTTTAAACTTTTTCCCTGACGAGCGCCCCCGCAATTTTCGGGCGGGCGCTTCCCACGTGGCCGCCAGCCGCTCGCCGCCCCGCCCCTCGCCGCCCGCGCCGGAAGGGCACCGCGCGTGGGCGAAGGAGAGCGCCGCGGATGCGTGGGGCTTTCCAGCTTTCGGCTTTGGAGTGTCTGAATTTGACAAGGCCTAGCATATGTTCAGACAAAGTTGAAAATGACTGAAATGGTGGGTTTTAACTTAAGTGTACCAAGGAGACCCAGAGTTTTCCGGATTGAGTTTGGTTGACGGGGGAGGGGATAGAAGAAGAGATACACATCATTCAGGACTATTTTCTCATTACAATTAGAATACAGTTTGGAAATGAAAAAATAAACTTTATTTAAAGTTCTCTTCTCCGCGAAAAGATCCATAAGCTTACAACCTCCGTCCAAAATTACTGCAATCTGTAGTTTCTTACAAAAGATTCTTGGGAATACAATATATATTATTCATTCAGAAGTAAGTGCAAACATTGTATGTAATGAATAGCTCGAGAGAAAAAAAACGTAGTGTAAGAGCTTTAACTTCAGAGAAGAAATAATGTAAGTCGCTATTGCCAGTATCGTTATTCAATTTGGGCCAACAACTGGAGAATCAACATTAAAATGAGTAAATGACAAGCCAAAATATTTACGTTATGTTAGCCAATAAGTCCGCCTCCTCTTCTCATTCATAACACTCCTATTTCTTGGTTTTCTTGCTCTTCGTATATTAAATATTTAGGTCTTCATTTAGATATAAAACTGAACTGGAAAATTCGTATTAAAAATGAGATACGAAAAAAAACACTATTAAAATACACAAACTAAATTCTCTTATAAATAATAACTCAACTCTTCGTGTTAAAACTGCTAAATTAATACACACTTCATTTATTAGAACTTCTTTAACATATCCGTGTCCAATTTGGTCAAATAAGCCAAATAAAATATACAAAAACTTTAAAATATCCAAAACAAATTCTTTATAAAAATTCTAGATGCATCTTGGTTTCTTCCCAATACACAAATTCATAATGAATTAAATCTCCCTACAATACGTGATTTGATTAAAAATTATAGTCTCAAATTTTTTAATACTCTTCCTTCATTACATCATTCACATTTTTTTTATCTTGGTAAAACTTATCCCTTTCTTCGTAGAATTAATTCTAAATTTCCTAAAGACACATTTCATCCTCCGTAGTTTTATTTTCTCTTATTTCTATTCCAATCTTTCTCATCTTTACATCACTTTTTTAAATTCTCCAATTGTACCTTAATAAATCCTCTTAAAAAGGTTACTGTTAGTGTACATAACGAATATAATTTTTTTTGTAAATTTCAATGGTCCGAAAGACATATTGTCGAACAGAAAGTAATAAATAAAAAAAAACTGTTCTCTAAAATAACCAACACAGCTCATTCTTTTTGAACAATATAACAATACTTTTTGAACAATACTTGAACTTTTTGAACAATCATTCTTTATAATAATACTATAAGATCATGGAAGTAAGTTCGTTTTCAAATAATAGTTACATAATTGTTAATTCGTTTTCAAATACAAATAAAATGTTAAACTGAGAAGGCAAAAGCTGTGTACAACAGAAATTAAGAAAGCAAACAATTTTAATTAATATAAAATGTATTTCCGTGTTAAATCCATGCGGGAAAGTATAGAGTGTATAAGACACTAAACAATTACCTCTGCTAAATTAAAAAGTCTTGCCATTGTTCCTCCAATATCATTTAACAATTCTAACAACCAAATTATTTACTTTCTCTATACCAGAATACCTTCTCGACGAAAAGCAACATACGCAAGAAACCAACAATGTTCACCAAGGTTAACGATCAATTGTTCCGCTCCTCCACGTTAATAATTCAACAGTGCACCTATATAACAGATTCGATTATAGAAATCGGTGAGTGAAATGAGCAGCTCTTAAACAATGCCCGGCCTTTCGATCGCTCCCATGACGCGCGCGGCGCGCCGCAGAGCCAGCTCACGAGAGCGGAGCCGGCAGGCGCACACTGCGCCCAACTGGGCCAAAAGATGCGCGTGGCAGTGCACAAATACAGACACGAATAAAGAAGTAATAAATAAATAAATAATAAACGAAATAAAAAATTAATTAACAAAATGTATTAATCGTACACGAAAATAAAGATATATATCTTCCACGAATGAGAAATCATCGTATCAAACAAGGAGTCGGGAAAACACGAAATTATACTTAATTCGAAACCTCAGAAAGTATATTTGCTCTGAAGAACATTTAAAATGTAACACAACGTAAACGACAGGAACATTTTGTTAATAAATTGCCAGAAATGGTTTTGACATTGCTTAATGTCGATTTTTCGATGACGTTTTGAATGAGACGTTTTCTTCTCATGAGACTTCATTATGAGACTTTCTCATCATAGGATTTTGAATAAGATTTTCTCCTCAAGAGTAAATTCTATGAATTTTTTTTTATTTCACGGGAAATTAAAAAGACTTTGATGTCAACAAGAGCGAAATAAATGATGTGTTACATAGTTCTAATTGATAAAAAATCAAATTTAAAAATGAATTTAAATTACTATTATCTGCCATTCATCTAACTGTAAATAGACATTTACATGCATTTAGAATATACAAAAGCAAATCAAAATATTTAATACACGCATTACCTGTTTGTCCATTCATTAATACTATATGTAAAGTGGAAAGTATTGTAATTCCAACAGCTAGTTTCCCCTCCTTTGTTCCTTTCGTTTCGCCGAGCTCGCCTTTTGGCCAACACGGGGCCAGTGTGTGGCGCGCCTCCGGGTGCCAGGCGGTTCGTGACTGGAGCTCATCGGGGCGCGTGAGGATATTCAGGGACAATGCCACCACTGTGCCGTGCGGCGAAGCGAGCTGAGGCGCGGCGCGGCACGTTGCAGCATGCAACAGTCGCATGCCACGAGCGCGCCGCGGAGTGCCCCGCGCGTGAGGTTAACTGCTGGGGAGATTTCGAAGTACGAATGTGTGCCGTATGCTGTTTAGGAATGTGATTACTGCTTAGAGCGTACTGTGAAGAGAAAACATTCGGGTATGTATGCGAATCGTGTGCGAAGTTATGGGGGGAGGGGGGTTAATTTTATGATATTCAATAAAGACCGGTGGCACCCAACTAACACTTTATGCATACATGAATATGAGTGAACTGAAGTGTAAAAGTTGTTGGGGGTCATCTACATGGATCGGAAATCCACAAAAAAAAATAAACAATAGAAGTATTAAATGTTTATGAAATTCAAAACTTTAAAGTACTTAAAAATATACATTTCAATAGGTTATTTGAGATTTGAAAGTAAGGAGCGTCTTTTAGTTGAAGGGCATCTGTTAGGGAAAAACAGCACTCAGTAACTCAGTTGGATCAAACAAATCATAAAAGCTTACAACCTTAAAAACTGGGATTGGAAAACCGCCCAAGACCGAAAGGCAGGGGGGGAGAGCGATTATCAATATACAGTTAAATAATTATTTTATATAGATCCTTTTTTGAAAAGTGAAAATACAAGGCACTTTTTAGATTTCAGATATAATTTAATGCGTATTCTAATTTTTTACATATTCTTTCATATTCGCCTACGACATTTATCAAATTTCTCGTGCATTCCCCTTCACATAAGCATTTTTAAATAGAATCCATGCCCAAAAAAAGATTTCAGCTGGCTCTCATGAATAACTTTCATAATTATAATTATGCACGAAACTCTTGAACAATCAACAGATAATTTGTCCATTGTCAAAAGGTTTCGTAAATATTTGAGCACTAATGAAATTATAAATCATTATGTATGACACCTTCAAGGAACTGAAATGTTTGCGGGATGATATCATACGGCTTATTTGAAAATAGTTCTACGTATAAATTAATAGGTAGTAACTTAAAACCTCTCTTGGATTTCCAACATCCACACGCCCATGCTTGTCTCATCTGTCAAAACATTGCAAATTTCTCACCTGTCAACTGACGTGACATCGGGCTTCAACGAGGAGCCTCGACAAACAAACATGAGAATCAAAATGGAGAAAGGCATAACGGGCCCTTTTCAAAAGGCAAGGGCAAGAGGGCCTAAAGATATGAAATTACGCTGTATGTTAGATGAATTCAGGCAGCAAGTCGCTGAAAAGAGTTTCTGGGCGTTTTCATACGACTTAATTGTACACGACGATGAATAAACATTATCCACGACGAGATTGAATGCGGAAAGGTTCCTTATGGACAGAGATCCAAAGATGAGAATGGTTATATCCAAAACAAGGAAGAACAAGGCAATGAGATAAACAACTTACAGGGAACTTTCTGATTCAAACGTCGAAATATTTCTGAAGAACAGAACGAGACAAATAAACGCCGATAAGAACGATAATAATCAAATGGTTTGATAAAATAAGCATTTACGGAAAACTTTTATAGAATGCAAAAAACCTGACGTATTCTATGAAAATTGAGAAAATCAGAATGGGGAGGTAGCGGAAAGGACGGTGATGGAGAGAACGTTGGGCATAGTCGGTGGAGATGACTGGAAAGGCAAGTAAGATAAGAGTGGTGAGGACGGAGGAGGCGAAAGAATGATTAGGGGACCGCAGGAGAACGACGGAGTTGGAAGTACGAAAGAAGCGATGCGGGTAGTAAGGAAGACGTGGGCGACTTTGATGAGGACCGAGTGGAATGGAGGACGGGCAAGGCAGTATGAGAGGTGACGACGGCGAGGGCGGAGGGGTCAGCGAGGGTGGAGGAGACAGTCAGGGCAGAGTGGGGAGTAGGACGAGGTAGGCTGCCTGGGTGAAGGAGTGGCGTGAGTAAGGGGGATAGCGAGGGCCTAGTGCATAGGCGGTGAGGGCGACCAGAGGAAAGGGTGGAGGGAATGGCGAGGACTGAAGGAGCAGTAGGGTTGGAGTGCGTGGACGGGGGTGCATGGGTAGGTGGCATGATTCGTTGGGACTGCGTGGTCCGTGTGCGGTCAAGGCGTGGTTAAGGTTAAAGCGAAACATCACCTAGTATTAAGGGGGGAAATATCCATGTTAGGCATGCCAAAGGGTTTGCATATCAACTAGACAATTAGATTAAGCTAAAATTGAATTAATTTTAGTTATTAACAAAAGCCCTCTACCAGCTACTTAGCTGCAAATCAATGACTGCATGTATCCAACTCACAAAAAATAAATTCCCATTCCTACAGAGGTATTGTGGAGGGTGAAGTCTTGGAATCAAGGCGCGTTTGGGCGGCGCGGGGGAGAAGGGCGGCAGAGCTGAGGCATGCTCGTGTGCCCCAGAAGATGTCGTGCGCTCTGCGCCCCCCCTCCCCCCGCCGCGGTGCCGCGCGCGCGCTGTTCCGCGCTCCGTGCCGGCGGAGAATGCGGATGGCATGTTAATAGTCGCGCTGACGTGCCGCCGCTCTCCGCCGACGCACTTATAGGGCGCGCCACTCGGAAAAAGGCTGCCGCCGGCCGTCACCTGAGCCTTCAAATCTCGGGACCGCTTACCAAACGCACGGAAACAACTCGTGCAGGAGGCGACGATGGGTGTGAGGGCGGATATAGCACGAGAGGCTATAACGTGTGGTGACGTTTATGTCGCTAGTTATTGTGTATGAGGCGATGGCTCTAATGACGGAGAAGAACTTAGCAGGGGGAGTGTGAGTTATGGCGACGGATATGGTAATATTGATGATTACGACAAAGATGGTTAGTGCAGGTGGAGGTCGTTGAACTCACGAAAATACTGACGATGAGAGATACGCGTTGTTGGGGGAGGCAGAAGCTTCTTCGGGTGACATTTACGGTACCTAGTGAAAGTCACAACTAATGCGGAGGCCGAGACAGTTTCCGTGATGGAGGTGACAAGAGGAAGTAAAGTACACGCAAGTGGCGATGGCGGGAATAGTAGCAGAAGCTGTAGAAGAACCGTTGGCTGAAGGGATGAAGGAGGGGTTGAAGGTAGAATTGGTAGCAATGGCAATGGCGAAGGCAGTGGTGGTGGGGGAGGCGCTGTCAGCAGGTGTGCCGTGCGGGAGGGGTCGTGTCCAGCGGCGGGATGGCGCAGGACACGCGACGCAGCCCGTCACGCCCCCTATCTGGAAGACCGCACGCGTCGCCGAGGCCCGCAGCCGGGCGCCCACCCGTTAGGTGCCTTGACAGATCGGAGGTCACGAGGCGACGGGGCGGGGCGCCGTCAGGCCCGTCCACTTCGCGTGTTTTATGTATTCTGATTGTGTGTGGAAATCCCGTTCGTTCTTAACAGTTTGCTGCCGCGGATGCCTGAAATAGCAGTACTTAATGTAGTGTTTCCCATACCAATTCTCTTTGCCCTCTGAGACGAAACTGCAATGGTATGTTTGGCTCATTTGCGAGAAACACAAATCGTATCACGACAGATGTTATTGCTTTTGCGCTGAAGAGTGGATCAATGGTAAACCCATCACGCCTGATGTACGTTGAAGGGAACTGGTAGATACAGAGCTCAATATCTATTCCCACAATGGATGAGTTCTTCCCCATTAGTACACAATTCATTTTAATTGACGGACAATGAAAACAGTAGCAAACATTCTACAAAGACCACACTGATGCTGTAAAGGACGACACACTATATCCTTGCAACGAGTTTTCATGTAATTTTCACACAGTTCAATGATGCTAGAGGGTTCCGGAACTGGGGGCTACCCTAGCCCTCAGACTCTCTTAATATTCAAGCTGTGGCCGGTATTAATATTAGGGCTTTACGGTCATAAAAATTTACGTTCATGTGGTAAGTAGCAAATTAAGGCCGAGAGTCGTTAATGAGATAATAAAATTCGTAAATTGGAGTTTGATGAAGATTTTCACTGCTATGACCTCGACTGAAGGGTGGAAATTACTCGGAAGTCTGTTGGTTATTCAAAAACTCTGTGCTTGTTCCCCCAACGTCGGAATACGGCAGTTTTCGTCCAGTTACGGAGAGTTTTGGAGTCAAATTAAGTGAAATGTCCCTTTTTCATATAAACTGTGGATAATGGGCTTTCAGGCAAAGTGAGAGAAGAGAAGACATTGGAAAATAATTTATGAATACATGTTTGAAATCTCTTCTAAATGACGGAAGAAATATTAAAATTATTCCTGAAATTGTAAATATTTTCTGTGTTAAGACGTAACATATTTCTAAAGCGGTAAAATGGTCAACCATTCTTTGCTGTATAATAAGGTAAGGTAATATGATCACCGCATTACAGCAGAAAAGTACATTGCTACCCATTAATTTAAATTACGATGTAGTAGATACACGAAATTTCTCTTTGTACGATTTCACTCTAAATTTGGTTAATATTAATCTTTGCACTTGATCGTTCATAAGAACAATACTGTTGTAAATGTATCAGGATGCTCAAATTAAGTTAGTTCATTAATCATCAATTTAGAACTATTTTCTATGACGTCTTACGCTGAAACTCCGTATGAGATACTTGTTTTGTTAATCTTAATCACATCTCCACTTCGGGAGTCGACGTTGCCGAGGTGATGTCGCAGGTCGACGCGGCCTATTGACTACGCAGCCAAGGGCACGTTCGTGTGCGGACAGTGCGTGCGTACGTAGGTGCGTGGGACGCGGCCGTTACTGCGTTCCGCGCCGGGTCGTGCAGAACAACAGGCAGCGCCATTAGCGATTCCGTTTTGGACGCGCAACTCTTCTGTGGGGTGAGCGCCGGCAGCGCGGTGTCGCTGCAGATGGCAGAGAGTGAGGTGGTGGTGATGAATGCTGCTGTAGCTGGTGCTGCTGAATACAAAATGGAAGTGGGGGCAGAGGGGGGATTCCCGGGTGGTAAATAGCTGGCGGGTATTGACATTTTGTGGTGGTAGGTAAGAGACGCAGAGGCATGCGAAAATCTTGGAAAGTGAAAAGCATAGCCTTATTCACAATGTGAGAAAGGAGTATGTAATCCGCGAGAACACGTCAACCTCAAAGAGCGATCACAATCATGTGATGTACTTCTTTCCCCTAGCGTTTGATATTTTATTCAAAGAAGATCTTAGCTACAAAACATCTCAGAAGGTTCTTTATGGCAGCGAGTTTTCATAATTCTTATTCTTTTGTTTCTTTCCCCAGTAAACGAAATTTCTCAATCATTTCTTGGTATTACATTTCATAAAACAAAACGTTCCTTACTGATTACATTTTTTCCTTTTGAGTATTATGCAAGGTGAGAATGAAATAAATTATCGTTGCTTTTAGTAGTAATACAATATTAATTTAATTCAAATGAGTAGGAAAATGTGTGATCTTTCGTCAACATTAACTTCAATTGAATAGATATAATAAAGAAGTTCTAAAACGGCAATTTTTATCAATATTTACTTCTAAAACTTACCATTTAATAAAAAAGCGTATTTGAACCTTTACGGGAATACTTTCAGAATTTATAAATTGTCGTTATTGACCTGCGGCCATTTCGTCTTAACAAGAGCTTTCTTTATACGGTTGGAAACGTTTTCCATCAGTCCCAGATTCCTTGCACTCCGCTGGATTCTAAGGACCGCAGCAGACACGTGCAAGGTCACAAGAAGAATGAAGTTTAAAAAGAGATGACTTTGTTCGAACGAGGATTGTGTCTTCATGGACTGCAAAATAAGTCTGTTGAAGGATCCGGTTATAAAAGTAACTCGAAACAAACAGAAGTACAGCTCCATAAAGGCCTTTTCCAGAGAGAGCTTGCATTAATATCATCCGGCTTGAAAAACAACCCCTCCGGGCAGAATCTTGCCTCTAAACGAATCGAGATAATTTCATTACGAAACGACGCTCGCCTCCCTTCGGCGGCGGTGGGAATGCGCTGGGCCGCTCCAATTTAACTTTGGAAATTATCTCCGAGTCGGCGACTTTTACGTCGCCGGCGGGAGGACCTCTGTCCCGGCCGTCGTCTCCGCTGCCGCCGCCGCGCGCCGCCGCCGCCGCTGCCCCGGCCCCACGCCGCCCCCGCTACACTCTCCACTTCTCTCCTTTCCTCTCGCTTCCGCGAGACTGCGACAACACGGACGATGCACGAGGCATTAAAAATAAATAAATACTTGAAAAAGAAAAGAAAATTTTAAGAAATGTCCTGCTAATAGTATTTGTTGTCAACGTCCCCTCGAAACATGAAAATAGAGATGGTGCAACAATGTGGTGGCAAAAGACACCAGGACTATTTTACTTAAGATTCGATTTTTAATGTTTCGAGAGTTTTCTGTATTGCCGCCGTCGTCAGCCCCGCTCCATGCTCTCCAGGCAACTCCTTAGCCCCCAGTCGGCCCTGCAGCTTTTCCTCTTACTAACATGCGTATATGTGGCTTGTATATCTTTTCTCTCATTTCCACGGGGTGGAGAGAAGAGAGACGTCAGATAAGACATTTACAAATGAAAACTAAAATTTTAAAAAGAAAATAAATATTATGAACTACTTTCCGAAATGAAGAGATCATGCTGACACCTCCCCCAACATGTCATTCTAAATGTTTGCTTTCATGTACTATTTCCTAATTTCACCTCGCACGAACTATACAAACGATAATCAAGGCAATAAAAATAAATAGAAAGCATATACTTTTTAATTTGGTATTGTTATATATTGAAAATGCTCCAACCTGTCCTCTTAACAGCGCACCTAAGCAATGACACCCGCCGCTGGACTGCCATATTGAGTGTCATATTGCCAACCTAGGCAAATCAACGCCACAAACCATTTCCTAGATTTTTCTTTTACTATCCTCTTTCACCAATGACCGAAACTCGTCTCGTTTCTCATAAATTTAACTTTCTGTAAAAAAAATTACTTGGTACCCTCGTCAAAGAAAGAAATTTTACTCCCCGGTCTGCACGTGCAGACTTGTCACCTTCACCAGAGGCTTTAAGAGTGAGCAAATGATTAACATTAGTTTGTTATTAATATATCTACTTCCACGTCGTATATTATTGACAATATTTTGTAGAATCATCATTCAATTTTTTCTGTCATATTATCAACTAACAAAAGATTAATTTATTTTACACTTTTAAATCCAGCTACATGTATACAGTCGACAATTAACTGAAAAAAAAAATCGGCCTGTGCTACCGATTAAGACGTCATAAGGTCATCTTTCATTTCTATGTCTACTGTCTCCACCCCAACAATTTACAGGGCCGTCATGTCGGTTGCCTGTGCCACAACGACCGCTCAGTGGAGAGAGAACAGTTTTCATGCGCTCTTTGCACGGAATGAACGGAGACCGCAGGCAGAGGTTGCCACCCACTCGCATGAACTCGCGAGGGCGAAGTGAACCAATTTCAGTTCCCCATTGTTCCCAGTTATTGCCGCCGCAGCGAGACTGGTTATCGTGGCGGGAACGACTTTCAAATTAAACTCTTTCAGATGAGATTGTCTCTGCAGTTGGGTCTTCATGAGCCAATTTCTGAACGAATGTTCTGGGGATGTGTTGCATGTTTAAAACCTCATCGACTATACTATTTTGGCGAAATTAATAAAAAGGGTCTTGAATTGCTCTATTACGATACAAAACGGATAGTTAGTGAATACAGTAATCGAAAATACACTGAACGTGGGTAAGAATAAATTAGTCTCTTTGTCTCTTGGCTTAAATAAAGTTACACAAATTTCGTCGTATTAGAAAATTGAACACGCTACATTCATCTTTCAGAACCAATTAGTTCCCTCTTAATTCATTTTTATGTTATCGTGATCAGCTACATCGATTTTTACATATGATTTAAATCCTTTAGGTACAAAGTTAGTAAAATATTAAAAATTGGCATTAAAAGAAATTATTTCAATGATGTATAACATTCTCTACGATTTAGGTTTAGTTGTTACATTACGTAGTAACTCACAAGCCTCACAAAGAACTCCGAACAGGAAGCGTCAAAGGATCTAAAACCTTAATACATACATGAAGAAATGAAGAAAAAAAACGCTTCCTGTATCCACTTGGCTTTCTCTAGATTGTACCATCTCATTTTAAATGGCTTCAGCTGCATTTACCACGTGTCGCCCGGCTAGTTGTATTCCGGTGCATAATTAAACTGCCAACGGGTGTGGAAACGCACCGGCCGCTCACCAGCGCCTTCCGCGGCCGGTGACAGTCTCGCCCGCGGCGACGCTGGTCCACTCTTCCGCGGGGAGGATTCCGTTTCTGGCCTTGCTTGCACTTCGCCCCCTAGGACTCTGTACCGTTTTGCCCCAACTATTAATTTACTGATGAGTAATTAAGAGCTGCAGAGAAGAGAGATATAGTAGTTCATATTCTCGAGTGAAGAAAATTGAAGCACTTGATGAAGTGTGGTACATTTGATCCACATTCTAGCAGACGGTTGTGAAATTAAGTTATAAGGAGAAATCTGTCTCAATTTACCCTTCCCAGTTTTTTCTTAACAATTACGGTCACTAGCAAGAATAAAGTATTTTAATAACTGCACGTTGTAAACTTGATACTTCGATGAAGATTTGTTAGTTAATTCTAATTACTAAGTTTTTCTAATTCATTAGAGAACCGGGAGATTTACCTTTCTATAAAAGAGATTTTGACGCAATTTTTTATATCAAATGATATTAAATAATTTCAGAATATATTTATAGATTTAAATAATGGCCTCCTTAGGTCACAGCACATCCATTTATAATGCGTATTATCTCATTATGTAGTACATCAACTACAATGCACCGACCCTCATCTCTTGCCACAACCTTCAGTGGTCACTCAATTTCCTTTGTATTCAACGTGTCACAACAGTATTCTACACGGAGAGTTTCTTTCCCCCCTCAGCCGCCCACCTCGTCCCCGCCGCGCTGTTGACGAAAACTCCCGGCCGCGCCACGTGTTGGCCCGCAGCCCGAAGAACGCTTGATGAGATTGTGCGTCCGCCCCCGCGCCGCTTTCCACTCGCTTCGCCCTTATTACGGCCGGGAATTAAAGCGAATGCGACACTAATTGCTCAGGCCGCAACCACCCCTCCCACTCTCGCCATCGCTCCAGCCCCCACCCTCTCTCTCCACATCAGAGTTGCTCTTTCCACCTCCCCGACCCCGCCCTGTTCATACCACCTCCGAGTTACTCCCCCACCCCGCCTCCATCACATCGCCTCCGTGACGACCCAGCTCCGTCCCTGCCCCCCCCCACACACACCCGCCTCCATGTGGCTCCCGCACCTGACCTCGTCCCCTCCCTGCTCCTCCCACCTGATTTCTCCCGCACCGTCCCTGCTCCCGCCCTCCCTACACCCACCGTGCGGCTCCCTCCCGTGTCCCCGGCGCCGCGTCCAATCGTCTCCATGTTGCTCCCAACCCTTGCTTGCCCCCCACACATCCGTTGCCGTGCGGCTCCCGTCCCGATTCCCGTCCTGCTCCTACCACCGGGTTTCTCCTGCCTTTCTCACACCCGCCACCTTGTGGCTCCTGCCCGCCCACCCCTTTCCATACCACACTCCGTGTGGATCCTGCTCTCCGTACCACCTCCGTGTTGCTTCCTTCCATGTTTCCGTCCACACCGTCACCCTCCCCCAAACCGCCTTCATGTTGCCCTCCTGCTACTTTCGCCACTTCTCTTACTGCCACCGCACTCGACGCGGTCACAATTTTAACAGCTGCCCTTTCACCCACTACATTTCCAGCGTCTTTGCTCTGCAGCGTCGTGACGTCGCCGCCATTTTCCACGTTAATGCCTCTTTAGCTTCCGCCGCCCAAAGTAGCAGCTATGATCTTCGTTCTCTGTCTCAGAGTCCCTGCGGGCATCGCACAGCGCGACATCGCGTGCCAATGACACTTTGCCCTAGCTTGTGGCTTCTCGTGCGCGTACTCTCATGTAGATGGACTTATAATTTTGATTTTCCGCATGGAACATTCCTTATTTTTCTCCGGCCATTTATCAGTCGTTTCATTGTTTATTTAATGTTACGCATTTTTAATTATCTCGTCGTCACTCACGCAACTCTATCTCAGTTGTAGCCTACGTTTTCATGCTATCTTTTTTTGCAATTTGAGAAGTTTTCCACAGAGTACACATTCCTCCAATTCATATCAACCTCATTCAAACACATGGATGCTCATCCTTCTTCGGATATCCGTAATCACGAGCGCCAGTTCTTCAAATCTTCTCCTTCTCATAAACCATTTATCTCTTTCGCATTATCTCTCTCGTTCTTTCTCTCTCAAACACAAACCCACATATCTTCTATGCTATTTATCAACTTCTCATATCTTCACGACAAATCATTTTCGATCTTTTATTTACCTTTCTCTATACCAACATCCACCCCCTCTTCGCCCTTCCACAGTCTCCCACATACTTTTATATATTCAACGTAGATATTATTTCGCTCGCTCATCTGCAGCGTTCTCATCATCTGAATGCCGCGTACCTATGACTCCTACTTTTCATGGACTCCGTACAAGGGTTTGTGTCTTCCTCCGTCACGCCTCCTCCACCCCGTCCACCGAAGTACTCGCAAGGCCAAGCGCTTTCAGGCGACTTCCTATTTCAAATCTAATTTCGCTGATAGCTCCCGTGCAGGCGCGCTTGTCCGCCGGACGCCGCGGCGTCGCTGCTGTCCTGGAAGCGGATACGAGTTAAGTTTTAATACGCGCAGCTATCTGCGGGGCTATTTTATGCCAGTAATGAAATGGGTCGACGTGCGGGCGACGCGAAGCGCGGGCCTGTACGGGAATGAGCGTAGCAGGCGGGACGGGCGGGGACGGGCGGGGACGGGCGGGGGCGGGCGGGGGGGCGGGGGCGGGCGGGTTGGTGCGGGCGGGGCGGGCGGGGGCGAGCGGGGGCGAGCGGGGGCGGGGGGGCAGGCGGGGCGGGCGGGGGCGGGTGGGGCAGGCGGGGCGGGCGGGACAGCACGAGTGAAGCGGGACGGGACGGAGCGGGATGGAGCACGGCGGGGCGGGGCAGGGAGGGGCGGGAAGGGACGGGGCAGTACGGCAGGAGTGGAGCAGGACGGGACAGGCCGGTGCGGGAGGGGGGCGCGACGGAAAGGGTGGGGGAACGGAGAGGGGGAGTTGGGTGCGGGTGGAATTTCATTTTCAGCTTATACGCCGCAAAAATTGGTGATGGCGTTGTAGTGGCCGTAACAAGGTTTTTGGTCGACGCTCCATGGCGCCTCTCTCTCCGTCGCTGCTGCATGTGTTTACGGGACTTTGTGGTGAAATTGCGTGGTCTATTATTGTTTCTGAGATCTATTCCCCAGCAGGGAGCGAAAGTGATGTTTATGAAGTGTTGTTGTTGACTGTTTACAATGCAGCAGGCAATTAAGATTCGTAAATACAAATTAAATTAATGTTGTGAGAGAATCTGAGTATAAATAAACAATGTAACCTGTGTAGTTTTAAGACTGTAAATGAAGTGATGTGAATTGCCCTAATTAATACAGCTTTTAATTACACTCTATATTTTCTAAAGTTATATCAGAAGTGGATTTTGTTCTGAAGAAGTTATATATAAACCTGAACTATACGTTGACATTGCCGTCCAGGGATTATATTGTCATTCATTAATGACACAATATTAATTACTTTGATTTATCAAATAGACAGTACTAAGAAAAAGAAAATAAAATAACACAATTTTTAACGCGGCAATATCTACGAAATCAAAATGTAAGATTACTACGAGCAGTGCTACCCTTTGTTGAAATCCAAAAAGTAAATTCGATAATCCTCCTTTGCTCCGAGCACTCCTCCTTCATTGAAGAGCATTTCGAGATAATTCCAACATTTCAATTAGCGAGAATCTCTTTGATGCACAAACGAACTCAATTCTCCGAGTGTTTTCCTTTTATTAGAACAGCGCCCAAAACAAACACATGCCATACCGCACACGCTCTTTTCCCTAAACCTAATCTCAACACGAGTGCCTCGAGAACCAACTTCAAATACCCACTTCAGTGCTTCTCGTCATACAAGAAAAAAAATCCAACGCATTGCAAGCATCTCTGTGCCCACACGTGTCATCGACTCGCAGACTCAATATGCAAACCGACAAAACACTGAAACGAAGAATGGCAGACGGTTGCGCTCCGCAAGCGGCCGAGAACGGGGTCCGTTTAATGAGATCAACGCGCGCTTTGCATGCACAGCCAAAGCGCGACTCGGCTGCTGAGCAAACGCACAGAGGGCGCTGTAGTATCACGGGCGGAAACGCGAGATCGAATACAACGCAAGTAAATACCGCAGATGAGACGTTCTACGTTCATTTGAGGAGGGAGAAAACGTTATGCGGGCCAAAATGCGAAGGAAAATATGATTCAAAAGACGGTATGGGGAAGGGAGACAATTGTAAGAAGTGAAAATAAATAATTCAAATCTGTATTGTTACGTACAATGGAAGTGATCAAATAGTGTAGATCACTTGCGTTCAAATGATTGAATCATAAAACTGCTGATCGTGAGGATATTATCAGAAATAGGTCGAATTTACGAATTGTCAAGTAGACTGCTCAACGGGCAGATGGACGGCAAACGTCAAATTTGTTTGAAAAACAGAAAAAAGAATCAAATACGGTACATGAAATAATACAGACAGTGAGACATAGCTGTTCTCAGATGCACCGGTTGAGTGACCGGGGGCGTGGCGTGGCGGGACGGGACGTGACGAGGGGGGGGGGCGTGTCGGTGGCGGCGCGGCGCCAGGGCGGCGTCCTCGCTAATGATTGCGAACAGCGAAGGCCGCCTCCAAGGAATGCAGCCTCTGGACTCGATCCCGACGCCCCGGATGCCTCCGCGCGCGCGCGCCACCGCCACTGCCAGCGCCAGCAGCGTCACCGACGGCGCTCAGGTGGATGCGGACGGCTGGCGCCGCCGCGCCGGGCGACGTTCGACGGCTTTCTTGCGCAGTCGGAGCGTGAGAACGGGACGGCGACTCTGGACGCAACGGGGAACAGACGGAGTTGCACTACGATAAAGGGGAGCGCAACACAGCATGTGCCTGCTAGAAACGGATCAAGTACCTCCATCTTCATTGTTTCAAGCGGTTACAAATCCACTGTCTGGTGGAACTCAGGGCTTCACAATGTCCTAACAATGAACCAAACCTGATGTGAAATTCGCAAAAGGTAATATATTGTCGTAAAATATGATTAGAACGACACACCACCTAAATTACATATTTAATTTCATGAAAAGATGTCGAGGAGGAATTGGGCAAGTTTCCAAATACACTTTAATGTAAAAAAAAATTGTTCTTGAGGTTGTCATTGAGAAGTGTCCATGTACGAGAACTTTTTCAAACAAACACTTTTGATATTACTGATCAAGCGAATACTTTCTTGTATTGCAGTTTTCCATACGTGATTTAAATTAATTCAAAGAGATTCGATAGTTATGTCACCCATCTGAAATTTGCGAGTTTTATTTGTATTATAAAGATCACTCCATGGCTTTCAAAAAGAACCGCACTTTTATAATATTTACCAGGTCGTTAATACATCGCTGCGATACCCGTTTTAAAATTATAACTTACATTTCTTTAGGAGATCTGTTTTTCCTTACTTTAATTCCGTGATGACGTTTAAAATAAACTTCTAACTGAAATTATTATGAAACATTTTTTAAACAAAGTTCTGCAAGAATATTTAGGTTATATGGGTATTGATAATTACATATTTTCATTCTGAGGTTAATATGAAATTTTCCCACATAAGGAAACAATTTTCGTGCAACAGCTTGCATGGAGGAAAGCTATGCGTGTGAATTGTGTGTGAATTAATATTCACACGTAAGAAAAAAAACATACAATAGATTACGTATGATGAACATTTTTTAACATGATGAACTCGTCACTTTAAACTGAAAAACTTCGAAATGGAGAAGTTAATGGAATGCAGACGTCCAGACCCTAGAGTTTTGATAACATTTCCCTAATCTGCAGATATCGAAGAGAATGGAAGTATAAATAGAGTGAATGACGTTAACACTCATGTTTAAGAGTAATCAGGACTCTACTCTTAATAATCCATGATGTGCCAAATTCACAACAGATGGCACTGAGATCTCTCGTTTCAATTGCAACAAATTACCACCGAATTGAACTTAATTTCTAATTTCCCTCTTTTATAATTCATAATTTTCCATATCCAATTCCAGTGGATACTAATTCTCTACCTTGTAATACCCTGTTGTAATAAAAAAACTGGATTGAAAATTATTGACTTCATGTTAGTCACGAAAACAACGGACATTCTGCTTGCTATGTTTTTCTTCGTATACTGATATCAACTCACTCACAGGACGTGCTCGGACATTTGTAACAGGGAGCACGTGCCCAAGTCTTCAATTCCCGACGCGTCACTTGAAGCGAGGTGACGGTCACGTCCCTTCAGTTACACTGTGTAGAAGATACCGTTATCAGCGGCCCGTGTCTCTTGCGCGTTGCCTCCGGCCAACTCTTTTTTCTGGGTTCCAAGTCTGACAAGGCGCGAATGAGAAGGAGCATTTTTACTTTTCAAAATTACCAAATCAGTCGGCATTTCTTAATGTTATTGGAACTTACTAAAAGCATATAGGGGCGAGAAGTACAATAAATATACTACAAGTTTCCCAATGGAAACCTTTTTTCTGCAAATCTGACATAAAGAAGATCCACTCAACCGATAGAACCATGCATCGACCAGTGTTCGACTATGCTGAGGATATTCCAACCTGAAAGAGACTTAGAGCATTCTCAAATGCAGGGGAACGGAAAGTTTGTGTGAATATAGTGGATCGTAGCTAACCCACAGCAAATACTATTTTTGTTCAATGCCTTTGAAAGTTCATAATGCGTTCTCGTGTTGGTGTCAAGGGGTTTGAAATGTGAGTTATAAATTGCATATGAGTTACCATCCACAACAGTCGAAGGAGGAATTGAAAGAAGCTTAGGGGTTAGGATCAATCTTATTCGTGCATGCCACGGGAAATTAATTTGAGGAAATGACTCAGCTAATGCTACAGTATAAACATTCGCACATAGAATACGCATTTTAAAACGCAAACTTTGTTGAAAACCTAGTCTAACATTTTTTAAAATTATTGTAGAAATAATAAATGTTTTTTACATTTACATACTGTACTATCAGGTGGAATCGTTTCAGGTAGTAAAATAATCACATATTTCAAAGGTTAGTTGAACAAAAATTTTTAATGATATTTTGCTTCTCTTCGGTTCTGCCCAGCAGTTTATTTTTTCATTATATCTCTTATTTTATAAAGTTTAGAAGGTTGTGCGTAAGTACCGTGCCCTGAATCGAAGTTATGAGAAAAGTTCTAAGTATTGGCGAAAAAAATGTCTATTTTTTCGGATGCAAACGAGGAAAAATGAAAGTTTGTGAATTGATAGATTTGGAGGTACAAATTTCGACAGCCCTAAACCGCCCCGGTCCTCCGATCTCGCCTGATTTTAGGCCGCAATAACCTTTGACATCATCCAATTGATAGAATTCCTGTACACTGAGCTAAATTGATGACAATGACCTGTCAAGTCTACAACAGCGTTTCGAGAATTGGAAATGCAAGAAAATTTGAGGTAATATACTGCACCGAACCCGGTCTCCCAGACCTACCTTTGCTTACCTGGGCTCGTGTGGCCGGCTAGCTCAGGAAGCATGTAGAGTAAAGAAGAATAGATGGTGGACGGATTTTTAAAAATAAATGATGATGAATTTAAAATAAAATTATTGAGAACACAAATGGACTTTAATGAAAAAAACTTAAATTTTAAGCATACAAAAAATTAAGGTCTTAGCAATTACTTTTTCTATTTTTATGCTATAAAACTAATGTATTACAGGGAACTTAATAATGTAAGGAAGTCGCCAATGCGCGGCGAGCACTTCCTTGATAAGAGTTTCTTTAAACAAGCGTCGCGCCTGAAGGGCGCACTGAAGATCTTGCCGCAGCTCGACAATCAAAACACAGTCACCGTTCGCAGGCAGGTCCGCTGGGGTGGGCAACCTCTACAGGTCGCCGAACCTCACACCAGGCGGCGTGTCCCGTGGGTGTCGGGGAAGGCCCTTTGAGTCCCGCGTCGGCAGCGGTGGTTGCGGTGGCGCAGCGTGGCCACGGCGACGGCGGCGGCGGCGGCGTGATGAAGACGACGAAAGCGACGACCCAAAAGCGACGACAGCTCAAGATTCAGGTGTCCAGTAACGCGATTATACTCGTCGCGTGAATTGTGACGGGCGAAGCGGGCGTGATCGGCAGAGATCAAAAGAGAATATATTCGACAAATGAGCAATAGGAGGAACTACTCGTCCTCAATTTAAAACAAAGGGACACTGCCCTTCTCCGGCTTTACTGCTCTGTGAGCTGAGCGCACCTCAGCGCTCACCTCTCCTACCCTTCTGCTCCGCCTACTAGGATCTCTCACACCGTTCTGATCTGGCTGCTCGGCGCATGCCAGCGCTCGCAAGTCTTTTCTCCCCCCCAGTTTCCCAAATGTTCTAGAAGTTTCCAAAATTTTTCTAAAATGTGCTTCTATTGGCAAAAGGTTCCTACGTCTTACTTAAATTTGGTCCAATAATATCTTGCGTTTCGTCGGTGTGTCGAGCGGAATTTTCCATGAGGCGCTCTCACTCGCACACTTTTCGTAAATAAACGCAGGTGGTCCCTCCCAGAGTTTCCAAACTGCGCAGCCCCCCTTCCCAGCTAGATTCCCAGGGATAGACCCGCGTCGGCGTTGGCGAAAACAAACACAGTCCCCCCGTTTTTGCTTGGCGCCGAGATGTCGCGACAGCAGTTGTGCGTAACGAATCAGCCGCCCGACGGCTCAGAAAAGACGCAAAAGTGCCAGTGCGTGATTACGCAACATTTTGTGTGCGATGAGCCGGGGTATAATATTCGGTATCGTTACAATACAGGCAGCAACGATTTCTAAAACACACACACAATGTTCTACGACAACCTTTACTTCTGAGAGTAAAATTATGCTTCTCAGGCCTAGTGAAAATACACGTGGAAATGCAACAAAAATTAAACCTGACATACCCTTGAATTGCGAACACGCACCGGGACAACGATCGTTTCCCAGAAGCGCTCACCATTGGGGCAGAAAATAGCCCGGAAGTGGGTCGTGTCGGAACCGCGCAATTGAAGCCATTCCGTCCGGAGGAAGGTCTCGCCGACGAGGCGCATGTCAGCATGCTCCGCAGCGGAAGAACGCACGCCCCTGCTAAATAAAGACGGCAAGCGAGTGCCACAGGGACCACCTACGCGCCAGGGCTCAAAGGATGAAATATCGAAAACGGAGCACAGAAAATACTTGCAGTAAAGAAAAATTATAAAAAAAGACCACATTTTTCATCACAAATGTGTAGATACTCTTCACACAGCTAGAAATTAAGAGCTCCGAATTTGAGGCATTTAAATTGAAAACTTTCGATTTTCATGGCTACAATGATTGATGACTATACTTTTTGTTTAGAAGAAAAATGAATTTACTTGTATCTGTGCTCATCATAACCTTCACATTCTTCACCTTCTTTTCTCAAAGGTAGACAGAGCAATTTTCATAATAAAAATTCCTACGTGGGACACATCGCCTAAGAGAGTTCAAAAGAATTCCACATGGAAAAAATATATTAGCAAAGAAACCTTACGGGTTCACAATGCGCAAACATATCATTTTCAATATTACATGCGTATATCTCTGTAACTGATACATTTTTGAGCTCAGCACACAATAGCGTCTCTCCGGGGAAGGCGGCCACAGCCCGGCTCGTGGTGCGACGCACCTTTTCACCCTTACCCGGATTCTCTGCATATTTCGAGCACGACGGCCGTGCAAGAAGGACCGCAAATTGAGACGTAGTAGCAGGAGGCTTTTTTCTCGCCCAAAATGTCTCGAATGTTCCAGATGCCGCGACCGCAGTACGAAATATTCCAAGTGTTCCTCGCGCCGGGTAATTAATGCAGATCGTATGCCGACCGGTCGGCCGTTTTCCGCCGGACGCCGCCACCGCCGTCGGTAAAACGGTCGAGAAACAGAAGGGGAGGCGCCGAGCAAAAGGGATGCGGAAGTAGGCGGAGGGCGACGGCAGACAGAAGGCAAAGGGAGGGAAAGCGAAGATGGTGAATAGGAGGGTAGAGGTCCGATGACATGGTGGCAAAATGCAGAGAGAAGTGAAGGAAGGTAGACGGCAAAGAGCAAAGAGAAGGGAGTTGAATGGCACACGGAAAGACCAAAGCCAAAGGAAAGATAGATGCAAGGATCTTGCGTAAAGATCAGGTACAGAGAGAACTAAAACGTGTACACCGTGCATTAATAAAGATAAGTAGAAATTACAGTTTCTTGGAAATTCAAACTTCTCTATAGCCAAAAGTCCCAAATCGTATGGTATGAATATTTTCAGTAGTAAAATATTATAAAGCATTCTCTACTTGAGGAAGCTTTGGAAAAAATAACAGCAGCTCGTAATGACATGTTATCATATTCGATATATACCTGGTTCTGAATGAATCAGCGAACAAGCGTTCACCCATCCCTGAAGTAGAACGATAACCACTACTCTGAGACAAACAAGTTTTATCAGATGTGACAGTACTCTCTTATTTGCATATTTCTCCTTGCAAGGGAGACGAGACGGTTGTTTATCATTCAGGTCTCATAAACGGAAAAAATATGCAAACAGTCAGTAATGATAAGGACACAGTTTATCTAATCTAAGCTCGTGTCGCTTCAAAATTGATAGGTAATTAACTCAAAGCGTTCGTAAATTTTCAAATTTCCTACAAGCACCAGATCGGGGAAACTACTGCAAGTTAGCCCATTTCCTTCAATCTTCTCTTCAGGTAACATAATTTTCGTATAAAACGCGCGAGCGCAAGGAAGATATGCTGCCGACAATAATGATCCACTCGGTGTAAAATTCATCACCTATTAAGTATTTAGATGCCTGAGACGGCGCCTGAGACGGCAATTAAATGTCAGCCACCGTTTACGATTAAAGGCGCGCCGGACGTAACTGCTATCTGACACCTGAGTCTTCTTCCTCGCGTGGTATAGTCTGTGCTGCGTTTCTAAGCGCCGTTGATTAAGCGTTTCTGCGTTTCTAAACTCCGTTACCATTCAGGTGAGTTCACTTACTTGCAAACATGACAAATGGATATTTAAAAAATCGCTTCATGATATGTGTTTGCACATATTAATTTGAGACATTTGTGTTATTGCACAATACTGTTGATACATAATGAAATATCGGAAGTTTAGATTTACAGGATGAGTATTTCCCGATGTGAAATAACTCACCAGTGTGTTGCACGTAATATTAACAATTAGTACAGGTAGCGGTAGCTCAGTGCATCAACTGATGTCACTGCAGCGCCTCTGACCGGGAGGTCCTGGGTTCGAGTCCTGTCGGCCGGCGGCAAGATTTTCGACACTAGCTTTTAAGCTAGATCGAATTCAGTCGCTGTCTGGAAGAGAATTCTTGCGGCCGGCTGCTCTGATCGGTAGCTTTCCGTGGTTTCTCCGATCAACACCAGGCGAATGCCGGAGCAGTACCCTAACAAACGGGCCACGGACCGCACGCGATCTGTCCTTCCTCTTCCTTGTCCTATCCTCTCCCCTTACACACACACACACACACACACACACTACCATGCACTACACTACCACATATCCCGGGAGACCGGTCGGGAGCTTAGAGCTTGTCCCGACTGGGGCGGTGCCCCGCTGGTGGGAGAGACCTGGTTAGGGGGAAACCCCACTAGCCGACGGTAGGTCGGCGCCGGATCTCGCCATTTAGCGGGGGAAGATCACCGCCATCTCCCGAGAAAAAAAAACATGCACTACACTAACGGGACATGACCGAAGCAGTTGACGCGCCCGGAAACACGAAAAAATCAATCAATCAATTAACAATTAGCAATTCTTATTCCGTTTGATTCCTGATTCGTGTATATACGTGGAATGTTAATTATAATTATGCATTTATTCACTGGAGTTTAAAGGTTCTTCAGCTAGTGCCAAGGAGGACTAGGAGTTATGATCTAATGAGTACATTATAGCGATATTGATAACGAGGTGAATAATTGAGAAAACGTGCAAAAATCCCTCTTCCGCAACAGGAAACGACGCGCTTGTTTTGGGAATTAGTTTGTGTACCTCGACCGCAGGAGTGAGAGTCAGAACATCTTTGTGCTTCGGTTCCACATCCGAGGCACTGGCATATGTGGCTCGGGGCATGAACTGATTGCAATGCAGTGCCTTTGACAGGGAAATACTAATGTTCGAGTTCCGATAGTGCCAGGAAGGCGAACTATCGCCATCCTGGCACTACATTCGCCTGGCGTTGTTCGAAAAAAACATTGAAAACTACCACTCAGAGCAGCCGGCTGCTAGATTTGTCCTCCACACAAGGTCTGAATTCGATCTATCTATCCAGCTTTTAACGCCACTGTCGGTACCTGCCACTAGGCAGGTGGAGGACAAATCTAGCAGCCGGCTGCTCTGAGTGGTATTTTTCCGTGTTTTTTTCGAACAACGCCAGGCGAATGTCTGAGCAGTACCCAAGCAAATGAAACACGAGATTCTTGAAACACTCTCTCTCCAAGCCTCGCCCCTTACGTACATACACTTACATTAACATGCACTACACTATCACACATGTTGGGAGACCAGTTGGGAGCTTAGAGCTTGTCCCGGCTGAGGCGGTGTCCCGGCCCCGCTAGTGGGAGATACTTGGTTGAGAGAAACCCCGCTAACCGACGAGTAGGTCGGCGGCGGCCCTCGCCATATCGCAAGGGAAGATTACCCCACCTCCCGCGATAAAAAAAATACTGCAGTTACGAGATTAATGACCTTAGGAGTTGACGCGCTAGGAAAAAACAATCAATCAATCAATATAGAGGGCAGTCGTTATTCGCTACCTCGTCAATTCAGAGATGCGCGTTTTACTTTTCGGTAATACTTAGCACATGCTTAGTGATTACCCTTCCAGTAAGGTCATTCTTCTAGATCTTGTGGGATAACAAGAATCGTCACCAAACAGCAAATGATGGGAATGAAGGAAAACATAATTTCACATCAGATTCCAAGATTTCACTCCATTTTGATCGAGTGTTCAACTCGATTGCGTAGCAATCTGCAGTCGGAGTTTGTATTATCTCGGCAATCCGTGACGAGCTGCGTCTCTGTCGTGGTTGCTGACGTTTCGGTCAACATACTGTGGCCTTCCTAAGAGAGTGCTGCTGAACTGCAAGTAGTACAGCTGTATTCTAAGAAGACCACAATATGTTGACCGAAACGACAGCCACCACGACAGAGACGCGGCTCGTCCCGCATAACCTAGACAATACGTGTTCAACTTGAACCACCATTCTAGGAGAATTCGAATACTCATCTCATTCTCGCAAAAACATATTCCGAGCAAAAACCCAATAAACATACTAAGCTTGAGAACATTCTCAGAGCCGCATTGTTTACATTGCGTTTCTCCAAAGACGTGCACACGTACCTACGCAAACATCACAATCTGCGACCCTGGAGCTTTTGCCAGGAATCTCCGAATCTGGTTCTGGACGTGGACGCATCCTTCTAACATTCAGATCAGGGTTTCCCGAAGTGGTGGAAAATTTAAGGGCGGTGATACTGAAGAGAAAACTCCGCCCGTGGTGTCTGCTACGTGGTCTGAGTCGCTAAGCAGCTCACAGCCGGTCCCACGCCCGGAAAAAGGAGGAGGGTTCCTAAATGCGGTTAGTAGCCTGCCCAGGGTAAAACAATGACACCGCTCAGAGCACCAAGAATATGCCTCGGATCAATGCTATATATGCGACAACTCAGGCAAGAAAAAGAACTATGAACTGGAAAATTCATCTCTCTAGAGATGAAAGGCCGACGGGAAGAAGAGAAGCTGTCAGATCAAGGAGAAGATGGAAATACTCGTTATAATTCTTGGAAAGGAACTAGTCTAAGACTTTTAAGGAAGAAGAAGAAGATACTGAAGAGACTGGTTCGGAAGAAGATGGTGGGCAGAGTATAAGGAGACGTTGAGAGAACGTATCCTCTTATCCTCTGCGCAAACGTTAAGGGAATTGGGGCAAGTCACTACTAGCGAATCACCAGACGTTAAAATGGGATATGCAGCATGGATAGTTAAAAAATAGATGGAATTGAAACAACACTAAAATATTGTCATCATCTAGTCGTTTGAATATTTTGTGATGAAATGCATTTTGATATACATCTCTGAATCAACCGTGCGTAGACACACGATTTCTATCATTAGCGAACAATAAGCACTCCCAACCGCCATATCCATCTATAAAAGTATCATTAGACCACTCCTCCTTTACGCCTGTCCAGTTTGGATCTCCGCTGCAAGAACAAACCTAAACAAGCTCCAAAAAGTCCAAAACCAGTTTCTTAGAACTATCACAAATGCACCTTGGTTTGTCTCAAACTCACAGCTCCACAAAGTATTTCAAATTGACTCCATACAACACCATATGACATACCTCTCAACCCAGTTCTATCACTCCATACCTCAAATTCCTCACCTAGACAACTTCAGACTCCGGAAAACTCCTCATAGAACCCGATTAAAAAATAGATATCCATACCAGGCATTCCTAACCAAATTTGCTGAAGTAGATTGTTTTTAGAGGTGTCTGGAAAAGATTTCCTCACCCGCATTAGTTTTTAGTTTAATTTTAGGTAATTTTGAATGTAAGCAATCAATACATATGTAAAGTGTTATATGTACTGAACTATGTATGATCAGTAAAAATAAAATAAACAAAAAAACCAACAATAATCACTATATCGGAAAATGCTGTTTGAAAAGTAGTTCAGAGTAAGTTCCTAATAATAATAATAATAATAATAATAATAATAATAATAATAATAATAATAATAATTAGTTTTATAAAGAATTATATTTCGCTTACTTTAAATTTGTCGAATTTGATCTTTAATTAATGAAAAATTCACACATATGTAGTACGTCTCAAAATTTAGAAAAATGTTTTATTTCTCGTTTCTGCATTTTTCAAAATAATTTTATTACTTTCTGCGAAAACCTTTTTTAAGACAAGTCATATATACTACATGTGTGTAAATATATTTCTCATTCGCTCCAGCTCGTTGAAGTTGTCAGGATTTGAAGTATGGCCTCTCGATTTAAAAGTTTGGAGACCCTTGATCTCATCCATGATCTTCAAGCGACCGCTCAAGCGCTGCACAACCTGGTATGCCCTGGGAGTCGCTCGGAAGCGCTGTACGTGTCGAAGCGTCGACGTTGGACACGCGAGAGTACGTAAATCTTGCAGACAATAGGGAACGCTGCTTCTGCGGGATTTGCTGCTGTCTTATATTCACGTTTTCTGTGAAATATGGCGCTATGTTTCTCTGTAAGAGAGGTTGCAAGGAATATAAATACGTTTTTGTGTGTTAAAAAGGGAAAAATACGTTTATTCCAAAATGTTTTTTTTTTAGTTTTATGAATGAGTTTGTGTTGTAAATTTGAATTTAAGAAAAGTTTCCTAGGTATTAGCTTTGTTTTATCACTAAGGTGTAAAGGAAGAATTTTGTTATACATACTTGTTACGATTAAGTTTATCAAAGAAATTCAAAAATAAAGAAATAGTGTTCTGTCTTTTAGCGTTTGAACTCGAATTAATATCTCCATTCGCTCTCATAGATTAAATACAACAAAGAAAATGTATTAAACGACATCAATTGTCATAGACCTGCATCAGAGCAACGTAACTTTTAATTATATTTTGATGTCTCTCACAAGTTATTGTTGACCATCATGGCCTCCTCTCCATATCTGCATGAAGGAAAGACGTTCAATCTCTTATGGAATACGGTTACTATAAAATGGCTTGAAACTTTCTAAGAGTTTATTTTTATTTGGAGGTATGAATAGCCATCTATTGGCGTTTGAAAATATAAGGGACGAAATATTTGCCCAAAAGTTTCGTCATTTTAACATTTGTATGCATGTACAATCGGAACTAACACTATCTGCTATCTCACTCTCTTCTCACTTTCCCTCTCTTTGTTCTCATACGTTCTCAGATCTGCGAAATTGCTCTCTTCTAGACACAAACTTCCCTTCTGCTCCTTGCTATTTTTTATCTTGTCACCCTGTCTTCATTTCCGCACCTGCATTTCATAAAACGTAACAAAGAGAAAGCGTATTTGTTATTGACTTTTTTAAATTTCACTTTAAATCTTACTACAGAGCGTACTTCGAATAATAGTGATAACAAATAATTCCGTTCTCTGCGTGTAAACAACATGGCCTTTGGGGAAATGTGTCAATGAATTCTTGGCAAGGTAATAATGAAGATGAAATATGAATGGTGATGGAGCACTGGCAACGGGAGGGGGTGGAAGATCAGCCTTGGTATTAAAAAAAACATAGCTTTAACTAAGTTTCTAAATTAGCGAAAGTCATTCAAATGTGTCAAATGTGTTCAAATAAGTATTACCTGTAAGTCCCCTAGAGTGTGGTAAAATTCAAAAATAAATTAAAAAACATATGTTACAAATATTAATAATTGTAGATATGTTAGACTAATTTTGTACTCATTTAGCATTAGTCATAATTTGTATAAAATGCGTTTTAAATGTAAACTTGATGTACTTACGGAGAGCTGCCACCGGGATCTTTCCCAAAGCAGTAAATATTATTATTATTATTATTATTATTATTATTATTATTATTATTATTATTATTATTATTTTCCTTTCAAGTAGATATGAAGGGGTTGGATCTCCACATGCAAGAGTTTTCGTGTAAGTATGCTTATACATTTGAAAATTCAACAAATAAAACATTTTATATTTAGCATAAATGAAAAATTATTTATAAGAAGACTTCAAGTCGGTTGGACACAATACGTGCAGCCCTTGTCCCACCCCTCGAGTAAAATCCTGTGTGCGCCTTTGAGCTTTGGTAAAGTAAAAGGCAAATGAAACGTGAGAACCCCGAGAAAACCTACCGCGAACCCGATTTGTCCGCTTTAATTCCGAATGTATCGACCGGGAATGGACCCAAGTGCCAGTAGTGGAAGGCGAGCGGTCTCACCGATCGCCTCACTCTCATGCGAACCGCAGAGGAAGCATGAACCTAGTTTTCGTTTTCGATTTTTTCCACTCACCAGCATTCTCCATGCGTTCAAATCGAGGCGAATGGACACACGTGGAGCAAGGCGGGGCGCGGGCGGAATCCGATCTGACGGGCTCCTGCAAAGGGCACCCCCCCCGCTCCCTGCGGAGCGCAAGCACTCAGCGCGGATGACACGGACCAGGCCTCGCGCCCCGACCCACCCCTCCTCGCGGCCCTTCGGCAGGGCCACGCTCGCAACGCAGATGCGACCACAGAGGCAGACGATATTTATTGTGTCTGCTCTACATCTGACATTTTCGAAGTTTTATAGATTAAAAGTTAAAATTATTTACACATGGACTTACTACTTTCATCGCGTAATTATTAGGAATTCCTGAAAGCACAATCTCAACTGCTGCTAAAATTTATTTCTGGAATTATCATGTAAATAAATTTTTCAGAACATATTGCAAATATATATATATTTCTAAAACTTAATCTTGGTACGTTCCTCATACTCGTGGTGACGCACACATACTTTTAAGGGTTACGAATATATGGAGATTAGAGCTTCACAATTTTTTTGCTATCAGATTTAAAAGGTGCATGCACCGGCTTAAAATAATCATAAGACCTAAAATATTTGGGGAAATCGAAACAATTGTCGAAAGTAATGAAAAAATGCCTGAAGTAAAGAAAATGAGAGACAAAAAGTAAAGTAAATCAACACTGGAAATCATTTTTTCATGTAATCATGTAATCATCAATCATGTAATCTTCGATAATCTTTATTAATGTTGATTGCAGTCAGTTTTCTTCAAGATACTGTTACCTCTCTCCAATGTCTCATAGCCACCCCTACTTTATGCTGGTCATCGTCGCCATAGGGATCACCATTAACTTCATCTTCACCGCCGTCGCCGCCGCCAATTTTAGCCCGAAACCGTCGCTCCTTCACGGCTACCACCGACGACGCTTCCGCCCCTTTCGCCGCCAGGGCTACTCCTTCGCCAACGCCGCGCCGCGCCGCGCCGGCTCGGGTCTCGCCGTCGCTGGCTCGCGTAGCGGACAGCGGGTCGAGGTCGGCCGTTTGGCGCTGTGCCGGCGCGCCCTCAGCCCCCCCCCCCCTTCCCAACCGCACGACGGAGAGAGCGGCGCGTGTTACATCTTCGCAATTATGTCTCCCGTTTCCGACGCGGCAGTCGAGAAGAGCGACTCTTCAGTTTTAATCGCTCGTTTTAGCGCCTCCTCCGCCGTGCAAGCGCTGGAAGAAAGCCGTTCTCGGAGAAAAACGGATGCTTGGCAACGCTACCCGAGAAGTCCCCGAGAACCGAGTTCGGGGGCGCTCAAAGTGAGGTTTCCGCGCAGTCGTTCCGGGCAGACTTGGCAGCGGAGGGTGCAGTAATTACAGAGAGCAGCACTTTACAGCCAACTCTTCGCTTCTTTGCGCCTGTCACTTGAAGAAATTAATGATTTCGACGGGCGACGGAGCTTCATCATTTTATGACGCTCAGGAGATGGTTTTGTAAAAATTAGTACTACCTCTAGAAGCGAGAGTAAGTAAATACCGTAAAAACCTTTCACAAGAATTGAAAGACCGTTTGTTTACACATAATTGTACTTTACACGCTAGAATTATTTTATCTCTACCGTATGTAATAAATTATTTTACTTACTTTCATTACCTTACATTTTATTTGAATTTCCCAGACTTAAAATGTTTCTATTCTCATGTAGTATAACATCAATTTTTTCGAAAATATTGCATTTCTCAAAGTCAAATATTTTTGCAGTGTAATTGAAAAATTTTTCAACGATATTTCACTAAATTAATAATAAATGAGGGAGAAATGCCGGAGGAAGGAGCGTGAAGCACACCTTTGAGGAAATTTCACAAATGTGAAGAGCATGTCAGTTTCATAGATGCAAATGCAGTAAAAAGGATTCAAGAGGCACAGCAACCATGACGTTCCACAGGGACCACTACGCACCAACTCTAAATGCAGAAACAATGAACCGAAAACGTCGGATTAAACCGGCGTCAGAGAGCATTCCGGTAACACACCGGAGTCGCTGTCGTTACGCACCAACGCACCATCAGCACCACCCTTCTCCAGCACCCTCCCTACAGCCAACGAGTTAGAATAACAAGCGAGGCTCGCTGCATTTCGTTTCAGAGACGCAGGCAAAAAACCGAGCTAATTTCATTTTCAAATGAAATGTTTTACAGTCGCGAAGTGGGTTAACAAACCACTGGCAAAAACCCTTCGCCGCTATGTAAATGTTTATTCTAACTACGCGGCTTCACCACGGCGCCAGAGTCTTCCGCGCCCAGGTACGAGCGCAGAAAATTAGGAAGGAAGTGTCGCTTGGCAGCGACGTTGGCGGGTCGTACCCCGAAGAGTATGGACCGAGCGACGGCACGGGCAGGGGCAGGGCAAAAGGAATGAAGAAAGTGAAGGCGGCTTGGATCCCAAAGGACCAAAGGGCTGAGATATGTACAGAGCGAGACGTAGAGGGGGCGGTTTAAGTAGAGGCTGCAGAATAAACGATGAAAGATCTCTGAAGCACAGACAAAAGGAGGCTCGTTGAAGAGTTCCTTTGACAAAGGGAAGGAGATGGGGCTTTATGGATCTTTTAACATACGGTGTAACGGGTGCGAATGCGAAGAGAAAGGAAGTGTGATGATAGTTTGATGAAAGACATGTATGCCAAGTTATAAAAGTGAAGAATTAGCGAAATGATAAAGAGAAAGAATCTAGAGCGAAATGGAGATAAATACTCGTAACGAACGAGCAAACAGGAAAAAATAATTATCAAAAACAATTAATGAAATAAACGCACGATAGTTTTAAAATTGTATGATGCTGAAAGGGAAACCACATGCAACCCGAGATTAGTTCTCCAGTCGACGATGAACCACTCTTACAAAGGTTTAAAGTTGATCCAATGAATGATCTCCTTTCCACTACTTTTGAAAGAGGAAAAAACTGAAAATGACGGTATCTTCTAGAAAAGAAACAAGATAATCGCATTGTGGGGTCTAAAACGTTTTTTGCTATATTAATACGAACCTTCTCTGAACCTGAGCATAACGTTTCCGCCATCGCAGGACAGAGGCCGCCATCGTAGCGCGGCGTCTACGAAACAATTTCACGAGTTATTGCTGTCATTAGGCCGTTAACTTCCGGGTGGTCGATAATTTGCGCGAGTTGCGGGGGCGGAGGCCGCCGCGGGGCGCCGCGCCGCAGCGCAGCACAGCCAGCGAGCGCTCCACGAGGTGCGAGGGGGAGACAAGGCCTCACTCCTCCGCAGAGAGCGCTGCCGACGCAACTTTTTGCCTCTTCGCGCGCTCCGCGCCACCCTCGCCGGCCGCCCGCAGTGGGCGCACGGGGTGCAACGCTGGCCGCAACTAGAGGACGTTTATATTTCGCGGAATTGAAGATTTAGTACGTACTAAAAAGTATGATTTCCAAATACCCCTACAAAATTAGTGGAGTTTTTAATGTGACGACATAAATGTGTATTCTTCAGAAATAACATACGCACTGCGATTAGGATAAGTGAGCATGAGAGAGTATACCCAGGTGTGAATAAATTTACTCGTTTAATTGGATTTTTAAAGCATTAATAACTTGATTATTCTAATAATATTCATTCATGCTAGGCTTATTGAACAGATGGAATATAAATGTATACTCTGTAAAGTTAACATTTTACAAAAAGTGTTCTAGATGAACCAAGAGTTTCTAGCAAGACTGTTAACATCGGATGTGCCTTATTTTTGATAATTATTAAAAGGTATTTCATGAGTACTAATATAATATGCAGACATTTCGAGAAACAGCCTACATTTTAAGTCAGTGGCGAACATTCAAACCAATGTCACTGCAACAATATAGCATCGTTATTTTTCACCATGTTCCCCACCCTTCGCGTCACACTGTACAGTCGCAGCCTCCGCAGATGCCCACTGTTTAGCATCTGCGCTCGAGAATCTCAAGCGCGTTCGGGGGCGGGGTGGGCGCTCCGACAAAGAGCAGATGGAGCGCGGGGCGGACGAAAGACGTGAAGTGCTCCAAACGACCTCGCGGAGAGGAAACTTAGCGAGGATGAAGTAACTGCCGGTTCCGAATGGATGGAAGCGAGATAAAACGCCGGCTCCCAAATGCGCTCACGAGGCGGGAAGGCCTGCGATGAGCACAAACTCTTAAGGTCGGGTCGAATGCGAGAAGGCAGGGAAATTGAAAGAGTCAGTTTTTGCAGAAAAGAATTAACAGAAATGGTTAAATGGAAAGCAGCGAAAAAAAAGGGCTTATATTAAAAGTATTCACTAAAAGAAAAAAAATTACACGAGCTGAGAAAAGAGGACATAATTAGTTGCAGGAGTGTACTAACTTCTTTGGAAGCAAAAATAACCAAGAGAAATTGTACTAATACGATAATATCTAACTGTTGAAGCACAGTTGATCGTAAAAATTTACGTACATGCGACAATATAGTAAGGAAACAGTGGGGAAGTAGCAAATTCAATTCATTCCAAAAGAGCGCAATTTACGCGTCAAAGTTCTTTAAACAATTGGTAGATTTATTCCCCAAAACTCATCTTTGAATGTGGGAATTGAGAATACAAAGACAAATATGTTACTTCAAAATTAACAAGAACATTAATACTTAGATACTATCTAATGAAAACATCTTTTACTAGATTACAAGTGCTATGGAAAGCCCTGTATTTGTTTTACAAGATTATTTTTCGGATTCGTTATGTCGCATCATGACTCGAAACTGTCTTTCTCGTTAACTCGAAGCGTTCTATTTTTTCGTTTCATACTAATTAGTTTTACCATGATATTTACATTCCATTACACTCCCCAGCGAGCAGTCTAGGAATACTTGAGGCAAGCGAATCTCAGGCGGATAAGGGAGTGCACAGTGCTATTTCAGAGCGCGTCGCTGCCCTCGCTGTCTCTGGCGACTCGCGCCGCGCCACCAGCGTCGCCGCCGCCGCCGCCGCCACCGCCGCCGTTTGTCTTACTAACAGACCTGCTGGTGGCCCAAGCCGCCCCGCGGCGGGCTCCACGCCACTAGGGCCGCAGCGCGGCTGCCCGTCTCTGCGGCCTCTCCCTCTCTCTCTTTCATTCGTTAGCTCACTCAGCTAATATGGAAACTTCATACTTCGTCCACATACTAACCACTCTCTTGATTTTCATCCCGTCCGCTCACCATATTTCTCCCGCGTATTCTTCTTCTAGGTGTCTCGTAAGTTGATTTCATTCACCAGAGCTCAATCAGCATGAAATAATTTTAATAATTTCAACATATTCCCTGATTGATCTTACTTAATGAAAGTTCTGAAGTTTCTTCACTTATCTTATACGGCAGGTGCAGTGAACATGGGAATATTTCAGAAGGCAATCTTTGGAAACGTTAAACAAAATAAATTATTGAAAAATAGTGTAATGTTTCTTTTTTTGAAAAAGAAAAAAAAACAGACTACCTTTAACATTAATACCGAGATAACACAACTGCATATTCCTTAAAATGTTTTTTCGAACTTTAAATTTGAGATCTTAATAATTAACGAATCGTATCTTCGCAGAATGTCGTCATAAAATCTACACTGAGCGTCTTTTTAATATCCTTGTAACGAAATATCTACCGACACTCTTTCAAAGATTATAAACTTTCGAGTTATACTTTTAACAATATTTTTAAAAAGTTTTCAAGAAATTCTGTTTTTTAGGAGAGAGTGATTACGAAAAAATCCCCTAATCCGCCAGAAAAATCCACTTCTGATACCCGATCGGATTTGCGTCATTTGTTTCTTTCTTTCTTCACCCCACGCACCACAAATCTCCTCGGCGACATGGGCGTACAATCCGCTCGCCCACCAGCTTCCCGCCGAGTCCTTTCGCCCTTCGCGCATCGCCCACGGGCGTGTCGCGGACCCCGCTCGCCGCCCGCGCCCACGCGCGCATCCGCAGCGCCGCTCCACGGCCTTGGCGCGCCGCGACGTGCGCGCCGGCGGCGCCCGCGAGCGGATTGCGCTTCTGCCAAGAGCATCTGCATAATCGCGGGGCGCCCACGCAGCAAGTACGAGTGCAGCAGCCCCTTTTAGTCCACTTACGGGTCAAATGTCGACTATGAGTTTATGTTGGAGATACTCCGGACATGCTGTACCATTAACAATGTGATAAAACGATCAGAAACAGCACGGCAAGTGTAAGAAAATGTATGTGTGTAGCTGTTCGTGAAGTGGTGGTGCCAATAGTAAAGAAAAAGTCAAATTAACTATGAATGATCATCAACTAGTACACACTGTACTCCACGGATACACGTTGTAAATGAAGATGAAAATCGGAAAATGACAAAATAGATAAATTGAAAAAAAAAAAATCTTTCAAGAAACCACCCGCGAAGGAAATATATTGCAGGTTGTCAAGAAGGTAAAAGAGATACATCGTCCAAGGGATCCAAGAACACTAGAAAGTAAGAATCAAATATTGAATTAGGGAAAACAAACTATCACGAAAATGGGACGTATTATTTTCCCCATGAAGCGAATGAAAAGGAAACAGAAATCTGGAAGAAGAGCAAAGATAATGAATTAATTCGTCAACTACTCAGTAAATTGAAGACAATAAATACGTTCCGTAAAACGCATGCGAGCATGCGAATATAATGGAATGTAACCAGTTGGTAATGCCCCTTCCAATCAGACAAATCAGCATTGAACAGCCTCTGCGCCGCGCGGCGCCACGCGACCCACTCGCTCCGCCCGCGCGGCGCCGCTCAGTCACCCTGCGCTACGGCCCCGCCCGGCCCCGCCCGGCCCCGCCCGGCCCCGCCCGGCCCCGCCCGGCCCCGCCCGGCCCCGCCCGGCCCCGCCCGAGCGGCAACTGCTAAAGTCATTAGTCCCGTAAGTGAAGTGTACGTTTTTATCACGGGAGGTGGCCGTGATGGTGAGATCCGGCGCCAAATTACACATCTACTTGTGAGGTTTTCCCCAACCTGGTATCACCCACCTGTGGAGCAGCATCACAGTGGGGACAATATTTAAGCTCCCGACTTGTGCGGTACGGTAATACATGTAAGTGTATGTAGATAAAGGGGTGAGAATACAATAAGGAAGCGGAAAGCAAGATAGCGCTCACAGCGTCTGAGAACCAAAAGCCCGTTTGTTAGAGTATTGCTCCGTCATTCGCGTGGTGTTGTTCGGAAAAAAACACGGAAAACCGGGCAGTCAGAGCCTGTTTTCAAAGGTTTTTTGTTCTCTGCCTAGGAGCTACGCTAGTCCCTGCATCTCATTTGCAGGGAGACTTCACCTAGCCCACCTTCTCATTGCTGCCCTCAGCCGCGCCCGAACTGAGCGCATTCTGGGATTTTTCTGGCCAGACCTACTGCCCGCCACGGCTACTCTAGGTAAAATCGTACACTTTTCTGTCGTACCAACCGCGCCCATGATTGATGCAGCGTTGTTGCATCAAGCAATTCCCCAGCATGCTCCATGTTTACTTGACACCGACTATCTTCACCTCCGCCACTTTCCTCACCAGTTCTCCCGGCAATGTTAAATAATCCATGGGAGATTTCTTCTTCTTCACATTCTTTGATCTTCCTGGACTTTATCCATCCAGTACGCTTGTATTTAGCCAATTCCTTGGTATCGCTTACTTTGATTTTCCATCAAATCATTCCTTTACAACCCATTTAATATTTGCATGTATTTTCGTTGTTTCATTTTTCTCTTTCAAAAGTAGAATTATATTCACCTCTATTTAGTATTTCTTCTCATCTTCAACTGGAGGAATGATATTTTTCATAATGAACGTTTTCTATGTTATCTTATACTCCTGATTTATCTTGGCATTCACCTGTGATTCTTTTATTTACATTATTTATCTGCTTTGTAACTTTTGTCACGTTAACGTTTACTTACTTTGTATTATTTGTCTGGGTTGACCATTCCCTCATTCTATAGTTCCCTCTATTCTTTAGTTGCTGACTTCGCCACTTGTCATACCCTCTTTTCTTCTCTTCCTCCTCCTCCACCTCCTGCCTCCCAGCCTCCTCATCCTTCTTCGCCTCCGCTGCGCCTAATTGTGCCGCACCGCGTCCATCATCGTGGGCTTAATTAAATGCCTAGGTAGCTATCGTCCGTCAAACTGGCTGGTCTCCGGCGGCACATCAGCCAGATGGATGAGAATGGAACCGAGCGAATTGGAGCGCGCTGCAGCTTGTGTTCTCTACAGGCAATTAACGCGTCGTTCAAAATTAACTTGCCACGGCGCGTCGCCCGAAACGAAAGAATTATCTATTCAGGTTTCAATTCAATGTAATACTCTGCGGTAATTGTTGCAAGTAGTAAGTGATAAATGATTCGTGCCGACGCGTCAACTCTGGACAGGCGTGTAAATCATTGCGTAGATAATGAATAGATTGGTCAGAATTAATTTACCCGAGAATAGCCCTATTTCCTTCTCTTCTGTATTTGGGATTTTGGAGTAAGAGGAATAAAGTAATTATGTGAGAACCCAAGAACGTAAAGAATTACGATATATTCTGGTTATTTTGCAATTTCCTATTTTTAAAAACTTTGACAATAATCAATTGAAGACAATTGTTAGGGCGATTGATTACATGAGAATTATTTTTAATTCCATTAATGTAAATATTATATAGATAATATAATTTCCAAAGTCATAACTTGTGCTCCTACAAAATTACAATTTAAGAGTAAGAAGACTTAAGGAATAATTAAAAAGAACACAACATTTCGATATCAGCCCTTTCAGGATTAAATAATACAATTTAAAATGCAACCCAAAGACAAAGTTTTTTAAAATTTCTCACCGTGTAATAAAGTACGCCAAGCACCAGGTCTGGGTCAATGCATTACAAACATGAAATCCAGTTTCAAGTTTGGAAGTGGTGAAATACATGTAAATTAGTTATTCAAAATTACCCATACAATTATTTGCACGAGACTGGCTGAAAGGGTTTTTAGATGATCTGTAATAATACCACAGACGAACGTCTAGGCTGAATCAAGAGCTAGAATCTCTCAAATCTGAGCCTGGTGCCAACTAAGCAGTCAGGTTCATTAAGGATAATAAACACAGTCAGGAACGTCGCATCAGAGAGTCTGGCCCAATACCGTTCCTCACACGTTTATGGCCACTTGTGCGCGGAGCTCTCGATTCGTGGGGCCGGTGCAAAGAGAAGGCATTCGTGCGAGGCGGGGCGAGGAGGAAGAGAGGACGTGCGATGGGAGGGGTGGAGGTGGAAGAGAGGGGGTGAGAGTCAGAGCGGGGAGGTGCGGGGCGGTGCAGGGCGAGCGGGGTGGAGCGATGTTGAGTGGCATGGGGTGTGGGGTCGGGAGTGCGGCGGGGCAGGGCGGGGAGGGAGGAGTGAGGCTTAGTGGACCAGAGCGGGGAGGGGTGTGTCGAAACGGAGCGGAGTGGGGCGGGGCAGCAACGGTCACCGTGACCCGCTCATTCATCAGCGTCAGCGCCTCCCCCGCATTCTTCCTTTATCGCTCGAATCAAAGCCCTGCGAGGGCGCCGGGAAACGAATCTCCTCCGGCCGCGCGGCCTGCACTTCGTTTCCTCCTAGGGGAGAGGGCGGGGCCCGGATGGCACACACCGGCGAGCAGACGCGGAAGGTCGGAGGTAGAAGACAGGAGTGACGCATGAGAAAGAGGAGGACTGGGGTACGTATAGCGGATTCGGTGGTATAACGGTCAGCGTACCGGACTGCTGTACCCGAGTTTGCGGGTTCAAACCCGATGGAAGCCGTGGATTTTTTAAGGGCGAAACAATCCTTCGTACGCCTTCCCTCGGAAGGGAAGTAAAGCCGGTTGTCCCGTGTAGTAGATTTACTGCATGTAAAAGCTCCTCAAGCCTTTGAGAAGCCTCTGAGCCTGTTTCGTTGCCCATGATAATATCTCCTTTCTCCGCTAGGCGGTGAAAGGAGCGTAGCGAAATTTGCGTGGTTAGACGGAAGAGCGGGCCTGATGGCCCGAGTCTCGCCACGTAAAATAAGGCATTAACTAAGTATATGTTGAGAATGCGGAGAGTAATATGATATTCAATTACAATGTGCGGTTGGAGATGTTTGCGAAATTATGAGGGCACAAGAACAAGAGATGCAGATGACTACACGGAAATGGTTATATGAGCGTAAGACGAGACTCAAAGAAGATTTAAGTCACATGTGAATGTGACGATGGAGGTTGAATTGTCCATATTTATCAGAACAATCGTGTCGTTAGGGGATAAGTAAGAAGGTATATGTAGTCCGTAAAGGAGAATGACGAGCTAATGAAAATGAGAGAAAGAAAGGGAATACGGGGCGAAGAAGAGAGGAAGAGAAAGAAAGAGAGTGACATATAACACGCACATAATCAGCAGAGTCCTGGAAGAAAGAACGGCGAGTGAGGAACGAGGAGTTGAAGACGAAGAATGTCAAAAGTAGCAGGTAGAGGTGTACTATTAGGGTGTTCCTTATTTTTCGACTTAAAATTTTTGAACGCATGGATACTAGTTTCATTCCAGAATGACCTTCGACCTGGGAAAGCAACTCTTAATATTTAGAATCTCAAAGTTTATTTATAAAGTTAAAAGCTGTGAATGACTGCGCTAAAAGGGCTGTTAATTTAACGCAAGATTTTCATGCACAACTCACTGTGGATGAAGAGCGAAAGCAATTTGTGTTGTGTTGTTCAAGAACATCGTTCACCATACCCATATTCCAAAAAAGAAACACTGAAAAAAAGTATCTACAAGAAAAGTAAAGACCATAACGCAGTCTAAAGAGTGAAAAATGAATTAAATTGTAATATAAAAATATATATTACACAGGAATCAGTAGTTTTCCACTGACTTAACACAACAAAACTAATTATCCCTAACATTCCAATTTCGCGCTCAAGTCGGCACAGGTTATCTGCCTATAGTGATGAAATTTTATTTTTGAGTAAATTTGGCCCAATGGAGTATATTTATGGGGTGAGCCCAAAAAATTGTCAAAAAATATATATTTTTTAAATATAAGAAACATCCTAGTGTGATATAGTGCTGTATCACAACGCGGAGCTGCTATCGAATGACACTGAGTGAAGAGCTCCAATGAGAAACAGCAGCAACAGGCAGCAGGGGCGCCGCAGCGGACTTTCGCCCCTGTGAGCACCGTCAGACGCCGCTGTGTGAGGGGCTCATCAGCGCGGAAGCCCGCTCGCAGCGCTAGCGCCAACCAGAGCAACCGACGTCCCGGCCGCGGCGGCGACGGCGGCGGCGGCGACGCCCGGGCGCAGTGCGAGTTAATTCGCACGAGGTAAGTTCCCCAAACGAGGCGTTGGTGGGCACAGGGCGGCCATTATTCTCAGACGATATCTCAACGACTCTGTAAGAACCTTCATGGTTCGTGCATTTGCATCCAATTTGTGCATTATTCGCCTCCAACGGCTTTTTGATGTGGAACCTCACGGTCTTTGAACATTGTTCCATGATACCTTTCTCAATACTATATATATATATATATATATATATATATATATATATATATATATATATATATATATATATAGTATTGACACATATATACTATGTGTCTATATATACTATATATACACATATTTCTCAATATTCAATACTACATGATACGTTCTCTCAAATTAGTCTACAAAGTGGCAGGTTGTAAATTGAAGCTGGTAATGTATACTTTGATTAAAATAAGATCGAGTTATACATGAGCAAAACAACCAATCGCAGCCAATTTCACGCCAGTACTAACTCCACGATTGGACGTTTCCATGAAAAGCATCCGTATCTCCGAGTCGGTTTGCAAATATGCTCGAGAAGAAATACTTTAGTGTAATGAGAAACATGCGCTGCAAGTTACATCCGAACTGCAGACAGCAGTAAATCCAATATGGCACAATGTAACTCAGCACGTAGAGCAAATGCGTTGTGAGTAATGCGACACAAACACCTCCACATAAGCACTCGGCCAGAGAAAGAAGGTCTCGCAAAAACGTGACCACGCCCATGGGACGAGTTCCTCCACAAAGCTTTTTTGCTCGTTAACTCTTACACCTCTCTCTGGAGCGAGAAGAACTACAGCGCGAGGGCGGTGTGAAAGTAAATAACTTGCAGCTACCTCTCAGAGAACTTTTTCTCTTGCGCGTCCGTTTGTTTAGTGAGTCGTGGTGCGGGAGGAACGTTGCTTGCATTTCCGACGCCTGAGGAAGGTAAGAAGGAATTCCCTGCGCTTCGAAGTTTCTCTCTCTCACTCTCTAAAACTCACTCTCTCACTCTCGAAAACTCTCTCACTCTCTAAAACTCTCTCACTCTCACTCTCTCTCTCTGGGTCTCTTACGAAAGGTCAGTTGATTATGCAACTTGGCTACCTTCAAGTCAAATATTGAAGTAATGATAATTTTTAATGTTTCGGAGAACTCTTGAGAACGAGTGAGAAAAATGCGTCAGGAGAATGTAGAAACTGTTTGGGTGTCTTTTTAGTGGTTGTAACGGTGTAATGTACACGAAGGAGAACGTGGAATGCACCTTGTGTGCCTTGTTTAATAGCTGTTGAAGAAAAACAAAAAGGTGAGTCAGGTGTTAGATCATTAGTAAGTCACTGATGATGGTCCTCCAATTTTTGGGAGCATTGGATGAAGACCTCCATTCTTGGGAGAATAAGGGTAAAAAGATACCCTTAATTTTAATAGAGATAATTTAATAAGATAATTTTAATAGAGAATTCATGGGTAATCAAAATCAAAAACTAACGATGCAGCTTGTAGCATTTAAAACATAATAGAAACGGACTATTAACTCAAAAATAACAGGAAAAAATTAATCTACAGACTTAAGAGTGCAAGGCACCCACAGAGAAAATAATACTCCTATGTAACTAAAATTTACCTTCCGGAGCATTCTAGCCCAAAACATCTTTCCAATAGTTCTAAGAAAATTAAATGAAGAACAGGACTACTGAATTCTACTAATAGTTAACTACTGCAATTATGAGTTTCCTGCTACCATTTATGAAAGATGGGGATTAATATTTCGTGTTTAAAATTTAGTGTAACTGTACTACGGAGGGCACTACACGAAATCATCTAACGATGGAAAGCTCTCCAGTCTGGAATGTACAGAGTTATATTTAGAGCCTCAAATGATAGTGTCATAAGTATGTATGAAAGCCCCGAAATATTCCAGTACCCAATGAAGTGTTAAATGGCACTGCAATACACAAATCCTTGACCCCCTCGGTACCTTCTTTGACCCACATTGTACCCTACATCGAAACAAGCACATCACCCACAGTACACGGAACCAAATACAAGCGTTCGCAAAGGGGAACGACCCTTCCCTAACTATCAATAAGAACCATAAATAAGAACTGCCATAAGAACAGTAAATTCTATATGGTACAATGTAGCTCAGTGTGTTCAGAAAATCTATTGTACGAAGAGCAACAAACACCCTCCACTGAGCTATGTCTTAGACGGTTAAAAAGTTTCGACTATGCCCAAGGGCCCTAGCACACCCTCCAGACCTCATTCTTAGAATCCCAGCACACCGTTCAGAGTTCACGGAACCGTCCGTAAGCGATCTCAACGCGGAACGGCCGCTATCAATACAGCAATCAGAGCGACCGCCAGGCGGGCGTTCGCGCGGCGTCGATGCCCAGTACTTTCCGCTCCGCAGGCGGATCCGGCGCGGGGAGTGACCCCGCGAACCGCGCGGGCGACTGCGCCCACCCACGGCGCGACCGCCGCCGCCGCCGCCGCTCATGCCGCCCCCGGCGCGGCGTAGGAAGTCGGGTGTGACGCGGCGCCGCGCCGCAGCGCTACCCCGCCCCACCCCGCACCATGCCACGCCACACGTCGCCATCCCCAACCACCCCGCCCCGCAATATCCTATCCCATCCACAACCCGTCCCCGACGTACCGCCCCGCTCCTTCCCACACCTCCCAATTCCCCTCCCCGCCCGCTTTGCGCCGCTCCGCAAGCAAGCGCTCTGGTCTGTGACGGCGCGCGGAGGAAGGGGTCGGGGACGGGGTACACAGTGGTTTGGAATTGCCCAAGTGGAACTCAGGTGAGAGTTATGGAGCACCGAGAAAAAAAAATTGATACAAATCCTTAGAGACGAAGTATGGCGGTAATGACCAATTGGTGACTACACCAGAAATCTTTAAGAGGAGATAAACAGACAGAAATACGAAATGTTATTGTAGGAATTGAATAGAAGTTAAACATGCTTACGAACAGTAATTATTGATCTTGTCTCGTAAATGACTTGATAAATTTTTTTATTGAAATTTAATTTATTGAATATAAGAACATACAGTGTACTGTCAAATATCATTATGAGTAACTCTGCCCACTTTTCTCAATTTCCTTTTCCAAACTATCTTCGGGAATGTAAACTCCCATGATAATGTGATTTAAATGTGGAGAACTTTAGAATGTGTTATGCCGCATTCTGCACTAATTAAAAGGACATGTACTTCATGTATGTAAACGTGAGTGCGAAGCAAAGCGAGCACGCTCCTGAGCGAAACGCGAACGAAATTGCTAGTTATGGCTACTGCAGTTTCCCAGAAAGGCACTGCAACGTCTGTCAACCATTGTCTGTATGCAAATGAATCTGCCGCGAACGTTAACAAAGACTATGAGGAAGAAGTAACGCTTGAAATACTGTCGTTTGTGTTTCTACCTTTGTGGCAGGGAATGAGTACAATAGCACCCGCGGTGAGTCCACAACATTACAACACCACTGACCTCAGCGCTGCACTGGCAACGCAATGCATCTGGATGGTTCAAGTCTGAAGGCCAAGAAGGATTGGTTTATTATTGTTTCTAATTAAGGAGAAGTTCACCCTACTGCATAACGTACTCTTTATTGAATGCACTGATTTATTCAATATTAAAAGAATGACTCTGTCAACGGACACATCATTCTTACACACTCATAAATTACACTGAGTACTTTCAATTCTTGAAATATACGTTTCCATTAAGATATTGAAAAACTACCATTTATCGTTGATAAATTATCTCACCCTGTTAAGTATTTAACAGTAATAAGAAGAACAAATTTTCTTTAAATCACACCGGCACAACATTTCTTCATAAAAAACATAGAAGATTCCTAAAGTGTTATAGATACCAAAGATAATTAGTCAATGGTAAATAATGTATTTTAAAAATACTGATAAACTATACTCGGCAACTTCATTTGACGAGGAATCAAACTTAAATACGATTTTCTTAATGTGATCGACCGTACTAGAAACGCCTGCTATTCCAAATACTCGTACTATTCATATTCCTATATGCCGTCGCCCACCCACCGATAATCCACATTCCGACTCCAACCAAGAAGAAACCCCAGAGTTGTAGCTCATTCTTAGCTGACATGCGTTGATCTTCTGGAACCAGTCCGCCCACGGCTTAATGCTGCACCGCGACACGAGACTGCGAAATTCAATCACACATCCTGCATCAGAATCGTTCACCACTCCATTGTTACCCGGCAGGAGGCGAGGGCGGGGCGTCCGCAAACAAGGACACACCGTCGCGCGCGCCAACTCAGCTGCTCCCAGGGCTACTGCTGCAGCCAACAAACATACCACTTGAGCAAGTACCGGCGCCGGATGTAGGGCGGTAGGCGTCCAGCAGAGTGCATTGTAATGCTCTCACCTACTCAAGCTAACTTTAGGTTTACAATGTATTTTGCCGTTAAATAAAACAGAATGCAATAATTCCGATGTGCAACAAAACCAAATTAATGCAATCCAATGCAATCCAATGCAATGCTGGCCTGTCCTTCCAACTTGGTGCCAACCCATATTGGCTAGTACGATAATAGGTACCAAACGAGTGTAAATTCACACAACAACTTTTTAACTCTACGTTTATAATTTATCCGGGAAATATTATTCGATTATTGTTCCAAACCACTTTCAATTTCAATAAATCTATCATACGTCTCATAATTCATTTTTTTATAAACTGATTATTTATTGTAATACAACGCTATGAGTGTTGATTTAAAACCATCAGAATACTACAATTTCCAAATTATGTGAAAGTACATCCTGAATAGTGGTGAATGAGAAGGCCTACACAAAAAAAAATGTTCAAAAGGGAACAAAACACAGAAGCGATTCGCAATTCTTTCAAAATTAATAAACAAATAATAAAAGACTGATATCCTTGTGTTGTATCATAAAAAAGAAGGAAAAAAGTACCGGGAGAGGTCGTTTCGAGCATCAACTGCAGTGCCTCTGAACTGGAGGTCCTAGGTTCGAGTCCCAACGGTGGCAGAATTTTCGACACTAGCCTGTCAGCTAGGTCGAATTCAGCCGCTATCTGGAGAATTCTAGTGGCCAGTGCTCTGATCGGTAGTTTTTCGTGATTTCACCAATCAACACCACGCGATTGCCTGTGCAGTACCCTAACAAACGGGCCAGGGACCGCGCGCGATCTTTCCTTCCTCTTTCTTGTCCTAGCCTCACCCCTTACTTACACACATTTACACTCACATGCACTACACTACCGCACTTGTCGAGAGACCAGTCGGGAGCTTACGAGTCAGTTCCGCCGGTGCCCCGCTGGTCAGAGAAACCTAGTTGAGGGAAACCCCCACTATCCGATGTGTAGGTCGGCGCCGAATTTCGTCGTACGGTGGGGGAAATTATCGCTACCGCTCGCGATAAAAACATGCACTACACCAGACTAATGACCTAAGCAGTTGACGCGCCCGGAATCATTAACAATCAGTCAATCAATAAACAAAAAAATGTGGCCGCGTATGTGGCAGTGGCGGTGGCGAGCCTCGCCTGCGCCTGCTCCTCGTGCGTGGGCGCGTTGGCGAACGCCGCTGGCTTATGGAGATGAGCGGCGCGCCACCGGCCTCGAGATTAAGGCAGCGCCGGTCGCCTAATCCACCCGATGGAGCACCGCGACCAATGGCGAAACGGCGCAGCCACGCGCCTTCCAAATCAATATTAGGAAGGCGGAATCCAATAGAACTTCCTTTGCGTTCCTGCCTCGTATTTCACGGACGCGGCAACGGGAAAGAGAACATGAAAGCTGCCCGCTTTCATTGCAAATTAGGAACGCAGTGCCACTAAATCCGATTGTGAATGGCCTCCCCCTCAAACGAACCGCTTCCACAGGCTAACAATTTAGGCGAGGGGACAACCTGATGGTCGTGCGGTTAGCACACTTGGCTCGTGCGGTGCAGGTCGTGGCGTCGAGCTCCCCGCACCGGTTGGACTGGCCGGGGAGAGCTTTGCCTTCATCGTGTCTTAATGGCAATATGCAACATACGACGAACAAAGGGGCGCTGTAGCCCTACATAATTAAATATTTTATTTCCGAAATATGATCAATTCTTAATTCCACTACATGTTTTAAGCTGATATTTTGGGGGAAGCGATACATCACTTTTAAGAAAGAGACTCTTGAAACCATCTGAAAATCATATAAATAGTTCAACGTAAAATGAATTTTATTTGTTAATTATTAATTTTCAATTTCATTCATGTTTTATTTATTTATAAGAAAAATGCCATGTGTATATAAAAAGCTGTAATGGAAAAAGTGGCCCAGACGGCTACAGAAGTGTAGTTGGCCCCTCTTTTGTTTTGGGGTGGGCACGCCTATGATATTAATTGCGCTTTGATTTTATTAATCTGTACAATTAGTAATATGAAATGTACCGAAAATTATAATAATAATAATAATAATTATTATTATGATAATAATAACAATGATAATGATAATAATAATAATAATAATAATAATAATAATAATAATAATAATAATAAGAAGAAGAAGAAGAAGAAGAAGAAGAAGAAGAAGAAGAAGACTATATTAATGCCGGCCCTCGTAGTGCAGACGTTTGCCGCAGTTTCGAGTCTTCATCATCTTATTACGCCATAATTCATAATTCAGACAGCACTTCGCCCCCGTCGCGAACGGTTGTGCCAGCAGCGCTCCGCTCCGTACAGATAAGCTCAAGGCTACTCGTCAGCGGCGCGCTCTCGACCTGCGAGGGCCGCCGCGCTTCGGAGTATTCAGGACCTAAATTGTTTTCAGTGCTACAGTAGAAAGTGTTCAGCGTTTACAAGTGAAACTAAAATGTTTCCTGATCAGTATTTTCATACTGGGGAATTAGTGAGAGGTGCAATGGAAACTGTTTATAGCAATGAAACACCAGCCCATCAACAGTCGCTCGAACACGCCCCAGGTCAACTTGGAAGCTCACAACTTCCTCACCAGCAGCGTTTTCAACAGCAACTCCCACACGGAATTCCGCCTCTACCGCCGCATCAGCCACCAACCAACCGCTACGAATTACTAGAAATCGGCCAGGACACCAACCAAAGTGCTCCAACAACGGCAGGCAAAAAATGGGAAGGGGACTTTACAGAGGACCGTGAGAACTCCAAAAGGTCAGTACCAAACAACAGACCAGCTAGTGGTAGTGAAAAGGTGATTAAGAGCGTACCAACAAATAATAAATATGCAGTACTCAGCGACCTAGACGATAGTGTTCATTCCTAATGCACCCCTTGCCAGTGTTCATTCATAATGCACACAACCATACTTTATTAATAGACGATTTGAAAAAGTTTATGACTTCCAAGTTCTCTACAAAACAATACCAAAATAAGAGAAAAGACCCATCTAATAATAGAATTATTATAGATTCAACAATTAAAGTTCAGCCTACAACAATTGTAGATTTTAGAAATCTTGTCAAATTTTGCAAGGGAGAATATCTAGATTTCCATTCATTTAAAGACACAATCAACAGGCCGCTAACGGTAATATGACGTGGTGTACCAACATGCTATTCTGACGGAAATATTTGACGAACTTAATCGTCTGAACTTTCCGGTGCAAAAAATTAATAGACTTTACAAATTTCATTCCCCCACCATCCTGTGCGCGGTCGAACCTTTAAACAACGACGTGGCAAAAACCATATATAAGCTAAACAATCTCTTCAATGCTATAATTAAAGTCGAGGAAAAAAGGAAATCGACATTCCCAGTGCAATGCAAAAACTGTCAACGCTATGGTCACTCAAAAAACAACTGTGGGCGCGAGTCTCGTTGCGTACGCTGCCTTGGCAGCCATCATTACGAGGCTTGCCCTTTGCCTACAAACGCTCCACCCAGGTGCATAAACTGTCTCGGATGGCACCGGACTAATTATAAACAATGTCCTAAATTACGTTATAAAGGTCATAACTCAAGTTATGCTGCCACGAACTTTGCTAACTTTCAACAGCCTCGACTACCGATACCTCAAGCTGCAAGGCCCGCGCCTCCACCAGTTTTTGATAACACTAACTTTCCTTCACAACCAACTATCAATAACCCAAGAAGGCAAAAAGCAAACACCCCTCTTTACGCCAAGATGGCTTCATCAACCAATCCCATTAACAATCCCATAGATTTCACCACAAATAAGTTAAGCGGTCTAACACTCCTCAATTGGAACTGCAATGGAATTGAAAAACAGTTTGACTTCTTCTCTCATTTCTTGCGTTCAAATAAGATCGATATTGCCTGCCTAACTGAAACTCATCTCCGCCCCTCCTCAAAATGCAAGCTAAAAATTCCGGGATACGTATCCTACAGAAATGACCGGCTATGCGACAAAGCTGCAGGTGGAGTAGCAATTTTAATCCACAAACGAATTGCACATTGCAGTTTAAATACTCCCTCATCAGAAAAATTAGAAACGATAGGAATCAAATTAACTCAGGCAAATCAACTCGCCGTTCACGTAATTGCGGCGTATAGAACCCCCAATAGACCATTTCCAACCGACCTCTTAAAACAGCTACGTTCTTTTCAAATTCTAACAATAATTAGTGGTGACCTTAACGCAAAACACAAGTTGTGGGGTTGCAACACCACCTCGCCCCAAGGCAAAAAGCTACTCCAAATCGAACGGAAAATGACTGTACAGTAAATGCATCTACATCCCCCACCTATTACCCAACACACACCAACGTTAAACCCGACATACTAGATGTAATTTAATTAAAAATATTAACCTCCCGATACAAAGCCCTCAACCGGAATTAAACTCCGAGCACACGCCGGTAATAATAATTCAACATAAATAAAATACCCGTTACACAAAGACCACGCATCGTCACAGGCACAATTAATTGACAAAAATTCCGAGAATACTTGTCCCTCCACCTCTCAGAACCTAAAAATCTAACTAATAACATAAGAATAGAAACCGAAATTGAACACTTTACCTCACTCATCCACAATGCAATTAAAGAAACGCAAACACCTGTCCCAAGATCAGGCTTCAAGGAACTCAACATCCCCAACAAACTTCTGAATATGATTGCCACCAAACGCAAACTAAGTCGCAAATGGCAGAGGCTCAGGCTCCCTCACTTAAAAAACCAAATAAACAACTTAGGCCATCAAATAAACAAAAAACTCGAAAAGGTTAGATTCACAACATTTCAAAAATCTATTAGTCAAATTACTCCAGCTTCACATAACCAGTGGTCAATAATTAGGCATTTAACTAAAGAAAAAACTAACATCCCAGCAATTAAATCAGGAAATAGCGAAGCCATAACTGACAGCGAAAAAACCCGAGCATTTGCAAAACACTACTCCACGGCATTCAGCCCCAACATATCTTTTGACACGGAATTCACAAACAAAGTCGAAAATGAAATCAACAAAGATTGGTACACAGCGGGGTTACCTACAAAATTTATTTCACCAAAGGAAATTAAAAAGCAAATAAAATGCTTACGTCCAAAGAAATCCTCAGGTCACGACCAAATTCCAAACTTCATTATAAAAGAACTCCCACATCAGGTTATTAGTGTTTTAACAACAATTTTTAACGCATGCTTAAGGCTGGGTTACTTCCCACAGCAATGGAAGCATGCCGAAATAATTCCAGTCCCCAAACCAGAAAAGGATCATAAACTAATTTCAAATTACAGACCCATTAGCTTAATTCCTTCAATCAGCAAAATCTTCGAAAAACTCATACTAACTAGGCTAACAAAATACCTCAGCGAAATTAACGCAATTCCCAACATCCAATTTGGATTCAAAGAAAAATATTCCTCAACCCACCAACTTCTCAGACTTACAAACCATATAGCAAATTCCTTTCAAAACAAAAAATACACTCTCGCAGCTTTCCTAGATGTATCACAAGCCTTCGACCGTGTCTGGCATGCAGGTTTACTATACAAACTCAAGATATTGGGCACACCTTCATTTCTTTTTAAAATAATCCAAAGCTTCATCCTAGGTCGAACGTTTACAGTATGGATAAACAACACATCTTCTAATATTGAAAATATTTCTGCAGGGGTACCGCAAGGATCATCGCTTTCTCCTCTGTTATACAACCTATTCACAGCAGATTTTCCCGTACCAGAAAAATCGCAAATGGCCACCTTCGCTGATGACACCACCCTATTCATTTCTTCCAGCAAATGCGAACTAGGAGCAAAGCTCCTACAAAAAGATCTTACAAAATTTGTAACTTGGGCTCAGAAATGGAGAATAGCTCTAAATGCATCTAAAACAGTTTGCAAAGTCTTTGCACTAAGAAAAATACCCACCTTTCCACCACTAAATATTAAAAACACTCCAGTACCCTGGACAGAAAAATCTAAAGCAATCAGATACCTCTTACATTTTGATACAAAGTTAACATGGAAAGAACATATAATTAAAATAGAAAAATCCACAAAACAAAAAATTGGCAAACTATACCCGCTCATCAACAAAAAGTCTCATTTGAGAACAGAACTGCCCTATCAATATATAAATCCATTGTAAGACCATCAATGTCATACGCTTGTGCGGTTTGGGGAGGAGCCTCCAAGTCATCACTCAAAAAATTACAAATTATTCAGAACAAATTCCTTCGACTGGCAGTAAAAGCTCCTTGGTCCTCCTACAAACGAGCAAATTCATCATGAATTAAAGATTCCTCCACTATCTGAATTTCTATCTAAACTCTCTAAAAAAATTTTAAGTAACCTAAGCCAATGTCCAAGCACAAACATCTTCAGTCTCGATAGAAATGGCCCAACAAACCCTAGAATTAAATCTAAATTTCCCAAAGATGTTTTCTTCTCACCCTAATGAAAATCTGTATGTAAATCTACTGGCATGAGGAAATTAACACCTCCCATGCACAAGACCAATCCCATTATGGTAATAATAGTAGTTGTAAATAAAAGTAATTGTAAGAACCACTGTTATTTCTTTTGTATTATAAATTATTAAATTATATTCTAATTTGTTTTCTTCATTTTGTAATGCTCTTGTTTCATTAGAAAAGTGTATATAACATGTAAACTTGTCAAGAAAATAATGTAAAGCAGCAACCCGCTGCTGATCTTATTTGAAAAATAATTCAGAGCGTAACCAGACTTGTCTTATCAAGAGATACAGCTGAAAATACTGATCCCTCGTAGTGACACACATTTTATTTTATTTTTTTCTTTAGTCAAAAACAGTCAAAAACTGTATGTGACGTATGGGGGAGAAAATGATCTGCGCTCGCTTTCTTGAATTTCAGAATCCCGGCTAGAAACCGCAGGTGCGGGGGCGACGGGGTCGCAAAGGAGCTCTGCCGGCGGGAGAGGCGAGTTGGCATGGAGGTGGGTCGGGCCGCACACTTTCGTGCACCTCTGGGGAACGCGAGGAAATTATTAAGCGGTCGTAAAAGGAATTTCCTCCGCGTGCCTTCACGGCAGCCGCCTCCGCCTCCGCCTCCCCGCGCTAGCATGAATGGGGTCAAAAAGCGCGGAAAATAAATCATTTAGAAACAGTTTCATCTTAAAATACGAAAATTTCAGTGTATAACTATGACAAAATAACTGTCAACCATTTGTTTGAATTATTGAATTGAAATCTTTCGCACCTCTTGAAACAATATGGAAACTTTGATTCATTTTGTAAAAGTTAAAGAAATCCTTCATGTTTCTGCACAGTAGAATTCAGCCCAAAAGTTATGAAATATTCTGTAATGAACATCATTTCGTTTTTAAAATGGATTAATGTTAGACCGATATTCGGACATCTCTCAATACGAAACAGAAAGTTAAAAGTAAAAGTAACCCGTGGAAACTGTAATACGAAACGAGTCATTGATTTTGTACAATCATATTTTATTAGCCTCTATTGATATTGAACGTTTGAAATGCTTGCTTCGAAGAAGCGCCGAAAATATGCTTCGCTGTGCGATAGTGGGGTCGGTTGAGCGCACCGCTTGCAGTCGCCCGCGCCGCTCACTAAGCCGCCAGCCACGTGCATTGGCAACGCCCGCGACACGCGATGCCGCCTCGTCTTGCCACGCCCCTCCCCTCGCCACGCCCCTCCCCACGCCTCGCCTCGCGCCACGCCATGCCTCTCGCCTCGGCTCTCGTCTTCCCCCCCCCCCCCGCCACACCCCTCGCAACGCCCATCACCACGCCCCTCAACCCACCCCTTTCTACGCCTCTTGCCTCGCCCATCACCTGGCCTCTCGCCTCGCCCCTCGCGTCATCCCACGCATCGCCCATCGCCCGCCTCTTGCCTCACCTCGCCCCGCCCCCCCCCGCCCTGCGTCGCCCTCCGACCGAGCCGCAACCTTGGCCTCGGATGGCAGGGGCCGCGCGTCTCGTGCGAGAGATATTGCCGACTGCTAGAATTCGCAACCACCTTCGGTTTCTGGAAATGGATTCGCTCACTTTGCTTCCTGTAATGTTTCTCTGTGGTTCAACGATAACCGCGAGTGAGTGTTTAGCAACTGTTTTCTCTTTTCTCTTTGTGAAGGAGAAGTAGAGAGAGAGAGAGAGAGAGAAAGAGAGAGAGAAAGAGAGAAAGAGAAAGAGAAAGAGAGAGAGAAAGAGAGAAAGAGAAAGAGAAAGAGAGAGAGAAAGAGAGAGAGAAAGAGAAAGAGAGAAAGAGAGAGAAAGAGTGAGAAAGAAGGGGATGAGGAAAGAGGAAAGCCTAAGATCAAAAGAGGGCAAGACACGAAATAAACTGAATTTATCTTCCGACTTCCAGAAATGAAAATCTTCTTGCTTCCATTTCAGGCAAAATGAGAAGTTTGACATAACTATCTCCAAGCCGTAAAATGACACTACATTCTAAACTTTCATCGTAATCGTGCTTTTCATTGAGTCAGATTCAGCAGAGTGTATTTAACCGTTATAAGCAACATCAGGCTCACGCGCATCCATATTCGCCGCAGCAGAGGGCTTGTTTGGGACTCGCTGAGAGAGCCTCGGGCGTCAAACCCACAACAGAAGTTGAGGATCTCACAAAGTCCCCGAGGGCGCGCTTTCAACCTGGCAGTCGCCATGTGCACGTGATTGTTCACAACTGCCAGACAAACGCTCCGCCAAGGGGCTGGCTTCACAAGCACAACGTTCTCACAGAATTGCTCGTTTCAGAAAATGAACATCGCACTCAAAAATACTAGATTAAATACTTCATCATTTTACAAAGACACTACAATTGACACAACTTTTAGGAAAATAATTCGTTTAAAAATGATAGGCAAAAATTTAATCATTCATGAATTCTTTCAAGACTATTAAGGAAAACGAAAACAACAGTTGACGCGAAAGAATTAAGCAATAAATTCTGTTGATAAATTAACATGTTTAAAAACTGTTTTCACTTATTCTACAATCGCCGAACTGAAATTATGTGTCAATTAAATTTATGGGAACAAAAGTACAATGGAAAGGAAAATATTTGATGTGCTCAAACGACTTGTTCTGTTCAACTAGACTCAATAAAAGCTGTGTAGGTATAAACAAACACGCTCAACTCATAAATCACACACTAAAATATTATTCTCCACGTGAAAGTGAAACACTCAATAAAAAAATAAAAAACCACGCATGAGTACATTCCGGGGGGTTACAGAAACGAACGCCACATCGTCGAGAGCAAAATTATGCCGACATCTATTGCGGTTTTCCATGTCAAAAAATGCGCAGCTACAGCCAGAAAATTTCGGGGCTCGACCGCCGGCACACAAAGGCCTGAATCCACGCGAATGAGGGCGGCTCGTCGCTCATGCAGCCAAGAAATCTCATCAATCCCCGTGCACATGCGGTGGGGCGAGTGGCGAGCTTTTGGCAGGGCGCAAGGGCTCACGGGCGGTGGGATGAGTGGAGGTTGGGGTCGAACGAGTGGGTGAGAATGAGTGGGATTGCTGAAGAATGTGGAGAATAGTGGTCGTGACAACTGGTACGTCGATTATGAAGCTGTGAATTGGGGAAGCATATGTTGCAAAGACAGAATTAATTGAGGAATTGTGAGATGCAAGGACTGATGCAGAGAGAATTATTAGACAATACTTGTTAGGAAAAAGATAGACTATAGAAAGCTTAGAGAAGAATATTACTAGCGCGTAGATGATTAATAGACAGCGAAGATGAGTAGGGAAGATTATGCGGAGTACAATGATTTAGAAGGAATGTTCGGGTAAACGTTCCTGTGCAATGACCTGAAATAGAATGAGAGGAACAGGATGTTTATTTTGAAACGTGGATTGAAAAATTAAAACCAAACATGTGAAGAGAAACTAAAAATGTGAAAGAAAACCCACTTCAGTCGCAAGCGAAATTAAGAAGGAAAACTGATGAGTCAATGACAGAATCTCGTGGAAGAAACGACGCAAACAACGCCGACCGGGAATGAGCGTACACTCCCCACGGCGAAAGCAGATGCACAGAGAACGCGGGTACGTGAAAGCGACAAAGACGGGCGAGTGCAGGGCTGGCGGGGGCGCAAAGCGAGGCAGCCGGCGCGGCGCGGCGCGGCGCGGCGTCATCTGGGAGCCTGAGATCGGCAGCGCGGCGTGGGCAGGGGAGGGGAGGGGAGGGAGGGGCGTGGCACGCGGCGAAGGCGTGGGAGGGTGCGGATGCGCAGAGGAGCGTCCGAGTGCGCTTTCATGTCGCTTGTTACCGCGTAATTGGATCCGCGCAGTCGCCGCGTGTCCGTCACGATAAAAGTCGCCCGCGCCCGGCATGCCGCAACCGCATTACCGTGCATTACGCGCGCCCACCCCAGCGCCCCGCCGCCGACGCTTCAAACGATCCCGTCGGATTCGAAGGCCCGTCCCCTACCCACGGAGCCTTCCCCGCTGCACCGCGCTCCCGCCGGTTTTCCACCCGCTCGCCCCGCTCTCGCATTGCGTATCTCTGTCGGCCATCACCCCGCTGTCGGTCAGCTTGCGTTCCCTGTTCACTGGGCTCTTACCCGCCATACCGCGCACCCACGTTCCCACCGGTTCTCCATCCCTTTGTTCCTCCCCCTGCTGACTAGCTGGAGTCCTCTACCTCACTGAGCCTTCACCGCCAGACCGCCCACCCACCGGTTCTACGCTCGCCCCGATCACACCCTTTGCACCTCTCCCGCACCCGCGTCCTCCCACCCCTGCTGTCTAGCCCATGACGCCCCACATTGTACATCGTCTTCACTTCCTTTCGGTTTTAACCCACCGTCCTTCGTCAATTTACATATTTCCCATCTGAGAATCTTCACACAACAGCTCCTCCACCTCCACCCCAGTGTCCTGCCTCTTCATTTCCTAATGGTGACCAATTCCTTAATGACTCGTTACTCCCGTCCCCTTCACGACTATCATCAGTTCCTGTTTCGTTTCCACATCTTGTGTCATCCATCCTTCAACGGTCATTATCTGTTCATTCCTCTCCCATGCCCGGCTATCATTTTCTCCCTACCATTCTCAAACTGCTGTCTTCATTCGAATGTGTAGTAGTCCCCTCCTCCCCCACGCACTTCACTCCTCCGAAACCGTTGCCTAATCCAGTACTTCCACTCCCTGGCTGCCTACTGGTTACAAAACTCAGAACTCTTCTTTTACTATCTGCCTGATTCTTCCGTTTCCACTGAGTTGGTCCACCCTTTTGCTCATACTTTCGTCCTTCTTCCAGCTCTCCGCCGTATTTCTTCCACTACCGCTATTCAACCCTCTTCCCGTTCCATCCTGCTCGCTCGCAGCTTCTGTTCCGAGGACTCGTGTTCCCAGCATCCGTTGCTTCGTGCTTCGTCATTACGCAGCGCGCGCTCTGTGGGCGACGGCCGTGGTGATCAACAAAAGGGGGGAGGTGGATGTGTAGCTTGACTAATGGAGCCCAAAATGCACTGCCAATTGTTGCCCGAGACCAGGAAATTGCTTTCATTAGGACACAATACAAGAACGCATTTTCGCATTCTCTATTAGCCTTACTGGGTTAGAGACGGTTCAAATGTCTTCGTATGTCGTTAAGAGATTTTTAGGGTAGCAAAGTACGATAAATGTAGAACAAGTTATTCAACTTCGAGATAGTAGTAACTGTGAGATAAAAAAAGTCAGTTATGGTTTGGAGTAGTCGTTTGAGCCATTAGAGTAGACTGTATTGAACAACGAGTCAGAGAAATGACTCATGTTTCTCTCTGCGGAAGGTTTCACGATGTCCAAAGAATGCCCTAGCCCATTCGTTTAAGAGGTACCATTACATCATCATTCATTACTAGACACGTGCAGCCTGATGCAGTCCCATCTCTGCTTCTCGTCCCCTGCACAGTGCATTACGTCGCGTGGGAGTTGGTTAACGAGGTCTTAAATCGCCGGCTCGGTGGCACGCAATCAACTAATGATGAATGTACTCAGTCGTACTCGGAATTTACTCGTGATGTGACGTGATAGCTAAAGCATACATTTACCTTCTCTCGATATGGATCATAAACAAAAGAGATTAATATGGCCTACATCCCCATGTCAATTGCTCTGCACTTCACAACTCACTTAAACGACGACTCTGATTCACATAAACTACCGAAAACGCAATACGTCTTTATGGACGTCACATTGTGATCTTGTGAATAATGAAACTAAACTGCGGAAGCGAAGAAAAATTACCAAAACCAAATTAACTGAATAACCAAAAACAAATTATTGAACCAAATTACTTAGAAGGTTGAAAACCATTTCTTTTCCCTTTTCAGTCCGCCTGGCAACACCTCATCTGCTATCTTCACCCTCACGTTCAATTTGATAATTTTGAGTGGAGCGTGTTTTCGGTAGAGACCATGCCCCATGTTCTCGGGAGTTCTTTCTCCTTGGCCCGCTGTTGAACACTCTGGGTTCTTTCCAGGAGGACACGAAATGGCTGTTATTGACTCGGCAATAGCCAGTAAACACCCTTCACACCCTCCCAGCTGATCGCTGTCTTATTTCTCCAGTTCGTAAACAATGAAACGGCATCAGCTCTTTCGCTTCCTCCGTGTATGCAGGTGTGTTAACGACCCACTAACGCTTTTACTCGCCTGGTCAAGCGCTGGTGTAAACGTCGTCCGTTCAATTTGTAGGTGCAGCTCAGAGCTCTACAAAACGCGGAAACACCCATTACTCGGCGACGACCAATGCTGCGATACCGCTCGTTGAGAGGAGAGTAACTGTCCACTCTTGGGGCCGCTCCGAGGCTAGAAGTGCTGAAGTCGCTAGGAGTGGACGTGAGGAGAAAAAGAGGAAAGTGAAGAAAATTTCCACTACTTAAAAATGGTTTGATGATTCACGGAGTGTTAAAAGTTTTCTCGTAGCTGATTGTCGATTGATTTTCGTGTAGCCTGTGTAAAAGGGAGATTTCACTTGAACTATCTGATAAAAACGTTGACCATGTATTCTTCGCAGGACTATAAATATCTATTTTATCTGGCGAATCGAATGCTCTTTATCTCGAATTCATTACCAAACCAAATCACATCGTTTATTTGTTGCTGATAATAGAAAATAGTTCATTTGGAGTGAAAACTGAATTTACCACACCTCTTATTCTTAAATCACTTGTTTTAGACAAGGCTGCTCTGCCATGTTACATAGGTTTTGCCTAAAAAAGTGGTCCAATTTATTTCACACCCACCGTGCGGTGACGTGAATAGACAATTTCACCAAAGTATCACTTCTCAGTCCCACTCGTATCTTGGTATTGGTGTTTTGCTTAGACATTGTTCCTAGAGAAAATGGAATGATCCAAATCTGCTGAAAGTTTATGAGCATAGTCTAGTCTGAATTGTTACGTATATACTTAACAATTTGTAATTTTCATTTACATTTTCATCAACAGATAGCTGTAAAATATACAAATCTAATAATCTTTCCCTTTTAACTTTTGTGTACAGTGTAGAAGATTATTGTGTTTTCGTTTACTTCCAAAGCATCGATATCTATATCACTCTCGTTTTTAGTGTCCAATATTCAATTTAAAACCATTTTAATAAAAAAATCATTTAATGAAAACTTTCCATTTCATTCAAAATGTATATGATATTTCATCCATTTTAATTATCTAAACCAAACTTTCCGAAACTGAGATTAGTTCAATTCTAATTGTGTAAACCCCCTCCATTTTGAGCACCAGCGCTAGTTGGGACGTCGTTTCCTGCTTCGCGCACTCTGTTATCCAGTTGCCTTGCTACGCTGCGTCTGCGCTCGCTTGCACCGTCCGGCGTCGAGAGCGCGAGCAAAATGTTTGTCGGAAGCGCAGATGGGGGCGGGGCGGGGCGGGGTGAGTAGGGATGAGGGGAGGGGAAGGGAGCGGGTGCGGCGCGGAGAGGGGCGGAGCGAGTAGTTGAGCACACGGCCGGCGCGCGCGGCTGACATCGGACTATTAAACTGCAAACAAGGGCGCCCATTGTGCGGGGTGCGAGTGAGCACCCTTGCACCCGTCGCCCTCGCCCCCTCCGAAACCCAGGCCCCAGTGCTCGGAGCAGGGACGAGCAAAGGGTCCCGCCGCAGGCTCCACGCCTAGCTTCACCACTCATTCATCGCCCTACACCTCTCACCCTACACCCGCCATTTTCTATGTTGACAGTGCCGGGGATGACTCGTAGCGACCATCGAGTAAACGTTCCTCCTCTCAGCATCGGAGGTTGAAATCCCAGTCATGCCATGTGGAAGCTGTGTCGAAGCTGTTTAGCTGCTGGTTTTCTATATGTGACCTGTTTCCTCCTACTTTCGTTACACCATCTCGACATAATTCACTCCACCAACACCATAATCAATTTTGAACTATTCATTAACTACCTTCGGTATAGTTTTTAGTTGTATAGTTTGATATATGCCTCAGTTCCTGATGCAGAGAAACATATAGGTCTGCGATCATCCATAGTCACGCTGGGACAGTCGGCCTTCCCTCATCTTTGCTTGGAATACAATAATTTCAAGAAGTGCAAAACTACATCTCCGTGTTGAAACTATAACATCGGAAATCATAAATGTGTAGTATTCGGAACAATTACGAGAAAACTCTGATTCCACTAGTCACAACCCTCACCTCCCACCTCCGCCGCAGTTTCCCACCGAACAAAACCACCGTTATGTTCACCGGTGGCGCGCCCGGCAGGCCCGCCAGTGGCACGGCCGTCCCGGGCACCGGGCTCGCCCCGCGCTGCAGTTCGCCATCGCCGGACGCCGCGCCAGGTCAAGTGGAGACAGCGGTTGCGGAGTGGCGCGGACGTGAACGGACGGCGCGGTGCTAGCCAGAGAATGGGGCGCTTGTGTTCCCGACACCGCCGGCTTCTCTATTGGCGCGCGCCCACGCAAGAAGCGCGCCCGCCCCGCAGCCCCTCAGCCAGAGCTCTCGCACTAGGATGCCACGGCCAAGGCAATGCTTTCAAAACAGTTATGATTTTATAGAAACATTTACATTTCAAACATCGGTATATTAATGCTGGTATTTCCTGAACATCGATGTTTTGTATTCGTTGGTTTTACGTTTCCGATGTTTAGTTTGTGGAAGGAAAATTCCCATAACCACAATTTTGTAATAGGTACAACATGAGGTAGTAATTGAATGTATCACTATCAGTTTGTGTGATCGATCCAAAGGAACGCTGTTGTACTACCTTAGCACCACCTTCGAGCAGACTATCTCTCCACCGAGAGATGACCCCGATGCCCTGGTATTTCGAACGTTCGCACATGGAGGCAGTCAACGCGTACGCCGTGGGTGTAAGGCTTCCCCCTTTCTTCTCGTACTTTCTTCCGCTAACTGGGATTATACTTTTGAGATGATCCTGTGCGCCCAGGCTCTTAAGCTCAGCTTTGACATTTCTTGTTGCAGTTATTATTATTATTATTATTATTATTATTATTATTATTATTATTATTATTATTATTATTACCTTTGATTTCAATTTAATATTTATAGTAAATTAATAAAAACAAACACCAATTCAATTTTGTTGCTCACGAATTTAATGTTAAATGTTAGCAGCTTTAAAACATCGATGTTTAAAAACAAGGAAGACTTTTAAATGATGTATTATTAACATCAATGTTTTAATTCTGAACATGATGTTCTGTTACCGATGTCGCACCACTAATTCACATCGACTTCGCTTGCGCAGCTGAAACTCTTAGCTTAACGCTGCGAGACACATCGAGAATTGTAAGTTTTTATTGGCATGCGTCTAACATACGATAACATTACCACACCTACTATATTATTTTCTGAAACGGGGCAGAAGAAATACTGATCTGAACGTCTTTTTGGAATTACATTTTTAATATCCTGAAGTGTATTCAAAATGTGTCAAAATAATTTATTTTCTATGAGAATATGTAAATATATTGACGAAAACAATCGATGATAATTCATCGTCCGAATCTAGGCTAGAATAATGTTTTTCACAAACAAATATTTCGAAAGTCACAATTTTAGGAATACAAAATATTAATAACAATAAAAAATATTAGTACGTATTATTCGAAACTATAAAAATAATATTTTCGTGACTAAACAGGCAGAAATGACATTGCTAGACACTTTAATTTATGTATGCCTGAATTATCGTTGATTCATTACCGTATTTGCAAATGCGAAAAAAGCATGTCATGACAAGAGCTTATATAAAAGTGAAATTATATATTAAACAACGCCTCGCTATGCAGGACACCAAAGGATTAATGTTTGAAAATACGAATACTCGATGACATAACAGGTGGGATATTCAATTTCGAACTGATCCTAAAAAAACAGTAACACACGTTCATTAATTTCCCCTCTCATGAAAAGATCTCAACAGGAGCCAACACACAGCCCGAGCAGTCGATGCGCACACGCGCCATGGAGAAGCTGCAACGCGCGTGCGACCCCGAACGCGAGCACGTGCGGCGCCGCGATGTTAAGCGTCGGGCGGCGTGTGTCGCGTGCCCGGCACGCGCTCCGGCCGTGCGCCCGCCACGTCGCCCTCCTCGCCCGCGCAATCACGTCCTCCCAGATGGGCGCGGCCGCCCGCTGCGACAGGCTTTGCAGGGGCTGCGTCAGCAGCACACGGCGCGAGGACGCGACGCGCCCCATGTCCCCGCTCAAGGTCAAGTGACGGAGTTTCTTATACAAAGAGGTTGACAGATCGGTGTCAAATGAGTGTTCGCATTCGTAGTTTAAAACTTGGGATGGAAATGGAAAGGAAAGAACAAATGTTCACAAAATTTTATAATATTCATAAAATTCTGATTCACAATAAAATTGCATATATAAAACAGAGAGAGCTGGTTTTAAAAATGTACATACTCGTACTTACGTTTTAATTATGATGTAATAACCAGGAAATACAATTAAAATTATTTTTTATTTATAATGTATTTCCCACAGAGACAGATTAATATTCTAATTTAAACATAAACACATGCCAGGATAGCAGGAGAAAATTAAATATTCGATGAGTTAACATGTTGGTATTTAATACTGCAAATTAATAGATTCTAAATAATGAAATGTAAACAATGCGTATTTTTTGCTACGTAAATAATGACACGTAATATGTATATTTTTTAGCAAGGAAAATAAATGGACTCAGAAAGAATTCAGATTTAATCACTTAACATCAGCATGCCAATGAATGTAGTGTCGTAATAAATTAATGTAAGAATAAGCTATGACAACAGATTGTCGTTTTACTCTACAAATGAGTAACACCTGTAGTGTGTTGGAGTGTAACATCTCTGAAAAATGAAATGTCAACAATATAAATACAGATAAAATTTCTCATTGTCATGAAAAGAAAAATTAAACGTTATATTACAAATTTTATATAATACAATCACATTCAAGGCAATTACACTCTCCCATTACGTTGTAAATGCTAATATTGCGATAGCAGACATTGATTTTTTTTAAATCGTCACCAAATTTGTCTAATGAATCCTGCACGTCCTCCCTATCACGTTCTATGGAAAAATGGAATGAGTATAATTAATCCTTCGTACGACATTTTTCAAATATTACTACCACAGAGGAACAAAAATAATCGGGAGAATTTTTCAACTAATATTCGTGATACGAATCTCAAATGTACGTTAATACTCGCCATTTCCTCCAACGAGTGGGGTGTAATAATAAATCCGCAAACGAAGCAGCGATAAATTACAACGATGTTAAACGTCACTGCAAATGAAAAATTACAAAAATTTATTTCCTGAATGCATATTTTATTTTCAATCACCGCCACACTTATTTCCTCATCATGTCTCGTAATTTATATTTCAAGCTTCAGAGGAATGTTGTGTGACGCAAAATCTTAGTAACAATAATAATACTATTACTGAAAATAATAATAACAATAATAATAATAATAATAAACTATGTAGGAAAATTTTCCTTCATAGTTAATTATTAAAGGCAAAAAATATTACTCACATAAATTGCAATTTAACAAATAATAATATCATTAATATTATCTCAATAATATTTTGTATTATAAAAAAAATCATAATGAGCGCTTTTAACCCTTCAATAAAATATATTTCACTGAGTGTTAGCGGTACTTTTTGTACGAACGAAAGAAAAATTGAACAAAATCTATTTCAGCTGGTATTCAGTCAGTTGAAGAATGGTCGTACTAGTATGACTGCTATTGTTGTTATTCGTGAATCATTTTATACATATTTTAGGATTTATTATAGGATAAGATTTAGGACATTGTTCGAGAATCAATTGCCTATTGTAGTATAGCACAGTAAAAGTCATTATAATGTGATCCGAAAACACGTAATCATCTTTATTTTTCAAATATATCGTGGGAAACGATTTAATAATTCATTTTTTTGCCAGGGCAGCATTCAGACTTTAAATATGTGTTATGGTATTACGATTGAAAAAACTAAAGGAATGAAAAAACAGAATAATTAATGAAGCTTACTGTAGTATAATGTCATGTACCCTATTCAAATGTCTCTTCCTGCATGGCGTGGCTATCAAAAAGAGCTGGAAAGTTCTAGTTTGCGGGCAGGTCCCCGTGAGCCCTGGGGGCGCCGCCAGCAGGCGCGGCCTGGGCGATTAACGCGGCGCGGGCAGTCGTCAGCGCACCGCGGCGCGTTGGCCAGGGGGAGGGGGAAGCGAAAAGCTGTTGGCGCCGGGAATGGAGGCCGCAGGTGCAGCAGCGCGCGCGTGGGTGGGTGGGTGTGGATGCGGCCTCACGTGCAGAGGGGATTGTGCTGCTGGCGGCGGAGGAGGTCGAGGGCGGGGGCAGAAGCGGTGGAGAGGGCGGTGATGATAGGACAGCGGAAGAGGGGGGAGCGGAAGCGATGATGGTGGCTGCGGACAGTGGGCGGCGTATGGTGGATGGCGGGTGGCTGGCGGCGGGCGAGGGCGGAGGGCGGAGGACGGCGGGCAGCTGCGGGTAGTGGAGTGCGGTGACAGCGGCGGCGGCGGCTGTGATGGCGGCAGGGGGTGGCGGAGGCGGGGGCGGCGGCAGCGTGTCACGAGCGCCGTGGACAAGTTGGTCTTTCTCGCGCTCGCTCACATCTCGTTGCTATGGTAGTTTACGTGTTTTTACTGGTTCTTGTTTGTTCCCCCTGTGTGGTTTTGGCGTGTCTTCACAAGTTTGATGAGTCTTGTTTTTCTATTACGTTTTCTAATGTATTCTAGCTGTTTTTTAATGGTGACGTAAGTTAGAAATCGAGTTTCATATTTTTGCGATCTAAGTGCGCGATCAACTTCTTTACAAGACTTTTGGTATCTCGTTCGTAAAAAGTGACATTTTACAGCACGTAATCGTCATGTATATTTCGGTTTTTCTATAGTGGCCGATGACATTAAGTCATTGTTACATCTTCTGCCTTATAAAATGAATATTTTTAACAGTGGTTAGAACATTTCTGAGGCCATGAACCCCGTTGAAAGGGACGTTTAGAAATTAATTAAGATTCATTTTATAAGGTAGGAGGTGTAACAATGACCTAATGTCATCGGCGACTATAGAAAAATCTGAATCATGGATTCTTGGACTTTGTACTGAATCATGGATTCTTGTCATCTGTTATAAGAATTCATTACTTTTTTATTTATTACACTGTCAGAAATTACATTAAATTTAATGTAAATTTAATGTATGACTGTACATGAATTTTAATGTACCTTGTACATTAAAGGGAGATTAATGTACCTGCACATTAAAATTAAAATCAATGTAGATTTAATGCACGACTGTTGACTTAACTTACTTGCATGCATTAAATTTAATTGTTCACGGACATTAAATTAATGTACATGCACATTAAAGTTACTGTAAGTGTACATTAAATTTAGTTTACGTACATGATAATTACTTTCATGTACTTTACATTAGAAGTAATGCAGAAATTTCTGAAAGTGTACTCTATTCAATTCATTCGTAGTGTTTTATTACCTGCCTTCTTACCAAATGGATTACCTAAACGCTAACGTACTGAGCGACCCAATATTAACATTACTTTCTTTTACGAAATTGGAGAGAAGAGGAGAGTAGAATATATTAAATGTAATATTCTGGGTGATTTTTAACTTACCTCTACATTTGTTCTCCATTCACATCTATCCGGCATTTAAAAAACGGCTAAGTCACATGTTTTTACAAAGTATTATTATAAATACAGTAAATTGACTGAAAAGCTTTGTATACCTTTATCAATTTGCAGTTAAGTCGCAATTAGCTTCTTTATTCTGCATGCACGTGAGTTAATATTCCACTAAGCAATCTCACGGTACGTTGCTAAACAGCCCTCTTGCGTTTCAGCGCCACCCTTCTCCAACATGCAGAAGTCAGGTCAAACTCACCTGGAAAGGAGAAAAGCGAGTCATTAACATTTAACACAAACCAAAACTGTTTCGCGAATAGTCTTAATTGCGGCAAATATGACATTTCGCGCGGGACGAGAGAGACATTGTCGCGTACCTTCATTTGCTCGAATTTACATTAACAGAAACTTTCGGTAACTTTGTGTAAACAAGCCGAATTCTTGTATATTTTAACAAGCCTTTTCATTCGCGCTCGTTAAGCAAAGTTTTTAAATGAGCTCTACGTTTGGGCTTAGCTGCTGCTGCAGTCGACATCGCATCTTCTTCTTGTGTCTCATTCTTCTTACTTTCTCTATGACGAGGCCGATCTGCAGCATCTTGTTTCTATTCCGTTTCAAGCTGTTTTTGTGATTCTTCCCTAGGCGCAGTTCTTCGTCAGCGAACTGCTCTAGTACCATATTCGTTCTTTTCATTTATTTCTTTTAACATTCTCAAGTTTTATTCATTGTTTGTTCTGAATTCTTGGGTTTCTATTTCACGTAATACCTGTTCAAGTTTATTTCTCTATAATAATCTGACAAATCACACAAAGGTATAGACACACGTAGTAGAAAAACAATCATATGCATTTATTTTTATCAGTTTGTTTTCAGTTTTTAACTGTCACTGCCTGTTGTAAGTGTCAGTGCTTTTATAATTATGTAGGTGACTGTTTTTAAAATTGATTACCACATTCTCAACAAAACGACAAATTTTCATTTCCTCTACTTCTCATCCCCCATTTTCGTGTAATGGCAGGGAGCTCTCCTTCACGACTATCTAATCTCACTCCATTCCCAAACGCATTGCCTGCCAGTACCCACGCTCCCACCTCAGTCTCCTCGGCGGCGGCGGCGTCCAGGGAAGGCGCGTCGGAGCTACCCCGCGCAGTCTCTGGTATTTCAAGTCGCGCTGCGCTCTTAAATTACCCGGCAGCGCGGGCGTGAGTGTGTGCGTGCGGGCGGGCAGCGTCGTAAAGGGAGGCGCGGCGGAGCCTTCGGGTGCATATTTCTGCGTTACGCCCTTGACCATTATGCAGCGCCTCGGATTGGCCCTAGGCCTCCGCGCGGTCGCCCCGCGTGACGCCCCAAGGCTCCGCGCGCGCGCCTGAGATTCAAATGCGCGCCTCCGCGCCGCGCGCTCCAGCGAGATTTGGACCGCGAGGGCAGTTAGTTGCCTTAAGGACGCTCAACGTACACAACTCATCACATAAGAGAATAGCCGCTACGTTTCTTGTGAAATTTTCATAAATTTAAATATAAGTGATATAATTATTAGTTACAACATATTAATTGAAAGCTATAAAATGGTGGAGCACTTTCTTGAAATTGAATTCAGAAATATACAAATAAACATGTTCATAACCGCAGGGTGAACAAATTTAAATATTGGTATGTTTAAAGTGTGTGTAAAATTAAGACAATGTAAGAACGTTTGCGAGATACTCAAGAGAGTGCAAGTAGTATGAAAGAATTGGGCAACACTAACAAGAAACACTCATACACGTCAATATTGAAATTTGGGGAAAGTAAAACAGTTCAATGTATTCTGCTTTATTATTTTCGGACAAGAAATTTAAATACTTTGCTGTGATACATACTATTAAAAAAAATATCACCTTCACGTAAACAATTGTTATATATTACATCTTCGGATAAATACCCAAAATATTGACCCTTCAGAATGGTTCGCTCTCTCAATTAGGCCAGTCACGTTCGTGTCATTTCCAAATCGTTTAAAACTGTCTGTGATATTGGCCATCTCCAACGGATCAGCTGGTCATTCGATTGATGGAGTAGTTGAACTGCCAAGGTCATTAGTAGAGCCCAGAAGTTTGACAGAATGCCTATTTGTTATTGTTACTATTTTATGACATTTAACATTAGGAATCAGTTAATTGTATTTCTGGGGTTGTTTTAGTAGATTTTTATTTTGACTTTTTTTTGCCTATTTTAGCATCTGTTTCTTATTTGTTCAATTGGCCATATTTTTGCCATTTTCTGCCTTTTCCCTTATTAGAAGATTTCATTTTGCCATTTTTTTACATATTTTAACGTCTGATGACTATTTCTGCCATTTATGCCTTTTCCTCATTATTGTGCTTACTTCTTCTCCTGGCACCGGTCGCGATCAAGTTGAATATATATACCTGCAAGCCTAGACAACTCGAAGGCACAGTAGTGTTTTGTCTTTCTGTGGGAGCAGACAGTGTAATAAAAATCTGAATGAAAAAGGAAGATCATGATTTTTTATTGTTTCAATGAAGGCGTCAGACTTTATTCGCTCATGAGCAATCCCTTTCTTCTTTTGAGTATGAAGACCGATCCTTTTGCGGAAAGCTCTCTATATATGATGCTCAGAGTTGGCGATAACACAAGCGCGAAAAATATAATTCCATTTTCACTTATGCATTTCAAGATTTAAAAAGGAGCTCACAATAATATTTTGAAGAGATAGCGTTGCGAGAAAAATAAATTCGTAGCCATCACACCGCCTGGTCATGCGGAATCAAGATTAGAAACAAAATTTCGTTTTTTTTACACGTGAACTGATAATGCAAATTTTAGAGTTGGAATAATTTTAATTATTATTTTTTTAAATTTCTTTTACTTGTGAGTTTTCATTGTTTACATGTTTTTTTGCACTCCTACTTAGCTAGAATAAATGCCTTTTTAGATGCATATTTTGGTAAAAATAAATGCCATTTTGCCTTCCTATTTGAGGTAAAATAAATGCCTGAACATCCGGGATCTAGTCCTTAGTCTCGTACGCGTAGTACATGTTTTTTTATCGGAGAGGTGGCGGTCATTCCCCACGTCGTATGGCGAGATCCGGCGCCGACCTACACGTCGGATGGCGGAATTTCCCCCAAACAGGAATCTCCCACCCGCAGGGCAGACTCTAAGCTCCCGACAAGTGTGGTAGTGTAGTGCTTGTAAGAAAAAGTGTGTGTAAGTAGGGGGTGAGGAATGAGGGTAGGGCAAGGAAAAGGTAAGAAAGATCGCGTGTGATCCGTGGCCCGTTTGTCAGGGCACTGACCCTGAATTTGCCTGGCATTAATCGGATAAAACACCAAATACTACCGATTAGAGCAGCCGGTCGCTGGGATGCTCCTCCAGACAGCGGCTTCTAGTTGTGCAGCTAGCGTCAACAATTGATGCTAGTCCCGTCCGTCGGTCTGGCCGCTCGAGCGCGAGCGTTGCAGCTGGGGCGCGGCTTATGGCCGCCGCCCACGCCCACCCCGGGCGGCGCACCCGGCGCTGAGGTCAGTGATGGCTTTGCCACTTGTTAACATAATGTGCTCTGGAGCAAACGTTTTTATTCAAATTAATAAGAAACGTGTGGGACAGGTTAAAAGTTGACATTCCACGTTTTGGTGAAAATTCTTTTCTATATTTAATAGTAAATCTTGTGTTAATTAAACAAAATCAGGTAGCTTCCAAAACTGCCAATGAGTTGTTGAAATATACGCACAACAGAAGCTAAAATCGAGATTTTTAGTTGAGAAAACGTACACTTTCTTTTTGTTTTTCAGACTCGAAGTTGTCAACATTTTCACCTTCCCATTTAAGATAAATTTAAACTGATACTTTTAAAACAGAACATTTATCAACATTCCAAAATACCTTTTTCTCTTTGAAGGCAATACGGATTGAAATACAATGTCCTACTTTTAAGATTTGCGCTCGAAGGAATAATAGCTAAATGTAACTAGAACCCCTATATCAATTTCATTAAGAAAATTGGTCTAATCATAAAATGCTTCTCAAAGGTGAGAAGTGAAGACATTATTTAAAAGCTGGCGAAATAACATTTTTTGACAGTTAAGCAATGACTGAATACTATGAAAAGCGAAAGGAGATGAATAACGAGAGGAAAGGGTATAGAACTTAAACAAAACAATGTGAGGGGGTCACGAGTTATAGACAATAACAGGAAAAACTGTAAAAATTAAATTCAAATGGGAATGAAAATAATAAGATTGGCAAAAGGAAAAGCAAAAAGAACAAATGATAGAATAATGGAAACGATTCTCTTAAAAACGACTTTCAAAAAACTAAAAATTAACAATAAAATGTTTTACAAGACTATAACTAAAAATCTTAATTATAGCACCTCCACCTTGCACAATTTTCATTATTCAGCAATGTAAGTACATCACACTACTAGAATTCATGTAACAAGCCCACGCATTCAAAGCGAAACAAATATCATTACATTGTTTCTCTAATATTTAGCATTAAACGACACGAAGCCTCTTCTACCTACAATACTACTCACAACTCTCACTCCCCATTATGGCAGAATTGTCCCCGAGGCGCCGGACGGTGACACGGACAGGATTCATAATTACGCATCGTCCATTATACCTGCACAAAAACTCTTTGTTCCTCGATGAAGCGCGTTTGCCAACATTACTACGGGTGGAAAAAATTCCCCGGAATAAAATAGTTGCTCTGCCCACACGTATATTTCGGAGATAATGAATCCAATTTTCAGAATACAATTTAATTAACTTCATGTCCCCCGCCGATTCCCTTTGAGCTCTATTCGGGTATATCTACGTGCGCGCCGCGTTCATTTAACTTGCACCTCCCCATTCTTCGCCTTCTATATCAAAATGCAGGGCATTGTTCCTTCTGATCTCTTTATTTGCGGATATGTCAGTTCAAATTAAAACAGCTGTCCAGGCCTTATTTACCCGCGCTCTAAAGGGGCAGTTTGTCAATGTGAGAGGAGAGCGTATTCCCTAGTTCATTTAGCCGCGGCTAATAAAAAGACAAAAATGTGAAAATAAAGATTTACGAAGAAACGAATAACTTATTACATTCTAAATTTTGAAAATACTGAAAGATTAATTTTTTAGAAAACACATTAAATAAAAATTTCACTTTAGAAAATATATTCTGTAATGATCAATATTGATTTTAAAAATTATCTTTTAGCAAAAAGCGCCATTTATAGAGTAACGAAAAGTTTTTGAAAGGTTTTTAGCTCCACTACTCTTTAGACTACGAACTGAAATGATGTTACAAATCTGCAATTTAAAATATTTTAATTCAATATTCCTGAATACTTTTTTATGTTGAATGTCACCACATTTGAATTACTCTTGCCTATTGCCGTTACGAGTAAGTTTGGTTCTTACCAAGAAAAAAAAAAATAATTCGTAGCAAAGCCATTTGAGTTGGTTAAGAATTCAGTTGAGTGTTCTCCCCACAAGCAAAAACAAAGTATTGTTCCCTTGTAATTCTTCTTTTTTAAATCTACTCATCACCTAACCTCTTTTATTGTTTTCACATTTTTACAGACAGGAACATCCTGTTATGGATGTGTGTCCACCTTGTGAGCGACCATTAGATTGGACGAATATTACATTACCTTCCCTGGGAGATTTCGATCTATTGATTCGGAGTTTGGGGAATTTGGAGGCCGGTTAGGCTCGACCCTTTCGGCTCCCTTCGTCCGCAGGGAATTCGGGCCCTCGTCTGCTCACCCGCAGAGGCGCCGCCGCAACGAGCACTCGTTCATCAGCAACGAGGGCGGCGCGGCGCGGCCGAGGAAGGGGAAGAACGCCACAGTTACGAGGGGTGCGGAGGGAAGGGGAAACCGAAAGGGCTCAAAATCGGCGGGATGCGGGTGGCAGAGACGATGGCGATTAGAGAATTAGAAATAGCCACCATTGTGTCAGACGTGGAACCTTGATCACAGGAAGAGAGAAAAAGTGAAAGACGATGAGAGTTACAAAGGAAAAGGGTAGAACGTGCAAATGTAAGATGGACATCCATCATAAATAACACAAAAAATAAAGAGTTTTTATACGTTAACAACTGAAAAGACAATATCTGTCATTTTCAATTTATTGACATCGATATGACTGTAGCAAAGCAAGAAAATTTTCCCCAAACCTGCCCACATCGTTAAATCATAACATCATAAACGGTATATACTTTCTATGGGCCCTTTCAGAGTGACAGTGAAGTTATAATCGCTTTCGTCATTCCTTTCCTATAAATATTTAACACCCTGACAATTTTTAAGTATAATTTTAAGTTTTATTCTTAATTTTAATGTAAGAAATGTTGGCAGATAAATACACGAGAAACCAACGAATAGTGGGAAAATGTCTCCTTGTGACAGACAAGCAGGTAAGTTGCGGGCGGACGCGCGTTGTCGCCGCAAGGAAATGATCTTTTAAGAGACGCGGGCGCTCGTTAGGCGCGGGAGAGCGCGTGAGTCTGCCTCGGTCGACAGAGGCAGTGCCACTGCCAACAAGCTGCATGTTACTTCGACTTACTGACTGTGAGATCCGTTGAGCTCAAACATTAATAAGAAAGACGCGCTATAAAACTTTCAGTAGTGCGTTATTGACACTGTAATTATTTTGGTGTCATGTATTATCATAACCATTAGTAGCAGTAGTGCAACACTGCTACCCTCCTTACTAATTCCACCAGCGTTGGTTATTGATCACAGTTTCGGAAATGAAGTTGGTAATTCTCTCCTCTTTCGTTTTACCGGATAGTATTTTGCATTATTATTGATGTTATTAGTGATGTTGAAGTTATTTATTTTGTCATGTACTTCCTCACAATGCAATCCTTGAAAGAATGTTTTGTAAGAGTTTTGTGATTAAGTGCACTAAGGGATTAAACATACAGTCACATTTTTCCTGTCTGTAACCAGATTTAACGGCTGTCTCAAATATACCGTCACGAACGCAGTAACACAGCAAGAGCGCTAATAACTGTACAGCATCATTTGTGACCTCTGGGAAATAGCGCCATTCCATAGAGTGGAATGTGATCCTTATGAGATATGCTCTAGCCTCTGCGGGCTGCATCTTGTTTCTATGCGTTGGCACTGGGGATTTGAAAGCTATTTTGAGAAGCTTAGCTGCACAATGTTCAACGGGTACTTGGTTTATAATGAGGATGTGCAAGAGCGCACTTGGCAAATTGGGGGGCACAAGTACCGTCAGTTTGTCTCGTCTTTGTAGGGATTACTCTCAAAGATAGATCGTTTATGATAAGGATTTTCCGATGGAAGTAGATTGGGGGAACCATAATACCTCGAATGGCATCGATTTGCGGTAGGAAAAGGATATAAACGTCGAAACTGTTATTGTCGAAACTCCAAGGGGGTATCTTGTTCGTGCTCGAGATACATGTTCACAGTTTACACTGAACAGTGCTCAGAAACAAATCCGGAGAATTGGAATAAATTACTGACTGAGTAATTGTGTACCACTATCTCCTAATCACACCATTAGTAAAATACGAAGATTTCCTAAATTAATATGCCAGTCTATATTAATTCCCCATATTTACTGCAACATATATTGACGAAATTCAACAAATCTAAATCCCTCTTTTAATCTGCCATTATCACAAGCTCGATAATATTTTTCTGATTACCAGATCCCCTACCCTTATGTTCACCCATTTGTGAATATAACTCGCATTTACACAATTCCCTGACATTGAAAAGGGTGATGACGTGTTAACTGCACGAAGTTGAACCGACTTCATCAACAGCTTCTCACCGTTTGCAAGAGAAGAAGGTGGCTTGGCAGTGCCACCGAGCATTATTCGCCGCGGCGTCTGCGAAGACAGTCGACAGAACATCAAGCAATTAGCCAACTCTGGCCGCGAAGCGTCTCCGCCTTTTACGCGCTCGATAAAATCTCTTCCCCCTCCCCACCACTAGCCCAACTCCAACTGCACCTCCGCCCAGCAGCCTCCACCACCGTCGCTTAAGAAAACAACTGCCAGTCGACGAGAGCGAGAACTCGCGAGGTGTTGAAAGCGTAGGAGGACGAAGAAACAATCGATCTTCATCTCTTGCAAGGCGTCGATTACAGTTCTTCGAGATTGTGTTTTGTGATTAGAGGAATGAGAAAAAAGAAAAAGATTAGTTGATTGTATTTTTGTGTTATTTTGGCTTCATATTTGTGGTTCAACGCAAAACACCATGAATTTTACGAAAGTATACCCAACATACATCATTTATATCACAAATGTATAAACCTGTTGTTTGGAACTTATTGAGCATTTTAAACCCACAAACTGCAATGATTTTAAGAATACCAGACAAATTCGTATTATCGAGTCTTCTGTTTTCAAGGCACTTCACTAAGGCACAGGAAACAACAACGGCATCGCATTTTCCCCACTATTCTCTCATCCCCCTTATCTCTTCGCCGCCTCCAAATCCTTGGAAATGGACAAAGGCGATGTAGAATGCGTTTGTGAGATGCGGGTGGTGGTGGTGGTAGTGGTGGTGATGGAGAACCTCATGGAAAGAAAGCTCTAATGACTGTACAGAAATGAGCCTGGAGCTCACATTCCGTCAGCCGAGGTGCGGCGGAGCAGAAAGGGGAGCGAAGCGGTGTCGGGCCGCACAATGCAAGGAGTAGTGGGTCTGAAAGGAGTGAATGGAGCAGGCTGGGGACGGTTAGACGAGTCAGTAAGGAAAAGATGGCACAATGCGAGGATGTGCGGGAGCGGGTCGTGGCGAAGCGGGATGGGAGGAGACGAGGCGGAACGAGGTGGGGCGGGACAAGGCGGGGAGGGTCGACGCGGGGCGAGACGAGACGGGGCGGGACGGATGGAGGATGGCGACGAGGCGAGGCGAGACGAGGCTGGGCAAAGAGGGGCGGGGCGGGGCGGGGCGGGGCGGGGCGGGGCGGGGCGGGGCGGGGCGGGGCGGGACGGGACGGGACGGGACGGGGCGGGGCGGGGCGGGACGGGGCGGGGCGGTGTGGTGGCGAGCACGCGTGCGCCGCAATCGGAGAGCGCTTGGGTGCACGGCGGGCGGCGCGGCGTGACGGAATGTGGGGCACCGCGCGGAGCACTCTGTACGCCGCCCCGGCGCGCCCCGCCCACCACACGCGCGTCAGAGCACTGCCTCACGTGCAGCGCCCTCCCTCGCCCTCGCCCTCGCCCTCGCCCTCGCCCTCGCGCCTAACCACGTGTCAACGCGCTCGCTCACTCGCTCGCTTCCTTTCTTCTGCCTACGTACATACACACGGTCTCTACCGACCAATGACTTGTTGCATACCTTGAAGACAATAGAGTAGACCGTTCGTTAAGCACATGCATACAAGTACATGCCTTCTTACGATGGATACAGTCATATGTGGATAAGCAAATTGACTTCATAATCCTACGGTAATTCGCCTGGGGGTGATTGATTTTTTTAATTTGATAAATTTCTCAGTGGATCATGTCTGTGCGACATGTAAGAAAACTCTAAATGTTTCTGAATATTATTTTCCTTATTAAATTCCATAAAGGATCAGTGAGAGAATATCACAAATAAAGTTTATATACATCTGATACTGTTGGATCGATCCCTGACGGTGTACATGGGAGACCTAAAAAATAATTGCTAGAGTTGGGAGATGTGATGTCAAATTTCAAGAGCTGAACAGTACAGGTCGGTTGGCGGTTGAGAATAGACAGGATTTTCTAAAGAACTTTGGACAAAGTAAAGGGCAAAGGATTTTGATACGAATATTTAATAAAAACAATCCTGCGGAGTGGCTCATATCAAATTACATATCAGCAATAAATAAAAAAAATTAATTCATATCACTAAAACTAGTATTTTCTATTTTATTGAACTAGTGCAACCTATCGAGCTATTTTACAATAATTTCAATGGAATGTTTACAGTATCAACGTACAAAATAAAAGCATACCCTTTAATTCCAAATAAACATAGAGAAAATCATCACCAGCTTGAGGGGATAAGCGAATTGAGGTTAATCAATGAGTTGTACCATTTGTCGTGGGTATATGCGTACAGAGAAATATTCCGTTAAATTGTCGTAGCACACCATTATTAGTTAAGATGGATTGAGTGTGGGACTGACAACTGCCTCTTCCAACAGCAAAGCGAGAACTTCCTTTCACAAATGGTGTGTACTCTCTTCTTCAACATTCACTGAAGGAACATTCGCTGAAGGAAAGGTAATTTTGTAATTGTCTTTGTCTATTTGTCTGGTCCTGGATTTTAAAATCTTCGGCAGTTCTTGGCATACTAAATCGCACGCTTTGTGTGTGCTCTCTAGTTGTTCCCATTGTCACAGTGCGGTCTTAAATGCCATTGGCAGTCTGTCCTTGCTACTGTTACGGTACTGCAGGCAGCAGCCTCATCGACTGACCGATAGAGCGGGTTGCAACCACGCTGTGGGAACTATTCAGAATTGAAATTAATAACATGTGTGGATTTTCATGTTGTTAAAATCGGTCCTATAATTTGAAACAAACCACCACTCTCAAATGACCTAAATACAAATTAAGCAAAGGAACATTATGTAACGAAATATCTTTGAAACAGTCATACTATTCGTTACACACCATCTTATTCGCAGGTTTTCAAAAGTATGAACCGATAAGATATTACATACGAAAACTCTGAAATCGAAAGTGACAAAAAGTCATTTTTCTACTTTCCTGCTTCTTTTTTAGACTCGACCACAGATGCTCAAACAAAAGTGACAATGCTAACATGGCATAAATCAATGGGTGTGACATAGCCCGCATGGACTGAAACAACCCAGAAAACCCCGCAGTTAAACCTTATCAAATTTGTTTTACTATTTTCTAGAGTGTTAAATTAAAACAGTATAAGTAAGAAAATTCAAAACGAGACACCTAACTTCACCAATGTATAAAAAAATTCTCGTTTGGTCTAACATGTGTATGTTTGAAAATGAAAGTATCTGGAATTATTCAGCGCTTACACATACTAGTTAGACTATGAAAAACCTGTTTTCTCTATGAACTTACGGAGTTTCGTTTTGTCCAAGACTTATAATCCTTTGACTACATACTCTAGAATAGTTTATTTATAAAAACGTGTCACACGTCATCATCATCACTGAAATGAACTCCCTTCAACACGTTGCTTAGAATGCCGCTTTGCGCAGTAGGTTGTTTCAGTCCATTCGCGCGACGCGGGTCAGTCGAGCGAGTCTCGGCGCTTCGCGGCTGCACCGCCGCCAGCGCTGGCAGATTGCGCTGCCTGAGTAGACGTAAAACAACGCGACCGTGGGCGCACGTCTGCTTCGAGGGAATTTTCTGGACGAGAGGACGTTGTGGATAATAACCAAGTGTAAATACACCTAACATCATCGACTGTCGTGGGTTTCAACTACAGAACTTCAATAATATGCGATTTTCTAGGAATTAATCGGCCTATTTTCATCTGTATGTAATCAGTAACAACAGTATGTAAGTTTGCATCACTATACTTTTATTGAAAATCTGTTCCAGAGAAGAATAAAACCGTAATTATTTCTCTACTTTTATCCGGATTTTTTTGTTCTGTGCACAATACAGTAGATGACCTGCTTTTGAGCATTTGCGATTAAGTATATTTGTGAAGAATTTTGAAGAAGAAACAATTTCGGTCACAAATCCCATTTACAACTTCTTTTCAATTTATTACTTGTAATCCACACATTATTTCACAACTTAGTGAGGATAATTAGAAGGGAATATTACAATGAAACATTTTTCTCAAATTTTCGATATATATGGCTTGACCTTCAACGAATGCAGAATAATTTTTAATTAGTTTGTCGTCTTAATTAATGAAGGAGCTTGGAGTTTCGCGAAGTTAATTATCATTAAAGAGAATCGTTAAGAGTAGGTGGCTTTCGTAGATCTGTGGTAGCCTTGAGGTCCTTTGTTCCTGGATCACTTTAATTGATTAATTAGCATTCCATTTTGAGCTTCGCTGAAGAATAATGAGAAAGTCACGACAGGGCGATGTTCATGTTAAGAGCCATTCAGCAATTTAAGTATGCACTTCAGCCAAATTTGCACTCGCAAGTGTGTGCACGATTTGTTTAAGGAAATCAAAAAACGGCATGTAATGTAATTTGGAGAAAAGATCTAAAAATAGGATCTCAGAAATGTGTATATGACTTCGTATGGCTGGTTCATCATATTTCTGAAGCCACTGATTCTCTATAAGGGAAATATCAAAATGAAACACAAGGTAACAAAACCCATTATCGTGCATTACCTAGGACACAATGGTCTCTTACAAATACTGAAAAAAGTACACGGAATCGAAAAGAGTTACTCAACTTTCTAACATAATTCTGTGAAAATATCACTAATGGACATACCTTCACGACATTAAGCAATAATACAATAACAAATTTTAATTAAAAATGAATTTTAAGATTACTTAAATAGTTTTCAAACGGCGTTAAAGAATCGCATTTCCAAGACCAATAAAATTCCCTCTGTAGCCATGCTAGAAACATCAATATCATTCACTGAGTATATCATAAACTGGAAGAATTAGTTACAAAGGATGGAATCAAGGCGATTGAACTAATATACGCGATACTGCGAGCGCTAACTCAACCGTGTTTCCCTGCGTGGAAAAATGGGCCTTCATATCATTTCTGTAGGCCGCGTGCCAAGGACTGCGCGCCAGTAAATACCGCTGAGGAGCAGCAGCAATCCGCAGCTCAAACGCGCCACTCATCATGGGAATATTAATTGGCCTGGGAGGGGGTGGGGGTGAGGGCCTAATGGCCAATGAGCGGCGCTGGCTGCGTCTGGCGCGCGCCCAACAGCGCACAGTGGCTGTGCTCTGCGCCGTCAGCACGCGCCCGCCACGCGCCCCGCCACGCGCCCCGCCACGCGCCCCGCCACGCGCCTCTCGCAGAATGAGATCTGCGGGCGAGGTGGCGCAGGAGGAGGGGAAGGGATAGGACAGATCAGTACGAAGACAGAGAGAGTTGAAGAAAATAATGAAGGGATGAGTGAGAAAATAGGAAAGTACATAGATAAGTTGGATGGAATGATAGGTAGGTCGATAAAAGGTTAGTGGCGGGAGGGAAAGGAAAGGGGGGATGAGAGAACTGAAAAAAAATGCTTTAACGAGACAGGAATACAGATGTCTCATAATAAATGTTTCACACATATAGAACAAGAAAGAGGGATCGAAAATAATCACTTTTTTGCCGACGAATATACTGTAGGAAAATGAACACAACGGAGTTAGATGCATTTATACTACATGTCACATATGCTCCTGATTTTTCGGCAACTCTTTATGCATAATGTTCGGCAGGTCACATTGTCGCAGTCAAGACGACTTCATATTTCTGCCTAAAATCTGTGCCTATGGGATTGCATAAAATCAGGGCTACATGTAAAACGGATATACTCGTATTTCCGTTATATGCGATTTTGCACAATATGTTCATTGGCAAGAAATGATCATTTCCAACCACATTGCATGCCCCAGTTAGTAACATTTATTCCTAGTCACCTACATAAGATGGACGAGAAGCGAGAAACATCCAGCCGTGGATGAAGGCACCGAGTAGACGTGTGAAAAATGAATGTAGGAAAACAAGAAAAGAGAAAAACTGACAAAATGATGAATAGAGCTGATGAAACTTGTCTGCTATAATACTGGTGAGTAGGTTGAAATTACGCAAAGTAGGATTGCAATCAGAAGATTGCTAGGAAGAAAATACTGATTCACAAGAAAATACTATATGTATAGGCATTCTTTAAGTTTTAAAGTAGTGAATCAACCCTCAACTTTGCGAAAATATTGTTTTGAAATTTTGAATATAATTATTAGAGTCCAGACTATTTTATAATAGGAAGACATAGTACATGAGTAAACTGAGTCTCGCAAGGAAACACAATCCAGTGCGCAGCGGAGTATTCCTTTCGCATGTTATTTTTTCAGGCACCCGCTCAGCGCGGCCCCGCGCCATCAGCGCGCCCGGTGGCGACGAGGCCAAAGTTTACGTTTGGACGAACACACCCGGTCGGGTTACGCCCACGCCTACCGCCGCCACTGCCACCTTCGTAGTCTATTATTAGCGTTTTTTCGTCGTTCTAAATAAAATGGGCCACGCGCGCCCGCAGCGAGTCGCGAGACAGCACGCGTCCTTGTGTGACGTCACTTCCGGCCGACGCGCCGCCAGGGTGAAGGCGGAGCGGTGCGCGGCTGAAGATGGAAGAGGAGAAGATACACGGAAGCGGTACGGTGCAATGCGGAGAATCGAGAGAGGGTGGGAGACGTATGGCACTAATGAATAGTCAAAAGGGGGAAAAGGAAGCTGCCGAAGATAAGAAATGATGAATTAGAAGCAGTATAAGGAACGTTGCGCGATTGGGTAACTTGATGCCCAGGAACCGCTGAGAGTGTCTGATAACATGGTTTTGGATGTGCAGGATTTGCAACTGTGGACCAGCTGAATCAACTGGCGACTATTATAACAGCAGAATGAAGAGATAGTGGGCAGCGGCCGTGGCAATGGTAAAGGCGGGAGCTTAGGGGTAGGAGACTCGAGCAATGAAGGCAGCGAGCGCGGCGGCGGGCAGCGAAGGAGGCGGGGTGGCGGATGACGGAGGGGAGGTAGGGGTCAGGCGAGGGTGACGCAGGGGCACCGTGGGCGGCGAGAGTGAGGAGGACGGAGGGGGATGGAGGGTGTTGGGGAGCGCCTGGGGCCCCTAACGAACTGTGCACAGTTAATTACGGATGACGTGGACGTGGGCCGCACCTGGGGGCGTGGGCGAGGGCGAGGGCGAGGGCGGGGGCGGGGCCGCCCGGACCTTACAGGAGCCGTTGCCACGCCGCTGACCCCGGCTCCCACGCATCCCGTCCATTCAAATGAGTGGACTCGCTATGGGATCTATGCTTTTAGTTCCTTGGCGCTACGCTTTTTTTCCTGCTCGTGTTTCTAAATATGCTATCTAAAGTGCAACACTTCTTACTCACACACATCATTTCTACGTCGTCCAATCATCAAACATGACTCTTCACCCCATCACCACACTCATCTGTACAGAAACGCCTTACCTACCACACCATTCTGTTACCAATTTGTACTCTTCTCCAAGTACATTATTTCTCTCCCTTCCATCAGCTAAACACTTGGGCTCTTTATTTGTACTAACTAACCTTTCCCCCTCGCTTGTACCAACCCGAGACGTAACGAACACGGTATCACCCCACATCCACAGTATGTGCCACCATCATCGTTGTCACTCTCATCACACCAGCCGGCGTCCCTCGTCTCGCGTCACTCCACTCCCTCCCCGCGTCGACCCACACTCACCCCGCCCTGCACCCCCGCCGCCCCACGTCCCACCCCTACTGCCGAGGTCGGCGCCGCCCCGCCCTTCCCTACACCCGCGCCGACCCCAGCACTTCCGAACCCACCCCGCCGGCCCCGCCCCGCCCGCCTGGCTCCGCCCCCGCCTCCGGGCCGCGTCAGCCGCCGGGAAATGAGCGTGAATGTCCGGCGCGAAGCCGACACGCCCTGCAGCCTGCGCCCTCGCGGCTCTGACGTCCGGACGCGCCGCTGCACGCGCCCTCAGCTATTATCCCGTTCAACGCGGCCCTGCCTCCGCCTCTCCGGATAATACGACTGCCCGCAGGCGTTTTTGGGTTCCCTTGCGCTCGCGTTATGAGCCTGTTCATGACCCGTCAACATGTGTTCAGCTTTGCAATATCAAGCGTGCATATTCTCTGAGATAATGCGCATTAATGGTAGTTTAATAGTCCCCATTTGTCTCATTAATTAGCTTCTAATTACATTAGTGTACTATTTATAACATGATCAGACTTTCTTTATACGTACGAAACAAAATATAAGAATTCTGAAGAGATTCTTTCCAATCCTAACCTGAAATGAAATCCCTTTAGAAAACATGCTAGCGATAATGCGGTCGCGACAGTGCCATTAAGTTATTTATTGTTAAGAGAAGCGTTTTTCGTTTTATACAAGATCGCGTGCTACAAACAAATGAAATAAAAGTTAACCATTCAAAGTTACTTGCCTGATTAGATTTACTCAACTATGTTTGAGATATCCAGTGATCTGCAAAGATGATTTCCTTTAAATGAAAATATCCCCTTGTCGAGTAACCTAACCTTCAATCATTATTACGGCAAATTCTAGTTGTTATTTTTGGTTAGTCTGAAAAACTGTTATAAAATTGTTGAACAAAGTAGTTTGCAAAAACTGAACAAAATGCAATGAATGTGCAAAAAAATTATAGCTTTTCGTGTCCAGTTATTATTATCTAGCAATAGAAACTGAATCATCCCAAGACCTTGAACTCTGTCTCGCCAACTAGTTTGCTAAAAGCAGTGCTTCCAGTTTATCCTATAAAGAAAATCACGCCATGCCTAGATCTATTTGCCTTCACGAATTATAAGTTCTCATTTTTATCAATCGCATAAAATAAAATTTCTACAAATTGTACTACATCAGCATTCTTCAACAATATTATCGACCCCCCACTCCACTCACAAAAGTAATTTTCAGATTCTACAACAACGAGAAATAATGGAAGTCGATAAATGATCGAAACCAACGTTACTTAGATTGCTATGAATATACGAAAGTTTCTTGTGTCCATGAAGCAGAATAGAAACCTAAGTAAACACGTTCCATATCAGAACAGTGGCCATCCATTTCTATATTCCCAAGGCCTCGAGCCATTCACACAACTCGTCCGTGGCGTGCCCGGGTCGAGCGATTCATTCAATCTCGAGCAGCGCGGTCGTTCCGCCCGCGCGACACGTCCACGGCGGCATGCGCCCGCGGCGGCGCGGCGTGCCAGCAGCGTCAAAAGCAACGCAGTTGATCGCGGCACGCGACGGGACGGAGCCGCGCCGCCCACGCGCCCTGTCATTACCCACTCGGCACGTCGCCCTCGCGGCCAACGCCAACGCTGCAGCTGCTGGCGCCGCCACGCCCTCTTTCAACTTGCGGGGCGCGGATATTTTATTTACTAGCTTAGTGCAGTGTCTTCGACGCTATAAGGGAGTTCACTTTTATTATTTTTAAAATTGTTTCATTTCATTACGATAAGAAAGTTTTCCATCATCAGATTGAGATGCACCGAATCACAGTCCGCTTTCACCAATCGGCGGACTGGAAGCGGTCTAAGCGGAAGAGTGACTGGCGGACGGACACACGCTGAAACCTATAAGTAGGTTTAACAGTTTTTCCTGAAACGTCTTTTCTTGTACTCAGAATTCCATTATAAATAACACTATTACATCCAAATAAATTTCCAATTTATTCTGACGTCACATCACTGTGCTCATATAATTTATTTACTAGCTCGGTGCGTAGTCTTCAATGCTTTAAATATATCTAATAGTTTTAATTTCTTTAATTAGATTAGAAGGATAGGTACCAAAATTACAGTTCTCTTGTTATTTCTTTTCCTTCAAATTTTGAATAAACAAATGTGTATATTTAATTCATCAATAAATATTATTTTTCTGTAGGCATATTATTCTTCCATTCATCACCTCAAAAAGTTTCGACGTGTTTAAAACAATTTTATTACAACAATAAACTTTTCCTAAGTTCATCAATAAACAATAATATATATTACATTAAAAAACAATCTGAAAATTAGCTGTATCTCTCTATTGTGACATACCAGACTGTCACACAATATTTTGATGGGAATTGGTGACAAGAATTTATTAAGTTCTTCGTAAAAAGTGTAAATGTTGAGGGCATAGGCATGCAGGCAGGGCGTTCCTTAGCAACCAGGGACGCGGAAGTAAATAAACATAGCGCGGCAAGTAACGGACAGAAAATTGTGATATAAGGGCATGTAGGATTGGTGGTAAACTAGAAATGGGGTATGACATAGAAGGAAACTGGAGATTGTTTTGTAAAACAAGAGACAAGAAGGTATGAAAGTTATGGAGGGTTGAACTTCGTAATATGGGAGAGGAGCTTTAGACCGCGTACCGTGCAAATCGTACTGCAGAGATTATTGTAAATGATAGATGTGGGACTTGGTGGAATTTTGAGGGAAATAATTGAGCAGTGAGGACTTATATTTTGTGTGCGTAATTCTATTTGGAACTTTGAATAATTCTGGTACCGGGAGTAGTAAGTGAAACAATTAATAAGTTGAGGAGGACATTGATCCGGCAGCGGACCGAGAACAAGGTATAAGAGAGAAGATTGGTCGGAGCGGTGGATTCTTCCTGGCCTCATCGTCCAAGAGCGCATGGATATATAAATAGTAAGAATAATAGCGCTATAGACAATTTTTACAATCGGTCATGACCAGGGTGACATTGCATGTTTAAAAGAATTAATCGAGAAATAAACTTATAACGTTCTCATTCTGAAAAAGAAAAGCTGATTATCATTTCTTTAGCATCGTGTGCAATCCATAGTTTAATAATTTCTTCCCAGAAACAAATTTCAGATTCCTCGCTTTTTCCGTATGGAGAGCGGATCGAATGATCGTTTGCTAGGAAGAAAGTAAGTACCGGCGATGATTATTTTCGTAAGAACCCAACCGGCAGAGCTAGTAGGATAATTATTTCCCTTTAGATGTGTTTGCGGGAAATTTAAAATCGGAACCCTTTCCTGGCGCCCAAAAATAATATAAATTCGGAAACCGGTTGCAGAAATAATTTAATAGAAATGGAGAGCGTTTCACTATGTCACATCAATTCAACAAGAATCCATTTAATCCGTTTCATTTCTCTTACCAAGCCTGCCTCTTTCCACGCCATTCATCGACGTTCGTCGCCTTCGACAATCATTATGATAGTACGAAACTAGACCACCAGGCATTTCACCTACTCTTCCATTTTAGTGTGGGTGCCGTTACTACTACCTTGTCCCATTCTCCCTGTAGAACAACGCTTAGCACTGCTAATGCAGTGACGACTTCCATTTTCTCCATTCGTATCAGCACCAACACAATATGTATGGCTTCTGAATTTGCTACTATACCTCTATTACGAGTACTCTCTTCATTTCAAACATCTGATCCGCATCCTGCATCTCCTGTTTCCGCATTGCGACTGACAGTACGACCATCACTATGTCGCATTCTCAACATGCAGGCATTGTAGTCTGGCATTCCCACCATTTATGCAGGTACAATAATCAGAGGCACAATGATGGTCACCACTGCCATTACGTGCATGGCCATCGCCGCCTCCGCTACACCCACGCGCACTGACACACTTGCTCGCCCTTTTTTGCCGGATGTCGTGCGCGCTGCCCGCGCCGCGCCGCGCCGCGCCGCGCCGTCCCATTCACGGGCCGGCGCCCGCGACCACCTGTGTGCGCGACCGCTCCACCCGCAATCCACTGCACGAGGCCGCGCCTCACAACTGCTCGTGCTACGGGGCGTAGACTGCCAACGAAAAATTACACAATGTTACTCCATGCTTCAAAAGCTATTTTTTCAGTGTATGTTCTTATTCTGTGTATTTGTTGCTTTATTTCTGGACTGTTTCGTTAAAACCAACGCTAATGGTACTTTACAATGGTAGAAACTAAAGAACAATTTATTCAATTTTGTAACTTTCTCTTGCATTTCCGTTTACCCCCTTGCTGTATACGATTATAGGAATTAAGACAAGACAAAATTACTTTTGATGGTTCGATTAAAACGAACCATACCATGTATACTACATATACTACACCATTTTTGCTGCAATCGCGAATTTAAAATTAACCCTCGTTTATTTTTTAACTTCATTTTAAGAGAGGTTTTCAATAACATGACGTTCTCTCGTTGAGTCGGAAAACATTTGTAAGCGCATTCACAATACAATTTAAATGTAATGGATTTCAATTATATGTATTGACTTTCAATATCGTCAAAGGTTTGAATTTAATTGATACATTTTTATTTCAATATGTGAAGTAAAATTATTGAAATTCCATGCTGAAGTGAAATGAAAAAAATCGATATGGCGAAAACAGAGATGAATACCAGTTTGCGACAATAATAGAAGCAAAATTCACGCTCAAGCATGCACTCTGGTTAATAACTAGCCTGTGTGCTGGCTATTTCGGCTATCAGAAGGACATATATGGGGCGATTACGTAAGCGCGGAGAAACGAGATTAGTTGACAGAACAGAACGGGCAGCGTATCCGCCCATTTACATTACTAATATGGAAATTAGATTCGACCTCAATAGTTGAAGTGACGAAGTTTACGAGACGAAATCTCGAACGAACGCTGGTTTCCTCCCAGTGGCTCACAGCATTAGTATGGGGCTTCACCGAGAAGTAAATATACTTCTGGGACGCCCGCTGGCAGAAATTGCGTGCGTGCATACCCACATGTTATCTCTACCATTCCAAGCGATTAATTTCATTCGCGTGTTAGCTGTTTGCAGCGGTAAGTTATTGCAAGTTAATACTTTACGCTTTCTGCGTCCTGCGTATTTCGTTGAAACGCCCGGAAACCTAATTTTCATCCAAGTTTATATCACTGCACTATTTCGTACGAAGAGTGTAATCTTATCGAACGCCTAATTTACAATTATTATACAACTTGGAAGCAATACTACGAATATCAAATACCGTGAGAAAGGGAACAAGAGGCGTAATCGCGAACTACTTCGTCACACAGTCGCATTACGCACGCTCTCATGTCAATTATTACCTCTGGAGAAATTATCACATGAAGGAAGACTAAATGGTGCGCAGCCCGCAGTGGCCGCGCGATAAGCGCAGTCAGGGTGGCCACATCCGTGGCGCAGCTCCTCTCTTTTTCTTACGCTGCACGGCATGGCCTCCGCATAAGGCGAACTCCTATTTACGCGCTGGAAGAACGCCTAAATACCGTAGATCGATTTAAAGCTGCCGTCGGGGAAGTTATCGTTCTGAAGATGAAGTCAGGATTGAGTTGGGTGAGAAGGGTGAGAGGCTGAAAACCAATTAAATCGCAGCCGCGCACGTCTCGTAGTGAACGCTGTTCTTGTCCTTTTTCATCACCATCCTCTTTGTCGTTTGAGCGAACACTTCTCAGCTAGTGCTTTTATATTTTATTTTCAGCATTTTATCAATATTTCTTCCTGTGGGTCCTTGTGAAAATACATTTAAAAGTTAAATTATTGTATTAGGCGGTAATAAATATTTTAACGGCATTATAACTACATATATTTAAAACTAATTATTTCATAATTCCCATTATTTTTTTTTCATTTTGACACATGTTCTTACATTTTGACATCTTCCCATTTTCCATAATGTTACGAGAATTTCAGTTCTTTTGCAACATTCGATGCAGCTCATAGTCTGTAAGGTCTTCTAAAATCTTAGAATCGTCTCCAATTTCGTAGTTGCCAACAATAGCAAACCACCATTCTTAGCTTCATTCCAGTTCTCGTTGAACCGACACCACCGTTCCCAAGCTGTTGACGCCGCCCAACTCATTAGGTCGGTGGCCGTCGGCGGCCGCCGCGCCGCGCCCTCGCCGCTCGCCCTCGCCCGCCAGGCCGCCGACCCTCGCCCCACCGCGCTGCGCGCACGCAACGTGCGTGCATGGAATGGGGCGGCCGTGAGGGAGTGGGAAGGAAGGGGAGGGAGGTCACTGGGAAAGCGGAGGCGAGAGCAGGTGAGGGGTATAACAGGAGGGATGGAAGGAGGAAGGGACGGAAAGAGAGAACAGGAGGAATGGAGGCAAGGAAGGGGTTACTTGGAAGAAGGCGAAAGTTTGTGGGGAAACCAGGGAAACGTGGAAGAGGTACGGTTATTCTGATGAACGAAGAAACGTGAACGGAAGTGCAAAAAGAAAATAAGTTGATTTAATATATAGTACCTAGAATGAGAAGGGGAGGAGATGGAGAAGGGAGGGAGAGAGGAAGAGGATGGGAGGGTGGGATGAAAGGAGACAAAGAAATGGGTACCTAAAAGAGGGCAAACATTTGTGGGGAAACGAGGGGAACGTGGAAGTTTTATTCTGATCAACGAGAAAACGCGCGCGGTAGTGCAGAAAAGTCGAAAGGAACAAAAATGGAAGAGATAATTTCTTTCAAAAGTCATATTTTATTTCATTCCTGAAATAAAATATGACTTTTGATTCTATCACAAATTTGATTATGGTCCATAATTTTCAGTTCATAAGTTTCAAAGTTTTCAGCTCACATCTTCTCTTTAGTCTGTCACTAAATAACGAGAAATTGACAAATTAGAAAAAAGATGGAGAATTTTCAATTTACAGATTATTCTCCTCACTTTGGACAATCTAAGCACATTAGTAGCGTGCATTATATGAACATACACCTCAATGTGAGAATAGCATGACTTGCATCAAACTCCGCAAGTAGTAGTGAAGTTAAGGTTAGACATTTCATTCTGCGTGTCTGGATTTTCCCCTATCGTATACATAACGAGGGAGGTACCATATTGATTATTAGATAAAAGAACCAACAAGGTTGGCAGGCTGCTCACAACCGGACGTCAAAAATAAAGATAAGAAATTGGTATCTGGACTGTTCTTGAGAGTGATGCAATTTGAAGACAAGCACGATTTTTATGTTTTAAAATAAATAATTCATTATTGTTCAACTCAAAAATATTTAAATTAAAAATAACAGTACGAGATACTGACACTACTTTTCGTTGAAAATTTACTTTACATGTAATATTTTAGGTGTAATAATTTATGATCTTTTTCAGGACATTTATCCAGCTGTTTGCCGGTTACCCTTTACGTCCCGATGGGACGCATATTCGACCATACACAAGACCAACACATTCGCGGGGTCCTCTGATCTGGGGTCAGCAGAACGCGAGGCCCTCCGCGACAACACATAAGGGACAAACAACCATGCCCCAGGCGGGACTCGAACCCGCGAACCTTCGGACCGAAGCACTAAGTCGGTACTCGCTCTTAGCCACCTCGGCCATCCAGGTCGGCATAATTTATGATACAATTTCATATTTAATTTCTAGTAATCTGCATATTTCCTACCTGCAGGGTAAATCTTTTTATTGTAAAAACTAACCTTACAAAAGAATGGAAGTATTTCAGCGTATCAAACTCTTTCCAGAATTCTTTGGTGGAAACTTTTCCTCGAAACCGTAAGTTAATCTTTCTTCCTAAGGAGCTTCAACTTATTTAGATTCCCATCCTAGCATTTTTGTCAGTCTCTCTGCATTATAGAGAACAGAGCATATAAGCATGGAGGATCAGTCCAGAATGGAAATTAAACTTCCCTTGTCATCACACGCGCATTTATCTGTTTTTATGTTAAATGAATAAAATATGTGAGAACAAAAAGAGGAAGGAAAGATCCCGAGCTGCTGGACCGAGACCCTTTGCTGAAGATGCTGTTGAGGCAACCGATCTGTTCAGAGCAGATAAAACCTCGAGAACGACCGATAAGAGCAGCTGCCGCGTCTTATCCAGGGACAGTTAGTGTCATAAATCCGACACCTGAGAAACTCCATCCTTAGGTCCTCCCATTCAATAACACTTGCGGGCACGCCAGTCCATACGTTAATACCACCGGGTGTACAGGTCATTAGGCAGAACGAATGTGCCCCCATGCATCATTTTATAACATATTTAAAATGCATTCCACTGTTGTACGTACCGGGAGCGGTAGTTCAGTGCATCAACTGATGCCACTGCAGTGCCTCTGACCGGGAGGTCCTAGGTTCGAGTCCTGACGGCGGCAGAATTTTCGACACTAGCTTGTTTAGCTAGATCGAATTCAGTCGCTGTCAGGAGGAGATTTCTAGAGGCCGGCTGCTCTGATCGGTAGTTTTCCGTGGTTTCTCCAATCAACACCAGGCGAATGCCGGAGCAGTACCCTAACAATCGAACCGCGCGCAAATTTTCCTTCCTCTTCCTTGTCCTATCCTCTCCCCTTACACACACACTTACACTAACAAGCACTACACTTCCACATATCCCAGGAGACCGGTCGGGAGCTTAGAGCTTGTTCCGGCTGGGGCGGTGCCCTGCTGGTGGGAGACTTCTGGTTAGGGGGATACCCCACTAGCCGACGGTAGGTCGGCGCCGGATCTCGCCATTCAGCGAGGGTAGATCACCGCCATCTCCCAAGAAAAAAACGCACTACACTTACGGGACTAATTACCAAAGAAGTTGATGCGCCCGGAAACACGAAAAAAATCAATCAAAAAAATCTGTTGTACGTGCATCCCTTATGTAAAAAAAAAAAGAAGTGAAAAAATTTTTTTTTCCTTTTCTCCTGTTTCGTTCGATATAGGGTTTTCCTTCAGAAAGTTAATACATTTCGCCGAACATTTTCACTCCATTACGCGAAGAAAACAGAAAGCAAATGGTGGAAACCAATACCCCCAATCGTCCGTCACTTCACACAACTGACCTTCCATCCTCCTAAACGGCCAGTCCGGTCGGCGAGAACATTCAATTCTTTTCCCGTGCCAGTGCGTCGGTAGCACCAGGGAGTGCAGACGGGGCGCAGTGCCTCTCGCTTTAATGAATACGAGATCGTTAGCGTGCCGGGGGAGGCTTGCAATCGCTTTTCCAGCCGGCCAGTCGCTCAGTCGGCGGTCGAGCCAGCGAAGGCACGGCGGAGCCCTGCTCGCTCGCGCGCCCCACCACCGCTGAGCCAACGCCAGCACGCAACGTGCGTATTAGAGCGACATCGAAAGAGCGTAATGAACAATGTGGCCGCGTACACCGTGGTTAGGGGCCCATTTGCGATTATCTCTTTGATACAGAAGACGCATTTGATATTAATAAAATTGGGTCGCTTTGCTCTGGTAATTACTGCGATGAAACTTTCGATTTGCTCGGGTTCAGGCCAAGGGACTGCTTACCAATGGAGTAATGCTGAGTTGGAGCCTAGAATTAGGGCAGCAAAACGAAAACAATGGCAATGGTAGTTACGGGAACAACACTTGATTTTACGATGGAAGCCCAGCATGGATCGTAGTATGCAATAACAATATGTACGTGAATATTTTACAACTTAATATTCAGTATATACAGTTTTGAAATACACAAATAGGAATGCGAAATTCCGAAATTAACTAAGCAACTGTAAGTGTGAAGTACGACGTGTCATACTATTTTTTATCGCCTTTTTTTATTCTCTTCACGGAATATTTGGCGCTATTTCTTCGAACCTGATCAGATTGCTCAGATTATGCAAATACTTGGGGGAACGTCTTTGTATATCCAGGCACGCCTGCAATAAAACAACCCATAGCTATTATGCAAAGGAATTCCACCCATTAAATGCCCTCCTTGACTTTCTTGGCTTGAATTTGCCGGCGTTGTCTGACCTAGTATAAATGAATTACGAATAGTGGTTCAACTATAAAGTTACTATTAATTTATTCATTTAATAAGCGTGTATTTGCAGAATATATACGGCTATTTCACTATACCAGACTTGTTTCTGGATCATTTTGCTACTTCGTAGTAACAGTACTTCGTAGTAATATTACACTAAAATGTTTGAAGCAACACTTGATTTTTGATTATTGGTCCAGTGCACATGATACAAATAAATAAGTCGAAAAATGTCGCCTCGAGGAAGACCATGACAAGAACGATTTTCTTTTATTACATCATTTTCACAGTTTTATTGTTGATACATATTCTGTGAGGGGCGTCTGGTTCCCCAACAGACTGGAGGTTGCAGCTCCAACGAACATGTAGGTAAAAATGTACGCAAGTCAAATCAATTAAAACTAAGGCATATACACCTCCCGCGCACGTGGTTCTGGCTTTGATTTCCATTGGGCACTTAAATTCGAGTCCAGCACATCGCAACAAGCACTCTTGCTTCGACACCTTCCACACAAATAAATTTATTTTATTTAGAAAACTTCACTACCCTGGTATATTTGGCAATAATGAAAAATCTTCAAAACACATTCGTATTCACAAGAACATTCGCAAAAAGCATGCCAGCCTTTACACGCAAAAAGCCGACCACCTTTACACAAAGAACTCGTCGAATGTACTTTTTGAATCAAGAAACCTAATATCAAATGAAAACAAATTCACCAAATATCATAAACAATGCATTGAATATCGTCAATAATTGACTGAACTTGTGTACTTTCAATAGCAAGCGAAAATCATAAAACTACGTTGCAGTGATTTAGACGAAGACAGAATATGTGTAATCACATGAGATTCTCTCCGTCGCCGCGCAGCGTGAGAGCGCCAGCTCTCTGGTTGCCCAACCCAAAAAGGCTGTATCTTCCCCGTGCTAAATCGAAGGACCAAGGAGTAAAATCTGTAAATTCATTAATACAGCCAAGAGCGTGGTGCAATTCCTGGCAAGGCACCGGAGAGAGCGCCAGTTGGACGCTCTTTGGTTTCGAAATGATTTCATATACACCGATATTGCTGCAATATCTTGAATAATGAATGTTTTAAAAGGAAAATGTATATTCCTAACATATTATGAGATCTTTTTCATGTTCTGGGGGTTGTACAACCGTGCAACCTAAGCACGAGCCGCCACTGTATTCTGTTGCGCTAAACGGGAATCTCCAGTCTTTACAAGAGTGCCCATAAAAATCTTATTATCTTATTGCACCAACATTTTTAGATAAAATATCTTTAATTCGTATTTTTTTCTAAATATACGCAAGATACAAGGAAATATACTACGTCAAAGTAAATATTAAAGTATTACGGTTCTTATATTTTGTACGTTTTCATGAAAATTCACAAATCACTGGTCACAATAAATTTTAATTAATTGTATGCTTCATTCTTGCAGTGTAATTAAACCACGATACCGATTACGTTGTAATTGTCGTCAATACACAGTTACGTTTATTATAATGGATAGAGACGGGAATTTCTTAAGATTACGAATCAATCAAGTAAATTTCCATCGCTATCAATGATTTATCAGAACAGTTTCATCATAAAGAAACCCTAATGATAATACAAATAAGTACAATGTGGAGTTAGAAGTTCGATCATGAAAGGGAGAATTGAATCACCAAAAAATATAATTAAATGTGAAGTCGGAATTTGATTTATGTATAATCGGAAATTGACCAATCGCTTCCCAGAAAAGCTAATAATACATGCAACATCTCTGATTACATTTTGCCTTTTCACATATTTTGAGCACTAACGCCCCCAACGTACGCAAAATTTCTAGGTTTATAGTTTCATATCATCGTTATTCTTAACTAGTTTTTTAGATCATTATTCCAACTAGTTATTCATATTGTGAAGTGTTCCTAATGTTTTCGAGTAGTAATTTGAGTTTCTGAGTTCGCAAATGATCTTCTGATAAACGCTTGTCACCCATAAGATTCCTTCAGCAGTTAAATTACTGACAAAGAAAATCACATTTTCAAAATGAACCCCAATCAATTTGGATTTCCAATAAGAAAGGAAACAAAATCCCGTAACAGCACAACTTTTACACATAATCTGCTGAGAATCATCCAAATGAGGAGTGGAAATTTCTCAACAAAATTTGTTGAAATAATTACGAAATGAAATACACATAACGAAAATTTTGTGCTAAACAATAACGGTGACCCCGAGTACTTCTTTATAAATTAAGTTCAGAAAACTTTTCTACAGACGTTTTTGTTTTCCTTGTACAACGAACATACTACTCATTCATTTTTCGCGAATCCTGAATTTATCACGGACATTTAATACGCAGATCCGACCTGCACCTAAAAATAATAGGATACAGAATGTGTCACGTAGTTTTACCTAACAAATTTAGAAAGTGGAGATAGGAATAAGGTTGACATTCAGTGCAGGTCGAGATGCAGGAAAAAGTATGGGTTGTCAGCCAGGTGCCAACGGGCACGTTGATGGGCAGGCGAGTTGAGGGATCGGTTGATGAGCGGGCTGGTATCGCAGGTCCGTAACTGATTAGGAGACTAGATCTGTGGGCGAGTTGCTAGGTTGATCTGTTGAGGAAGCGGCGTGGCGGGCGGATAAGCGGGTGAGTAAGTTGGGGAGTGGGCCGGCGGACGAGTGGTTTGGTAGCGCAGGCGGCGCGCCGCGGCGCGGGCAATCTAAACGTTTTTATGAGCGGCTAAGCATTGTTTACGCGGCAGCCGCCCGCCGATGGGCAATCGCCAGGAAGACCGAGCGTTAAGACGCTGTAACGCTGCTTTACGCGCAGTATTAAACAAGGCGCCCTGCAGACATGCGCCTCGCAGACGGAGGGAGGGGCAAGCCATACGGGACGGAGACGAGCACCGTGAAGCACCCACGAGTAGAGTGGAATGAAATTAATGATGAGAGAATCCCAATCATAATCATTATTTTTCCGAAACTTACATTTTAACATTATTATTATTATTATTATTATTATTATTATTATTATTATTATTATTATTATTATTATTATTATTAGCCTATGGACCGTTTCTGACCTCACTACACGTTCCCTTCCGAGGCTCAGTCGAATTCTACTGTGGAGATAGACTTGTGTAATTATGAGAATTCGCTTTTTTGATGTATCCCTACGTAAGACAAGGTTGTTAAGCCTTGAATTACGAACTATGAAGTGATAGGATGATGATGAGGGAGAAGGGACAATCACAAATGCCTCAGCAGGACTCGAACCTGCAGCCTCCTCGGCGCAGACGATGGCTGCCACAATCGTCTCCGCCAGGGGACCGGCTTCATCATCATCATCATCATCATTATTATTATTATTAATATTATTATTATTATTATTTATGTAACGAAATTAAATGCTTCCCAACTCGAAATCGTTTTAATGTATTTCAAAATATTATTATATTATTATATTTTTCTCTTTAAGAAATACAGTTTTCTCCGTTTGTTGATATTAGGGACCAACACGCTTCCAATACTAGTTACATTTCCAATACAATGTTCGAAGTTTATTTTAAATGCAGTGGTGCAGCAGATGCACTGAATTACACACAATCATACTGTGATTTCGTGATTTCAAATACATGAAAAGTCTCCAATTCAGGGAAACGCTGACACAGAATGGGAGTTTATAAAAATATTAACCACACTTTGGAAAATTAAGAATGAAATATGTAATAGCTTTTTATTGAAATTAAAAGATTATGGATGAGTAAATACATATCTCAAAAAATTGGAAACTCCAAAACATTACAACTGGTGGAATCACGAATAAAACGTAACAAACTGAAGAAATCACATATCGTGTTTGTACTAAACTCAAAAATACAGAAATGCACGACACACCAATTTGAACATTGAAGAAACAGAAATTAACCATATTTAACTGTATTATGGGAAAATCCGCATAGCTAAGCTTGACGCAAGACCGCCTTACAGAATTGATAATCCTGAAACGGATCATGAGGGAAAAGGGGACGTGGAAAGCGCCTGGAGCCTGATCGCAGGCGGCGCCGACGCGACGTGGCAAGTGAAGCGAGCGGCTGATAAAGGACGCAGCCGAGCAGAGGGGGTCGGGGCGCGAGCACGGTTTGGCACCCCGCACACGCCTCTTCGTTATAGCGCCGGTTAATGTTCGGAACGATCATTGATTTTGGATCGCGCTTAATCCGTTATTTCCCATGCGGGCGACGCCGTTCGGAAACGCAGTCGAGAACAAAACACCTCCAACGCTCGGAACAAAACGCGTTTTTATGGCTCTCGCCGACTGCCATTCAATTCAATCGAACCATTGTCTTTTGTGTTCTTACCGGTTCAGACGACATAGCAGGATTCGATTCTCATAATAACGTGTCGATTTAATAAAAATCAACATGAAATACGGTCTCCAACGTAGAATATAAATAAATTTTCCCTCTCTCTGGTGGTTATGATGGAGGCAGAGAGAGGAAGAGAGAGATATGTGAACGAATCGTGCTGTCGTGTTATTCTATGTATGTAACTAATTACTGCGCGTTCGAGAGTTTTGTGGAGAGTACGAGCCAATAATAGAAAAAGCATCAGATATGCTTACTCACAGGAATTAAATATAGAACGACAACGCAATGTAATAATGTGTTGAGTGTGGGCACGCTGAATCACATTTTAGCTCGTGAATACTTTGTTTTCAGAAAAAAACATGTGTCCGTTCTCTGAAACTCGCTAAATCGATTATAATGCACGAGGTATTCGATTTCAATTTCCTGCGAGACAGTACAGACGACAATTTGACGCATGAAATGAACACATGGCTTTTATTGTTTTTATTTCAGCTCCTAATCCGTTTCAAAGAATGCCTTTCAAGATGAAATGTGCAACAAACGTTTGCTTAAACCGACAGTAGTAAATGTTTTTACTGTTTTCATGTTTTCCTAGTTTTGTTCAATAAACCAGCATTTCTTCAAATTAATAATAATCGAGTAATTTATGTGCGTTTGTAGGAATAATGAAACGGGAAAGAATCTTTATTGTTTTAATTACTAAAAGGTCAACATAATGTAACGAGGTGGCAATCAAATTATTCTTCCATTTTACGGAACGCAAACAGCTTTAATTCAGACTGTTTCTTTTAAAACCCTTGGTTCTCTCCAAAATATGTAAAACTCAAAAGTTATAAACCAAATGAAAAAAATACGAATTGTAAAAAAAGAGAAAAATTATAAAATTCATAAATTTTGTTATTTTTTATTATATTTATTATAGAAGTGTTCTTCGGTCTGATTTTAACGCTGACGTCAACTGTTCAGTTATTATGCGAATTTGCTTCAATTGTTCAGATAACTCGTTTTTTACGAATACAAATGGTGCAGAACTCCGGCATTTTTACTTAATTCACTATACTCATCCAACACCATCATAAGTCTCACTTTTCAATCATAACTTAGCTTCTAAACGAAGAGTCATGATTCCCAGTTTTGATTGTGATATTTTTCTTCCTCCCACCTTGCAACCATTATATCTTTTTTATAAATTACTAACTTTTATTGCATTTTTAACAATTCGTTTTATAAGTATACGATATTCTTTTTTTAATTCACAAACTTCATATCGGTTTAGGAATAAGATATTTTGCATTCATTTTTGGAATTACAGATTCTTCAATTACTATTCTTAGAGTACTTTCATATCTATTAATTTGCATTTATTTTCTTACATTTTTCCTCTTTTTCCTTTTCAGCCTGTTTCCTTCCGAATTCACTAGTGTTCCATTAAAGTAACCACACGCTTCTCTTCACTATTCCAGTCTTCAACTTTTTGTCTTACATTGCATTTACCTTTTCGTATTTTCACCCTCGTTTCGGCTCCCTTCTCAGACTCCCCATCCCACTTACACCTTCGCCGCCCAATCCCCCCCCCCGCCCGCCCTTCCCAGGCGTCCCCGCCGCGCGACATCGGGATTGAATACGCGGCGCGTCGACTTACGAGCGCTGCGAGCCTATTCCGGTGATATACAGCGCGGGCATTATGATAGTAAATTTGTATATAAACCCCCCAGAGTAATCCTGGGCGATAAATCAAGACCGCGGGGTTTGTCAATAGCCGATGCGCAGCGGGCGCGAGCGCCGGGCCGCCCCTTGCAGGCCCACCCCGGGCAGTTGGCTTTGCAGCCGACATTTTAAGTCTTATAATTAGGGAAGTACACAAGAGGGGCGATTGAAGCGCTGCATTTTTCCTCATCATGACAACTTTGGAAGAAAAATGCTTTGCGTTGGTCGGTTGATGGTTCTGGGCGCGTCAACAACTTAGGCTATTAGTAGTTGCCTGAATTGATTGATTGATTTTTTCTTGTTTCCGGGCACGTCAACTGCTTTAGGCATTAGTCCCGTAAGTGTAGAGCATGCTTTTTTTCCTCGTGAGATGGCGAATACCTTTCCCCGCTGGATGGCGAGATCCGGCGCCGACCAGCCGTCGGCTCGCGGGGTTTCCCCTTAACCAGGACTCTCCCACCAGCGGGGCACCGCCTCAGCCGGGACAAGCTCTAAGCTCCCGACCGGTCTCCCGGGATATGTGGTAGTGTAGTGCATGTTAGTGTAAGTGTGTGTGTAAGGGGAGACGATAGGACAAGGAAGAGGAAGGACAGATCGCGCGCGGTCCGTGGCCCGTTTGTTAGGGTACTGCTCCGGCATTCGTCTGGTTTTGAGCGGAGAAACCACGGAAAACTACCGATCAGAGCAGCCGGACGCAACAATTCTCCTCCAGACAGTGACTGAATTCGACCTAGCTGGAAAGCTAATGTCGAAAATCCTGCCGCCGTCAGGACTCGAACCTAGAACCTCCCGGTCAGAGGCGCTGCAGTGACATCAGTTCCGGCTCCCGCTACTTTTTTTAGTTATTTAAAACAATAATACTGCATAAAACATTAATACTGCGAGGGAAATTATTTTTCATTTTTTTATGTTACAGACGGATACTAGGCATAAGAAAGCGACTTATTAATTTCTCTTTCATATTTCGTATTTTACCCGCTTTGGTTAATATTTCACGTTAACTAGATATACTTCTGATGTAATTCATTCTGTGCATCAACATTCTCCATGATTCTTTCATTTTTTTGTTTTTTGTCTTCGTCGGCCTTCTGTTTAAATACATTAAATTATACATGGTAGCAAAATTTGGTATTTTCTTGAGATTTCTTGTGTTTTAATACTATTAAGTATCAACAGAAATATATTACTTAAATATATTCTGGAACATTTCCCTACTGACTTCCGATATATTAATTGGCACAGCTTGAAACGTGTGCACAACAGCTTTTGGTTTTGTTTAATCAAGCAAGTTTTAACGATAAAATCGAGGCAAATATTCTAAAACCTTGTATTCAAACATATACTAATAACAATCGCTCTTTCTAGCTCCGCGCAGCTGCTACAATGCGTAATTTTTCTATTTTTACGAAGCCAATTTCGAGATACAAATTCTGAGAAATAGATATTTTTTGGGGAATAATATTTGCTATATTTGTTTATCGATTCTTTACCCTTCCAGTGATTATTAGAAAAATCATGTAATAACCTTTAAATCACTTGATTATGGACAAACAAATAAATTAAAGACAGTAAATGGAATCGCATGGAGAGAATATTGAAACAATACTTTCAAGCAATGAAGAAAAAAATCTTCACTATTTACTGGTAGAGGGTTGCGGCCAACGAGAGTGACGTAATTCACCATCAACGTTAATTTTTTTAAATTTAGGAAATGTGCAACAAATATCGTTTACCGATCAGTATGTCGGTTAAAAAATATTTGAAAAGCTAACGTCCTACATATAAAAATTCGTTAAAAGTTGAAAGTTCATCAATGTGAGACCAGTTTTCAACAGACGTTTTTCATCGTTATGTTCGGTTAATTAAATTGTGGAATGTTATCCGCGATCCTGTGGTAAGCACTAACATCCTCACATGGATTGACGTGTAGGGGAGTAAACTTCCACTGCGCAGTGCTCCATTCTACGAAGTTGCAGCCAATTTGCATTTTCAGCTGTACATAGTTATCGAGTCTATTTTACCCAGAGTGCCACTCGAGAAACATTCGCCGAAGTAAATAGTAATCCTAATTATAATAAATGTTACTACTAAAAAGTACTATTTTCTAGAAAAGTAAATTAACTTTAAGTAAAAGGCCATTAAGGTGAAGAAAATTTGAAATGTATATTCTACAAAAAGTTTCATTAATGAATGCCAAGAGCACATTGCAGATAAGTAATATATTCATGTACTAATAATTCTGAAATTTCTATCAGTTAAAAAACAATGTGTGAAGAACCTTTCGTTAACAAGTAAATATCTTAGACTTCCTGGACTTTGGTAAATGCTGAAGGATAGAACATTAGCTTGTAGTTTGAATATTACAAATCATAACAGAGTTTGCGACCATGTCAATTCATTAATTATGCCCAACATAAATTAGAATCATATCGATGGATTAGTGCACTCATACTGTGTGTCCAAATTTCCTAGTTTCAAGAAAACCAAGTTTGAAAGTTTGCAAAGGTCATTTACTTCTGGAACGACAATGTTAGCTTTCTGGTAAAATGCGTGATCTCTTTTAAATGGAAGTACAATCTTTATACTCTACGTAGATGTGAACAAGAGATCTCTAAAAATGAAGTTAAGTCAAAATTGACCTTGAGTGGACATATACCAGCTACCAGTACGCCAAGCTATTGATTTAGCACATGGAGACTTCCTATAAGTCCCAAAAAAACAATGGAAATTAAATAATTTATTTAAAAAATTGAAAATAAATAAAGATTATATCGTGCTTCACGAGACCAAACAGTATCCGTAACCCTGACGAAACGTCCCACATCTCAACTGGGGATGATCCCGGTGACAACACAGAACGCGCGGCCTAAGCCCATGTAAATAGCACAAAACCAATCCTCCTCCGGGAAGACAAAACACGGCGCGATGCCGCTGATAGTCCATTGTTCGCGGGGGCCGACCGAAGCGCCGCGTCACCTCGCGGCGGACACGCCCACCATCGCCGAAGCCCCCCCCCCTCCCGCTCACGAAGCCGCCGCCCCCCGAAATCTGGCAACCCCGCTGGCGGCGGCTAAATTGCCTGATGGATGGGCCGGCCTCGTGCCGCCCCCGCAGCCACCCCCGCATGCACGGCGCGTCGGCGGCGGCGGGAACGCCAGCTTCCTGCATCTGCCAGGCGGACGGCCCCTGTTTAATTGTATTAATTATGTAATGGCCACGATACGGCTCGGGGCCGGGGGGAGCCTCGGCGCTTACGTTCGAAATTGGATGTAATTAATCTACCCGCGATGAATATATGACGGGCGAGGCGCGAGCGCGAGCGCGGGCTCGGGGGTGGACGCGGGGGCGTGGGGCGGGCGGGGCCGGGGCCGGGGCCGAGGACCAAAGCGAGGGCGGGCTCCGGGGGCGGTGTGAAAACTGGCGCACAAAGCCGCGCGCCCGGTGCACCGCCCCCCCTCCCGCACTCGCTTTCGCTGCCGCCGCTCCCCGTCCGAGATGCGCCGCCCGCCTCGCCCCCTGGCTGCCAGCCCGCATTAACCCCTCTACCTCGGCGCCTGCGGACTCGGCCGGCGCGGCACACGCAGCACGAGGTCTCTGGGACGCGCTGGCGCGGAGAATGGCACGGTTGTGTTTAACACGCGATGAAACAAATGATATTCGCAGACGGCGGGTTAAACTTCTCTTTATTGATAGTGTTCAACCTTTATATATATATATATATATATATATATATATATATATATATATATATATATATATATATATACACACACACAGACATGACAGGATTCAACTACACCATAGTTTGCGCCAGTTCTTTTCTTTGAAACACATGATTTGTTAACTTCAATGTGAAAATGAATACAATTTATTTAAAAAAATACGTTTCATTTTGCACAAGTGTTGCACACCGATTGTGAGAGCATTTAATATTGTAAAAACTTTACAAAATTGAAATGTGTTTCAAAGAGAGTGGAAGAATTTGAAACTTATTTTCAAAGAAGCAAACTATTTCGATAGTGGATACAAGAAAGCAATTATTATTACATCTGGTTGACGAATTTTAATTCGAAAATAAACCGCAATATTTTAATGAAATTATAATGAAAATCATCATAATGAGACGCTTTCAAATTAAGTCAGGCACGCTAAGGAGTTCAACTTGGATGTAAGGGAGTTTAAACACGGTGTAGCAATCGACAGCAGTATCAATCTTCTGCGCACGCGCACATGCTCGAAAGTGATGCGAAACTCGAACTGCGCACGCGCACAAGATCGATATTGCTGACGATTGTTATATAGTTACGCCGTGCTTAAACTCCATTTAAAGAGAACACGATCAATTGAAAGATCATTCGTAGTCAAAACAGTCATACCCGTGAGTGTCCAGAGGCGGATGTCCTAAGAAAGAAAGAAACAAACAAACATCCACTGTCGCTCAAAGAGAAGTCCACTTCGCGGATCTGAACCAGGCGCGTATATCCATCATCAAGGCCGTCGCAGTGTTTACAGAGACTACTGTGCATCTGCAACGCAGACGAGTGGCGGCTGCATTGATTAAGTGGACGGGCGCTTTCCGGTACATTCGAAATGGACGGAAAAGGGAAGGGAAACGGCGGAAGGGAGGGAAAGCAGAAACAGAATGAACATGGAAAAGGAAGAGAGGTGCAAGGAGGAGAAGGAGAAAGAAAGTAGGGGACGGAAAAAAAGTGTGGGAAAAGGAAAGCAAGCGGAGTCGGAAGAGAAATGAAACGAAAATCAACGATGGGAAGACGGCATATGTGAAGGAAAATATCAAAAGTAGGTGAAAGCAGCAGAAGATAAAAGAAAGATTAGAGAGGACAGCAAGAATAGGAATTCAGGAGGATAAAGAGGACAGGCCAGGAAGCCGTTGGAGGATGGCGAAAAGATGTTGAAGAGAGAAAAAGAGGACATGAAGACTGGTAAAGCGGGAATCGGAAAAGAGAACAACCGCAAAATTTTGTAGTTAATGCAAAAAGGGCGAGGGAAATGAGAACGTAGGGGGCAGAAATGACAAAGATAGTCGAGGAAACCTACGAAACGTGCCAGAAAAAAGGAATACGGAAGAGGATATCAAAAGTGATAACTAGACATCGCATGTTTAGGCACTAACAAATCATCTTTTAGGCGCCTAAAAGGGCACTGAAAAAGTCAAGAATAAGGAGAAAAAAGGCACTGTCGTATGTTACATACACAATAAAATGGAAAAATTGTAATGTTTGTCTATATTATTTTGTAAACTTAAATGCACAAAACCAGTTCGTATATTTTAATGTAAAACTAGATTTACATATTTACAACTCTTCTACATTTTATTCTTGATGGTTTCCATTAACCAGTAATATTTACATATTACCAGTAACTTTTCAAGGATCACAATTTCAGATTTGCGACGACTGGGAGACAAAATCAGTTTGAATGCGGAGAAGGATATCTGAACGATGTGGCTGGCATATATTTTAGCAGTCCAACACTAGCAACACTGAAACCTTCTGGGAATTTGTATTTATTTCCACATAAAATTTCGGTTCCTTGGTGTATTGTCAATTGTCCATGTTCTCAGATCATGGCTGGTATTTATGAGATAGGGAAATGGACAAAAATCAGTTGGTATACTTTCAGGAATTCTTTCGTAATTGTAAATTTCAAGACGTGAATTGAAGGTTCCGTAATGAATGGTCACGTTGGACCATCGCCGATTATCCGATATTAAAGCATTGTATATAAATATAATAAATAAAAGGCAAAAAAGTCCTAAAAAATGTATTAATGCAAAAAATAAGTATTTATGCTAAAATAAGCAAAAATAAGCATTATAAAACTTCGTCATATGTCATCACTTGTCATGATTCGTGGACATATATTATCAGCCTTTAAATACGTTCTCTAGAAAAAAATAGGCATTTCCCTAAACATCCGATGTCTAGTGATAACAAAATAGGACGGGCGACGAAATCAGCGGGAAGTCACAGGAGTGACGAGGGAGGTGGGAGGGGGCGTGCCCACTTGGGGCGCGGCGTGCGTCGCATCTACCGCTTGGAGTTCTCTTCCCTAGCGGATGCGCCGCGCCGCGCCGCGCCGCGCACATCCCTCACCGACCGGACACTCGGCACCCGCAGCACGCACTGCGGGATCGGAATTGCAACGGACGGGAATCGGATTATTTGTAAAACCATTCATTGTATAGTTTTGTTTGTTTATTTATCATTAAGGACGCGCGATATGCGCCTCTTGGTAGTGCAAAATCAACAATGCTCGGACGTTTTTACCAATACTGTGAAAGTTTCTTTGCACGTTCCTCTGAAACATAATCGTACTGTGATGTACTACAATAGAAATAATTTCCTTTTATATCCTGACATTAAAATAAAATTAAATGATGCATTTGAAAAATAAATCTATCACCTTGTTATTAGAATATTTCAAATACACAAAATAAAAGATTTACTGATTTTCTCGTGTTTCCGAGAGCGTCAACTGCTTTGGTCATTAGTCCCGTAAGTGTAGTGCATGTTTCTCCCGTGGGGGTGATCTTCCCCCGCTGGATGGCGAGATCCGGCGCCGACCTACCGTCGTCTAGTGGGGTTTCCCCCTAACCAGGACTCTCCCACCAGCGGGGCACCGCCCCAGCCGGGACAAGCTAAGCTCCCGACCGATCTCCCAGACTATGTCGTAGTGTAGTGTAGTGTATGTTAGTGTAAGTGTGTGTGTGTAAGGGGAGAGGATACGACACGGAAGAGGAAGGACAGATCGCGCGCGGTCCGTGACCGGTCTCCTAGGATATTTAGAAGTGTAGTGCTTGTTAGTGTAAGTGTGTGTGTAAGGGGAGAGGATAGGACAAGGAAGAGGAAGGAAAATTTGCGCGCGGTTCGTTTGTTAGGGTACTGCTCCGGCATTCGCCTGGTGTAGAGCGGAGAAATCATGGAAAACTACCGATCAGAGCAGCCGTACGCTAGAATTCTTCTCCAGACAGCGACTGAATTCGACCTTGCTGAAAAGCTAGTGTCGAAAATCCTGCCGCCGTCAGGATTGGAACCCAGGACCCCCCGGTCAGAGGCTCTACAGTGACATCGGCTGATGCACTGAGCTACCGCTCCCGGTAATAAAACATCTAACCGGGAATTTAACACAGGCATACGAGTAGTTTCCTAATAAAAGTCTGCCACAGTGATTCATAAAACTCCACGCTATAAAGGCAATTTATTTGTCACCTGATTGTGAAAATATTTCCTCATTTAATATCGTAAATTCTAGGCAATAATTATTTGTAACACCCAATCCCACCCCGCAAAAAATCACCCCACTGCATGTATCAACCAGAAGCAAACTACCTCATTTAATAAAATGTCTAAATAAAATATAGTATCTTTCTTCGATCGTTATTCATATAATCAACATCTAAACATTACGACCGTCGTGAAAAAAGGTGTAACGAAATATTGAGCTAATTCTCCGAGAGACCTTCGCGGCAGTGCGCCCCGCAGCCAAAGGTCGCGCACTCGGAGGCGAGGCCGCGGGCGGCGCTGGCTCTGGCGCTGGCTCTGCGCGGCAGTCGGTCGGCTGTCGTGGTTGCCACCTGGCGCTCTGCCATCGCGTCAAGCGCCACTGCCACTGCCACTAACATCATCGCCCCACCGCTCCCCCCGCCACCGTTGATTCCACTACCATCTCCGCTGCCGCTGACCCCGCAGCAACCACCCCCACCCTTCGCTTCTTACCCTTCCAGCCCACCCTAACCAATTCCATCTCAACCATTTCTGATGCCTCTGCATCACCGTGTTTACCGCTTTGCTTCTCTTTGCCATCGTTACCGCGTTCGCCTCTGTCCTTGCCAACCTATCATAGTTCACTCCGCCGAACCCCAACTCCGGTCTCGTCCTCCCTGCCCACTCTCCCGATTCCCACTCGGTTTCTCCCTCTGCCACCCACCTCACCTCACCTCACCCCGCCCTGCCAGGCTGCTCGCCCGCTAGCCCGCTCCGGGTCAAGGGCGACCACGAAAATTAGCATGGGGACGTTGACCCGATAACTCGCTCGCTCAAGCCAATGAATCAGTCGGACGGGATAGGACGCGACATGGGGGATGGGGCGGTCAGGACAGGGAGGGGCGGGGCGGGGAGGGGAGGGCCTGGCTGCGATGCCGTCTCATCTTCATTCCGACCCTTTCCGATGGTGACGGGCACGCACACCACACAAAGGAACCGATAGCCGATAGTGAATTCATTTCGACAGTGACCGCAGTGGCCACGCTACCAAGCCAGCTTCAGAATGGCGGTTTAGAAACCTGACGTCATACAAACCAGGAGGTCTTAATTTGTATGCAAGGATATAATTCAAAAACAGATAAAAAGAGGAAAAGGAATGAGATTAATAATATGCCAAATTATTCTGTTTCGTTCACGTAGGTAAACAGTTTAATGCAAATTGATAACCCTTTTTAAATCAGTAAATTGAATGTAACATACAAATGAGTAGTTTTCGTTTTTTCTAGAAAAATAATACATTCGAAAACACTAATCACTAATTTTAATCTCACTTGTGGTTCGAGTTGAACATGATTAAAAAATATTAAAGTACTTTGAGATAGTAAATGAAATTAAAGTGTGTTTACCCGCAAACGTAATGTCCAAAGCATTGATATAAAGTGCAATTTGTATGCATGTAGCCATCTACCATTGACATCAAAGTACACAGCGCAGTTGCCCCTATTTGCTTTCTATGTCGAACATCATCACAAATTCCGCTACTGTGTCCAGTGCTGCCCACAAAGGCGCTTCTGTCGGACTCCTCCGCTGACGGAAGGGGACAGCGAGGACCCACACGGCCTCTGAGGAGAGGCAGAAGGGCGGAGGACGGCGCGGAACAACGAAGTTGAATAATTTGAGGATTTCGGGTATCGTGAAGTTATGATGGACAGGAAAAGCACGTAGGTTACGAGGGAGTCAGGAAAGGGAGAAATCAAACAAGAACGAATGCATTAGAAATGTATAAGAAATGCACAGTGTTTCGAAATTTGACCAGAAGAACATTACAGAAGACGCGGTAAAGATAGAAAGCAGCGTTGAAGATTATAAGGTGCATCTCGAAACGATAGATACAACTCTGCAAAGGACGAATTACTAAAAAATGGCGGTGCTAATAGAGGGTTGATGTTTTTATTTGCGATGGTCAGAAAATAACGCCAAAAAATTGCGAAATATCGCCCGACAGTTTTGGGGGAGGCAATACAGAGCAGAAAGTGAATTCCGCAAAACAGAGCGGAATTGAGAATTAATGGTGGAGTATAATTTGGAGCAGAACAAATCAATCGATCAACCAAAACGACAGAAGAGGAAAAATTACACAGAACGAGAGAGAACGTCATGGTAACACATGCGACTGTAGGCTATAGGTCTACAGAATTATGGTAGGTCAGAGAAGCAGCAATGCTGGCCTAAGGAATTCTAAGAAACCCAAGAGTATAGAACGACACGAGAACAAACGACAACCTCGCGGTAGCACGTCCCTCAGCGGCCGACGTGCTTGCAAAGCACCCAGTAAAGAAGCAGTCGAGCCTCCAGCGGTGGACAGTGGAGGCGGTGCACGGAAGGTCCCGTCCACCAGGTCGCCCCGTCGCACCTCGCTTCGGGGCGGAAGCGGCGGCGGCGGCGGCGGCGGCGGCGGCGGCGGCGCCCGGCCCTCCACGCTGCGCTCCGCTCCGCTCGCGGCGCTGTATTATGCAGATGGCCACCATTTCCGGGGGCGCCGCGACGTTCTCAGCGCGCCCCGGTATAAATTTGTCGGCGCGGGGGTATGCAAATGGACGCCGCCGGCCGCGCGCACACAATGCGCTTGCGCCTGGGCGAGCGCCTGGCCTCGCCCTAAGCCTCTTAACTCAGCACTGCCCGTTATCGACAAGCCCCGTGGCTGAGCAAGTAGTATTTCGCCAATTGAGATGTATGTTGGGAATTTCCTAACACATCAGTTTGTAAGTTCGACACTAATAGTCCTTAGTTTATATTTCCAGTTTGCAGTCAATGTTTCGAGTTAGTCTCAACGTTCTTGAAGCATCTGGGTTCAAGGGACGTATTACCGCTGCTTTGCTATATAGTATTATCATTCACATATTCTTACGTTTTCTCCGGCCTGGCGCATTTTTTCAACATTCCCCAAAGTTTATCAGACATCACAATTTTATTTTATATATTCCTTCAGTTCTTTATTCTTAGTATTTGCTTTTCATCTATACACATCTCCTTTCTTGAAAACTATCTTCGAAATGGTACCTCCAAGTGTCTCTCTTCCACATTTCTGTGCCTTCCCTCCCGTCTACTGGAAACAGCATCCTGTCATCCCAACCACCTCTACGATAGCGTCCCACATCCCTAGCGTCCCTCTCGTTGCCCCCGCCCCCGCCGCCTCACAGACACACTCAAGCTAAACTCAGCCGCGGTTCGCGCGTCCTAACATGCTAATCAGACGTTCAGGAAGTTTACACAAGGACAAGGCAGGTGCCTCGTTCCCCGGGCGGCCTCCGACCTCGCGTGAGGAGGCGCCGCCGTCGCCGCCGCCGCCGCCGCCGCCGCCGCCGCCGCCAGCGCGTCGCGACGCGCGCCCGCGCTCGTAAACAGCTTCGCTCGGTCCTCGCACTCGCGCTTAACCCGCCCCCGCACCATCACCCTCCTCCGCCTCCAACCCCACGGCACAACGGCAGTTCTTAGCGTAGAAAATGTTCGACCTTTTAGAACAGGAGTTCTAAAACTATCCTGCACGCGATTCGTGAGAATTGCTTTGATAAACAGCTAAAGCAAATGGATGAACGGAATAGGTTTGGAATTAACTGAATAATAGGAGATAATTCAATATGATATACGAGATATATATGATGTAAGTTAGTTGGATTAAGTTAGCTTGGAACAAACATCACCAAGTTGATACGGCCATTTTGGCTGGCCTCGCTCCTGCCTTTCCAAATCGACGGTGAGATTCCGACCTTTAGGCTCCGCAATAAAACATTCTTGAGTCCACCCAATACAGAATTTCTAACTCATTTTATTCCAAAATGTAGATACAAATTATCTTGTCTCATTTTCTCGCATAACTCTATTGAAGTATACTATATACATTGTTAAATTGTCCTCTATCTTTCTTTCCTGCTTCTCGTTCACCACTGCTCCAACAACATCATGTCATGTCATACGATGTTATCAAGTCATACGTCATGTAATCATGTATCCAGTAAGTCACTCATCTATACTAATATATAAAGACAGAAGTGCGTTGTCTTCCAACGCGGTAATCTCTGAATCTACTGAACCAATGCTGATGAAACTTTTGTGCTAGCATCCTTTGAAGGCCTGGAGTACTATAGGCTATGATTTACAACCATAAACGGCAACATATTTTCAAAATAATTACTTTTCTGGACATTTTTCGCCTAGCCTTACATCACAGATTCAAGAGTGCATCAATGTTAATAGTTTAGCTGTGCGCCACCAGAGGATGACGTCTGAGATCTACTACTGATTTCATCAATGTCCAGAATTATTGCGAAATTCATTAGAGTTTGAATAAGGTTATGTAATGTCCCTGTGTGAATATTTGAAAGAAAGCCGTAACTGAAGTGGTAAATAATATCAATGTTCTTGTATTGCTCTTTGTCCGTGTTATATACTACGTGGCAAAAAATCATTGTGAGTTTGAAAGTGTTTAATAATTGGGATAGGTTGAGAGAATAAAAAGTACAATAATATACAGTACAGAATACACAGTAATGTACAATGTACTACTCGCGCACCTTTTCTTGAACGATGACCTTGCTTCCCCCTCCCTGGAGCCAAAAACAGCTGAAGGCAAAAGATCGCAGCTAACACTGATGACAATATTCCCAGCATTAGAACTTCGTTGGCGCGAAACAGAAGCTAGTCAAAGCTAGTTGCTTTCATAGTCGAGAACTTCTGTTCAGCTTTATTACCATTATCTAAAGAAATGTCTGAGGCAGGTCCAGGACCTTCAAAGAAGGCACCTAAAACTCCTATCTACTGTCCCTGCTGTTGCCAACCAGAGCGATGACCTGGCCGCACATATAGCGGGTTTGACTTTCATCTACCAAAGGTTGGCGTTACTGAAAATACTCGAGTGGCTGTCTTTGTAACTAATACCCCCACTCCGCCCGCATTTCGTCAATCTATCGTTCAAGAAAAGTTGCGCGAGTGGTACAATATATAGATATCGTTTACAACCTAAACAACGTCTTATTTTACAGAAATTTGTGAGAACCGAATTGTTTGACGAAACGAGTGTCACAATTGTCAAAACAAAATGCCAAGAGTACTACTAAAACTTTGAATCGGCTACTCAGAGGGAAGATCGACTTGCTGAAGTACTCACTCGCCCCATAGAAAATAATACTGCATGAAGGGAAGAAATATGAATAATTCTCTTAGTAGGGCAGCTGTTCATTAGGACTCTCAATTTGATTATTTACACAGTTCTTAGGTTCAAAATGGTAAAATGGAAAATGTGTATATGTTTTCGCTCCATCCAGTAAATATTTTTCTTTAATATTTGAACAGTGGTGTGTAATTTAGGAATGATCATTTACATATTAAGATTAATCTGTACAGTTGTTTGTCATATTAATTGCAGTTGTACGTTTTTCTTCTGTATGTGAAGAAGTTTAGTGCAGTGGTTGGTAATTAAGCAATGATCATTACAATATTAAGACTAATCTGTGCAGTTGTTTTGCATGTCACTTGCTCCTAATGAATGAATTCATATATATTTTTCAATAAATAATTGTAAAAAATTAATTTATCTAAAAATATTTTGTCTAAGCAAATAAAAAATCTGGGACTTCTTTGTTTCTGTTATTCAGCTCTCCTCTATCAATTGGAAAAATGGAAAGTAATTTAAATTTTTGTAAACCCAGTAAATTTTCTTCAATATGTGATGGATTTCTGTGCAGTGGTATGCAATTTAGGAATGATCATTTACATATTAAGACTAATCTGTAAAGTTCTTTTGCATATAAATTGCTCCTAATGAATGAATTCATTCATATTTTTCAAAACAAAAATAAGCAAAAATTGATTTTTCTAAAAATACTTTTGTCTAAGCAAATAATATTTGGGAGTCCTTGGTTTCTATTATTCGTATTTTAGGATCCATAATCTCTATCACTTGAGATAAAATAATGATGCTAATATTGTTTTGTTATGTGGCTCTGTGCATTGTCAATTTATTATTTACACATAATGTAATGTTGGTGGATAATTATTTTTCTAATATATCAGTCGCATGATGAATTGATTTACCTGAACAAAGAAGTTTTATACTACATGTTACCAGTACATAGGACATTAAACATATATATTTTTGTCGTCTTCAGAATTATAAAAGCTGGTAATTATGTTTCAGAATAGATAAAAGTGTTTTCATTTATTTTATGATTCATCAATTACGTTATGACATCTATAACTATTACTCCGGATCTACCAACTACCGTACCCGTGCATGAACTTCTGCATGTTATACTCAGCTTAAAACAGTAAGTTCCTTCAAGGTCACGAGTTGACAGATCAATTTCAAAACTTTCTTCATGAACACAATAGAAGACAAAATATAAAAATAGGATACGTTTTACGTGACAATTTATTGATAGTGTTGAAATATTATATAAAACTCCACAAAAATTATTTATGTGAGTTTTCAAGTATTTTATTTTGTAGTTTAGATTTGTTAATTGCTTTTAGTTATAAAGTGAATATTTAGAAGCTGGAACTTCAAATAAGAAATAGGTAATTATTTGTAGAAAAGTGAGCAAGGTAATCCGGAAATTTTCAAATGAGCGTCAAGAGAAGACAGCTATCGTGGCGTGGCCGGGCAGAGCTTGGCAGGGAGTAGGGTGGAGAAGGGGTTCAATGGAAGAGGTAGAGGTAGGTCCCGCCGCAGAGCATGAACAGATTGAATTCCTCTTCATGTAAAATAATTTATTGTAATAAATACCCGAGCAACGCCGGGTACTTCAGCTAGTTAATTATATGTACGGCCACAATCTATATACTGGAATCATAATAAAGAATACGTGTAACGTACGACCCACGACCTCAATGGCATGCTGACTTCAAACACCTTTAATAAATAGAAACCTGAAATATTTAACAAACATGGGTTGTAAATCAGGCAATTGAATGGAACATTGCGAAAAAAACTGGCAAAAATAGTAGATGTTGCTATAAATGTCTCTCTATTATATGGTGATTCTGATCACTTTATTTGACCCACAAGTCGTTGTTCACGAATATCTGCAGCACCAGCTTCAGCACTAGAGTCATATTATTATTTCTTTCTTTCCGTATTAACACTTTTTTCTCTCAAGAAGACATAATGTTGTGATCTGTACGTTACGCATAAATACATATCTCAAGTCTTCATAAGAAGCTTGATTTATTTCCGTGAAAAGAAAATTAAAACTGTGAATGACTTCAGAATACTTTCACTTATTACCTGTTTCCTCTCCTCCTGGTATGTTAACTGACCATTTCCTTGCGTCTATATTTCAACGATTCTTTATTTCACTTCTCCAACCATTTCTGTTCATTTAATAGGTTGTAAATTCATATGCGTCTATTTCTGCGACTGGTGATTTATAACAATCGTAGCCATCACAACCGCTTCATGCAATTATTTTAGAATTCTCACTATACCTTCCAAAGATATCGTATGACTTACACTGAACATCATACTTACGCGAACCATAAATCACTAATCCTAATGTCAACATAAATTAATCCTATATCTGCACGGTTTGACAGTTAATTTTCTCGGAAACAGGAACACAGATTGCAGATTACAATGACAGAGTATTCCATCACATAAAGTATGTAATGAACTATATTTCGATATATGACCCAAACGTTCAGTTCTTGAAGCACAATCAGAAAGTTGTTTAAAATGTTTTAAAACACTAAAAACATCAATCACAAAATATCAGATATACGGTGAATAATATACATCATACGATGAATCGTACTCAAAAAATTCACAGAGTGCGTATCCAAATCCAAGGGCATAGTTACGGTCCGATTTCTACAGCAAGCTTTGCCTCTGCAGCGTCGTTGGTCGGAAGGGCCTAGGATTTGAGTCTCGACGTTGGCAAATTTTCAGCACCAGTTAAATAACTGGGTCGATTTTAACCACTTCGTGGAGGAAAATTCTAGCAGCCGACTACTCCAATAGATATCTTTTCATGTTTATCCCATCGATACCAGGCGAATGCTAGAGAAGTATTCTAACAGTGCGCGGCCTTTCCCTCGACAGCCTTGTCCCCTCCCCCTCTCTCTCTCTCTTTCTCTCTGCGTCCTGTCTGACTCTCTCTCTCTCTCTCTCTCTCTCTCTCTCTCTCTTACACTTATGTGCACTACACTATCACACATGCCGGGAGATCAGTCGAAGGCTTAGAGTTCGTCCCGCTTTGGAGATGTTCGTATGGGGGAAAACCTCAAGAGCACATGTAAGTCAGTACTCGATCTCACGTTTCAGCGCGTGAGGAATATGGCCACTTCTAGGATGTAAAGCGCACTATTCCCATGGGACTAATGACGTAAGTAGTTGATGCACTCGGAAACAATAAATACATACTCAATCATTGTAATGTTTTTAATACTGTTCGCACTACGGGAGATGGACAAAGAGACACCGTCATTCAAAGTGGGAGCCGTACGCCTCGTAGTGGCTCTGGGAAGGAATGTTTCCGAAACTATTTAGCACCGACCCCTTGCAATGTTGCACCGCTTCGCAATTGTGCTTCCCACTTAACAGCTCAGAGTCCGTTTTGCTTCTGCCGCTCCATCTATATCATTTTTAGGCTTAAGTTTACTTTTAAAAAGCCATTCTCTTTTTAAGAGAGAAATAAAGGGCAACTGATTTACTGCTAAATACGATTTCAAATTAAAGCCCAAAAATTAAATTAACAAAACTAACAATAAGCGACTGCGTTCATATGATATAAATACTGTGACAAGTTTAATTGAAAATTATGAATGAATCGTCAATAAAAAGATTAATCGTAGGACACGGCATTCTGCTTTTGCCATTGAACTGCCTGCCATGTTTTGTATATTCGTTAACTCACTTCAAAACTTATGTAATTTATTTCAAGTTTTTTAATGCTTATTAAAATTATTGTAGTAACAAAATGGTTTTAATGAAAAAATCTTCACTTGCATCATAACTGTTCATATCTTTTCAGGGCAAGGCCTCGCATACCCGAAAGGTGGAGGTCCTCATTCTTTTCTCTTCAAGAATTTGCTATTAATAAACATGCTACAATTAATAAAATCTTAAATTGAAAGAAAACTTTCGATGGCTCAGAATCAATAACATCAGGCTCAGTGCAGAGCAGCGACCAGCGAGCTGATGAGCACGACGGCTGTAACGTGTCTCCGCGCACTTGCCCGCCAGCAAGGCGGATTAGAGCGGGCATTCTCCCGTGGGCGCGGTCGTTCTCTCTCGTTACCTCCGCGTGGAAGGAGCCGAGACGCTCCATGCGACTCCCAGGGCGCGGCGCACTCGCCAGTAATTTTGATTCCGAGGCGGCCGTTGGCTCGGGCTGCTACTCATGGTTTGCAGAGCTATGCGGGCGGTGGAGAACCGCCTGACTATCTTCGTAACTTTCGTGGTATATAACCTATTCCAGTGGAAATTTAGCATGACTGCATTCTAACTTGACTCGCATTTCCTCCGGTGCAGCGTTTCAATGTTAATTCGATTAATTAAGTTCTAGTGCCTTATTAAATTAGCCGTTTCGCTTTCCATCTACTCCACTCTCTCATAAATCTGAATGTGTAATATGTGTAATGGGAAAATCCCATTTGCGTTTAAAATTAACTCATTGCGCTGATACATAAAATAAAAGCATTATGTATTTACAAAGGCTCAGCAATTCAGTATTCTACTCAATTGAAATTGAAATGTAGTATTTCCTATTCATTTACGATCATGTCGTATAATTTAAAAACAAAAAGATCGTTTTTAATTACACAAAGACGGTTACACGAGAAAAATTATTTTATCGCAAAATAGGAATATTAAACCAATTAGATAATTATCATGAGTTTACCCCATTTCATTTTGATTTTAGTAAATGCAGAAGAATTACATCTCTGACGCTGCAAACAATATTTAAAAAATACTTTTTACTCTGGTAAAATTCGAAAAGAAAAATCAGAATGATTCAACTTACGTGGTCGCGAAGGCCTTTTCTCAAAGTTCAGGAAGTGAGGAAGCCGAACTTACCTGAAACAAGCAAAAAGTTGTGTTAAGAAGAACAATGAAAGTGAACTTTTTAAAAATCAAAAGAAAGCAGTAAATTCAGCGCTGTCGGCACTGTAAGCTGCAATGGGGGGGAAGCCGTTCACCTTGGGGCATAATACTCTCCAACGATCGGTTAGGAGGTCAAGGCTAACGGCTTGTATCCGTAACACAGATTGTAGCTTCACGAAACATTTCAGAAAAGTTGTGTAGAAACAATGAAGAAAGTTTAAAACAGTTTTTCCTCTTCATATATGAATGAAAAAAGTAATCATAATTCTTTTGAAGTAACAAAAATAACTTAATCCAGAAACATGTAGGCGAAAAAATATTCAAATTGATAATGAGGTAATACATCTTTCGTGTCATAATTTTGTACCGTAATTTTTGAGAATCTTTTCGTCATTAACAATATGAAAAACCTTTTACGTATTTTCAGAATAATAAAAAAAAATACCATGAAGAGATAAGCAGTTTACGAGCTGACAATGATGATGATGATAATAGTAATAATATTAATAACAACAGCAATAATAATAGATTTAATAATAATAATAACAATAACAACAACAATAGACAGTCAGCATAGCCGAGATCGCTAAGACAGTAGTGCTGTGGCGATCTCGGACAGAAAGATCGCGGGTTCGAGTCCCGCCTCGGGCATGGGTGTGTTTGTGTATGTCTGCGTGTGCCATTCATCCTTCATTATCATCATCGTTCCATCTTCCATCCCCCCTCCAGGACTTACAACCCTGGGGTATAAAATCGGGATTCAACCTAATGCTGACTCCCTCTAATTAGTTACATGCAAGACTTGCAACGTGATAGATGATACTGAGCCCGTGTAAGTGCATGTCCTGCGTGGTCCATGATGGCCTATTCCCGAGCAAAAACATTAATAACAATAATAATAATAACAATAACAACAATAACAACAACAACAACAACAACAATAATAATAATAATAATAATAATAATAATAATAATAATAATAATAATAATAATAATAATAATAATAATAATAATCTAAATGATCATTTGAATAAATATACACCTCACACACAAATCCTTTTCAAATGTTATACGGAGATGGTTCAGTGAGAGTGAAGTTTCAGTGTTGCAAATCCTATTCTGTAGCTGAACCGCTCGCAAAATAACCATCATGGCGGACGTACTTTCGGAAAAGTCTCGGGAGGCTGCCCTCACCCTGTGGCATCTGAGATTTCCCCTCTCGGCGATAAGGAAGTGCGTAGGCGACAAGGAGAGGCGACTGCAAGACGCGGCGATCACGCTGACCGTCACTCGTCACCACTGCCCTCTTTGTCAAAAGAGGAACTCGCACTCCCAGGAGTGTCCAAAGAAATGAATACATCGTTTGTTGGTCCATCACATTATCTGAATTACTATGTCGCCACTATTCCCTACACATGCTCGCAGGATTTCTTCCAATGTTCAGCACTGTATTATGCAAACGCTTCTCTGCAAAACGTTTCCTTTTCTTCTAAGGATGCACCAATTTCTGCAGCCTCGCGCCCTTTTATAAATCGCCAAACAAGTTCTATTGGATTTAGATCTGGATGGTACGGTGGATGACGGAGAGGAATGTGGCCATGTTCAATGATTATTTGATCAACGACCTATCGTTTTTCAGTGGATATACTTTGAATTTTTTTTGTAATAATTGGGTTTTCGTGAATAACAGCAGCTACTATGTAAAGCACACTGTCACTGCTCACTAGCCACGGTCAAACAGGGACTGGAGACCGAAACTCTTCAAGACACGGCTTATTTTCTGTTGATCGTTTGGACAACCCATACTGTAGAAACACGTAAGCTGCCTTCCGTCTGATCCTTCTCACTCATCAGTTTGTCATCACCTAACTCGCAGTGTTGAATTACCGTGCGACCCACGAGAGAAAGACAGTGAGAGAGAGCTACGTTGTGATAAAGAGCGCAGACAGGGGGGTGTATTAGGAGCTTTGGAGGGAGAGGCCACTTTCGGGCATGCGCAGTGGAAGGTTTTTTTGAGAGTGGTAGAGCAATAGTACACACATACCTAATATTAGATAAACCTAAATAGCATACGCATAGTTCATTCGATTACATGTTGGACTAACGAATAAAATTCCTGCGAATTACGCCAAGGAAATAAATTCCTCGGCAGTGTCTTTGGGTGGTCTAGTGCCACCACGTGTCTTTGGCACTGACGGCGGCCCGCTCATACCCCACGCCATGTCACGACTCCACTTGCGCGCCGATTTCAACACGCTGGCAAGGCCATGAGGAAGAAACCACGTTTCATATTCTCATTTCAATAGCCCCTTTTTTTTACCACCGCAAAGCAACAATTCCGCAATAATAAAGGGCGCGCAAGTTTAACCAAGTGTAACGAATGGCGAAATGGTTCGGCTGCTTTAGTTTGTAAAGGTGTGAATCGCATCATTTCTAAGGACTAGTACCTTTTTTCCATTTCTGAAAGGTTTTAATGATAGATGAAACAAAACATTTGTAAAAATACAAATAGTAGAGTCGATTTGCTTAAGGAAGATCACTAAGAATTCTTCGGATTGACATTTGAATATCTCATTATTGTGATGAAAAATAAGCAATAAAGCGATGACAGAACAATTTACAATTGAAAATAACTCAATGGCGTACATTCAAAAGACTTTTCCATTTGAATAGGTAAAAACGAATTACAGCCTATATTTTCTCTTTTCGTAAATTCAGTAATTTCAAAAATAAGAGAATTTCTACGTAAAGGCATTGAAAAATATAAGGAAGGCAACGGGGAAGTAATAGCCTGGTGGTTAGATGTCACGTTTGTTTAGCACTGTCCATATTCATCCTGACAACCGAAAGTTCCAACACCATTGCAAGAAATATCTATATATTTAAAAAAATGAGGTATTCTGCCATGGCTTCGTTTAGAGCTTCTACAAAACCGATAGTAGTATTTTTCCTTCAAATGAAAGAATGTGATCCCTAGATGTGTTATCAGATATTATTTGTTTTGATTCAACAACATTTACGGTGTAAATTAATTAATTAAATCATTCTTTAATGGTACGCTTATCAATAGTCAATTGTTTTCTTCCAAAGGGTGATTGTTTCAAAATCGATATACATGAGTCGATAGATGTCCACGCTGCTTCATGCTGGCGCTGCGTGATGTTTTGTTTTGATTGTTGAGATTTGTTTACAATTCGTCAAGGTTTTGTGTCAGTGTAATAATTGCATTGTGGCGTAGACAGTTTTGTATTTGCGTTTGTGGTGAATTTTGTAGAGAACATTCGGACAGTGGGTTTTGATAGGTTGTACTGAAGTAGTGAAGTTGTTCACAGGTTATGTCGAATTCCGAAACGTTGCCCACGCGCCCCAAAAGACGCAAACGTACATTAACTAAACGCAGGGAAAGAGAAAGTCAGCGTAAGTGTCTTGATAGTGAGATCATGTCGTTTTCTGCGTGGTCGTTGACTATGAAATGTCAGTTTTGTACTTCACATGTGAGAGAAATTCTGCAAACGAGTTTACTCTGCGTTGCTTAAATGGGAAAATAAGTTTATCTTCAAGCAATGTACCTGAAGAAATCAAAAGTTGTTTATAGGAGATGATAACACATCAAAAAACTTTAGAAATTATATCCGTCAGTACAATAGTGTTCTTTCTTTTCTGTCATTTGGCGCCGATATTGCATTGCCACCTGGTCATGAGCCATGCGTGTTCAAAATTTTGGGAACTCCACATCACAGAATATCTTCGTTATACCCTGAATATCCAAACAATGCAACAAATTGTGAACATTAGTCTGCGCACAGTATTTTACATTTATCTCAGATCGCACCGTCAAATTTTGACGGGTTTTCACTAGTCTACATAAAAAATATTTTGATAGTGTTACTTTTATTGTGTTGAAATAATAAAGCTGTAAGCGTGCATCAAATTGTAAAATATTCAAGATTAAATTAAAAATGTCATTGTGATGTAAAGAAAAAAATGTTTACATTAAAATGTGAGTATTAGGCACTTCAGTTTACCACTAGTATGTTAAATCAAACCGAAAGAATGGATTGAGCACTCTCCGTGGCCCATTGTTTAAGGTTCTGCTCCGCTGACTGCCTGGAGATACAAAACGATTACACTAAAACTACTCAAATCAGTCAGTCCAGTTTCTCAACCAGGCAGTGCCATTGTCAACCCAGCCGTTGTCAAAAACCAGCCATTGACGAAACTCAAACCATAGTTGGTGATGGTGGTGGTGGCGGTGATTGTTAGTGATTCCGGGCGCGTCAACGACTGAGGTCAATGTTCCCGTAAATATAGTGCATGCTTTTCTTCGAGAGGTGGTGATGTTCTTCCCCCGTTGATTGGCTAGATCCTGGGCCGATTACGGTCGGCTAGCGGGGTTTCTCACAACAAGATATCTCCCACCAGCGTGGCCCCACCCCAGTCGGGACAAGCTCTACGCTCCCGACCGGTCTCCAGGCATATGTTGTAGTGTAGTGAATGTTAGGGTAAATGTGTGGAAGGGGTGAGGATTGGATAAGGAAGGGGAAGGAAAGATCGCACTTGGTACGTGGCCCGTTTATTAGCGTACCGCTCTGACATTCGCCTGGTGTTGATCGGAGGAAGCACAGAAAACTATCGATCAGAGTATCTGACCGCTAGAATTCCCCTCCAGACACCTAATGAATTCGACCTAGCTGACAATCTAGAGTCGAAAACCTTGCCACTGTCGGGACTTGAACCTAGGACCTCCCAATCAGAGACACTGCAGTGACATCAGTTGATGCACTGAGCCACCCCTCCCGGTCAAACCCTATGACCTTCACATACCACGCAAATTCATAAGCTAAGGCTCCCGTTCTCAAGTAACATTACCAAACTCAATTAACCTTGTACTATCCTCAAGCAAGCCTCACATTTCGAACGAGGTCGTTGTGAACACGAGTGCTGTAGTCATATGCACAGATTAGCTAGTCGAATTTGTGGTGCGGAGTACCGTGTTTCGTCCCGCAAGAAAACGAGATGCATGAATAATTTATTCGGCGACAAAGGGGTTATCGCTTCCCCTTGCCCACGACCCGCGCAGACGTTGGCAGAGAGGGGATGAAATGGGAGTGGGGGTACCGCTGGGGGGAGGGGGGAGGAGACCTTCAGCCTTGTGCGCGCGTCGTTAACGAAGCGTGGACTTTGATGTTCCGGACAAGAACGGCATCCGCCCTCCACCGTGGCCCCAGCCGCTCCGGCACTCCGCCGCCGATACAACGCCGCCCCCTTACCCGCCACTCACCAGCAGCCGACTCCTCATACTAATATCTTCCATCAACTTCCTGTACGTATCTACTCTTCGGATACAAACCGTCTACCTACCGCAAATCAACTTCGACCAATCAGCAATAAACTTAGATCGCCAACAAACGGGAAAGAAACTGCATAAAATCGCCGAACACCTGCCAACCAAGCGGCAGCTAACAGTCAACCAATCGCCAACCAACCGTCACCCAATCATCAACCAACCGCCTACCGTCTGTCAACCCACCGTCAATCAACCACGAACCAATCAACCGCAAACAAACTGCAAACAAACTGGCAACAAATTTCTTAAAACCGTATAACAACCGCCAACCGACTTCCGACCCGATTACTACCAGTCGCCTGCTAACTCCACTCTAACCATCTATCGACCGTCCATTAACCACCCACCAATCATCTGCCAAACACTCTCCTAGTAACTATTGATCAACTGCCCAACATTCCGTCTGTTTCTCACTCAGCTGCAAACGTTTTAGCTGCGCAATTGTGGATATGCCGTCAGGCGACCTACTCGAAAGTCCGAAAGTTCTCAGAAAACCCAAATTCTATCCTTCCACCTCTGATGATTTCACTCTTACGTCGTAGGTGAAAACTATTCCTGTTCTTTGCCCAATCAGCATCAAAATAACATTTAAACATTCTTTTTCGGTTGATTCATTTTCTTTCCATCCACCCTCTTGTTTTTTTTCTCGTCATCTGTTCTATTTTTAAAATCCCACAACTAAGTGCTAGTATCGATTCGCGGAATGTTAAGCTCAGGACGCTACGAGTTGCAAGTTGTTAATCTCGAGCTGTCGGTGTCAGATCGATAGGATGTGGCTGTTTCCTACCGACTTTCTTCCTTGTTGGATCTTCCTTTTCGGAACTTGTTCGTGTGATTAGTTTCCTTTTCTGAAATTCGCTAATTGCTTTGTTTCAAACTTCTCACAGTTCAGAGGGGGAAAGTGCTTTTTGTTTTCACATCGGAAAGAATTGATCCCCCGTTTCACCATAGCGTAGATTACAAATATAAACTAAATATAGTTTCGTGAAATAGTATCTGTACTTATTAAACATACGAAAATAATAGTTCATTTCAGAATTCGAAGGTGAATGTTATAGCTTTTTGAACAGAGAAATGAATATTTGACATGTAATTTTATTTCAAGATTATATTTTTATTGTAATATATATGGGCAGTGTGGGCCTTTCAACATGTAGCAAGAATGTCTGTCGTATGTGCTGCACATGTTATTCGTCAACCTCGGTGTTGAATGAAATCAGAAACTAGGCGAATGCAATACATGGCTGAGATACCTACTTATCTGAAGTACTCTCTAGTTTGTCGGACCAAATGTCGCCCCATAGCCATAGATATTAACTGCATATTCATTCAAATTTGCGTACTTCCGAAATGACTTACTAGGAATTACTATCAAAACTGCTTTGTCAGTTACCCTCAGAAGAAATATTTTACACATCGAAAATCTGGGACATCTTATCCGTGATACTAGCGAAAAGAAATCTGTCATTGGTAAAATGAAATATTCTGTTAATCTGGTATTAAAATAAATAAAAGCAATTTGAAAGTGGCTTTATCAAAAATATCTAGTTTTAAGCGTTTAAACTATCATTCTAGCTGGAAATGGACACAAAACTGCGGTAAAAATTTCATATTGTTGAAGAGTATGAGCTTGTTACGTTCTAGTATTGTTATTGCTATTACTATTACTACCATTATTACCGTTGAAGTATTGTTATTGCTATTATTATTACCACCACAAGTAACAAGTATTGTAAATCAGCTGTAAGATCAATGACACCAACTCGATCAGGGTTTTGTCCAGTTTCTCTTGATCCTTTTAGCAAATGCTGATATGACCCCCTTGCTTTGATTTTTGAACAGTAAATGTAACTTCAATCTGCTCAAGTCTTCTTAAGCTCCCTTTTGCTACACATGATAGGAGTGGAGGGATAATTATTTTTAGCTGTGCAATAAAAATGACAATTGAATGTCGCTTGCACTTCTTTCACAGAGAGGCAAATATTTCTTGCATTCTTATATTAAAATGCTGATTTTTACCTTTACTCATAATTGTGTGTAAAAAGAGAAACTAAAATATCTGGAGCTCAGGAAACATGTCTACATACATACATCATATCTAACTTGTAATACACGATTGAAATTGTATATGACTCAATTATTATTATTATTATTATTATTATTATTATTATTATTATTATTATTATTATTATTATTATTATTATTATCATATTCCAGTGCGAGAGTAACAGTGCTACTTGCCGGTATATAACATGCACTACACTTATGGATCTAACGACTATATTAATTAATGCTCCCGGAAACAGCATAAACAATTAATCAAGCAATCTATGTACTATATTGAGGATATAAAAATGACAAATTGTTGTAATGCAAACAAATTTGAGTTGATCCGAATTGTGCCTTCTCAAATGAAAACGCTGGGCGTTCATAGGTTCAGTTCTACAAAACTGTAATAGTTCATGTGATGTGGCAACAAATAAATAGAATTCTTTACGAACTTTAATTCCGTATTTTGCTAATTATCATATTTTTCGTAGCACTGGGGTATTTCTTTAGTGCATTTTGGGCTTTTGGAATTGTTGAGATCAGAATAAATTCTTTAAATATGCATACTATGTCAGGGCCACTACATCTATCAACTTTAAATTCATTTTTTAAATTATGGGTATTCAATAACCATAGATATATTACAGATGTATCGATCATTGCAGCCGTTTCAAATTTTAATGTTTGCATTATATGGGTTGTAGAGGTATTCATGACAAATGTTGTTTCTTATTTTGGAGTTTAAGCTTGGTCTTAAAATTATGTTTAGCACTTCACACTCCTGTTACATTTAAGGGTGTATGTTTGGACATTATTCACCTTCTTATTATGATAATAGTTTCATTATTATTAGTAAAATGAAAATAATTTATCATGATTTTTTAGGCGATGAATGTGACTGTATCTGATAGATGTTTTATTATACTTAGCATTATTTTACGTTACAAACGTTTATCAATGGATGATTCGCTCTGAGGAGAAGTTTCCTAAGTTTCCAACTCTCGAGTCTAAATATACAGCGTAAAAGTGGAGAATCAATACATTCTCGTGTGGAAAATGGAGAAAGAGCAGAGGCAAAGAACCGAGAACACGAGTTGGCAATTGCGATGACAGTGTCTGACATCAATAGGAACCGCGCAATTGGTTCTATCTCGATGGAAACTCGTGGGAACAGATTGGGCATGGAGGCCCATGGGTCGTGATGAAATATGTCTTTTCTGTCGTCCCTTCGGAGACAAACGTTCATCCGAGGAGCGTCTCGGAGGATGTTGACCGAGCGGCATCTCATCGGGAGTAATCTTCTCGCATCGTGTCGATGGCCTCAGTTCTCATCACAATTTCACTACGCCAGACACGCCAGAATTCACGAGGCGAAATGAGTTTGGAGTTCGTTTGTTATTAAATTCTTAGTGCTGATGGATTGGCTAGCGTGCCGCTCTTTCCAATTTTCAGATTATACATAAAATAACAAAATAATGAGCTCAACTGCAATCTATAACAGTAGTGTACAAAATAACAGAAAAATGAGCTCGTGACAGTAATCATTAAACGTAATATATAATATAGCAAAAATTAGCTCGTTACTGCTTTAATTATAAATAAGATTTGCGAAGTAGAAATGTGTAATTTGAAGCCATTATTCATAATATGGAGTTTGTGTGCAATTTTCGTCTAGCTATTTACACGATTTCTTGTGATTTGTATTCCGAAAATAAAAACTAAATATGAAAATAACTTTTCAAAATCGTTTCATATCATATTTTACCTTTGTGTAGGTATAATTGCATGCATTCCATGGTCTGTTGTCTTTTTTATACTACTCCAGAATCCTCCTAGAATTGTTCAGAGGTAGTCACTGAAACGATACGTCAGAGCAGTCATAAGATATTCTGGCTTATGAAGTTTTAGTTGCATATTAGTCTGCTTCTAAAATACTCGATATGATTGGAATTTATTTTTTAACTCGTGTCAAAAATTCTACTCAATCGGATATGGAAAATAAAATCTTCTGGTTTACTAAGCTTTAGTTACGAAGTCATTATTATCAACAATGTCGCATTAGGTTAAATAATTAATACTTGATAAGTTATTTTCTTTCAATTCATTATAATATATGGATTGTTTAAATCTAGTTAGACAAAGTAAAAGTCATATCTAATTATATCCTATTCTAGGGATCTATTTTTTAACAAATTAAGTATTTTTAAAATAAATTATACCCAGAAAGTGCTAATATGCATAAGTACACAAACGGACGAAACGTGGTACATGATTCTGATATTTTTCTACACTTCCCTGAGAGGAGAATTGTATACGTCATAAACCTGCTGTAACTCCCTACCCCTGAAGTCTTCTCAGTATTTTTTCAGAAATGTGAAGAGGCACAAAGGGCTGTATCATTTAAATTGAATAAAATATCAGCCATAATTCCTTTTTTCGTAAATAAATATAACCCTTTCTTTACAAATACTTTAAAAAAATGTTTTAATTTTCAATTTATTTTACCTAAAAGCATTGAAAGAAATGATACTATTAACGAGAAGAATGGAAGAAACAATTCTTGACATACAATTCTGCATTTCATAACCATTTTCCTTCGAATAACAAAACGTGTATAAACCCTTTCTCTATAATAGTAGGCCACATCTGAAGGCTTTTTGGTAGAATTCTTGGAGAGTGTAAAGAGGCGGAAAATATATAAAAAATAATATTAAAATTATTCTGTAAACTTACTTTACATTTTTGAAAACACCACTGAAACACATCGTATTTTTATTTCCAATTTTCGCAATACTTATTGTATCTTAAAGCATGCATTCACCAACAAGAAAACTGAGGAAACAATACGTGTCACAAGATATCGCATTTCTTTCCCCTGAGGGAAAATTTTATGTACCGTGAACCTGCAGTAACACGCCATCCTTGAAGTCGTCTCGGCGCGTTGTGTGGGAAGTGTGAAGGGGCGGGGGCAGGGGCGGGGGCGGGCCGTAACCCGCTCGCCGGAATAGGATTAGCGCGAGCACCCCGCCCACTCCCACACCAACGCCGCGACGCGTGGCGCAATCTCAAGCACAGACGGAGGAGGCCGTGAACCCGCTAGGGATGGCCTTGGCGCCCTTCAGCTGCTTCCCTCGCGGCGATTCTCCTCGCTGTTCGCGGGGGCGGACCGACGTCGCCGAAATTACAAAACCTGACAACTCATACACGCTTCACGCCCTTTCGGCAATGGAATTGTCGGTAATTCCTGTTCACAATCTGCTATAGCGGAGTAATTTCATTTTGAAGGAGCTATCATATGCTCATTTGCATTAAAACTTTCTATTCAATTAACATATCTTGACAACTATTACTAACTGAACAACTATAATAATTACGAGTATTGTGCCTTGAATTTTGTCCTTACAATTAAAAACAACGCATATTCCAACACCAAAAGCATTAATTTTTATTTTATATGTAACAAATTTTGAAGAAGGTGAATGAAAACACATTATTTAAGAAACTTAGAAGAACAATAAAACATATGAATTGGTGATAATAGTGAATAACCTTGGCCTGTCACAAAATTATATCATATATTTTAATACATTATATCGCAGATATGTTCCATTTTGCGCATTCTCAAGTGCTTTCATAAAAAATGTGGAATAAAAATACTATATAATAATACAAGAAGGTAAAAGGAATATACAAATTATATAATTAAGTATTAAATAGACACTTTTTGTTATGCCACCTACCACTGCAAGTCTAGAAGGTACCAAATCTCTGCAAATCCATTTTTTCTGCCATTTTGGTGATTTAGAGATCCCTGTGAAAAGCATACGACAATATGTGAACTTTATTTTTGTCATTGTAAGTTATCTTACAACACAGACTACATAAATTATTTATACATTTGAAATAAACACACACAAATAAATTGTTTTTATTCGTAAAATGTTTAAATATAATAATTGTTTCAAATAAATTGTAACGCACACAAGACTCGCTCAAACACTCAACAACGACCAACTTCCATAGTATGTTAACGTTCGAAATTAACAACGGTATACAGTGATTCTATATTCACGATGTTGAATAATGGTGTTCATCGCCTTGTACGAGAGGAAAAAAGCGTTAGCCATGGATGCCGTGACGCCGCTGCTAGAAAATTTCATATTAGGCTTAGTTAGTTTGGAACTGACTGTGGAGAACTGACTGTGGAGCTAACAATCCAGGAAGATCATAAAAATGACACTATCCGTCGTATAAGACACGAGAAAAACACTGAAAGATATTACGTTGAGGGTTGTGTAAAAATATTGAAAACCTTGATCACATTAATAGTCTTTTGTGACAAGTTAATTCGATTCTTCTGTGACTTCAAATCGTTTGTAAAATCTGGGAAATAAATTGTACATGTAAGTATTACTTTATATAATTTGCCGAGCCGAAAGTACAGGATTTTGACAGTAGCTAGATAACTGGGTCTAGTTCAGCCGCTGTCAGAAGAAGAATTATAGCGGCCGGCTGCTCTAGATCGATGCCGGGATATCGCCATGCAGCGGGGTAACATCACTGCCGCTTCTGGCGTCAAGAAGCATTAACTTCACTTACGCGGCTAATGACCTTAGGAGTTGACGCACTAATCAGTCAATCTTTTTTTTTTTAATAAAAATGGAGTACATATCCCGCGCAGGATTCCTCAAATGCTGAAAACGATCAAATATTATTACATTTTATTTCTACGTGTCAATTCATTTAGTGTAAGTTTGTTGATAGGTAGAAAATAACTAAAATTATAAATTTGAAAATGAGTATTATTATATCACTTTTTCTAAGTTTTGTAGTGAAACAATTCTTTCGCTCGAGATGAATATTGCGTTTAATTAGGAAATGTCATAACTGACAATTGTTATAAATTAAATTTGAACAGTAATTTGGAATACTCTGTTTTTACTTTCTTGCCAATATTTATTTATTCAGAAGGTTAAGAAACTTGTTAATATCGTTCGCGGATGAATTTGTTTTTGAAACTTATCTCGTACACGCTCTTGTGGCAGATCCAGACGTAACCAAACATGGTAATTTGTATTCTGTATTCTATCAATTGAATGATGGTTTACTCTGTTGAAAAATGAATTAACATTTCCGGACGCATCTTTAAAGTAATGATCATAGTGAATCTCCCTAGCTACTAAAAGTGAAGAAAATTGGAATTAGTGAGGAAGGAGGGAGGGAGGGCCGTGGGAGCAGTTGGAACACTGCATCCAGGTCCTCTGGGACTCGTCTGCGGCATCCCGCAAGGTCCCCTGCTCTGGGACCAACGCTGGTCGAGGGCCGATGGGCAGACCCTGGGGATATTGCACGCCCTTCGGGAGGAAAGGTCCCTTGGGATGGAGTGATCTTGGATGGACAAAGATCGAAGAAGAAGAAGAATCGACAACGATCAGAAGATGCAGATGCACTCCGGGAATGCGATATTGGGTCGTAAAAAGTGTAATATATTCGTTTGCTAAATATAACAAGCAGGAATACGCAGTGGTGGCTCAAAACGTACGCGCCATGAGTCACTAGGTTGTATGTGACGAGGGGTGATTTACCTTGCTTTCCTTGACAAGTTCGGTGAAGCTACAGTGATATGATCGAAAATATAAAAAAATAGTCGATGGTTGAAAAACAGCACTCGTAGGCCATAAAATATATCTGTAAAAGATCACATCGGGTATGATGTAATGCGTCTAAGTAATATAATAAATAAAACCACTACGTAGGGTACACAACCCACTAAGAAAATATACGAATCATAATAGAAACATTGAAAACATTTTATTCAAGCTTGGAGAAGTAGAATATAAAAAAATGGGGACAGTACTTAAATATTTTAAATTAAAGGCTACATTAAGTTTTCTACTTATTTTTCTTTTGCCTTAATTCAAAAGTATTTTAATAAGATATTTTCAATATATAACTAAGAAAAATTCTTAAAACATCGAAAAAAGAGTTTCAATTTAATCTAATTCGTGCATTGCATCGACAAGTATTTACGTAATAAGTATTGTGGAAATATTATCACTGTCTATTGAAAAATTGAAAAAAAGTGGCTCCCAATTAACAGATACGCGCACAAAAGTAAATTAGAACCCTTAACGAATCCAGTGTTAAGAGTTAAAAGGAGCAAAAGAATATCTCCTCCACGGCTCTCACTTCCCTGCAAATAGTACGGGCTTTCCCATCTTCTCACCGGCCATGCAAGAGTTTTTTGGGGCCGAGTTCGGCGCCCTGTGGAACGCCCAACGCGCACGCCATGCTACTATAAATACAAGACGAACGCTCGGGGACGCCAGAGGGAGAGAAAGCACCGCACACTGTCCCTGAACGGGCGAAAGGCACGCTTGGGCAACAAAATCAATGAGTGCAGGTTGTCGCTAGTGATAATTTTTTAAAGTAAAGAAAGAGTACAATCTTAATTGTTTTATTGATAAAGGTGATATTTTGAACTGCTGTAATTTAAAACTTACAATGATTTAAGGCAAACAATTTCTTAAAAGTAAGAAAGTAAAGTTTTCGAGTAACTTATACTAATCGTTATGTGACCTAGTAAAAGAATTATAATTTCTGTAAAGTGTAATCACGCACTGCGAATATAATAAATATGAACGCGGATATGAATCAAATAAACATGAGAGTAAAGAGGTTTTACAATGCATTGAAAGTGTTTTGTACTAATTTTATGTTGAGTTATCTATTATGCATATTACACAGTTTCTAAAACATTGGTAGATACAATGTTCATTTAGAAATAGGAAAAAGAATGATATGCACTCGCTTCATCATATTTCGGACCACTGCTCACCGTCGCTCCGTAAGTCTGCCTCGAGCCAAGCGTGCGCGCGCTCCGAAGCTTAAGCTAACAAGTGGGATTTATTTCTTTTGATAAGGAAACTCGCCGTCCGAGAAGGAATGTGATGGGTTGATGAAATTTTTAAAAATCAATAGACGGGACGGTTCTTGAATAATATTATTGTATAATGGTTTCATTTGTTTTCGTTTCTTTCATCCCTAAGGTCGATTGGCTTCCGAACCGTGATGTATCATGAACATGTAAAGTAAAATAAATATTTAGAAATATTTCCAAAGTGTTTTTTTTTAAATAAGTTTTAGAACACTTTTCAATGTTTACTATTCTTTACGAGTTTGCAATATCGTCATTTGTGTGTTTCTGTTTGTTTTCGTTACATGATTTGAGTATATATGATATTTAGGTTATATATATATATATATATATATATATATATATATATATATATATATATATATATATATATATCTAAAGTGCAAATAAATTCTAATAATAGAGAACGTTTGATGAAAATATTATGCATATATGAAAAACAAAATGCATTATTTAAATAATGAATATCAGTAAAAATATAATAAATATTCTGCGACGCTGATTTCACATCACATAGCCAAAGTGAATAATTAATTTAATTATTCAGAATATGAATTTTTTATTTTACAAATCAGTTTCAGATGTCAATAGAGATGGTATGTGCAATCTATCCTCTTCCTTATTAAAGAAAATTTGTAAGAGAAGGTTAATGCATTTTGTAACTCCAAGAGAGTAGAGGCAATATATATTTGGTCTTCAGCAACGTCTCACAAAACGTTAATACGTGCATACTTTTATTCAGAGCAAGAAATTATTATTTTACAAATCAGTTTCCGGTGTTAACGGAAATAGTGTGTGCAATCTATCCACTTCCTAACTTACAGAAAACATGTAAGAGGACGTTAATATACGCTCAGTTCGGAAACGTCTCACAAAGCGATAATAAAATGAGAAAAACAAACGTTTCAATTCGCAATTTCATGCTGAACATGACTGTACGTGCGTACTTTTATTCAGAGTAAGAAAGTAGTATTTTACAAGTTTCAAATGTTAACAGAAATGGTATGTGCAATCTATCCGCTTCCTAACTTAAAGAAAACTTGTAAGAGGATGCATACTCAGGGCAACAACGTCTCACAAAGTCAATAAAACGAGAAAAACAAACGTTTCAATTCGCAATTTGATGCTGAACTTGACCGCACGTGCGTACTTTTATTCAGAGTAAGAAATAATTATTTTACAAATTACTTTCAGATGTTAACGGAAATGGTGTGTGCAATCTATCCGCTTCCTACCTTACAGAAAACTTGTAAGAGAATGCATACTCAGGGCAGCAACGTCTCACAAAGCGTTAATAAAACGAGAAAAACAAACGTTTCAATTCGCAATTTCATGCTGAACTTGACCGCACGTGCAATCTTTTCGCTGCGCGATAGAAAGTCCTGGTCGGGCAGCAACGACGTCATCGCCGGCGGGCAGCGGTGGCGGAGCAAAGCAAGACGGGACGGAACGAGACGGGTGGAGAGCCGAGTTCAGGTCTTACGTGCTGCCTCAGATATTGCTTCCGTTGCAGGGCAAACGGTGCGGAGGAGGCGGGCGGTGAGGGGCGCGGGAGGTGGCCGATATTACGTGCTTGCACCTGCGCAGTGAGGCGCGAGAGACGGCGCTAGTGCAAATATTTGGGTTTTGCGCGGGAGGTGGGAGGAAGGGAATGAGGAGTAGATGGGGGAGACGGGAGAAAACAGCGCGCGCTCTGATTGGACGTTGAGAGCGGGAGAGCACCCACCCCCCGCTTCCCCTCGTCTGGTTCCTCAGCGCTGGAAACCCCCCACCCCCACCCCGTACAGTCGTCGCCTCGCTGACTACGATGTGTTGACTCGTTGAGGGCGCTATTGAAGGAGCCAACTATTTCTGCCGATGAAGGTTGCGTCCGCTTGCTCGACGACCTGAATCTCCCGCTTTCGCGACGTCACCGTCTCGATCGTAGGAGGGAACTCTGCATTATTTATCAATTAGTACGAGGTGTTGATTTTAACCCTTCACAACAACCCCGCCTCCCTCATGACTGTAACGTAACTACACGGGCGCCAGCTGAGAGTCCTCGTGCCCTTCAGGAAAGCACGACGCGAGGAATCACCTTATACGTCGAATTTTTCTAGTGCCCGATGGCATTTGATCATTGTTACACCTCTTGCTTATAAAATGAATCTTTTTTAATTAATTCACAAACGTCGTTCTTAACGAAGCTCGTAGCTTCAGAAATGAACTTACCACTCTTAAAAATATTCATTTTATAAGGCAGGAGATGTCAAAAAGACCTAATATCATCGTCCACAATAAAAAGAACTCAAAGTAACAACACTAACCGAAGGGTGATATTTCCATATCGCTTATTCGTGTTCGACTGTGTTGATTGTCTGGTTTAGGTGGCCCAAGTCATTAATTGATGCCACTGTAGTATCTCTGACCGGAGTTTCCTACGGTGGCAGAACTTTCGTCTTTAGCTAGACAGCTAAGTTGAAGATAAATCTATCCCATCAACATCAAGGAAAAGCTGGAGCAGTACCCTAAGGGCCACGTACCGCGTGCGATCTTTCCTTCCCCTACTTTGTCATGTCCTGACCCGTTACATATTCGCAAACTTACATGAATTACATCACCATACATTTCGGGAGACCAGTCGGGCGCTAAACGTTTGTCCCGCTGGTGGGAGATACCTAGTTGGGGAAAATCTTTCTAGCCAACTTGTAGGTCGGGGCCGGATCTCGGTATCCAGCAAGGACGATCACCGCTTACTCTCGCGGTAAAAAAAAACATGTATAGTACTAATTCATTAGTTGTTGGCGTGCTCAGAAACACCAATCAATCGATCGACATTATTGAGAAATGGAAAATTAACAGGACTTAAGTGAGAATACCTCTGACAGCTACTCATCACATGGCTGTTGACACGGTCTGTTTCTCGGTTTGATTTCTTCCACTCTCTTCTTCGACCTAAATGAAGCCATCGTGCAGCACTAGATTGTTGGGGTGTAACAATGAGTAGTATTTAGTGTGAAATTTAACCTGCTAACACCCAACATAATTTTGTACTCACAGCGCTCACCCATTGTCATCGCGCCGGTATGCACAGTCATTATTGGGGCTCTCTGTATTTTTAAAAATATTTTTTATTTTGCAATTTGTCCATTGACCGTACTCCACTAATATTACATTATTAATAGTTAACAAGCTGCACTAATTTTTTTTTTGATTTGGTTATATATATATATATATATATATATATATATATATATATATATATATATATAATATTATTGGTTCTAACTGGAAATTTGCCTTTCAAAGCCATTGTGCTTGTTTTGTGGGATGAAATTTTAAAATTGTATATTTCCCAAATTGTTTGTCTTGTCTTATATAATTAATAAAAGGCAAATTTCCCGTTAGAACCAAAATTGAAATTGACAATGAAAGTTTAGAACAAGTGAAGCATTTTAAGGTTGCTATTGAAACGCTCTCCGTTTCTGTCAATTATTTCTGCAACCGTTTCCGAATTTATATCATTTTTTGGGCGCCAGGAAAGGGTTGCGATTTTAAATTTCCCGCAAACACATCTAAAGGGAAATAATTATCCTACTAGCTCTGCCAGTTGGGTTCTTACGAAAATAATCGTCGCCAGTACTTACTTTCTTCCTAGCAAACGATCATTTGATCCACTCTCCATACGAAAGAAGCGAGGAATCTGAAATTTGTTTCTGGAAAGAAATTATTAAACTGTGGATTGCACAAGATGCTAAAGAAATGATAATCAGCTTTTCTTTTTCAGAATGAGAACGTTATAAGTTTATTTCTCAATTAATTCTTTTTGACATGAAATGTCACCTTGGTCATGACCGATTGTAAAAATTGTCTATGGCGCTATTATTCTTACTATTTTAGATATATCCAGATATGCATGCGCTCTTGGACGATGAGGACAGGAAGAATTCACCGCTCTGACGAATCTTCTCTCTTGTATCTTGTTCTCGGTCCGCTGCCGGGTCAATGTCCTCGTCAACTTATTAACTGTTTCACTTACTACTCCCGGTGCCAGAATTACTCTAAAGTTCCAAATAGAATTACGCACACAAAATACAAGTCCTCACTGCTCAATTATTTCCCGCAAAATTCCACGCAAAAGTCCCGCATCTATCATTTACAATGACCTCTGCAGTACGATGAGCACAGCACGCGGTCTAAAGTTCCTCTCTCCAATTTACAAAAAGTTCAACCCTCGATAACTTTCATACCTTCTTGTCTCTTGTTTTACAAAACAATCTCCAGTTTCTTTCTACGTCATACCCCATTAGTAGTCTACCACCAATCCTACATGCCCTAACATCGCAATCTTCTGTCCGTTACTTGCCGCGCTATGTTTATTTACTTCCGCTTCCCTGGTTGCTAAGGAACGCCCTACCTGCATGCCTATGCCCTCAACATTTACACTTTTTACGAAGAATTTAATAAATTCTTGCCCCCAATTCCCATCAAAATATTTTGTGACAGTCTGGTATGTCACACTATGTTACGTATGAAAAAGATATGAATTTCGACGATAAATGAAATAAGTATAGAAATATATGCGGAAACATTGACAAAAATTTTAAAAATAAAAGCACGTAAAAATACACGAATAAAGCATTTTAATACTACTGCTGTTTTTGTACTTTTGTATGGAAGTGAATAGAAAGTAATCTTGGAAAGAGATAAAAGTAGAATTCAGGCATTGGAAATGAAATTTTTAAGACGTATTTTAGGATACACCCTCCTAGATAAAAAGAGGAATGTAGATATAAGAGAAGAGTTAAATTTTCAACCTGTGTTAGATAAAATACTTACTAATAAGAAGAAATGGTGCAAACATTTGGATAGAATGCCGAATGAGAGAGATTATTTGGCATGAGCTCATCAATACATTCCACAGGGAAGAAGAGATGTAGGCAGGCCAAAGAAAAGTAGACATCGGAAGAGGTTGAATCCTAATCCTTGTTGGTAGAAGAAGAAGACGATATATACAATGATAAATATATACAACCCAAAATTTCTAAAATGAACAATTCAGAGTCAATATGTAAGGTCTAATGTACGATGTTGAAGTCGTCTGGTAGTGTCTCTATTTTCGTGTATGTTAATAGCTAGAATATTTTGATGGTAACGTAGTCTTTATAGGTATTTTACACGGGTCTTGTTGATTTCTTAATTAATTGTTGGATCTGTAACTCTTTGTGTAATGTTGCGTTCGTTACATACCAGCCTCTCTGGTGGAATATTTTTGCATTTTTTAGCACTAACCCATTGTTTTGCACACCGGCCTTTCCCTCCAACTTAACCACAGACTCTTAGCAGCTGTGCACGGTTTTCGATGAATACTAGAATACACCCCGGTCAGGAGCGTACAGTGGTTTAGCGATCTCGAGTAAATCGACATCTAGCATTAAGGAATGCCAAAATTTGCTTATGTTTCATTTAGGATTTATCCGTCTATGGAAGAAATAAAATTCACAATGAAAGTATTTGAGAAAAGAACAAAAACATTTGTTTATTGTTCTATTGTGACAGCAATGGGCTTTAACGGGTTATGTTTTTAAAAAAGAACCTGGCGAATAAAGTAAATATTTTTACCTCAGATTCTACTAAAATGTAGAACTATTTTTGGGTTTGATGAGGCATTTCCTTGTATATACCTGCAAAAGGAAGTTGTTGTTTTATGTACCATGTGCAAATGAGAGAGCAATTACACTTCATATAATTACAAAGAAAAGTGAATAATTTTGACTCTTTAAAAACTTCAAATTGGGGAGTAAATAATGAATAATATGAATACTGTTTCAGAAAAGGAAATAGATGTGATATTTTATGCAGGGTTCAAAGCTGTATATTCGAGGTGGAAATAGATACCTCAATTATCTTTATAAAACGCACAATATTTTCTAAATTCGCACCACTCAACAGCACATCGAGTTAAAGATCAGCTGGACACGTAAGCGGAGTAACTCCGCCTTCCAAATTACAGCTTTTCTGGCGTTTATCTAATGATTTCTAATTATTTCAATTGTCACCATTAAAAATCTTAAAGTTGAAACGGAAGATTCTTAAAAGCTCAAGCCGGCTACAGTATCTCAGAAGCTGCTTCATCTGAAAGATAATTCTAGTTATCAACTTCTCTGTTCGGTACTGTTCCTGTCCTCAGGAAAGAACGTGGTTTCTCGAGGCGATATTGAAGGCTGTCGGAATAGTAGCCTTAAATATGGGTCTCACGGATCGCGCGCTGTCTTCCCTTCCTCTTTTTGTTCCATTCCCTCCCCTTTCACGCACATACATAAACTTACACATTGATGCTCTACATTATCACTCGTACGTGTCGGAAGTGAGTGTCCTGTAAGTGGGTTAAGTGTTTTAAGTTTATTCATGATTGTGATTTAGAAACGTTTATTCATTATACGTGTTTATAAAGAATAAAACATTATAATATTTTTAGAGTTTAAATATTTTTAAAGAAAAATTAGAAGAATAGAAAAAAATGCAGTCGGTTATATTTTATTAATAGTAGTACGTAAAATACGTATAAATTAAGCCTCTTAAATTTTTAATTGATATGTTTTCTCAATGTTTTATTTGTAGACGATCGACATCTGAAATAATGTTTTTGTAGTCTTTCTTTTAGTGCAATAGGTTCCTCAATATTGCTGAATACATGCTACATGTTGACTATTTCGAATCTGAGAGACATTCAAGGAACCTTTTTCGATAGATATCGGTGGGTGTGAAATGAAATGCATTTTATGGGATCCGATGTTCTCGCATAGGCACTTGAAAACATTTTAAATCTCGGCTTTCGCAATCTTGTTGCTTCTCGAACCGACTTTACGGCAGCATTCACTTCTTTTTTACGATTCCGCGGGCGTCTCGCCGAAAATGGATTATTTTTTCGTTTTTCTATCTAAAAAATCTTATTATAGAACGCGACGTTTTTCCATTTTTAAGGATCGAGATTCTCACAATTCAAGATTTTGTGTCACGTTATTTTTATGGAAACATTTCCACGACAAGAAATCTTCATAATTTTAAATTATGATTGGTGAGTTGTAACGTTTACTTTGACTGTCAGGGTTAAGCGAATTCATTTCTCCATCGTCATAAAATGTGAATATTATTCACCTACTTTCTAATTCTTCTTGAGAACAAATATTAAGTTTTATTCATACTAAATATTTTGTTGTTTTTTATATTATAACCGCTCATTTGTTTAAATATTATTCCTATAATTTATCTTCCCATCGATATGAAATCTCTTAAAGCTATAAAATAATACGATCTGAATTATTTCTTACTTATGCATGCATGATGTTAAGCGTGATGTTTATCCAAGAATATGTTTCTTCCAACTCATTCAAAGCCAGATGAATGTACAGAAGCCAGAAGTAATGTAATGGAAACATCTCTCCTCTTTTTTATGTGAAACTCGGATCATTTGCATTACCTGTTTTTCGCCATTCCTATCTTGCCTTAAAAGAATCACATTTACTCAATTTTTTCTTCTACTTATTTTCGTATCTATCAGTTCAGTTTTTTCATCTTCTCCATTTCCAACTTCTTCTCCAACACCACTCACCACGGCGCTTAAGAAAGGGCCTACTTCGAAACTTAGCTTCAAGGTGTGACGGCGTTATTGGAAAAAAGGTGTCGGGGTATAGATTTTTCATTTTCCTTTTTCCGTGAAGTACTTTCACAAAGTCCATCTTTTAAGGCAATTTCCAGCGTTTGGGAGATTCAGTAGTTTCTTTCGCCTTCACTATGTCCATGTCAGGAGAATTAACGACCAATGAATGCATTTCATTCACGATAACTATTGTTTTGTTTTAAGTCAAGTAAGAGTTTAAGTTGAGTAAGAGTTTAATGAGATAAATGAACCAATACTTCCAATCGTATTACGCTATAAATTTGAATTGAATTTTCACAATTTGTCAGTCATACAACAAGAGTCAGTATTATCATAGCGTTACCTACTCTCGCTGCCTAGTACCTATGACAATGTTTTTTCCTATAGAAGTACGTTGTAGGCAGAATGTAGAATAGATACGCTAGATGTAGCATGATATCGGCAGAAATAATAATTTAGTTTCCTAATTTACTTTCATGAAGTAAAAATGTTTAACTGGCATTTTAATATTATGTACGTTCAATAATTAGATATGAAATCATGGAGAAGGAATTTTTAAAGAGATTTCAAAAAGCGTTCGAAATAATTGTATTTATTGAAGATTAACAACAGTGGACATTAATATAGCTTTTTTTAGATATTTTTACGTCAATACAGCAAACAATTTTCAACATATCTGAAATTATTTTTTTAAAATTTAAATAACATTTATAAATAAACATGAAACTTCTGTTGTATATTGCGATCTCTGAAACATTTATCAATGTCTTACAGTCAAAAGTGTTTTCATTTGAATACATTCATTGTGATTTGGAGCATTAATTTGGGATTTAGGAGACGATAATAATTAATAAATCAAAATAGATATGTGTGTTGTTGCTTGTTCCTCCTTCAAAGGAACTTATCGACGATCAAGGGTATTATGTTCGTGCTTCGTGACTTGAGGCCATATAGATCGATATGGAGCGGTGTGCTTGCTTCAACACATTGGGTAGCATAGATCGATAAGGCATGATTGCTTACTGAAGCACATTGGGGAGAATAAATTGATAAAGGATGATATACTTGATTCATTACATTGGACAGTATAGATCGATACGGATGATATGCTCGCTTCATCACATTGGGCAGCATAGATTGATGGAAGGCAATGTGCTCGCTTCAGAGCATCGTAGGATGGTGTAATAGGTCGGAAAAGTTTCGGAGGGGTTATGATCCCTGCGCATCCTCCGCCTTGTTTATACTCTCCGAGTTAGCGGATCTCCGCGTCTCAGTGTGCAGCAAATTACTCTACATTGTTAAGTTTTGCCTTTTCCATCTTTACCTTTTACTATCTATATTTAATCTACCTAATTAATATTTATTTTATAATTACCTACTAGTTCGCGTAGTTATGGTAAGTTCTCGCTGCGTCTTAATTTCTTACGAACTCTATGAATTCGTTTGTGTGAATTGAGTATTCTCTTTAATATAGATTAGGGTGTGTTCTTATCATAATGTTAATTCGTAAGCCGCTATCACTGTTTTTTCTATATTTTAAATAATATTTTTTGTTACAGTGCAAAGATATAATAACCAGTGCGCGAAGTGCTTGGAATATTTAAAATGTAAGGAAGCTAGCGATATGTTTGTCATAGAATGTATATACGCGATTGCGAAAAATATTGTCTAACATTGGAGCTTGATTATATCTTTAATTGTTGAGAAATAAGATTGTTGTAATTTTGAGGTCTTTTAAATGTATTTATTTATTTAATTTAAACATTTCGTATCTACTATACAATTAACATAAGCTACAAGGGGGAGTGTGTGGTGCAGTGCACTCTATCTCAATTCCTCCTACAACAGCTCTCTTTTCCGAATCCCTCTTAAACGGAATCTTAACTTCATCAGAAGAAACGACACAAGTAAGATAAACATCATCAACATGTTTAGCTCAGAAATATATTACCACATGATGGACATTTCACACGGGCGCTCATTAACTGGCGATAACATCGCACGAACGTTGGAACAAAAATACTCCGCACTTTCATAATGTGTCACAGACGAAGCCTGTGTCCTTTATTACGCCAACATCACAGCCGCGCTGTTCCTTTTATGCTTCAGGCGGAATATAGTTCCCTTTGAGTCGCTTGAGAGTAGGTAGCAGCAGTGTGGGGAGGTAGGTGGAAATAGAGCTGAATAAAAACGTTGGTGCAGAGGTAGGTGGTGAAAGGCGTAAGAGCATGTGCGTGGAAGGTCACAGGGGTCACAAGAGCCATAATTGGAAATGGCCATTTTGCATTAAAGTGCGTCGCGTTTTGTTGAAGTTCTCCAGTCTTCCTTCTTTTTTGGCATTCAAAGGCATTCACAACACAGTGAACAACATAACGTGAGCTACAGACGCTTTTGCCATCTTTCTGTGTCTGTATTTATACTATTTGTGTGTGTGTGTGTGTGTGTAAGGACGCAGGGAGGGAGGGAAGAAAAGAGAAAGTGGGAAAGATCAAGAATAAGAAATAAGAGGCTGCCTGAAATAGTGATGGAAAAATGTGAACATTTCTTCCAGAATTTGACTACTATTTATACATATTTCAAAGTTTGTGTTGAACCCTGATCGATAAATTAGTCATTTCAAAGTGAAATGGTTTTCAAATATTAAATGAAACCTTATACAAATTGTGATGTTTTCATAATAATACAAGTTCGCATTTTTAAATTCGTATCTTTTATATAATTAATTCACACGGAAGTTAAAAATATTATAAAAATGGATTCAATTACGTGTGAATTGGCAATAAGGCAGTTGTTACAAATGGAAATAAAAATGCATTTTCTCTATCGCATTTTATTAGTATACCCTGGTGACTTGTGGTTTCATCTGAATCGCCACCCAATATCACACCGGAAATGTTATTTTAAAACCCTTCTCCCATTCTGCGTCCTTCAGCACAATGCTTGTCTCCATTACACAGGCAGCTATACCGCTCACCTCTTTTCGCTTCCAGAAACTGAAAACGGCTCTGCATAGGAAAAGAGGAAGTGAAGGAGATCATATAACGTTACTAGCAGCCAAATCCTGTCCTCAATCGCGTGACCTACATAAGGGCTCTGCTATGAAATCGCCTCTTTTTTGGCAAGAGGATCATAAAAATAGGATTCGTATCAACAGAGAGACGGAATTGAGGTGTGCAGAAAATAGGAATGACTCATTGATAAACTGAATTTATTTAGTGGCGTTTTGATCTCTAACTCATTAGTGTCTATTTTTTCTCTGAGATATTGCGGCTGTGTGCAAATAAGAAACTGTTAGAATACCTGAAATTATAGTTTTTATTGCATTACATATTGTTAATTAGCAATTTATTCCTTTCGCGCGTATTAAATATAATGCGGGTTTCCCAGTGATCACATTACGCATAAATATAGAAATAAAGAACAAGTGTACAATAAAACATTAAGTATAGTCAGAAGTACACGAAATGTTCCAAATAATATCAAACCTTAAAAAATAATCATATACACGTTATAGATAATTACACTAATTACAGTTCAGTAGATAAATGTAGCTCGAAACAACTTTACAAGAGACACGCATAGAAGAACTAAGGTGTTACGCAAGTAACGCTTCAAGAAAATAGAAGAAACCGAAGTACTGTTGATTTTATGCATAAACACACGGTGCGAATCCTAAAGTCTTAACTGCCAAAATGATAACTGCATAAGGAGGGCAGTGAATTGAAATAGACAGACAAACCTACAAGGCTGTTGTGGAGCACTCGTTGCCCCCCTAACATGTGCCTCTGTACTTCAGCCACGCCCTCCCGGCGGTGGACTGTGGGTGGTGGACTGTGGGGGGTGGACTGTGGGGGGTGGACTGTGGGCGGTGGACTGTGGGCGGTGGACTGTGGGCGGTGGACTGTGGGCGATGGACTGTGGGCGGTGGACTGTGGGCGGTGGACTGTGGGCGGTGGACTGTGGGCGGTGGACTGTGGGCGGTGGACTGTGGGCGGTGGACTGTGGGCGGTGGACTGTGGGCGGTGGACTGTGGGCGGTGGACTGTGGGCGGTGGACTGTGGGCGGTGGACTGTGGGCGGTGGACTGTGGACGGTGGACTGTGGACGGTGGACTGTGGGCAGTGGCGGGGTGGATGTTGGACTGTGGGTGGTGGGAGGTGGCAGTGATATGTGGGTTATGGACCGTGGGTGGTGTCCTGTGGAAGGTGGACTGTGGTTGGTGGGAGGTGGACTGTCAACGGTGATATGTGGGAGGGGGACGGTGGACGGTAGGCGGAGGCGGTGGACAACGAGCAGACGCTCTCGTGTGGCGGAAACGGTTGGGATCGCCGCTGCCACAGCGGCTGCCTCGCCTGCCTGCCCGTCCGCCCGCTCCCTCGGGCCATGACGTCAGCAGCAGGGATGCCAACGTGAGGGGAAATCTCGCGAAAGACTTCATCCCGGTCGTGTGAGGGGCTTAAGAGGGATCGTACGTGATTTGCAAGGGCTAAAATGGGATGTGCGGTCTGCAAAATAAAAGGGAAAACTGTGTGGGAAGGTAAAGAATCAAGGGTATGGAATTTTCTAACACCAGATTTACTGTCGTAACTACGTGATGGTTTTGTTCACAATCTTTAGATTTTACCGTTTTTTATCTGCATTCATTCACATTATCGGACAAATTTTTGGCTTAAACTATGGATTTACTCTATATGTATAAGTACATACCAGTCGGCAAAAAAAAATCACTTATTTTTCTTACTAAGATTGTGGCCGTGCTTGAAATTGAATACTTAAGTATTTAAGTCAGTTGCACAAATCAAAACAGAATCACAAACTTCAAACTCATTTTCTTTTTCCTTACTTTAGAAACTGAATATCATAAATGTATTCACAACGTCTATGGTTAAATTTTTTAGTAACCGCTATACCCAGTACAGCTGTGTAGCGCGAATTGCATATTTAGCAGACTGCATTTTGGACTTAGAATTGTCATGAGACGACGAAAATATATTCTTGTTCCTTGATGTAACAACTATTACTTCTTAAGCAAGATTCAAAATCTAAGACAGATATTGTGTGATTGTGGATATTATAGTATTATATAACTTCAGCATGTAAAATAAATTAAATTAATGTTGCATTATTTTCGATTTAGAAGGAATGTTAGCAGATCATGAACTTTCGTCTTCTCAAAAACTAGTATTCTTCAATGTCTCAGAAAAAAATGTATAAATCGTGTCATAAATATCACGCCTTTATACTCTTTGTGACAAAATAATTATTTATTGAATATTAATTACTAAAGCATTACATACTGGTAACATTCTGATTCGGGATGGAAAAGAGCAGACGAAATCTTGTTAAAATGTTTTCAAATTTTTCTTACTATTCTATATATTGCCGAAACAGTAGGCATGTTTCATTGCATTTCAATAGAGTGATGAACGACAAGGTGGCTCAGGGCATCTATTGATGTCACTTCAGTGCCTCTGACCAGGAGGTCCTACGGTTCGAGTCCCGACGGTTGCACTTATGGCACTTAACATATCAGCTAGATAGAATTCAGCCGCTGCATGGAGGAGAATTCTAGCGGCCGCCTGCTCTGATAGGTGGTTTTCCCTTATTTCTCCAGTCAACACTAGGTGAATGCCGAAGCAGTACCCCAATGGGTCAAGGGCCGCGCACGATTTCCTTCCTCTTCCTTGCCCTTTCCTTCCCCCTTAGACACACTTACACTAATATGCATTACACTACCACACATGTAGGGAGACCAGTCGGGAGCTTCCGACTTGTCCTGGCTGGGACGGGGCCACAGTATTTTGTGGCGGTCCCACACTAGTGGGAGATACCTGGTTGGGAAAATCTCCGCAAACCGGCATAGGTTGTCACCGTATTCCATCATCCTGCGTGGGAAGATCACCCCCAACTCCTGCTATGTAGTATACGCGCATTACACTTACTGGACTAAATACCTTAGCGGTTGGCGCACCCAGAATCAGTAATAAATTAATCATTTCTATAGAATGACTAATATGCAAGAGAAGTAACAAAGAAAACTTTTATTTGGACTATTATGTTCCGGAGTAGTTAAATAGTCAGCAAAAATGGTATGGAAAGAAATTTAAGAACGCATCTTCGTTCTGAGTAATTTTAAATGGACGAAATAGAAATTTTTGGATGGATTCAGATAAAATGTTATGAAATTTCATAACTAGATAAATTATTTAATTTGAATTAAAGATTTTCATTTTACTTTTTACCATTTTAATTGTACTCTATTAATTGGACCCTTGCATATTTTTCATCAATTAATTGTAACAACTTTTCTTTATTTCCAACTTTTAGAATTGAATAGTGTTATGTTGAGACGGAATATGAAATAATTACAGAAATATATTTAGATATGCCTTGTAGACGTATAATAGACGGAAACTATCACCGATGCACACGAAAGTTAAACATATCAAAAAATATAATTTGCATGACAATGGTTTTATCCTGATTGTAGCCTTTCATTTTGTGATCAAAGAGAGTGGTTTACAATGTAAAGCGACTGTCATGTGAACTTCATTTATAGCATTTTCCCTTACAAACGTATACAATTTCTAAACATACTTCGTTACTAAAAATTACGATTTTTTAGATAAGTACGTCATCGTTTGCACAAAACGCCGTTACATTTTTTTGGTATTTCCAATTTAGCTGAATGAAAATTACTTTAGAGTGAATGCAATCTTGCAAATTGAATGTAAAAATCAATATCAAATTGATTCGAAGGTTGAATGACTAGGATCTAACGGGCCTTCCGAGCGAGAAACGCTCGTGTTGGATTGGACGAGGATTTCCCTTGCTTTCAGACGATTGTGTGTCTCTGGATAAACCTGCACAATGCCGCGAGCTCTCGAGTCGATGTTTACGCGCACGTGAACGCGTGCTTTGCGTGCTAAGGCGTGTGAATCGCTCGCCTCGGCAAGCGCCCACACGCGTCGCACGCAGGAAGTTCTAATGACCCGCACAACTCGATTAGTTTTTTGTTGAGTCACTTTGATCAATAGCGGTGATCAATTTCTAAACAACGCAAGTCTGTTGTGAGTAATTTACAGGAGCGTTTATAACTTAGAACTCTCACGGCCTGAAGTGGCTCACGGCATCAACTGATGTTATTGCACTACATCTATCCGGAAGGTCCTAGGTTTCGAGGCTTGACGGTCGCAGAATTTTCGATATTAGCTAAATAGCTGGGTCGAGTTCAGCCGCTGTATAGAGGATAATGCTAGCGATCGGCTGCTCTGGTTGGTAGTTTTCCGTGGTTTCTCCGAACAACACCAGGCGAATACTGGAAAAGTATCCTAACAAACGAGTTAAGGACCGCGCAAGAAATTTCCTTCCTCTTCCTTGTTCTATCCTCACTCTTAAGCGTCACCTCCCATGATAAATGCATGCTCTACACTTACGGAACAGATAACAGTTGACACCCAAGGAAACCAAAAATCCACCCAAGGAAACTCAATCAATCTTATACAAATATCCCCGTGTTCTATATAGATGTTCCGAAAACTGTTTGTGCTTTTGTTTGGGAAATCGACTTGCGAGCTTTTAACACAAGGATGCAATTGCTTAATGGATGCATCTGTATGTGACTTTCACGTAAAAGTGTCATAAGATATTTTAAAATCTGATCAATGGAGCAGACATAGAAGTGGATTGTAATAATTTCCGCCGATGTAAAACAATATTTAGTGATAAAAGATTTTAGCAATCACAAAAAATTTGAACTGTTACCCAACACTGCAAAAATAGGAATTGTCTTTGACGGACAGTGCAGTCTAGTTTTGAAGGTTTTCAGTCCGCGATAAAATGCGAAATTAATCGCAAAATGCCAAATCACCTATCACCCGAATCTGTGATATAATTACTATAATGCATTTTATGGTTTCCTTCGTGTTCGCTTTCTAAATTCTTCTTTCTAAATTTCGGTACCAGATACCAGTTTGTTTGACCGTTTACATAAATACTGAAAGCAATTAGTGAATTACAGCGCACTGTTATAAAAATATACTCATTTTTCTCCGGACAGTAAAAAATCAAAAAAATTCTTATATTTAAATTTCAATTTTAAATTCCAGTTTGTTTCCATATTTATGTAAATAATGAAAATACTTAGTGAATTACAGGGCGGTATTGTAAAAATATGCACGTATTTTCTTCATATCAATATATACACCGTCATAATGTTTTGTAGCAATATTAACCTTCATGCGCTCCCGTGTGTGAGTATGCCGTGTTCGATTTCGAAGCAGTTCTTTGGCACCGACGAACGTCCTTTTGTATTTATAATATTACATGTTTCTTTCATTATACGTAACGAAGAGATTTAATTTAACGTTAAACACGAGTCGCAAAAAATCAAATTTACTCAAAAAAATGCATATCTAACATACAACAATATGTGCATTATTGAATTCATCGTTTTACGCTCGTCATGACAGACTGAAAAAATATGTATAGTTCTATTTAAAAAAACGAAGTTACCTCAAATATCTTGTAAAATACAAGTGATAAAACATAAGTGAATACACATCAATTAGCCCTATTCCCTCAATTTTGTGAAAGCTGCATTACAATAACTTCAAGAATTCAAAAATTACAGGAGGTGCTAATGTTACATGAGAGAGAGAGAGAGAGAGAGAGAGAGAGAGAGAGAGACACACACACACACACACACACACACATACACATACACATACACATACACATACACATACACATACACATACACATACACATACACATACACATACACATGCACATGCACATGCACATACACATACACATACACATACACATACACATACATATACACACATACACACATACACACATACACACATACACACATACACACATACATACACACATACACACATACACACATACACACATACATACACACATACACACATACACACATACACACACACATACATACACACATACACACATACACATACACACATACACACATACACACATACACACATACACACACACAGATATATTGGCAAATGAGGCGGAAGGCATTTTTTAGTACTGGCGAGTGAATTGTTCAACTGTTGTGTTACTCCTGCCCGTTTGAATATAATTTGCCAGTGATTCACATTTTAGAAACATGTTTCATCTGTGTGCTGGGAAATCTTTCTACCAGCAAACATGAATACATTTAGTTGTCCGTAGCTGTTGAGCGAGGTCTGGTACAACCGAGGTCGTCTGGTGAACGGGAGCGTGGCCTCAGCAGGAGTGATTGTAGCCTGGAGTCTCCGAAAGGTCGGTTATATATTCTAGATTGCAGCCGACCAGATAACTGCAAATTGGTATTGATATCCATTCGTACGCATGTGTGAAGTGTCGGCAACAAGCTTTGGTGTACAATTTTCTAGAGTGGCTAACGCTCTCCGCAGAAAATGATCCAATGCACTGGAAGGATAGGTTATAATCGTGATTTTTTACGACGAATAGGGCATGCATTTATCGCATTAATACGTGAAGCTTTTTAAATTACATTTGTTGTATAAGGAAAATATTTGAACATTGATTTGCCCTCAATAATATTGAACTCTACATTGAAATGAATAAGAAAACATGTTTTCAATTTTGAAGTATCTGAAACGGAGGGGGGTAGGTGGTATGTACTCCCAAACGTCTGGCATCGAGTCAGAGGAAAGTATAATTTGCTGAATGAGATAAAGTTTGTATAATTTTTGTGAAGTAGTGAGTATTAATGTTAATGTACCTGTTAAGTAACGAAACTTGCATTTCTTACAAAGCGTTCGTAAATAAAATATATAGTCAAGTGTTGAATGATATCATTCTAGGGGGAAATTATGTTAGGTAAAGTTGTTGTTGATATTATTATTACAAATAATTGTTGTTTTTTTAATTTTTAAATTGGAAGCGTTTGAATTTAACAGTATACACAAATTTAATACGCAATAATGAGTGGGTAAATAAATAAATGTGCAGTAGCGAACATTCGCATGGAAGCCGTGCGCAGTGCTTCTTGCGGCGCTGTGGAGGTCAGAGGCCGTAATGATGCGCCCTCGTGCGTGCGATGGCTGCCTCTCGACTTGCGGCTTTTTAACGAGGCCCCGCGGCCCCGCGCCACTCGCCGTCCAGCGCGGCGCCCACGCCCACTCGGCCACCAACTTTCTCTTGCGCTCGGCCCCTGCGTTGCCCTCTCCTCATTAGCTGCACTGTCCTCTTCGGAGACATCGCCTTTGTCAAGAATGTTTATTCACACTGTGATATTCTTAAACTGGTAGTGCTACAGACTTTTTTTGTTCCTGTTAGTTTCGTAATATCTTGAGTCCGAAATAGATTTTCCGTTTTGCCTTTCCCTCTTTCCAGCTCGTACCTATCGGCGTCTAAAAGACATTACAAAATATACAGATGATCCGTCAGCCAGCCAGCCGGCTGATCGGAAAGACTGAAGAATAGGTCGACGGACGGACGAACGGGATAAAATTCCGTAAACATCTCTGGGTAATTTATAAAAAAAAGTATTAAATAAGAATTCACCAGCCGATCCCATGGTCGAAATCTTTAAGGCAGTACTGCAGTAGCGAACTCGGACCAGAGGTTCACAGGTTCGAGTCCCGCCTCAGGCATGGTTGTTTTGTGTGTCTCTGTATGTTAACGTAAATCTATTTCATCATCCATCTTCATCATAACTTCTTCCCATTCCTCAGGGCTAACAACCCATGGAAATAAAAATAGAATCTGCATTCAATTGTAAGATTCCCCCTATAGAAAGTAACATGGACCTACCCCGATATTTCAGTTTGAGCTCCGCTAGGATGCACGTAAGCCCAACGATGGCCCATTAATGCGTCGATTGATGGACCAATGATGGCCGCAGAAAAAAAAATACTTCCCCAGTCACTCCATTGGTTTGTCTGTCCATTCCTCGGTGCACTCGGTCTGTCTGACGGTACATTAGTGTGTCTGTTCCTCGGTCCCTTCGTCGGCCCGTTCGGCGGTCGATCCAACGATCCGTCTGACCGTCACTTCCGTCCTTTGAGAATTCTTCATCTCTCTATTTTCTTGCGTATCTGTTCGCTTTCTGACTGACTTGCCAAATGTCTGTTCGTCCTGACCTCTATCTGTGAAAAATAAAAGATATAACCAGAATTTTTTAAAGAATATTCTTTGCTATTTCTATTTGAGAATGTGCATAAATAACAATTATTGCAGAATTGATAATTTTTTCCTTCGTCTAATCTGGCTCCAATAGTGAATATAATGTTTATATACATAATATATATTGCTTGTTTTAGAGAACTTTAGTTACGTACAACAGAAATATACATTAGAGGCACCGTAAACATCTCATGGAGGACTGTAGCATGCTCCGGTCAGTGACGCTAGGACCCTGCTTTCCGCGCCAGTCCGTGTGGCATCCGAGCGGCGCGGCGTGCCCAGGCGGTGCGCTGGGAGTCTGGTTGCAGGTGCAGCGTTAGGTGGACAACCGTACGCGTCGCGTCTGCGGTCGCCGCGCCATTCGACGCTAGGGGGCGTGGTTGCGTGCCTGCGGTGGTGGCGGAGAGCGGACGTGACGTGGCCAGCCAGTGTCCGGCGTGTCCTGGGACTGCTCCTGGGTTTTGGACTTATCTGGCAAGGGGTCAGTCCAGAAAGGATCTTCCTTTTGATATGTGTGTCTGTTCGAAAAAGCGCCTGATGCCTGAAAGTAGGTTTTTGTACTGGATTGTCTATCAAAGCTCCCGTTCTGTGCGATTTCTGAGTTTCTGGAGTAGTTTGTCGTTCCTTTCTCCCTTTGCGTCAATGTTCATGATGAGTCATTTCAAGTGGAAAAATACACGAACGTGTTCCTTATAATGTTAGCAATAAATAATTCCTTTACCATTTTGGCCTCAGAAAAATAGAGTGCCCTTGTTTTTTAGTAATTTTTCTATTTCGTTGCATCTGTATATCATCGCACTTTTATGCGCATTTCAAGTGCTCGAAGTGCTGTTGTAAACTTGCGAGATCATTATGTAGCGTCATTTGTGAACAGAAAATGTATTGCGATTCTGTTGACCGGCTCGCAGACTGAGATGTTCTCGACCTCAAATGTATTTTTAGCGCCTTCATTTGCATTACGGTGACTCCACATATTCGTTATTCGGCGAATACCGAGCAATTACTCGCTGAATTCCGAGTAGTATGGATGAGTTGCTTGCTATTTGCCGAGTTACGAAAATTCGGGGTTCGCCCTACCCACTGCGTGTCTGTCTTTTGGACACATCAAAGGGAGACAACATTCGCCGAAAACGTCAGCTGCTCGGGCTTGGGCGAGCACTAGCTCGCTGCTCGGCGAATGCCGAATGTGTAGAGACATCTTTGAGCACAAGCGTCTGGACGCTATTTTCTTCGTCTTCCGCTACTTAATAGCTATTTCCACTTTGACGAGCAACTTCTACTTCTTTCTCTTCTCCATCCTTCAATCCAAAAACTTTGCTTTATTTATTTCATAGTTTTTGAATACCGACATTACAAACCGCTTCATCTGTTGCAAGGCAATGTTTATAAAATGTATTTCAATGCCCCACGTGGTATTTAATGGCACAGTCCTTCCTCTCTCTCCATTCTCCCTGATCGTCCTTATCATGTGGATCCCTGCCCGTCCTCACCGTCTGTTCTTATCGTCCGTCATCATTGTTCATTCACAGCTCGTCCTCCTTGTATGACAACACCAACTGGGTCAAAACACCAAATGGGTTGCCAACTGGAAACATTTCTTTGAATTTTCATTTAAAAAATAAATTTGCTGGTTTTATAAATTTCTAATATTGTTAACAAAAATAGCATATGCAACTCATTTAGAAAGTTGCTTTATTGCATTCGTACAAATGTGAAAAATCGCTCCCAATGTCACCCATTTTCGAAACATGTACTAATGCAATAAAGCAAAATATTGTAAACTATTGGTATACTGTACCAATTTTCGCCGACAGTGACCGAGGTAGGTTTTTGAATGGTCTAATATCCAACCAATACTTTCTTTCGTTTCTTGATCTGTGGTTATATTACTGTCATGTTGTACATTCCACAATTACAATAGATTTTTTACAATTCGAAAAAGCACGTCAACGAGCATCAAAAGTGCACTTTACCGACCGTGTAACAGCGGCCGGGTTAATTATTCATCTCAAACACTTGGGACGGTGCAAGAGACTGAAATTTTCCTAACTAAAGTAGTAACTTATTGTGTAATAATGTTTGGAGTGAAATTTAACTCATATTCTAAAATGCTCCAAGTATATAGAAAGAATCGTGTCAAGTAAGTCTAATTTATTTATTTTGTCGTATTTTGAACTGGTATTGACACAGTCAAAGCCAATGACGATCGGATGGAACGTCTCGCTACCACTCGGTTGTAGTCACTGACGAAGCTAAACCGGTGACTATTTTTATGAGGGAAGACTTTTTGTGAAAACAAAATATTCACGCATACATTTTAGATTGATAGTTATTTAATAAGACTATAAACTAAATTAAATTAAGTTTAAGTGCTCAAAACATATATACATTAACACATTGTATTCAACATTGCTGACCATAATCCTTACGCTATGCTTTTTTGGAAAACGACAGGACTTCAGTGATTTGAACCACATATGGTTGTATCACGAGGATATATAACGATTTTCTTAATTTTCGTATCTGTATGTGCCTTAAAAGACTTCTTCTGTTCTTCAGTGACTCTTAAATAGAAAAGAAACATTGTAAATCTAGTGTGCAATTATGTGTCGAGACTAAGTCCCACCCAGGATAACTAATATTCCCTCAAAATTATTAGGTAGTAATATCCTATTCTTTCATTAACTGGCTAACAGTTTACTTCTTGGAGCTTCTTTAGCTGCGTTATATCATCATCAGAGCCTTTATCTTTTGCGTGTTCCAGCTTAGAAAAAGATCTGATAGAAAACTGTTTCCATTTCTTCGAAAACGTAAACTCAGCGTGATGGTTTATAATTTGGCGCTAAAATTATTCATATCGCTTCATGCATATTCTAGGAAAGTTGCATTGATTTGAATTTATTCCTCGCTCTCGGCTACACTTTGGCGCACGAAAAAGCGGTGTTCCACAGGGTGGCTGGGCGGGGCCGGGTCCTCGCAGCTGGGCGCGTTCATCCGCGTGTGAAGAGCTCCTCTTCCGCCGTTGAACGCGTCACGTGGTGCATTGTTTCTCGCGCTCGCCGGAGGGCAGCGGCCTGTTAATAAAAGGCGCCAGGCGCGCCGCTCCACCCGACACGTGGGCTTTCACGTGGCAATATTCTCCGCGTTCTGCGCTCACCCCCGCGGCGCGCCGGCGTTGCACTCCGTTGCGGACGGGATTCTCGTCGCTTTCTTTCAAATCTCATTTGTTGCGTCTTTCTGTCACTTTCGATGTCTTGTTGCATAGTTTTTTTTACTTTCTCGTATGCATACGTATATATACATATACTCTCGTTAATATACAGAAGTAATGTACGTAGTATAGAGAAAGTTATGTAATGCTGCGGAAAATCTATTTCGAGATTTCAACGGAAATACACGTTTCAAAACATCCGTCCGTCTGTCTTTCCGTCTGTCTGGTATATGTGAGCAACACTAGCGCCTAAACTATGCGTTTTATTTTTTCCAAACTCAATAAACCCTTCCTGATCTGGTCTGAGACGAAGCTCTGCTTTTTTGAAAAACATGAATTCATTTTGTCTTTCTTTAAAACGAAGTATTTCTATCTCGATCAGTCTGCATAGTGCTAGTGTCACGTCTTTTGGCCACAGGATTCTCTTTTGCCTTCTTCTGATGCCTTGGTGTGTCATTTTCTAAAACCGAGTATTTCTACCTCCCTCACTCTGCGGTGTGCTACCACCACGACCGTTGTCTCTAAGATTCTCGTCTCTTTCTTTCGATCTCGTCTGTCACGAGTTGCACACACATCTTTCTGTCACTCTCGATGTCTTGTTGAATCATTCTTCTTCTAAATCGTAGTATTTTACCTCTCTCGGTCTGCGTTGTGCTACTGTCACGCCCTTCGGCCACGGGATTCTCGTCACTTTCTTCTGATGTCATGTGTTTTTTCTCCAAAACCGACTCTTTATAACTATCTCATTCGCGTTGTGCTAGTGTCACACACGTAATTCTCGGGATCCTCGCCGCTTTCTTCGGATTTCCTTTTCTTTGCTTGTCCATCAATCCTGCTATCTCTTCGCGTCTTTCAATCTTTAAAATACATATCATTGGAGCTTCTTTAGCTGCGTTATATCATCATCAGAGCCTTTATCTTTTGCGTGTTCCAGCTTAGAAAAAGATCTGATAGAATACTGTTTCCATTTCTTCGAAAACGTAAGGAACATTTCTTCGAAAACGTATTCAAAACGAAAACGTATTTCTCTCACCGTACGTTGTGCTAGCGTCACACTCGACGGAATGCTCGCCAATACTTTTGCACCCTGCTTTCTCATCGCTCTCTTTCCTTGAAGTTTTCGATTTCTTCCTCGTGGTTGCCTTTATTGTACTTGCTTATTTCTCCCGGTGTGCCCTTTCTTTCAGGTGCTTCTCTGTCTCGGAGACACCGCTTCCTAGGCTCAGTTGGCCACCGGTCGTAATACTGCAACCATCCTCAGGGCAAAATAGGTAAAAGTGAGCTGTATAAGGGTCTATAAAGATGAGTTTTCTCTATAATCTGGCTGCAGGCTAATCGTCAGTTAAGCCAATGCGAGAACACGTCGTCCAATCAGACAACGGTCCCCCAGGCTGAGTGGGGGGAGTTCCCTGGGAGAACGAGGACTCCTGTAGCCGGATGTAAGGTGCTGTGGGAACCGCCTCTGACGCGATCAGCCGTCACGAATTATTTATCATATCCCAATGTAGATACCCACGGAGTGTACCATTAGTTTCGAGAGATTTGTACCATTTTCACCCTCCTCGATCCTTTAGTGTTCATCCCTAACCAGTAAGTGGGTGTTATAAAATATAATGACACGGCCAGATTTCCGTGCGTGGAGAATTATGGCCCAGTTATTGTAGTTGTAAAGGCAAATGTATTCCTGTTAATACTACATAACCAAAAATATACATACGTTTTACATTTACCAACATTTTTACATCATTATAAATGGATATTGTTTAGACTTATAACTGCAAATCCTGCTCTCAACCTTACCTTAATGTAATAACTGAATTTTTTAATGCCATCACTGACATTAAAAAATAAAATGTATGACATAAATGACATCAAAAACAAAATGTATGAAATACAATTTCGAGATAATAATCTGAACTCCATCACCTCTTTAATGTTTTCCGTTGATATCACGAGAACGATAAAGATAGTACATTAAATACTAACAATTGACAGTCAGAAACAATCGATTTAATGATCACACAGCACGATGTTTTCTAAGCAAGACCAATTGCTCTTCCATTTCTCGCAAATGTGAGATGTTGCGCATGGCGCTATCTTCCCGTTTACATTCTAGTCGCCCATTTCAAACAACACAAATGTCGTAGCTTTCCTTTAATAAAGAAAAGCTGCGGTCTATTCAGTGCCCAGTGATATCCACTCCTAATTTGTTTCTCTTTTCTGGTGACTCGCTTGTTTAAAACCGTTAACTCTGAGCCTGTAAGGACGGAAATCAAAATCGTTCTCTTTAGAGGTTTAATATGTATGATAATGCTACATTTGTTTAGCAACATATTACAATTATTATCCACAATTTCTCTTTAAAACATGTGTAAAAAATGTTTCAGACTTTGAAGAACGACAAGGTCATTGATATTTTAAACATTTTCTTTATTTGTTGTCTTTACGACAGGTACACATATTGCCCCTCTTTTATTGACTTCACAATTGACTATCTTGCTCCGAATGCACATAGAATTGACAGATAATAAAGTAATATTGCCACGTATTTTGAGCAGTCTTAGCTGTAAGGAAACGCCGGAGTTTTTTCGAAGCCCTTACACGTGGGAATGGTTTCGAATTGTTTTCAATACATTCAATAAGAAAATGATGGAACGCCGGTAAAAGTCTGCTAAAGATGATGGTAATGACATAGAGCTAAAGTAGCAGTTTAGGAAATCAGATGTAATGAAAGTGTGTGTGTGTGTGTGTCTGTGTGCGCGTGTGCGTGACTGAGCATGTGCGGTATGTCAGTAGTTATATGTATTGAGTTAAGTATGTTAGCGAATTTTAATTGTAATGTAGTTGTTTTTGAATAATATTGCATGTCAGTAACGCAGTGTGTATGTAATGACTGTGTATAAAGCGTAGGCTTCCGCCTCCAGAGTCAGTATCTACTTTCCTGTTAGTGTGACGCCGCGTCCTAGGCACAGATGCCAACATTTCGGCCGTCTTGCTGCAACTTTCTCAGACTTTTCGCTTTGAGGATAGTCGCAGAATAACGGGCAAAATGTTGTCATCTGTGCCTAAAATGCGGAGTCTCCGGAAAAGCCAAGAATATTATAACTGCGTTGTTTGTCTTCTGTAAGTTACACAATTAACGTATGCCTGTAAACGTTTTTGCGAGCGTTGATATTTGGTTTGTGTTCAACAGTACCACACCAATGGGGAGAGTGGGATTTTAGTAATCCACTCGGCGTACGGACCCCAGCATAGGTATTTACTCTTTGTTTGGGTAAAGATTTAGTGTGTGTCATCATTTATGGCTTATTATTAATACCTTTCATCATCTCAAGTAATAGTTTTTCTTTCAACGCTTATTGGAAGTTTTCAAAACTATAGTATTCATCCAAGTCTACGATTTCCTCTCATGTCACGTGGTTCTTTCGTCACTCCCGTTGTTGTAATTCATTTCATTTTCTTTAAAATCATGTTGTTATCCTTGTCCTCACGAAAACTACTTTCTCACTATTTTTTCCACTTCTTACATGCTTACTGTCTCACCTTCTTTCTTCTTACATAGTGATGCTCCAATCACTCTTATTATCCTCTTTTCTCTCAGTTCTTAACTCACTTTTCATATTCTCTATCTTCTTCAGATGCATCGCTCAATCGACCCATTTCGTCCCTACATCCTCTACTTGCACACCTCTCTCCTTTTAGTTTATGAATAGCTTCTGCTGCCCTCTCGCTGCTGTGTGCCTTCTTCAGGCCAGTGAGACCTCTCAAAAAAAGGGGGGGAAGAGTGCTCCTCACATATTTTCTTCCATTGAATGTTATTAAAAAAAAAGATTTGCTTTAATGTTTGAAGGTATACATACTTTTTTATTACAGAGCTCTGAAAAAAAATCCCTTTGACCTAGTTAGAAACTACGGTCTCTTTCATTTGCACGAAAACGATTGAAATAGTTTTGCAAAGGAATGCTCAAACTTTACCTTTCTTCTGGTAATCGCCTATATCTCATTGTGTTCCTCCAGTCAAAATAGTAAAAAAAAAATTAATTGGTCTTCACAAATCAGGAGGAGAAATTTCACCATTAAAATGCCCTCTAGGACTGTCTTTGTGAACTAGAGCGACGTATAACTGGGCGCTTCTGCTGACACGTGCGTCATGTCAACCACGTGCGTCATATCTTACTTCGGCAAAGGACAGGTTGGAGGAGCGCATAAAAGCGATATGTATCTTTCTGTCGTATTCCATCGCAATTTTTCGCATGTAATAATTTTTTTGTTTATCTTTTATTCATAGTTCAAGCAATTCACTTCTTTCCTCTCGTAAGAAACATCCTCGTTCCACCACTGCTTCAGGCATTCGGCCGCTTGGCGCCCGCGCGGGCAGCAGGGCATTGTGCTAGCACCGCCGCCGCCGCCGTCACCACCACAAACTCCACCGCCACCGCCCCGCCGCCGTCAAAGTCACCGTCCCGCCGCCGTCCCCGCCGCCGTCCCCGCCGCCGTCCCCGCCGCCGTCCCCGCCGCCGTTCCTGCCGCCTTCCCTCTGCTGTCCCCGCCGCCGTCTCCGCCGTCAACCCCGCCGCAGTCCCCGCCACCGTTCTCGCTCCGCTCCGCCCCGTCCCCGCTCCACCCCATTCCCGCCGCCGTCCCCGCCGCCGTCCCCGCCGCCGTCCCCGCCGCCGTCCCCGCCGCCGTCCCCGCCGCCGTCCCCGCCGCCGTCCCCGCCGCCGTCCCCGCCGCCGTCCCCGCCGCCGTCCCCGCCGCCGTCCCCGCCGCCGTCCCCGCACCAACCGTCCCGACCACTTCCACCATTACCGTTCCCATCGCCGCCCCTGCCGTCAACGCCTCCGCCGCCACGCCATACCCACGCGGGCGCCCACCACCGCCACCCTCGGCGCTGCCCCCATCGCATACGCTTCGTGTCGCTCGCGTACAGAGGGCGCCAGGTAAGGGGTCGCGCACGGCGGTCGCACGCGGGCGGAAACTGAAGGAGATAGCTGCTTCCGGAGTGCCGGTCCTTCTCCTTTAGGGCGACCGGAGTGGCCCGCCCCGGCGGGGCTTCAAGGCGACAGATCGCGGGGCGCGACGCGGCGGCAAAGGGGAGCGGAGCGCAAACTGCCGAAGCTTGTAAGGGATGCGCGCGGGCGGGTGAGAGGATCGGGAGCATGGTGTAATGTACAGAGTAATTAGATGAGCAGAGGAGTTGATCACGTACCGTAATAGATACGCCAAGAAATTTGTTTCCCTATCCAGGGCTAAAACGAAGCGGAGTTATTGAACAAAGTCTCCATCATACATTCCATGCGAGAGACAAGAAATGTATATTGAGTTATTCACACCGTTGCGTACAGCAATTGACAGCAATCACGAGACCAATAGCGGGTGAAGTCGAAGAGCTTTGACACAACGTTGAAGTTGAAATAGGTGGCAGTGTGTGAGCCCAATTCCCAGTGCCATGTTCTCTTGATTCGCATTTCATCGACATGGTGCACCTATCAACCACCAATCGGTATGAAGGTAGTTGAAAACGAATTCCTTGTGAATGACCGAACGATCGATGAGCATGGCATATAAGTCGACTGCTTTATCCGGCGGATTAGCATTCTCCGCTCTCTCTGCGGATTCGAGATGGTTGGCGCATGTGCAATAGTGTTTATAGCGAAACCTTACAATTTGTATTTCGATAGTGTTATTGGATAGTATATTTGGACTTCATGTTGTAAACGTTGGTTTGCCCAACCTTGCAACGGTATCCTCACTCCCAACGTCCAAAACTGCGCGAGCCCAATGAGTAATCACTGAGTACCATTACGCCAGATCGTTTTTCAAGATTTTTGCCAGTCCACCATCATTGACTCGAAGGTCCTAGTTCGAGTCTGGTGGGTAGTGAAATTTCGACACTAGCAACCCTGAGAGCTGACTTAAGGCATCAACTGTTATCACTGCGGTACCTTTGAATGGGTACTCCTTGGTACGAGTCACGTCTGTGGCAGGATTTTCGACCCTAGCTTTTCAGCAAGGTCGAATTTAGTCGCTGTATGGAGGAGAAGTCTAATGGCCGGTCGCTCTGATCGGTGGTTTTCCGCGGTTTCTCCGATCAATACCAGAAGAATGTCAGAGCAGTACCCTCACAAACGGGCCATAGACCGCGGTCGTTATTTCCTTCCTCTTACTAGTCCCATGCTCAACCCTTACTTATACACACGTACATGCAGTACACTACCACATATGCCGGGGGAACGGTCGGGAACTTAGATTTCTCCCGGCTGGGGCGGTGCCCTGCTTGTGGAAGATATTTGGTTGAAGGAAACCCCCTTAGCCGACGGTAGGTCGCTGCCGGATATCACAATCCACCGGGGTAAGATCACCGCCCTGTCTCTAGAAACAATATACACTACATTTACAGGACCACGCAGCAGTTGATGCGCTTTAAATCGCCAATCAAGCAATCAATGGGCTCTAGCTACATAGCTGAGTGGAATTCAACAATTGTGTACAGGAGATTTCTAGCTGCTGGACGCTTAGATCAGTGGTTTGTCGTAGATTCTTCGATCAATTCCAGGTGAAGACTGAAGCAGAACCCTAGTAAATGTGCCATGGACCGCGTACGATCTTCTCTGCCTTATCCTTGTCCCGTCTTCTTCCTGTATACTTAAACGGACATGCACTAAACTACCATACATGTCGGGAGCATGTCGCGGTTGAGTGGTGTCCATGATGGAGATTCTGGGAGGGGGAAACTCGCAAGAGGGCGTGATGGTCGCTGCTTAATCTGACTTTTTAGCGAGGAGAAACATCGTCACCTGCCTATCACAACATGCACAAAACTTTCTGGACGAATTGTCCATAATTAGTTTCTACAACTGGATTCAACACTCACGACTGCATGCACCATCTTCACCTCTTCATGTGAATCTGTGCTTTTCGAATTCCTCGTCCGTTCATTCTTTCTCCTCCTCTGCTCTTCCTCTTCCACCATCTCTGCTCTACCTCCTCCATCTCTGCTCTTCCTCTTTCTTTTCCATCTCTACTCTTCCTTTTCCTTCTCTACTCTTCCTTTTCCTTCTCTACTCTTCCTTTTCCTTCTCTACTCTTCCTTTTCCTTCTCTACTCTTCCTTTCTCTTCTCTACTCTTCCTTTTCCTCCTCTTTCTTCTTCTCCTCTTCATATTTCTACTCCTCTTCCTTCTCCTTCATCTTTATTTCCTCCTCTTCTTTTTTCCCCACCTTCTTTCTCTTCATTCTCTTCCTCCCGCTCATATCCCTCCTCCTCCTCGCCCTCCACCTCCCCCTCTTCTTCTTCTTCGTCCACCTCCTCCTCCACCCCATCCTCTTAAACTCCGCGTGAGCAAGCAGCCGCGTTGGCAACGCCTGGAAGCGGCATTGTGGCAACAGAGGCGGCGGCAGGGGCGGCGGCGGAGTGCCAAGCTGGAGCGACACGTCCGGCGCGAGAGTGACAGGGGATGAAGGGCCCAGGGAGGCGCTCACGCGCGCTACACGGCGGAGGAAATGGGGTGCGATGCTAGGCGCCGCGTGATTTCCGGAGGTGATGTTCACACCGCGGTGTAGCCTAAGAAGCGGCACAGCAATAGCGAGAAAAAGTATGAAGGATTTGGTAAAATGCGGTGTCAGCATGGAATCAGGTTCTCACGTATGCCATAATAATATTTGATTCTAAAGTTTCACCCCCAGTATTGGTGCTTCCTGAAATTATTATTATTATTATTATTATTATTATTATTATTATTATTATTATTATTATTATTATTATTATTATTATCACTATCATAATTTAACTTCTTTCCAGTCGTGCATCTCGGTTACCATGGACAAGAGATACACGTTCCAACTGTCATAATCAGCACTGGATCAACCATCAATGTTCAGAAACTTCCTCACGATGTTATGTGTGCAGTATGACAATCTTTTGCATCTGGATGTATAACCCTATCTTCAGTTGCAGTTCAGCTAGGGATTCATGTAGGCACTTAGGAATTTCATCAGTGGCGCCTAGAATTATTGGTACAATCGCCACCATTTCTACGTCGCTCCACATTTTCTTTATCTCATTTGCCAGAGGTTGATATTTTAGAATTTTTTCACTTCTTTTCTTTGGGATGTTGTGAGCTAGCGGGACTGCGACATCAATCTGATACACCTTTTTGTTTTTCTTGTCATGCCATACAATGTCCGGTTTATTAGATGATACAGACCTGTTATTATGGACCTGTTCCAGTACATTTTGTGATTATTTGTGTCAATGACTGGTTCGGGTGTATACTTATAGTATGATGTTCGGTTACCCGTCAAAAGGTTATTATTGTGGCATAGTTGCTGATAAACCACTTTACAAACGTCGTCATGTCGTTTTGTATATTCTGAGGATGCTAGAGAGCTGCATCCACTGATAATGTGGTCTATATTTTCTCTATGTTCTCCACATAGCCGACATTACGTAGCCGACATTACGACGGTTCTCCACATAGCCGACATTACGGTAGTTTTTAGTTGATACTACTTTGTCCTGAATAGCTACCATGAAACCCTCTGTTTCCGCAAAAAGTTCTCCCAAGCACAGCCATTTAATTGACGACTTACGGTCCATCAGTTCTCCCTCTATCTGGTATGGGTAGCGTCCATGAAGTTGCTTCTCTTTCCAGTTGCTGATTTTCATTTCATTGGTCTGTATTTGCTTTTGTAGGTTAATTTTGTCATCAGACAAATTCAGTGGTGAAATTTTCCGGTCAATGTATGTTACAATCCGAAGTATTTTGCTTCCATTAGCTTGTTCGTGGAAGTACTGACGCAGTCTCTCCAGTTGTTGGTGATGGAAATTCACAATATCTATGACACTTCTATCTTATTATTATTATTATTATTATTATTATTATTATTATTATTATTATTATTATTATTATTATTATTATTATTATTTTGTTATTGAAGGTCACATCAAAATCTAGGTCATTAGCGACCACTATTGGAGTGAACGTTATGGTAACTACAAAGATGAAACGATATAGTGATAATAAGGGGTGAAAGGACGAACACAAATACAACCATGTCCGAGGCGGGACTCCAACCCGCGACCCTTTGGTCCAAGATTACAGTGACACTGCTGGCATAGCGATCTCGGCCACCGGATCGGTTCCCTGAAATTATCGTTTGTCTTGTAAAGATGTTTTAGTTATATGGTTTATGTTAATTTCTTGCGCATGCTGAGAAAATATTCGCGATGTAATGTCCCAGTTTCATTCTTAAGATTGATATTTTCACAGATATAATTTATATAACGTGCACACTCCAGAATTCATAAAAATTGGTGAGAAAAAACAATTGAAGTCATTTGTTAACAGTATGGTTGAAATTGGTCAGAAGACTTGTCAAACCATTCTCCCGCAAAATAATATGAAACAAATAACTTCAAATTACTGGGTGTGAGAAAAGAATATTCGAAGAATAGGGAAAGGCATTCAAGTACACGATATGTAGCTGACATTTCAACTCGCAGTGCGGGAGAGAAGGATCTTTGATGGATATTGTAATTGCGAAGAAATAAATCAACACATTGAAAATATGTCATATCAGTAACTTCTATCAAATTGCGTTGGAGCGTATCATTTTCTAGAAAGAAGAATGAATCAAAGAATTGGAGAACGATGTGATATTTCTGCGGTAATAAATTTAATTAATTTATTTTCTAATTTATTAGAAGAGTAAGACACCAATAGAATTTTTTTTCTTTGATGGTTTAAAATATTTCTCTTCTCATATTAAAGAGCGTTCCATTTTCGACGTACTTTCCGTTACAACCCATACTTCCTGTTATTCCTCTAGCGGCTAGTGGACATACGCAGTTTTTAGTGAAATGTTTTTTCCGTAATTCATTAGTAGATGCTTCTGTTACTATTCTTTCATTACATTTTTGCGATCTCTCTTTCTCTCTCTCTCTCTCTCTCTCTCTCTCTCTCTCTCTCTCTCTCTCTCTCTCTCTCTCTCTCTCTCTCTCTCTCTCTCTCTCTCTCTCTCTCTCTTCCCAAATAGAGATTGATATTTCTATTGAAGGCGATATTTTGAGAAACGAATTTGCGAAGGTAATGGATCATTCGCGTCGGGTGCCATTTTAAAGTAATAAATTATTAATTCGTTCCCGGTACCTCAGTATCGAGCGGATGCTTCTGTTATGGAAAACTAGGAAGGAGACCACCCAGCATTTTTAAAGTGTAAATGAAAAAACACTCTGAAGCTTTTGCTATTTTATTTATTTAACGTAATTTTTCAACTACAAAGAGCGTACACTCTAATTAACGTTGGTTTTGTAACTTTGGTGTAACGGTTGTGTAACTCGCTCACGGACACACACACACACACACACACAAACTCATACACACACCAACAAACATCCATGCCCCAAACGGGATTCAAAACCGAAACTTTTCAGGCACGAGACACCTACGACCCTTCTACCTTAGCTGCCTCTCCAGGCCGGCAGCATGTGCTCAACATTAGTTTTTAAAAATTGAATTGCAAAATAATGCAAGTTCAATTCCGGTTATATTTTGAAAATTCGAAGATTAAATGTTTCTATATATTTTTATTTCGGGTCTTTAATATGATGTTACAGAAGACAAACTAAAATCGTCGGTTTCGAAATGTAAGATATTGTGAAGGTACAGAGACGAATATTTCAATTAATGAGAGTATATGACAATTAATAGAGTTTGAAAATGTTATATAAAGAGCTACAGACGTGGGAAACAGTGACTTTTATTTATTTACTAAGTATAATTTTTACCTGGAAATGAACATTAGATATTAATTTGTTTTAAATTCTTGATAGTATGTATCTAACTCTGATATACTTAATCTATGAATACTAAAAACCAAATACTCTCATTTTGCTTATTTTTCTCAATATTTGGGCAAACCGCTCAAGTCAAACTTGTATAGAAGTTTTAAATTCCAACTGCATTGAATATAAAATAATGAAAATACAGTAGTAAGAATTTGTGTACGATTCGGTTTACTTGATCCTGCATTGAACTAGATTCAGAGAGAGTTCAAGCGTTATTGAAAGGATTTAAACTGTTCGAAAGTCTAAACCAAATATTGCTGTTACTTTATCAAACTAAAGATTAGCATGTTCTGTGGAAATGTGGTTTACGGAAAACTGAAATTTTACTCTAAAATGAAAGGGAAACTATGAAGTGAACGGCACATACTCGAATTTTAGACGTATATGCGCAACAGAATGCAAAAATTGAATATATTTAAAATACTAAAACTGTAATCATTGAACGTATATCATGTAAAGAATAAAAATCGTCGGGTGCCGTAACAAACAATTACAATACGTCTTATATAATTCATACATTTTGAAAATTATGTATCGACTTCTTCGATTTCTATTATCTAGCTTCAAAATATGCACATTTCTTATCTACTAACATGGTTACGGATAACGCTGAAGAATACTGCCTGAATTGCATTTTTCTATATTTTTTACAAGGACCATAGTGACGTGTGTCACTTTTCGGTACCTCGACGCGGAATACATATGTTTCTCATTATCTCATACCAACAAACTTCAGTACCCTCTAATGCTTGTATCTCCGTTTCTTCTTTACGTAAATGTAAAAGAGCTTGTGAAGTTGGTGGAAGTTCTTGTGAAGTTGGTGGAAGTGCTTGTTAAGTTGGTGGGAGTGCTTGTGAAGTCGGCGGGAGTGCTTGTGAAGTTGGCGGGAGTGCTTGTGACGTTGGCGGAAGTGCTTGTAACGTTGGTGGAAGTGCCTGTGACGTTGGTGGAAGTACTGTTGAAGTTTGTGGAAGTGCTTGTGAAGTTTGTGGAAGTGCTTGTGAAGTTGGTGGAAGTGCTTGTGAAGTTGGTGGAAGTGCTTGTGAAGTTGGTGGAAGTGCTTGTGAAGTTGGTGGAAGTGTTGTTGAAGTTGGTGGAAGTACTGTTGAAGTTGGTGGAAGTACTGTTGAAGTTGGTGGAAGTACTGTTCAAGTTGGTGGAAGTGCTTGTGAAGTTTGTGGAAGTGCTTGTGAAGTTGGTGGAAGTGCTTGTGAAGTTGGTGGAAGTGCTTGTGAAGTTGGTGGAAGTGCTTGTGAGGTTTGTGGAAGTGCCTGTGACGTTGGTGGAAGTGTTGTTGAAGCTGGTGGAAGTACTGTTGAAGTTGGTGGAAGTACTGTTGAAGTTTGTGGAAGTGCTTGTGAAGTTTGTGGAAGTGCTTGTAAAGTTTGTGGAAGTACTTGTGAAGTTGGTGGAAGTGCTTGTGAAGTTGGTGGAAGTGCTTGTGAAGTTGGTGGAAGTGCTTGTGAAGTTGGTGGAAGTGCTTGTGAAGTTCGTAGTAGTGCTTGTGAAGTTGGTGGAAGTGCTTGTGAAGTTGGTGGAAGTGCTTGTGAAGTTGGTGGAAGTGCTTGTGAAGTTGGTAGAAGTGCTTGTGAAGTTGGTGGAAGTGCTTGTGAAGTTGATGGAAGTGCTTGTGAAGTTGGTGGAAGTGCTGTTGAAGTTAATGGAAGTGCTGTTGCAGTTGGCGGGAGTGCTGTTGCAGTTGGCGGGAGTGCTGTTGAAGTTGGCGGTAGTGCTCTTGAAGTTGGTGGAAGTGCTGTTCTAGTTGGCGAAAGTGCTGTTGATGTTGACGGGTGTGCTGTTGACGTTGACGGAAGTGCTGTTGAAGTTGACGGAAGTGCTGTTGAAGTTGACGGAAGTGCTGTTGAAGTTGACGGAAGTGCTGTTGAAGTTGACGGAAGTGCTGTTGAAGTTGACGGAAATGCTGTTGCAGTTGGCGGGAGTGATGTTGAAGTTGGCGGTAGTGCTGTTGAAGTTGGTGGAAGTGCTGTGGAAGTTGACGGGTGCTGGTGAAGTTGGCGGGATTGTTGGTGAAGGTGGCGGGAGTGCTGGTGAAGTTGGCGGGAGTGCTGTTGAAGGTGGCGGGAGCGCTGTTGAAGGTGGCGGGAGTGCTGTTGAAGGTGGCGGGTGTGCTGTTGAAGGTGGCGGGTGTGCTGGTGAAGGTGGCGAGAGTGCTGGTGAAGTTTGTGGGAGTGCAGGTGAAGTTGGCGGGTGTGCTGGTTAAGTTGGCGGGAGTGCTGTTGAAGGTGGCGGGTGTGCCTTTGAAGGTGGCGGGTATGCTGTTGAAGGAGGCGGGTGTGCTGGCGAAGGTGGCGGGTGTGCTGGTGAAGGTGGCGGGTGTGTTGGTGCAATTGTTGGTGGTGATTGTGCTTGTGAGGAGGTGGTGAAGTTGGCGGTGGCGGTAAAGGTGGTTGTGGTGGCAAAGTTGTTGTTGGTGGTGATTGTGGAGATGATGTTTGACGGGACTGTGAAGTTTGATGACGCTGTAAAATTAATGACGGTGTTGGTGGTTGTGACAGTGATGGTGGACATAATTGGTGAACTTCCATCCATAAATTCTGAATATGTTAAAGTAAAAATATAAAAACTTGCAAATGTTAAGTAATTTATATTTTCATTTTAACTGATCCATTTATAATTAATTAAACAGTAATATGATTTATTACACGCTTAAAGTACATAAACGTTTTCAATTTAAACGTACAATTGTGTGCTTCAATTCACAATAATTAGAGAAGTTTAATGCAGCACCTCCATTCCATGAATTCATAATTACTGGTTGTTGTGTGTTTTTTGTTGTTGTTGTTTTTGCAGAAAATTAACTTTGAACTTCGCTCTCAGGATTTCTCGCAGTAGAGACTGGCTGTCTCGCAGTAGAGGCTCGCAGTAGAGGCTCGCAGTAGAGACTGTGTTATCAGTCATATTTTATTTTCTTTATGTATGTTTAGTCACTGAAATTATTATATTCACACAATAGGATTTGCGGTATTTCACATGATTCAGTTTTCATTTATTGGTAAGTTCACCCTTTATTACCGCAGCGTTTGCAGTTTTTTGGGGTGGGTATGTGCAGTGACGACTGCAAAAATGTCTTAAAATGTTGAAACAGTTTGGCAGTTGGCAACAGGAGTGGCTGCCGAGACGGCGACGGAAGTGGCTGCCAGGTTGGTGGCCCAGTCGTTGGTGAGCGCGACTCGCATCTAAACAAACGAAGGCGGAGACAGAGCTACTGGTGCAGATGGCTACTGTGCACAGCTACATTAAGGAGTGGGAGTGCCAATGGTGGCTGGGGGTTTGCGGTGGGAGCCGTTTCTCCCTTAAGTGCAATGCGGTTGGCGAACATTCCTCCTCCGAGCCCGAAACAAACCAGTCCGGTAATATCTTCGTCTTATGCCCCAGCACGAACGCGCCATAAAAGTTTCTCGTACTTCTCCAACCTACAAATGATTTATCTGCAAAACAAATTAACACTTTTCTAAAAGTAAAAATTGCATTCTTAATTAGTTTTTGTTATTTTGGAACGACTGAATCAACCAATCTTCTGTTTATTCAGTCGTCCCAATCCAAATTCAAATGTTCTCATGATTGCCTCCACTCGAAATTCAAACCTTCTCATGCTGGTTCAGTAATTGTTTTGAAATTGTATGAAAACAACGGATTTATTAATCGGTCATCACTATATAATAATTACTTCTAAATGTAAAAACCTACTTCAATGACATTTAAATTTAAGGTTTTATTCCTTTCCCCCCTTACACCACTATATTTTATAAATTAGGGAGGAAAAGTATTATAAATTACATTAAAAATATGATCTCAAATTTACGGCCGACGGTATTTAAAGTTATTTCGAACTGTATCTTCGCACACTCGTCAGAATTAAGGACAATTAATTCTGTTCGAAATACAGCAGCGAACAAATTAATCCGAACAGAGGGAATTATCATAATGTATTCATTATTTGAGAAGACCATTCTGATACCCAGCTGTCTTGTTATGTATTGCGATGGCGATTGTTGCTCTATCTTAAAAGAAATCTAATGATAAAAACTGATCAGTACATGAAAATATTGGAGAGAAGAATCGTACCACTTGTTGAAAAGAACATTTATCTTCTAACAGGTCCTCGCACCGTTCACACACCAAAGAAATCTGCAATTGTTTTAATACGAACCATATTCAAGTGCTCCATTGGTCAGACAATTATCTTGACCTAAATCCAATTTAAAATGTATGGGCTAAATGGAAAAACCAACTCGAAAAAATTAAATGTGGCTCAGAAATAAACATTCTTGAGTCAGCTGTTTCTAGTTTCGTGACAAATAGAAAAGCAATGTTGAACTTTAGTAGAGTCAACGCCTAAGAAAATAAATGAACTTATTGATGTTAAATAATTCTGTATAAATGATTAAGTACTTGAAAAGTTTATTTTCACACGGGAAAACATTCTTAAAGTTTTCTAAGGGACAGATTGTGTTCATATTAATTTGTTCGCTGCTGTTTGTTAACAATTGGTACATAGTCGGGAGGTTCAAGCAATTTTGTATCTGACATTCGGAAATGTCTACGGACGTATGGAGGAACGTATAACTGTCATATTAGATTTTGAGATGAAACTTGATAAACCTCAGGTGTAAAATTTAGTGCCATGTCAGTGATACTGAATTTAAGATATTTAAATTTTTGTAGTACTTTACATGAAGACACTGGCGTTTCCAAAATTTTATAAAAAAGAATGCAATTTTTTCTTTAAATTTTTTGTTAGAATAGAAGAAAATGGTTTTATAAATATGGTTTAGTTACTGTCATTAAAATATCTGAGATTTTTAAAACTGCAATTGTTCAATAGTTTTTTTAACACATCGTACACCTCCAATATTTAATCCAGTGATTTATTTCTCTATGTATATTATTCTTCAACTTTAGATCTTTAAGTAATGTCACGCATTTAAAAATGTGTATAGTTGGTGCAATACCACTGAAAGGTTGAAAAGTTTCGATAAGTGATGCGTTCCTACTAGTTTTGTATTTGTAATGATTTGCCATTAACTATTAGATGAATGAATCAAAATTGCATTTCGTAATAATAATACAAATCGTAATAATGATAAATCATTATGAAAATAAAATGTATTCAATTTTGATTTTTACGAATGGAGAAAATTGAAGTGGTGCAATTAAGAAAGTTTAAAAAATGTTTTCATAAACAGTTATACAAGTAATCTTGGAACCTTAATTTTGCTGCAACATGCCATCGAGAGCTGGTATTACTAGTCTCCCTACAAATTGAACTAAATAGCCAATATGCGTTATTCTGCAACTATCAGATATTAACTATTGTAGAAATCACGACCGTTAATAAGTAGTAGGATATGGATCACGGGATCGGTCAATTAATGAAACACATTAGTTTGCCAACGTTTCGGAATATTTAATTCCTTCATCAGGGCTAACAAAAAACACAATCACATGGAATAAGGACAACTTTTCTGAACAACAACATTAGAAATCACACAAAATATGCCATGAATCAACATAAATGAAGAAAAATAAAT